>OY986046.1:14845127-16045127 GCA_963920215.1 Nineta flava | reverse complement strand
TCAAAATATTATGAAACTATTAGTAATCAGTTTAAAATAGCACCAAATTATCTCTTCTCGTTTGTTACATGATCCATTGTGATAGATATACCATATGTGTTGGAAAGCATTGCTAATAGAGAATCAATGTGAAATATTATTTACTATAATAACTACACAATGCTTCATAAAGAAATAAAAATAGTGTGTGTGTTGTGTACATTATGCTGGATGGGTGTGTGATTACTGTTTTGTAGTTAGTACTGCTTTAACATGTAATGAGAGTGAGTTAAATATGTTCATTGTTGTCTTCTTAAGTTTAGCATTACTTCTAAAAATTGAAAATTCTTTTTAGAATATTATTTGTAAATGGAATGTTTGAAAATAAATGGTAGTATTCTATTAATGGTATAACATAAAACAACAATTCACACAAATTAAAATAAAAATAAAACCCCAAAAAGAAAAAAAAAAAAGTTAAACCAACGGTTCGAATATTCCTCCATTATTTGCTAAACAATATCCGAGTCGATTGTAGAAATCTACCCGGGTATTTTCTAGCACTTGAGGAGAAATATTCGCACAATTGTCAACAATTCTTTGCCTTAATTGTTGCAAATTTTCAGGACTTTGCCGAATGTTCCCCAAAGTACCATTTAACAATTTGCACTTTTTCGATTATTGTGTAATAACCCATTGTTGGAATACGGTAATACCATTAAAACACACAACCAAATATTTCCTATGCATTCACATATTTAATGATTAATAAGATTATTAATTATAATGAGCATCACAAATTCCCCACTCTTAAATGACATCAAACAAACACCATACACCACAAATGTTTGTATGTATGTGTATGTGTATGTGTATTGTATAGTTATTTATTTATTTATTTAACATTAATTCTCTATTAGAAATGATTTTGAAAACGGTCTGTATATATTGTTATCAAACCAAAAGATGTAATTATGATTTTATTGTAAGTATATACAGACTGTGTTGGAATGCTTTTCCAATACAGAATCAATGTTAAATATTATTTATTACTGGCAGATCGTCTGGTTACTGTGCGGAGTCAGTCAATACACATATCCTGTAAAGTTGTAAAAATTTAATCAAAATCGGTTCAGTAGTTCAGAGTCTAAATATGGCACTGGCACTGGCAAATTTACTTTTGTAATTTTCGTGAGCGAACAAACTTACATTTTACTAATTTGTTAATTTACTAATGTTCGCCCCACGGCTTTGCCCACGTGGAACTATACACTGTACAAAATCTTGGTCAGAGCATCATATATTTTGTAAATATCTCCTTTGTAGGAATGCACTATATCGATCATGAGCGAATTCATACTTCGACTCGCACTTGACCGATTTTCGGGTGGCTGTGCCCACAACCTTTTTTGAGGGCTGAATCCGCGTCTGTGTACGGGTCAGTTATAATAAATAAAGAAACACACGTTTCAGTATTTTTCGAAAATTAACCCTTAAAGGGATCAAATAGGGAGTCAGAATTTCAGTTAGAGACAAGAAAATTCCTATTTCAGTTTTACATCATAAAATACGTGTTTCCGACTTTTTTGGAAAATGAACCCTCAAGGTATTGAAACACGGGGTGAACGTTTGTATGAAAATTCAGTATTTTAAAATAAGAGACATGAAAATGGATATTTATATAATATGGATATTCACAATATTAGTAAAATGAATCCTCAGAAATCAGCTGAATTTTTTTGAGAATTTATCATCATGGCGTTTTTGAGAAAATCGTTACGTAAGTTGGAAAAATTGAACATGCATCTTCATAAACTTGGTGAAATAAAATGCACGATTCCGACTGTTTTTACTTCGAACTCTCTCAATATAGTCACGGTTGTTCTGAAATTCGGAATATACTTTCCTCAATTCCTCAGAAATACTTTTCCTTAAAACTTTGGGATAATTGGGATAATTGGTAATGGCCCATTGGGTTGTTAAGTTTTTTGATAAAATATGCGTAGAAAAGTGCATTTTTTTCATGTCCGCAGCAGAAGGTTATTTTTTATGGTTCAGTTGGCATCCTGAGTACCGGCGCGCTGTTTGAAAATTGTTTGAAATTATATACTAGTATATGTATGATGACTAGTATATGTATGATATGTTATGTGGCGAATGGGAACACTGACGACAACGGACAGCTGCTTTTAATAAGGCGCAGGAGTACCAATACATTTGTTTTACGCATATAATTTTTATATAGTGCTTTTCGCGCGGATACCCGATCAGCTGATATAGTTTGGAAATACCTTAAGAAACTCAGTCTTTGACGGGGAGAAATATTATGTTACTCAGTTATAAAGGCTTTAACACAATTTTTGCGGTCGAAGCCGCAACGAGTTTAAATATAAACTTTTTAATGATTTGCTAAGAAAAATTAAAAAAATATAAATTCGACAAACATTTCAAAGGCGTGAAAGAAATGTCCTAATTTGAATGTCACAGAGTGTGAGTCTATTTTAAACTAATGATTTAAATATGATTAATATTTTCATGTGTGAAAATAACTATTAAAAAATGTACACTTCCGGTTCTGTGGTCTATTTCCTATGAAATATTAAAAAAAAAAAATGTTTCCAATTAAAAAATAATCTATCATTTAAACACAAAATATATAATGTGATTAGTAATCTCAAATATATTTCCGGTCTATGTATGTGCTGGTGTGTATGGTACAGTTTTTAATTTATTCTATATTATAAACACAAAAGAAACTTATGTAATCCATTCCAAAAATAATTTAAACGTTAAAACACCCCTTTTCCCAGTTTTTTTTTCATTGGAAAAAAAAACGTAAAATCTGATAAATATTGTAATGGAGATTGAAAAATAGCGTTATCAGTTTTTTATGGTTATTTTAAAAACTCGATTTTATTCACAGAAGGGTTGTTCTCAGGGATGGTTTAATATTGTTGGCAAGGATGCAAAGTCAATTATTTACATTTTATTATTTAAATACTAGCAGTATTCAGCGCAGCTTCACGGCAAAAATTGCAATTGTAAAGACCTATTTATTTTTTTATTATTAATAAGTTGTCTCTTTAAAAATATTACGGAATCTCAATGCAAAATCTAATCTTCTATAACCCACCCTGATTTTATAAAAATGCTAAGGTTTTTTTGATAATAGTCTAAATATCAATTTTCATATCTCTAACTCCAAATAAACGGAGACCCCAATACAAACTTTCTATATATATATATAGTTTGTGGACTCTCTAGTGTTCACAGTTTTATTCCGATTAGAATGAAATTTGGTATTTGAGGCGCTTTTGGTATTCAAAAGGTCAAGTCCGTTATGGGTGAAGGGGAAAGTAGGTTTTAAAGGAATGAGGAAACACAAAATTTGGCATATCTCTCTTAATATTAGAAAAATAGAAAATTTTATAAGAAATAAAGTTGTAGGTAATTAATTTTACTATAATTTTGTTTCTTAATTAATTAATAAAATTAATAAAATTGGCCTTGCAAATACCAAAATAATATCAGATACGAAATTTCATTTTGATCAGACTAAAATTGTGACTGCTAGAGAATGAATTTTTAAGGTATTCTAAGGAAATTCGCTAAGTTGACGCATCTCCCGCATAATGATTTTTTTTATATAATGAATAAATAAAATCGCAGTCTATCCAAAATGCACGGTTGATTTACCAATTGGCTGAATTAAAAGGATTTAGTTTAAGATAAATTTCGAAACTTGGAGTCGTTATTTAGGTAAATATAAAAATAAACTCTTGTGTAAGCCATTTGCAGTGTTTTCTGAAATGCATATATTAAACGAGTTTTAAAATTGAAAGGTCACCTTGTTGATAACTTTTGATGAATGTACACAACTCTAGTACTTAGTGATTTTTTTCTCATTCAGTTTAACAAAAGTTCATTTCTGATTGCATTTGACGATTTTAGTTTCGTCTGCTAAGTTAAATACTTGGCCATCTTCGGCCATTAAAACCAGATGTATTAATGTATTATATTTTATATAGTTCATGCATTTGCATAATCAAATTAGATTAACCCTTATGTGTATACAACCGTTTACTGATGTTTAAGGTAGTCTGGCCGAACTTTGAGTAGTAGAACAGCAATTAAGGTGGTTCGATCGCAACTAATGAGTCAAAAGAGTGTTTAAATTTGTTTACTTAATTCTTCTAATAGCTATGAAAATTCATTATTTAATTTATAAGAATATAATAAGCTTGTAATTTCCAAACAATCCTGTTTTTGGTTTCTGAAATAATTAAATTTATAGATCGAAAAAAGGTTCTAAAGTTACTTTTATTTCAGATTGCCACAGGGGGTTTGGCAACGGCAGTGTGATTAAAATTAAATAAATAATTATTAATAAAAATTAAAATATTATTATTATTAAAATATTTCTTTTATTATTATTTTATTTGATAATAATTTTATTAATAATTAATTTAAAAAATCTTCTAACGTGCTTAGAATTCGTGTATTTTGAGTTACACGAACTTTACCATTACTTTCATAACAACCTTAAGTCAGCCAATTTCGTCGACAACGTGTTTTACACTACCTTAAATTCCTTAACACAAGGTGCCCAATTCTGTATTTTAAGTGAGATTGTTCACTTCTCGCATTTTCATCTCACGTGAGTTTACTCGCCTGATTCTGTAAGGTTGTAGTGAAAATACGAAATTACTGCGTGAGATGATAGATAATATATAGTAGTTATCTCTATGAATATAGAAGTGTTTGACATTGGCATCCGTGTAAAACTAAACAGCTTTGTTTTGATTGTTTAATTTTTCAATATTTCACTTTTTCAACATAAATGTGACTGATAAACAAAAGCAAATAATTTTAAATTTCATGCGTGCCGACCTCGACTTTGGAAGAGATAGATAGATAACCAAAGAATACATATATACATTCTTTGACATTACCATGAAGAATATTTATCTATTCTTCATGGACATTACCATTCGTTGTTTTAAGCCATCAATTATTTCTCTCTACTTCTTTCCTTTCTCTCTTGGAATTCACTTATACGTTATGAAATTCCTTGTCGAACAAACTCACGTGAGATGGCTTACATTTTCACTATGGTGAAAGTTATGGAATCGAGAAAAGTGCTCACATTTAGTATTTTCACCAGGTTTCAGTTACAGAATCACTACCAAGTTATCTACATTTGCTTCAGCTTACCATGTTTTAGTTAGATAAACAAAAAGAATGACTATACAGTTGACTTGTGACGAACAGCTTACTAATAGGGTATATACACATATTGACGGTTACAAAAATAGGCCTTATGGGTATTTTTGTTGAATGATTCTATAGAATTAGGGTCATATAATAGATTCAATATGTTATTGCTAAGTCTTGTCATCGCTGTACCGTTAGTAATACCAGGGGAAGGTCGCTTATTGACGCCAACCGATGAATAAACGATTGAAGGTCGCTGCAACTATTTCGCTTTTTTATTTATACACTATACAGACTCTGTTGGTCCGCTAGGACTATTGGGTTCATAGTATATATAAAACTACGCCATTTTGATTGCATTTAAGGAAGTACGATCATCATTGCCATTAAAACTTGATTTTTTTAATTGAAGGATGTTGGATAAAAATGATTCTTTACAATTAATGACATACCTAACTGAGTTAATTGTTTAAATACCCGATATAAGCTGTTTATTTTTTACTTTTTACACACGCATGTATATAAAATATACAAAGAAGTGTATAAAGGTGTTATATACGTAATGTAATCAAATGTTTGACCTGAAATTTTATGAAAAACAGTTTTAAACAACAGCCCACTTGTTGGGCAAAGGCTTTTTTCAGAGAAACCCACTCGTTTCTAGTGTAAGATTTCCTAGACCAACGTCCACCAATATGCTTAACGCCATTCATTAAGCCATCTAGTAGCCTGTCTTCCTCATTTTTCTAAGCACATCATATAGCGTGCAGGCAGTAGGTCGATACGTCCAACGGTTGATGACAAGCGCACTACGTGAACAGCCCATCGCCACTTTAATTTTTTAATAGCAACATTGACATCTCTTATCTTATCTCTTATCTTTGGTTCTGGATCTAATCACAGAACAACGCACTCCCGGCGATTTTGCTTCTAGACTTCTTTATCACACCTTTGTGACAAAGTTCGTTTTTGTGAGACCCATCGTTTGTTAGCTAAACGTGAGAACCGACAAGATACAGGAGTCCACGAGTCTTTTGAAGGTCATCATTTTTGAAAATATGTTTTAGCGACCTGTACTTCATGCACGCGTTCGCTACTTTTTGACTCACCTCCGAATTAGATTTTTCAAAGCTTATTGTATTCAGATAGATTTCTATTGGAATATTGTTCAATATAACAGAACTGTTTGTCTATGCTATTAACTGTATTATTTGGACGTTAATTTCAAGGCCAAAATTTTTTTTCAAATACTCGTTGGTTTAACATTAATAGGGAATATGCATGAAAATTTTTGTTCACATTTATTTTCAGAATGTGAAAATACTGTTAATACTGTAATAATATTTAAAAACGAAATTAAAATCCGACAAATATCAAGGATGTTATAAGCTTTTAAAGATTATTATCTGTCTCTTTCTTGCAAAAATACTAAAAACGGAGTTTTACGTGTATTTTAAATGGTGAAAGTGTAATATGGCGTCACATAACATATCAAGAGGGCTATCACCCTCCTTGTCTAATCGGGAATTTCAATCTTTCATATCTCGCTTATTTTTAAAGTTATTTAAAAAGTAATTTTACCTTGATATTTGTCAAGTAAACATGCTTCAATTCAAGTGAAAAAAAATTTTCATGCATATTCCCTATTGCATTTTCTTAATGTTACTAGAGAAAAGTATTGTATCGTCCGCAAAACACTGATGTGAAAATTGTTTACCATCCAATAGAATACCGAGGTTTGGTCAATCGCAAGTCTTAAAAACTTCTTCGATAACAGTATTGAATAGATTTTCTTAAATCCACTAAATTTAGGGGAAAATTTACCAATCTGGCACTTCTTACTAAGCATAATCACGTCTAAGTTGCTTAATACCTGTCAAGAGTACTAGCAAAAGACTAAGTTATGTATACTTAAGGGTGTGTTCGTTTTGGATGCATACACGCTTTCAGCGCCATCAAACGTTGTTTTAGTAACCAACTTGACGCTGTGCATGCTGAAAAGCGCGCTATTGGTTGAGTTCAACGATAGACATCACGCTCACAGACGCTTTATCTATCGAGGTAGGGCAGCAAAAACGTGAGCGTCAAATCGTACTAACTTTCAAAACGAATACAGTATAAGCGTTTGTTTATTTATCTGTCATGGGAACCGGGTTTTTTTTAAAGTGTATTCCATTCCTTTTATAAATTTTTTGAACATTTCATAAAATTTTTTTTCTGAATAAATAAAAAAAAACCCACCTTACATACAAAATCTTCTTAGAAAAAACCTACATATCCACTTCCTTTTTCAAATTGTCAGTTTAGGGTATTTTGATTTGATTTTAGAGCCATTTTTAATATTGATGTAACTGACGCTTACACGTACACATAATGCCTGAAACGAACGGAATTTTCAAGAATAACGTAAGCGTTCATAAGTCAATACGAACGCCAATAAATTGCGCTTATAAGCGTCAGTGCTGATACCGGGTAAGCGTCCAAAACGAATACACCCTAAGTAAATTAGTTTAATTAAACTTTTTACTTAGTTTAAACTAAATTTTCAAAAAATGTGTTCTACGCAGAGAGAGGGACAATTATATTTGTTCGAGCAACAAACAAAGACACTATATCATATTAATTAATTAATATTAATAGCCAGCAGGACTACGGGGGCAAACATTGCACTCATACATTTATAATATTGTTATCTGCCTTTTAAACATTATTTCATTCAATTAACAGATGAGGGAAGATTTTTCTAATTCCGGATCTTAGACCATAATAAGGACTTGTCTGAACACGACTCTAGGATGACGACTGTAGGATGATCATCAGTCCATATTTATATGGAGGTGAGTGGTATAGACTTATAGAGTATAGACCTTACCTGCTGATATGACCTTTAATCTGTTTGTAATAGGTTACTAAACTCTGGCATATGATTAACAAATGTTCGTATGATCTTTGACGTGTTTACTTACTTCTATATGATTCATATTTATTTCGACTGAAAAATATTTATTAATTGTTGTGTTTTTTTTATTTTACGGATTTTACCAAAATGAATCAGATTCAAGAATTCTATCTGTGTATGTTTAGATGAGTTTAGTTGTGACGATATTTTATTACTTCAACGAACAAAAAATTGAACAAAAGCCAAACCAAATTTCAAAATATGTTTTTTTTTAAGTGTATCACAATCATTTAAGGGTATTCGATTACTAACGTCACATTACGATGCAAATTTGAATACAATTCAGTACAGTTGCTTTAAAATAATTTTAACGTCGTTCGGACCCTGTGCGGGGACGTAAGAGGCAGGGATGTCCCGACGTTCTTGGGACACCTCGTGTAGAATATTTACTTCTAAAAAAAACGCCCGAATTTACTCTGTAGGCGTGCGCACATATTTATTAAGTACATATAAACTTTTTATAGCCGATATTTTTATATCCAGTGTATGTAAATATACAAGGTATATTAAGTTTAGTCCCGACTTTGTAACGCTTGAAAATATTGATCGTAGGCATGAATTTTTGGCATATGTTTTCATAAAATGGCCTAGTGTTCGTGAACACGATAGCTGAAAAAAGCAATATTATATTTAGGAAATGTAACCAATTTGAAATATTTGATTAACTTAAAAATAATTATCTTGTTGAAATAACATTTTTAAAGATTCATTTTGTAGAAAATCATCGGATAAAACTATAGGCATCAAAATTTAAAAAAAAAATTAAAAATCGGTTCATAAATGACGGAGTTCTGAGGTGACAAACATTAAAAAAAAATACAGACGAATTGAGAACCATCCTCCTTTTTGAAGTCGGGTTAATAAAAGGCAGTAAACGAAGTATTCTGAAGTTTACATAAACACGGCGGTATTTTTTTAGGTACTTAAACTGTACCTGTAACTTCTTAACACTCCCGTACACTCCCGTTCAATAAAATTGAACCGACCTGAACCGAATCAGTGTCTTACAATTTTGATTATTCATGTAGTAAATGTTTTTGACAGATACACCATTTTATTTTATTTCTATACGTAAAAGGGAGATATTAACACTCAATATGTATTTACATTACATATTCTTACTTATTTACATATCACTGACTTATTTGCATAAATAAAAAATATAAAACTTCCATTTCTTTTTTCACATTTTTAAAAAATATACTACTTATCTTTGTTTATAAATAAATAATATTCAGAGAGTTACAAAAGTGAGGAGATTTTTTTATGAAATGTAAGAAAATAATCAGTTCAGTTTGGTTCAATTTTATTGAACGGGAGTGTACACACTATGGCTACAAAAGTTGCGCTAATATTTCATAATTTTATAATTAATTTGTGCCTTATTTATTCGGTTTTCGAAAAAAAAACTTCGGCTAAAAGTTATTTATTATAATTATACTAACACATTTTATTCGAAACATTTTCCCAAAAGCTGGATGCATAAAACACAATTCAACTGTAAAGTTTTTGACACATGAGCGATCATTTTGTGGCCAAGTGAACAATAGGCGCCAAAAGTTGATATAGTTTTGAAAATTCTAGAATTGATTTGTGCCTTATTTAATCGGTTTTCGAAAAAAAATTTCGAATAAAATTTTCGAATATTGTTACTATATTTATAATGAATAACTTTTATCCGAAGCATTTTTTTCGAAATGCGAATCATTAAGGCACAAATCATTTATAAAATTTTTGCCCATTGTACACTACCGTTCATAAAAATTGAACCACCAGTAAGTCACATTCTAAGCGTATATATTACTAAATATATGTATATAACATACAATAACACTTAGAATGTTTCAACTGTTTAGCAAATGATATCACTGAATGTTTCTCCCAAAAAGTTGATTGTTTTAGTCATAGTGTTGGATGTGGTTCCTTCCTGTTGAAACCACATCCTATTTTTCCAATTATAGCAACAAAACGTTTCTTATCATTACTTCATTGATTATGAGCGTATTTCCTTATTTGGCGAAATACAAATTTTGTAAAAGTGTTGCGTCAAATCCTTCCGTAAAATACGTCACGATGTCATTGCAAAAAGCCCCAACATATGAGATCGATGTTTCACTGAAAATACTGATTTTGGCGATAATAATATTTAAGCAATTAAGGACCAGTTTTTTTAAGGATAAGCCTAGTTAGTTAACTCGCGTGGTTTAAGTTAAGTTCCCCCACTTCGAGTCCCTTCCCCTGATGACATACTGTACACGTGTCAATAACGTTGCAATCTTCACAATTTTAGAGACAATTACACAAAAATCACTCTTTGTTAATAACTTGATATCACTGCATAAAATATTTAACACTTTGAATTGAAATATTTGAGGTTATGATAAATAATATTTATGATAATATCTAATAAATTATTTTTCAGATCTTATAATAATATATATGATAATAATAAAATATAATAATGCATTTATATAATATATATTGTTATTCTTCTGATCAACGCTACTATTTTCGGGATCTAGGTGGGGGAACTTAACTTAAGCCACGCGAGTTAACTAACTAGGTTTATCCTTAAAAAACTGGGCCTAACTATCCTCGTTAATTGCTTAAATACCCAGTACATACTCAGTTCAGTATGAATGCGTGAACCATTTATTTTAGTTGATATACCCAAAAGTGTATAAATATACAAAGTAGTACAAAAAGTATTATGTTGGCAGTACACACTCGGCGAGAGCAATCGGCGAGAGCAGTTCTAGTCAGTGTTATTACGTTTGTATACCTGGAAAGTTACATTTTTAAATTATAAGTTACGGATTAGTAATTTTTTGATTCAACTATTAGATAGATTGTAGAGGCTGCCCTGGATGGGCTACACTTCGACCATAAGGTCCATTGTGATGCCTTAGGATGTGAGGATGTGAGTGGAGTGGAAGGAATTTTTGTGTGTAGACTAGGAATTGGTAGGATTTACGGCTGCAGCCGACTCTGATAGGAACTATGCCAATATGCATCTGGAGTTCGTGAAGGAAACTGCAAAAAACCTTCACAAGCATAGCCGGTTCCTTCGTTCTTGTCCATACGCCGACAGTTTAGTCAATTAACCACCACTTTTTTTTGTAACGGTTAAAATTATTGTTTTTGTTTTGTTAGATCTCATTCGAAAATTTAATTTCCTAGAAAACCATACTCCACCCTTTTCCGCATATTTAAACAATATATTTTTTTTTTACAGAAATATTAAATTATTTGTAACCATTTAATTTTAAAATTTTTACTTATTTAGACATGGCAATGGATGAGATATCAATGCATTTAGCATAGGACAAACTCCTCACCCAAACTTATCCCTTCCAGTTTCACAACAACCTTAAAGTAGTAAAAAAACTGCTCCTAATGGGAAATCTTATTTTGAGGGGCATTAGCTCTGTAAGTAAATTAGAGTCATGTCTTTTAATCTTTCATGTTTTGAACAAAACAAAACTTCTAAACTTTTAGCTACTACTCCTTTTCTAAATATTCATCATTCTTCCTGTAACATCCTGTATTTTCGCACAATATTTATTTTAATTAATGAATGAATTATTATGACATATGTAATTTAATACATATGATTAATATAATAAAAGCATTGGAATTATAAAATCATGTTTAAATTCATTCATTGGCTTAAAAAAATATTCTAATTTATAAACAAATTCGTGGAAACCATAAATTAATTAGGGCAAACATTTGACAAAGCGGCATACTGTCTACTCAGCACAAACAAAAAGTGCTCTATATTCAGTTCAACCGTTCAACCGTTCCACTATACATAATAGATTCTCTGGTATACTTTATAATTTGATATATATTGAGATTAAATTTTAAGCTTGTGTTAAAATTATGAAATATACATATTAATAAATAAATTTATTTTAACCCAGGTTTTTATATTATTCTAAAATTAGAGCTTTATACTAACAAGTTTTCAAAAAGGTTTGTTACAACAGTTTAGATATTGATTATATAAACATTGCCATCTATTAAGAATATTATGAAATAATGTATAGTCACAACAGTCGAGTCTTATATCAGCGATTCGTTACATGCTGAAAAGACTGGTCGGATTTTCGTAACAAGCCAAAAGAAGAATAACTTCAAAAGGAAAATTTTTTGTATTCTTCTAATTCTTACGATTGAATAGGTAGACATTTTTCTCTCTGGTGGGGTGTTCACTCGTAATCTTGAAGTTGATTTTCGTCCGGCTTGCTCCGAAACTATTGAATCTAATGAGTTGAAAATTTATAGGACAGGCTTGCGTATATATGGAATTGGAATAATTGATATTGGAATTGGAATAATTGATTTTTTGACACGAGTCAAAGGAAACGACTGGTGAATACGAGCACCCTCAGGACACTTTCGTCTACATTCGATTCAACTTTCAACCGCCATTTTTAAATATTACACGAAAATAAATTGTATAAATTTATGAATAATGTTTTTATTCTTAGAGTGTCAGTACTCATTTGAATAATAATAATTTTTAATAGTTTAATAAAAACATTACTACTCCGTAATTTCTAATTTAAAAATGTAACTTTTCAGGTATACCAACTTATTTTTTGGCAAATCCACGTTGGCAACACTGAAGAAAGCTGTATTGCCGGCCGAACACTCGGCGAGAGTGTACACAGCTCCACTCGCGGCTCCTCGCCTTAGGAATGTCTCGACGATACACTCGCCGAGTGCTCTCGTCGAGTGTATACTGCCGGCATTGCAATCTTTGGACTAATTATTTGTAGATTCATTTCAAAATAAGTGACCATATTTTGAGGAGTTATAAACCTATTAACATAAGAATGACTTTCAGCATTGGGAAATGGGATCTAAATTTGAAACACTGTCTAATAAAATCTCATGTAACAATATCTTAACGACTCTAATTTGTTTATTAATATCCCTGCTCGAATTATACATTCAATTAAATTCAAATCATGTCACTTATTCTCAGTGACCTAAATAAAATTTTGGTGGTCATATAATATTTGATAACATCGCTAAGCATTCGAATGGAACGATTCTTCCCACGTTATAATGCATTACTGTTATACATATTTACTGTTATACTCTATCTCTTGATAAATAAATGTACTAAATGTTATGTAAATAAATTAGTAAAAGGTTTGAATCTCGGGAAATTAATGTTGACTAAGAAATAATAAATTAAAACAAGCGGAAATAACAACTAACTGAATTAATGGCTTAAATACCCAGTATATCCGAGTTCATTATCAATGCGTTAAATGTTTATTTTACTTTTTACACACGCACAAATGTATTAGAATACAACGTAATATACAAATGGTGCTATGCGTATGATTTTGTAATCGCGAGTAATTACAGATGTTTGAGTTGACATTGTGACAAAACTGTTTAAATAAAAAGCATTTATTTCGAAATCAAACACAGACATTTTAATTTTAATTATTTTGCACCTAATTTCTACTTTTTTTCAAGTTTTATGGTAGAACTCTAAAATTTCTGGAATAAAAAGCCTAGATAACTCTACTGGAAAGTTCTCTACCTGCAAATGAAATTACCGTCAAAATCGGTCCAGCCAAATAAACAGACAGATAGATAAACAGACAGGCTTTAAACTTAAAAAAATTAGTTTCGTAGGAGCTGCGCATCAACTTAGCGAATTTTCTTATAATATATAAATCACTCTTTAGCGGTCACAATTTTAGTCTGATCAAAACGAAACGTCGTATCTTATATGATTATTGTATTTGCAATTTTATTAATAAATGGCCTATGTCAAGGGGAAAGAGGGGGGCATAGAGAAAGAAGAAAACCTAAAACACAAAATATCTCTCTTAATATTAGAGCAATCGAAAAATGTATAAGGAGTAAAATTGTAGAAATCCATGTTTGCTATAATTCAATACCTTATAATTTTTTCTTAAACTCTAATGTGAATAGAGATATTTAGGATATTTTCAATCTTAAATTATAAATATTGCCGTAAATATTAGTGTAACTAGGGTTGCCATCTAAAAATTATGAAAAGTCGGGAGATCAACATATATTATGTCGAACTTGTCTGGAGATCGGGAGGTCCATATATTAGTAAACTGGGCAGTGGAGGATTTACCGGGTAAGCAAAGTAGGTAGCTGCCTATAGGGGCAAATTTTGATTGTTTACACTAAATATACCGCTACTTGGCTGAACAAAAATATAATTTTTCATTTGAAAGCGTATAAGGCTGATACATTCTCGAATCAATGAAAATGACATTTATTTTTTTATATATGTTTAAGTATACACAAGATTAATATGTTGGAATAATAAGTCAGTCTTTGACAAGCTAATCAAGCGTGGTGTAACATTTAGCGCACTAGACGCGATATACTGAGGTCCGGGGGTCGTTTCCTGGCGGTTTAAAGAGTTATTTTTTCATATTAATATTAACTAACGAGTCCAAGTGGCCAAGCGGTCTAAGGCGTTATGTCTGCGAAGTATGCCTACTTGGAAACTGGAAGGTTATGGGTCGAATCCCGACATCGGCAGTTTGTCAATTATTAAGAAAAGAAAAGGGGGGCGGTTAATTGACTAAACTGGCAGCGTATGGATAAGAACGAAGTAACCGGCTATGCTTGAGATGGTTTCCTGCAGTTTTCTTCACGAAGTCCTGATGAATATCGGCATAGTTCCTATTATAGTCGGCTGCAGCCGCATATCCTACCGATTCCTAGTCTACACACAAAAATTCCTTCCACTCCACTCACATCCTCATATCCTTAGGCATCACAATGGACCGGGTATCCTCTACAATCTATCTATCTAATTAATAACAATATTATTATTTTTTTGGATTTAGATTCATATTTAGAATTGTTTATGCAAAGTTAATTAATTTTGGTTAGCAAAATTTTTTCCCCTGAACTCGGGAAGTCGGGAGATTTACCTTTGAAAATGGGAGTCGGGAGAAACTGTATGATTTCGGGAGTCTCTCGACGTAATCTGGAGAAGTGTAACAGAAAAAATGACAAGAAACAAAATTATAGTAAAACTATACAACTTTACAAATAAATTTTTTCCAATATTAAGGGAGATGTACCAAGTTTTGTGTTTCACCCTCCCTCGAAATCTCCCTTTTCCTTTGGCCCTTTTCCCTTGACAGTTTTCATTTGATCGGAATAAAATTTGGTATGTGAGGTTAATCGACCAAGTATATATAAGTGATTTTCGAGATACATCTACTAGGCAAGATCTATGGACATTTGAAGAAATTTTAGCGAAATTTTGACATCGGTACGGGACCCATAGCTCTATTTCCTTGAAGAGCCTTTATTTCGAAATCACAGACAGATACTTCAACATTATTTATTTCTATAGATTCTAAAGGGCATCAACCTATTGTTATGGCAAAAAAGTAAATCAAAGATATAAAATATTTAGGTCTTTTAACGTACTTAAAATATTTTATCATGTTATTATCAAAATAAATGTTTGATATCATGATAATTTTGGGGTAATTTTCGTCAAAGCACGTACAATTTTTATATAAAAAGACTTCACAGCAGACGAAGTATATAGTCAACTAAAACCGAATTGTCTAACAATAATTAAAAAACAAACAAAAATAAAAAATGGCATTCAAACAATTTTGTAGTTCATTGTTTGTAGCAGTCGCTTGTTGCTCTGTTTTATCAATGGTAAGCTTTGATTGTTGTTCAAATTGAAATTGTAAATTAAATTAAATTTATTTTTTATAGGCGAATCCATTGAGTTATTTACGAGACAATGATCAATCTGGTCTTGCAATCCAAAACCAAGGTTTTGTGTACTTAAGAGATAATGGCGTTAGTCAAGTATCAACCGTAATCCCAAATCAGGTAAATACCTTAAAAACGGTTCATTTAATTTATAGGGGCAATAGTATATTAATCAATGTCAGGTATAGAATGTTTGGGTCCGAAACCTTGGATCCATCAACCATGGGAGTAATCCCGGCGGAGAAGTTGTGGGCCTTCTGTGCGGCGTTTGGCCTCAACAGAATCTTATAGCTTCATCTACTTACAATAGCACCTCTTACCCAGAAGAGATCAAGAAGGGTACTGAGGACCCCTTGGTCTAGGTGATAGGGACCCATTTGCGGTACCCCTTTTTCTAATTATAATTATATTAATCAATTATAGTTTTAGTGTCCGTAGAATGTCTAATAAACTATTTTTGGTGTTCAATCTTTATGCCACCTCGTGTTTTTAGCGAATTTCCTGAAAGGAAATAGAGCTATTGGTCTCGTACCGACTTCAAAATTTTGCAAAAATTTCTTCAAATGTCCATCGATCCTACCTAGTAGATGTCGAAAATCACCATCTGTAAAATTTATATAAATATATATATATATATACTTATATATGTGTCTGTAATCGCTCTAGTGATTACAATTTTAATCTGATTGGAATGAAATTTGGTATTTTCTCTCAGGAATAATAATAACTTTTCAGCAGTGTTGCCAAATTCGATGCTTTTTTCCTAATAGGGAATATGCATGAAAATTTTTTTTCACATTTATTTTCAGAATATGAAAATACTGTTAATACTGTAATAATATTTAAAAACGAAATTAAAATCCGACAAATATCAAGGAAGCTATAAGCTTTTAAAGATTATTATCTGTCTCTTTCTTGCAAAAATACTAAAAACGGAGTTTTACGTGTATTTTAAATGGTGATGTCACATAACATATCAAGAGGGCTATAACCCTCTTTGTCTAATCGGGAATTTCAATCATTCATATCTCGCTTATTTTTAAAGTTATTTAAAAAGTAATTTTACCTTGATATTTGTCAAGTAAACATGCTTCAATTCAAGTGAAAAAAAATTTTCATGCATATTCCCTATTTAGTGGATTTAATAATATGAAATATGCATGGCATCTTGTATCGAGTTTAAAGAAAAATTTTGTATTCTGATTCGTTATATTTAACGGGAATACCAAAATTGAAAAACACAACAATCCAAATTACCTAGATTTTCTACTAGAGCTTATTAAATCCACTATATTTAAGGAAAAGCCCCTAATATCGCATCACTTATTAAGCAAAATGGCATCATAATCTAAGTTGCTTTGTATCCCTAAAAACTATAAGTTAGATATACTCAGTAACTTACATTTTTTTCTAAGGACTTAGGACTGAACACGCTCAATATATAATATGCATATAAATCATGGCGTTTTTATGGGTTCCCTAAAGTATATTCTCCCCTCTATAATTCAAATCATAAAATCAATTGTAATCCATATCACTGATCTGTTTCTCTTTATTGAATTTCTAGAATAGACCAGTAAATTATGTAAACAACATTGTTGGAAATTCTGAAGTGCAAACTATTGCCTCATACCCAAATGCGATTAGCAATGTTGAACTTGTCCAATATCCTGTAAGTATTCTCAACCAAACACTTCTCAACAAATGAATTGAGGAATCACTAATATTTGTTTTCTTCCAGACTAATGTATTGAGTTCCAATATCGTAAACAACGTTAACAGCGTAAACACCTTAAACGGTTTATCGACAGTTCAATACCCAACAATTGTACAGGTAATGTTCTAAAACTCCAAATAAATCCACCCAAAATTAAAACAAACGGAACCGATTTGAATTAATTTTTAATTTGAAATCAAAACTAAGAATCTTTGTCACTCAATTTTTCAATCAGATTGGGTAAATTGTTCTTTTGGAACAGCGAAGTTTAACAACATTGATTTTACAGACTGTTCCAGTTAACCAAATTGTAAGCTACCCAAGTGTTCAACAGACGGTACCAGTTAACCAATATGTGAGCTCGCCAATTGTTCAATCAATACCTCAATATGCTGCAGTTCAACAACCGGCATACATCAGTGGACCTGTAGGATACCAAAACTCAAACTCAAATCAAATTACCAACAATCAAGTGGCCCCAGTTGAGGTCAACATTGGTAGTGGTCCCGGCTATGGTTATTCAAACTGTTGAGTGCCAGAAAAATGTTAAATAATTATATTTTTGTTGATGAATTAGTAAATAAAATTTTGTTTGAATTAACTTTGTTGTTTTAAGTCTGATTTTTGCTACATAAGTGTTAATATTATTAGTCTGTGTAAAATTTAAGCACGTGGGGTCGGTCACTTCGTCTAAAATGAATATACTTTTAACCAATGCATATCTTTAAATAATATGAAAAAAAATCCACGTCTGCCTGTGTGCTCGCTTGCTTCTTCTAAACCATGCAATGGATGATGAAGCGGTTTTTATCATCATTTAGAGCAAGGTTTCCCAAACTGTGGTGGGGAAAGTGCTCCATGAAACTTGTCGACATTTTGAAAATGTTGTAACCTGAATACACCCCTGTTCCGAGCGCAGCCCTGCTATGCATACTCTGTAATAAGATGGCAGCACTGAACAAGCTCAATGAGTAACTCACCGCCACTTCTAGAGCAACTACGCTATAAAATGGCATTCAGGTTAGGAAGATAAAACGTTGAACATGTGCATGAATAATGATTAATAAATAGTTTGTTAGAGTAATAAACAAGTGTTATTTAATTATTCGAACCCAAGATAAAATAGAAAATACTCATTTGACGGATATAAATTTCAAAACCCATTGCTGGTGGCGCCACAAAACGTCATGTACGCGTAATTATCAATATGTAGCCACGTAGTAAGACTCAGCAAATACTACGAGCCCCGTGTTGAAAGTTTGAGGTCGCACGTGAAAGAGGTAGATTGTAAAGGCTGCCCTGGGCGGGATACACTTCGACCATAAGGTCCATTGTGATGCCTTAGGATGTGAGGATGTGAGTGGAGTCGAAGGAACTTGTGAGTAGACTAGGAATTGGTAGGATATGCGGCTGCAGCCGACTATGATAGGAACTATGCCGATATTCATCTGGAGTTCGTGAAGGAAACTGCAGAAAACCTTCTCAAGCATAGCCGGCTACTTCGTTCTTGTCCGTACGCCAACAGTTTAATCAATCAACCGCCCCTTTTTTTCTTTTGTTTTCTTTATAATTGACAAACTGCCGATGTCGGGTCGCACGTGAAATGTTGCGTTGAATAACAATCACAATAATTCAAACTAATTTTAAACAGTTTATTGCCAATCGTTGAATGCAAAAAAATAATACACAATAAGGAATATGCATGAAAATTTTTTTTCGCTTGAATTGAAGCATGTTTACTTGACAAATATCAAGGTAAAATTACTTTTTAAATAACTTTAAAAATAAGCGAGATATGAATGATTGAAATTCCCGATTAGACAAAGAGAGTGATAGCCCTCTTGATATGTTATGTGACGCCATATTACACTTTCACCATTTAAAATACACGTAAAACTCCGTTTTTAGTATTTTTTCAAGAAAGAGACAGATAATAATCTTTAAAAGCTTATAGCTTCCTTGATATTTGTCGGATTTTAATTTCGTTTTTAAATATTATTACAATATTAACAGTATTTTCATATTATGAAAATAAATGTGAAAAAAAATTTTCATGCATATTCCCTATTATGTTGTTTGTGTTGTTGAAATATTTTATCAACATTTAATACAACAAATAAAATTATATTTAAATAAAGATGAACAACGTATATTTTGAATTACCGTAATGGTGTATCTTACACAAAATTATAACATGAAAAGTCTACTAAAAATTATCACTTCCTTTACGTAGTTAGTAACTACAAAGAATTGTCTCTACTACAGTTGTACCACCTAACATTGATATAATGAACTAAGTATAAACTATTGTTTTAAGTCGCAAATTTGAAATTATTTTCAACACCCCGCGTATTGAAGGGCCCCACACCTGTGCGTCAAAATATCTATCAAGTTACTTAGGTACGGTTATGGAGTTTAGAGTATAGAAGCAGAACTATCTCATATGGTTGTTAAACTAAAAAAGTGTCCACCGAAAAACGTAAAATTAAGTTTCAGCAGTGAATGGCCACAATGGCGCTTGTGAGAAGGTAGACTTGCTCTGAAGATAGTTACTGTAAAACGAAGTGAAGTTGCCAACTGGAAGTAGTTACATTGAATCCCATTTTGAATGTGATTATTTTTATTTATAAATAAAAAATAATATACATAAAAAAAATATATATATACAATATAATACAGAAATATTCAATTTTAAGCAATACCTTCATTTCCTAAGATTAACCACTATCCCTTATATTTAAAGTTATATTTTGTATTATTCAATTGATTTGGACGAATTCAATATGTACTTTGTACGTAAAAAAGAATGAATAAATATATTATTATTATTATATTATGCTTCATTAAATTTTTATCAAACAATTTTTTAATTTCTATCTTCGATAAAAATTTGATTGTTCTATTTTTTGAACCAAATTTATTAATCGAAATATTTATTACGTTTATTATTAATTATTATTAAGTTTCTCAATTATAATTTTGTTATTAAAATACCTTTAACTTTTCAAATTTATGCGAATAACAGATATACGCATATATATATATATATATATATATATATATATATATATATATATATATATATATATATATATATATTATATATATATATTATATATATATATATATATATATATATATATATATATATATATATATATATATATATATATATATATACACCTTATTTATATAATAACATTTTTTTGCTATCCGAAACACGCGGGCATTTTTTTGCTATCAAAACCGGATGGCATTGAAAATTTTAACTGTTTTTTTCGATTTTTGTTTAAAAAATTTGTTTAAAAATTTCGTTTAAAAAGTTTATATGGGCGACTTTGAAGGGTTGTTTCTCAGAAACTGCCAGCAGGATCGGATGGCATTTTGTTTACAACATATAATGGTACCAATAAATAAGCTCACCAATTTTGGAGCGGTTGCTTTTTTTTCTAAATTAATGAGTGCGAAAAGGGCCTGCGTGTTTCGGATGGAAAAAAAGTTATTATATAAATAAGGTATAAACTTCAAAGCAACCGCATTTTTATCCGGTCCATTTGGGGTCCATTCTGACCCCACGGGGAGGTTCAGTATCACTTCAACACTTCATTACCACTCGCCATCCGGTTGCCACCCATCCAAATTTGACGTGCCATTGCTTTAACTAATATATATTGTACCTAAAAAATATCCTCTTTGTCCAGTTTATACAACATCGTCACCCCAATGTTTTGCAAGTTGTCTTCCGATTAAATAGTTACACGTTATTTCTTTGCTAGTGAAAAACGAGTTCTAATTTTCTTTTTGAGATCCAATATATAAGTTTTGGGTAAATCTGGCAGAACGTTTCAAATCTATTCCAAGACAAAATCTGTCGTCCACTTACAATTACATATTACAGAAGGTATAAAAAGTTATTCATATCTATTAACGTATCACATTCTTCTTATCATATTCTTATCAAAATATTTTTATGTATAGTCACGCAAAATTTTTTGGTAAAATGCGTTTTGGCATGTACAAATTTGTGTATAAAAAGAATTCACGGCAAACGAATTAACATACTCAACCAAAAACAACTGAATTATTAAACAATAATTAAAAATAAACAACAATTTAAAAAATGGCATTCAAACAAGTTTGTAGTTCATTGTTTTTAGCAGTCGCTTGTTGCTCTGTTTTATCAATGGTAAGTTTTGATTGTTGTTCAAATTGTAATTCTGAATTAAATTAAATTTATTTTTTATAGGCGAATCCATTGAGTTATTTACGAGATAACGACCAATCTGGTTGGCCATTCCGAAATCAAGGAAATCAAGGACTTGTGTATTTAAGAGATAATGGCGCTAATCAAGGACCAGTCGTGTATCCATACCAGGTAAATACTTTAAAAAACTATTCATTTAATTTGTACTTTGTATGGATTTACTAAATCTCAAATTTTGTAACACCAAGACACCTTCAAAGAGAAAAAAACGTGTACCTAATTTCATAAAATACTTTTTTTTTGAGTTATTTATTGACTGTCGTCCATGATAAATTGTTCTGAAACCAATGATTTTCTCACTGTTTCGATTTATAATTTACAGTCAAGACCAGTAAATGTTGTCAACAACCTTGGAGGATTACAATCTGTCTCTTCATACCCAAATACAATCAACAGTGTTGAAGTCGTTGGCAACAACGGATACGGTTCCGACATCATCAACAATTTTAATAGCGTTAACGGATTACCAACAGTTCAATCAGTTCAATACTCCACTCTTGCTCAGGTACAGTTTTAAATCTGCATACATAACACCAAAATTTAAAAAAATTGAACTAATTTGAATTTATTTGTGATCAAGAACTGTTTTTGTCACTCATTTTTTAAATCAGATATGTTGGATTTTTTTTAAAACGAGACGGTACACATAATAATTAAAAACATAATCATTTTTGTTACAGGCCGTCCCAGTTAGCGAAATTGTAAGCTATCCAAGTGTACAACAAGTTTCTCAATATGCTGTTCAACCAGCAACATACATCAGTGGCCCTGTAGGATACCAAAACTCAAACAGAAATCAAATTCAAAACACTCAAACCGTACCAGTTGAGATCAATTATGGAATCAACCCAGGTTTCCACCATGACCACTTTCCAGGTTGTGGTCATGGTTTTTAGAATTGTTTAATTTCAAATCCAATTTTACACAAAATTTATTGTTGTAAATTTTTTGGATAAATATATACTATTTCATCGTCAAAAAATTTGTTTTTATTATTATTATTATTATTATTATTATTATTATTATATAAAACTGAGTAAAAATGACGCAAAAACTACTTGCAATTTTTAATGAATTGCTAATTAATACGTAAATTTGGGTGTACCAAAAAAACAAACGATTGTTGTCGAATCTTTAAAAAACATTGTCTCAAAAGATGAGTCCTCTAGTTTAATAACAGACCTGGTAACTAACATATTTAATTTGATAAAGACTAAATACTATGTTGGTCAAAATAGTTTTGCAAATAACTCTATATTAGCGAATTTTCTCCAAAGGAAATACAGCTATTGTTTTTGCACCAATGTTGGAATTTCGTAAAAATTTCTTCAAATGTCCATCGATCCTACATATTAGATGTTAGAAATCACTATCGCTAAAACTTGTATATATACACTATGTTTAATTTACATCTTCGTATCATAGTTCCCACGAGTATGAGAGAGTACATTTGTACATATACATTAAGCAATGTGTATGACAAGGAAGTCTTGTAGGTGTGTGTTGGTTGTCCTGTCGTACAATATATTTTAAAATTTAGAGGACGCTTGTGCAGAGGGGTTTTTTTTATTTAAATAAGCAGATCAGTTGTTATGATATGTTATGTTGTTCAAACTTCTGTTGTTTAGTATGCTATAAAATCTTATTTGACTGCGTTAAATATGTTTACTGTTGTCTTCTTAAGCATAGCAGTACTTCTAACAATTGAAAATTCTTTTTTGAATATCCCTTTTTATTTGTATGTGGAATGTTTGGAAATAAATGATAGTATTCTATTAACGGTATAACATTTAACAACAATCCACACAAATTAATTGAAAAATAAAACCCCAAAAAGAAAAGAAAAAATAGAATTCCGACAAAAAAAAAGTTAAACCAACGGTTCGAATATTCCTCCATCACTTGCTAAACAATATCCGAGTCGGTTGTAGAGATCTGCCCGGGTATTTTCTAGCAATTGAGGAGAAATATTCGCACAAGTGTCAACAATTCTTTGCCTTAATTGTTGCAAATTTTCAGGCCTATTCCGCGAATAGATTTCTGTTTTGAGAAAACCCCATAAAAAAAGTCGTTAGGAGATAGATCTGGCGATCTGGGTGGCCACTTCATGGTTCCAAAACCACTCATAAGACGTTCCTGGAAAGTTTCTTCCAGAAACTGCCTTACTATCATGGCGTTGTGTGCAGGGCAACCATCTTGTTGCAACCATACAGATTCCAGGTCTAAATTAGGAAGAGCTCTAACAGTTAGCAATATATTATCTTGTAACAAACTCAAATATTTTCGAGAATCTAAAGATCCGTCAATGAAGAATGGTTCTATAATATGATCACTCAATATTCCAGCCCAGACATTCAGTTTCTGTGGAAACTGAGTTCAGGTACTGACATATGGATGTTGATTTGTCTGAGACCAATATCGCAAGACAGGTGGATTATGTTTTCCATGCAATGGAAAAGACGATTCGTCAGTAAATAAAATATTTCTGATAAAATTATCTTCTTGATTCGCCTTTTCCATCACAGTTTCACAAAACTCCATCTTACGATAAGGCAAAATCTCTTGGTGTTTTTCATATTTAAAACATTTGAAACTGTTCCGTTTCCAAATGTTTGCAACTGTAGCGTTGCTTAGGCCCAGTTCTTCACCAACTTGACTTGTCGATTTTTTATCGTCAATAGATAGTACACTACAAAATGCTATATCTCTCTCTACATTTTTTGGTGGGACTTCCTCCTTCTCATACACATTGCTTAATGTATATGTACAAATGTTCTCTCTCATACTCGTGGGAACTATGATACGAAGATGTAAATTAAACATTGTGTATATACACAAGTTTTAGCGATAGTGATTTCTAACATCTAATAGGTAGGATCGATGGACATTTGAAGAAATTTTTACGAAATTCCAACATTGGTGCAAAAACAATAGCTGCATTTCCTTTAGAGAAAATTCGCTAATATAGAGTTATTTGCAAAACTATTTTGACCAACATAGCATTTAGTCTTTATCAAATTAAATATGTTAGTTACCAGGTCTGTTATTAAACTAGAGGACTCATCTTTCGAGACAATGTTTTTTAAAGATTCGACAACAATCGTTTGTTTTTTTGGTACACCCAAATTTACGTATTAATTAGCAATTCATTAAAAATTGCAAGTAGTTTTTGCGTTATTTTTACTCAGTTTTATATAATAATAATAATAATAATAAAAACAAATTTTTTGACGATGAAATTGTATTTATTTATCCAAAAAATTTACAACAATAAATTTTGTGTAAAATTGGATTTGAAATTAAACAATTCTAAAAAAATTCTAAAAACCATGACCACAGCCTGAGTGGAAACCTGGATTGATTCCATAATTTATCTCAACTGGTACGGTTTGAGTGTTTTGAATTTGATTTCTGTTTGAGTTTTGGTATCCTACAGGGCCACTAATGTATGTTGCTGGTTGTTGAACAGCATATTGAGAAACTTGTTGTACACTTGGGTAGCTTACAATTTCGCTAACTGGGACGGCCTGTAACAAAAATGATTATGTTTTTAATTATTATGTGTACCGTCTCGTTTAAAAAAAATCCAACATATCAGATGAGTGACAAAAAGAGTTCTTGATCACAAATAAATTCAAATTAGTTCAATTTTTTTAAATTTTGGTGCTATGTATGCAGATTTAAAACTGTACCTGAGCAAGAGTGGAGTATTGAACTGATTGAACTGTTGGTAATCCGTTAACGCTATTAAAATTGTTGATGATGTCGGAACCGTATCCGTTGTTGCCAACGACTTCAACACTGCTGATTGCATTTGGATATGAAGAGACAGATTGTAATCCTCCAAGGTTGTTGACAACATTTACTGGTCTTGACTGTAAATTATAAACCAAAACAGTGAGAAAATCATTGGTTTCAGAACAATTTATCATGGACGACACTCAATAAATAACTCAAAAGATTTAGTAAATCCATACAAAGTACAAATTAAATGAATAGTTTTTTAAAGTATTTACCTGGTATGGATACACGACTGGTCCTTGATTAGCGCCATTATCTCTTAAATACACAAGTCCTTGATTTCCTTGATTTCGGAATGGCCAACCAGATTGGTCGTTGTCTCGTAAATAACTCAATGGATTCGCCTATAAAAAATAAATTTAATTTAATTCAGAATTACAATTTGAACAACAATCAAAGCTTACCATTGATAAAACAGAGCAACAAGCGACTGCTACAAACAATGAACTACAAACTTGTTTGAATGCCATTTTTTAAATTGTTGTTTATTTTTAATTATTGTTTAATAATTCAGTTGTTTTTGGTTGAGTATGTTAATTCGTTTGCCGTGAATTCTTTTTATACACAAATTTGTTCATGCCAAAACGCATTTTACCAAAAAATTTTGCGTGACTATACATAAAAATATTTTGATAAGAATATGATAAGAAGAATGTGATACGTTAATAGATATGAATAACTTTTTATACCTTCTGTAATATGAAATTGTAAGTGGACGACAGATTTTGTCTTGGAATAGATTTGAAACGTTCTGCCAGATTTACCCAAAACTTATATATTGGATCTCAAAAAGAAAATTAGAACTCGTTTTTCACTAGCAAAGAAATAGCGTGTAACTATTTAATCGGAAGACAACTTGCAAAACATTGGGGTGACGATGTTGTATAAACTGGACAAAGAGGATATTTTTTAGGTACAATATATATTAGTTAAAGCAATGGCACGTCAAATTTGGATGGGAGGCAACCGGATGGCGAGCGGTAATGAAGTGTTGAAAGGATACTGAACCTCCCCGTGGGGTCCGAATGGATCCCAAATGGACCGGATAAAAATGCGGTTGCTTTGAAGTTTATACCTTATTTGAATAAAAACTCGCGAATTTAGAAAAAGAAAGCAACCACTCCAAAATTGGTGAGCTTATTTATTGGTACCACTATATGTTGTAAACAAACTGCCATCCGATACAGATGGCAGTTTCTAAGAAACAACCCTTCAAAGTCGTCAAAAAAACCTTTTTTCGAATTTTGTAAACAAAAACCGAAAAAAAAAAATTCGTTACGCAGGAGCTCCTTCAACGTAGCGAATTTCCTTAAAATATATAAATCACTTTCTAGCGATCACAATTTTAGTCTGATCAAAATGAAATGTCGTATATGATTTTAGTATTTGCAAGGCTAATTTTATTAATAAATGACATACGTCAAGGGGAAATGGGGGCATAAAAAAATGCGTAAGGTATAAAGTCGTAGAAAATCGTGTTTGCTACAATTGATCACCTTATCATTTTTGCTCAAACCCGAATGTGTACAGAGATAGTGAGGAATTTAATTTTCAATCTTAAACCGTCAATATTTCTGTAAATATTACGGTAACAGAAAAAATGATAAGAAAAAAAATTACAGTAAAACTTAGTACCTACAACTTTACTTCTTATAAATTTTTCGATTTTTCGAATATTAAGGGAGATATGTCAAATTTTGTGTTTCCCCCTCCCTTTAAACCCCCCTTTCCCCTTATTCGATTTTACTCATTAACGAAATTGACCTTTTGAATACCAAAAGCGCCTCAAATACCAAATTTCATTCCGATAAAATGAAAACTGTGATCGCTAAAGTGATTACAGACACACACACACACACATATATATATACATATATATATATATATATATATATATATATAAATTTTACAGATGGTGATTTTTGACATCTACTAGGTAGGATCGATGGACATTTGAAGAAATTTTTGCGAATTTTGACTTCGGTACGGGACCAATAGCTCTATTTCCTAATTCGCTAGTAGTTAAAATTTTCAATGCCATCCGGTTTTGATAGCAAAAAAATGCCTGCGTGCCCGCAAAAAAATGTTATTATATAAATAAGGTATAAACTTCAAGGCAACCCCATTTTCATCCGGTTGCCTCGTCAAAAAAATTTACGTTTTGTCCCTCTCTCTATCTCCGCCCTCGTCCATTTGGGGTCCATTCAGACGGTAAGGGGGGCGAGGGGAAGTTCAGTATCACTTCAAGAACCAGATTACCACTCGCCATCCGGTTGCCTCTCCGTCCAAATTTGATGTACCATTGCCTTGAATATAAGTTTTGGGTATGATTCAAATCTGTCACGAACAAAGATCGGGCGTTCAGTGACACTTACATATTACACAAAGTATAAAAATTATTATCAATATCTTTTAACGTATAACAATTTATTTTCAAATTCTAATCAAAATATTTTCGTGAATAATCACGCATTATTTTTTTGGTAAAATGCGTTTAGGCATGTACAAATTTGTATATAAAAAGAATTCACAGCAAACGAATGAACATACTCAACCAAAAACAATTGAATTATTAAACAATAATTAAAAATAAACAACAACAGTTTAAAAAATGGCATTCAAACAAGTTTGTAGTTCATTGTTTGTAGCAGTCGCTTGTTGCACTGTTTTATCAATGGTAAGCTTTAATTGTTGTTCAAATTGTAATTCTGAATGTAATTAAATTTATTTTTTATAGGCAAATCCATTGAGTTATTTACGAGATAACGACCAATCTGGTTGGCCACTCCAAAATCAAGGAAATCAAGGACTTGTGTACTTAAGAGATAATGGCGCTAATCAAGGACCAGCCGTGTATCCATACCAGGTAAATACTTTAAAAAACTGTTTATTTAATTTGTACTTTGATTGGATTTACTAAATCTCAAATTTGTAACGCAAAGATATTATCAAAGAGAAAAAAAAAACCCATATTCATAAAATGCTCTTTTTGAGTGATTTTCGTTTTTTCACCTTCCTATAATTAAGGTTGCAAAATGCCTTTCGTCCACGAATATTAAATGAAAAATGGGCGATCAAAAACAAAAACCAAAGGTTTTCTCATTGTTCTAGCGAATTTCCTGAAAGGAAATAGAGCTATTGGTCCCATACCGAAGTCAAAATTTCGCAAAAATTTCTTCAAATGTCCATCGATCCTACCTAGTAGATATCGAAAATCACCAACTGTAAAATTTATATGTATATATATAATATATATATATATATATATATATATAAAATATATATATAATATATATATATATATATATATATATATATAATATATATATATATATGTATATATATATATATATATATATGTATATATATATATATATATATATATATATATATATATATATCTGTAATCACTCTAGCGGTCACAGTTTTCATTTTATCGGAATGAAATTTGGTATTTGAGGCGCTTTTGGTATTCAAAAGGTCAATTTCGTTAATGAGTAAAATCGAATAAGGGGAAAGGGGGGTTTAAAGGGAGGGGGAAACACAAAATTTGACATATCTCCCTTAATATTTGAAAAATCGAAGAATTTATAAGGAGTAAAGTTGTAGGTACTAAGTTTTACTGTAATTTTGTTTTTATCATTTTTTCTGTTACACTAATATTTACAGAAATATTGACGGTTTAAGATTGAAAATTAAATTGTTTAATATCTCTGTACACATTAGAGTTTGAGCAAAAATGATAAAGTAATGAATTGTAGCAAACATGATTTTCTACAAATTTATTCCTTACGCATTTTTCGATTGTTCTAATATTAAGAGAGATATTTTATATTTTGTGTTTTCTTCTTTCTTTATACACCACCCCCCCCTCCCCATTCCCCTCGACGTATGTCATTTATTAATAAAATTGGACTTGCAAATACTAAAATCAATCAGCTAGAGAGTGATTTATGTATTCTAAGGAAATTCGCTAAGTTGAAGTAGCTCCTGCGTAACGAATTTTTTTCTTTAATTTACAGTCAGAATCCGTAAATGTTGTTAACAACCTTGGAGGATCTGTCTCTTCATACCCAAATACAATCAGCAGTGTTGGACTCGTTGGTAATAACGGATGGGTTGGTAATAGCGCATTAGGTCCCAATATCATTACCAATGTCAATAATGTTAATAGCGGATTATCAACAGTTCAATCAGTTCAATACCCCATCGTTGCTCAGGTACAGTTTTAAATCTGCATACAAATACACCAAAAATAACAGAATAGGGAATATGCATGAAAATTTTTTTTCACATTTATTTTCAGAATATGAAAATACTGTTAATACTGTAATAATATTTAAAAACGAAATTAAAATCCGACAAATATCAAGAAAGCTATAAGCTTTTAAAGATAATTATCTGTCTCTTTCTTGCAAAAATACTAAAAACGGAGTTTTACGTGTATTTTAAATGGTGAAAGTGTAAGATGACGTCACATAACATATCAATAGGGCTATCACCCTCTTTGTCTAATCGGGAATTTCAATCATTCATATCTCGCTTATTTTTAAAGTTATTTAAAAAGTAATTTTACCTTGATATTTGTTAAGTAAACATGCTTCAATTCAAGTGAAAAAAAATTTGCATGCATATTCCCTATTGAACCAACTTGAACTTATTTAATCAGAAGAACATAATAATTAAAAACATTTTCATTTTTGTTACAGGCCGTCCCAGTTAGCCAAATTGTAAGCTACCCAAGTGTACAACAAGTTTCTCAATATGCTGTTCAACAACCAGCAACATACATCAGTGGCCCTGTAGGATACCAAAACTCAAACAGAAATCAAATTCAAAACACTCAAACCGTACCAGTTGAGATCAATTATGGAATCAATCCAGGTTTCCACTCAGGCTGTGGTCATGGTTATTAGAATTGTCTAATTTCAAATCCAATTCTTTACAAAATTTATTGTAGTAAATTTTTTGGATAAATAAATAAAATTTCATTGTAAAAAAGTATGCTTTTATTTGTTGCTAAAAAAACCGAATAAAATTGGCACCACTTGAAATTGTTTAAAAAATTATAACCATTATTCATCGTCAGTTTGCCGATTGGTAACCTGGTACGTATGTCTACAAAAGTAGGGCTCATTTTTCAAAAGTTTTTAGTTGATTTGTACCTTACCTTCATTCGGTTTTTAGGAAAATGTTTTGAATAAAAGTTGTTAGTATATTTATATTGAACAATTTTTATTGGAAGCGTTTTTTCGAAAACAAAATTAATAAGACACAAATTAACTATAAAATTTTGAAAAAGACTGTAATGGCGATGTGTATAATGAATATAGCGAAAGTGGGATTCTTTTTTCCAAATTTTCGAAAAAAAGTTGCAAATAAAAGTTGTTAATAACTATTCATTTACTATAAAGATTATTAAAATAATCAAAGAGAACTCTAAACGGGTTCATTATCCCATGCAGGAAACCCCAGAATTGAGAAAGGGGCCAAGCCTGGGCCAGTACTTGTAAACTTAGCTTCGGCGTACCTGTATTGGCCCATGCGCGGGCCAGACTGCTTTATTGGGAACCCAAGCTTGGACCAAGGCTGGTTGACCCACAAAAAATCAATATAATTGAAATGACGATCTCTGTAGTGATTAAAAAACTTTATGTAATTCAACTAGTACATCATTATAATTATTAATCCCTTTGTTTAATTAATGGAAAATACTCGGCATTTAATTATGGGCCAGTAATAGCATTTAAGCGAGGTCCAGTATTGGCAATCGAGGATGGCCCAGTCCTGAAAACCAAGCATGGCCCAGTCCTGGGAGTCAGGCATGGCCCAGTCCTGGGAATAAGGCATGGCCCAGTTCTGGGAATTAGGCATGGCCCAGTCCTGGCATTGAAGCATGGCCTAGTCTTCGCAACCAAGCCTGGCCCATCGTTATCACTCCAGGCAGCCCATCGTTATTACCAAGACTGGGCCAAGCCTGGCTTACAAGCTTGGCCCAGAGTTCTATATAGTTGGGCCAAGCTTGGGCCCGTGGTACTTTCCTCTATGGGATGTGCAGATTTTGTGGCGAGGAGGAAGAAACATCCAGCTATATTAGCTTTGAATGCGAACCTCTAGGTTACAGAAGATAGAGGATATTCGGTGCATCTCACCCCGAATATATGAACCTTCGGGAGGCTCTGATAAGCAAGCTCCAGGCTATTGCCAACATATGGGAGAAGCGAATCTCGTCGGACTGAGGTAGAAGGGGAGCACAATGGACCATAAGGTCGAAGTGCAATACTTTTTAGACCCCAAGATGAATCATCAAAGAGGTTTTTTTTTTAATTAAATTTTAAATTATGCCCCAATTCAATTTGGTGAGACACGCAACAAATTAGCAACGAACAACATATCTCTAACTCCATATCCCAGAGATAGTTACAATTAGCTAATTCATACTGATGATGACTACATTGTAGTCGAAATACGTACTTATAAAATACAAATATATGTTCTAGGAATTGCGGCAAAATTTGAAATGTAATATTCATTTACTGTTTTTCGATATTTACAGAAATATTTACGATTGAATAGTGAAAACTAATTAATGTTTTAGAAAAAATGATCAGGTAATGAATTGTATTCAAACAGATTTTTTACAACTTTACTACTTTTACATTTAGCGATTTTTCGAATATTAAGAGAGATATTCTATATTTTCTATTTTCTTCTTTCTCTAAGCCCCCCCCCCCCACTTTCTCCTTGACCAATTCTATTCATTAACGAACTTGGCCTTTCAAATATTAAAACATATTCGATACGAAATTTCATTTTGATTGGAATAAAATTATGGCCGCTAAAGAGAACACAAATACTTGGAAAATATATTTATTTATATAAATACAACTTTTATTCGAAACATTTTCCCGAAAAACGAATAGATAAAGTACAAATTAATTATATATAATTTTTAAAGGATAGCAATACTTTTACAGTCGATTGTACATTAAACATCGTAATGAAATATCTATACGGATTGTTAATTAAACCAATGTTGATTCTTAGATTGTTTATTTGTGTATACTTAAGCGTCAACATAACGATGTTTGTCCAAATTCCTTTCGGTTACATATGACAAACTGTAGAAGACTTTAGCGTATACTCCGACAAATTTCATTGTCATTGAATTTTTAATTAAATTAAATACTGATATGAAAAAATTAACTCGTCAACCAGGAATCGAATCTCGGGCCTCTGTATATCTAGTCCAGTATGCTTCCGCTACACCAAAGACGACTGTGACGTAATAGCCAACTTTTTCATATTATTCTTATTTTTATTTATTTAGACAGTATTACTTCTGTCGAAGTTATTTATTTAATATTAAATAAATATTAAATAAATAACTTCGACAGAAGCAAAAATTGTCTAAATAAATAAAAAATAAGAATAAAATGAAAAAGTTGGCATTACGTCACAGTCGTCTTTGGTGTAGCGGAAGCATACTGGACTTGATTGACAGTATTTGAGCAATCCAGAGGCCCGAGGTTCGATTCCTGGTTGACGAGTTAATTTTATAAGTATTTAATTTAATTAAATACTTAATATAAGTATTTAATTATAAGTATTTAATATAATTAAAAATTAAACCAATGTATATAGGAATTGTAAGTAACTGAGTCAACTGAGAACGAAAAGAGATAACGAACTAAAATTGGTGTGTCCGTTCTAGAGCTAAAAAGTGAGATCAAGTTCATGAATGGACAAAATCTCACCTCCCCTGACCGGGGGAAATTATTTATATTGGAAACCGTAAGAAACAGGCGCGGATCCAGCCCTCAAAAAAGGTTGTGGTCACAGCCACCCGAAAATCGGTCAAGTGCGAGTCGGTGTATGAACTCGCTCATGATCAATATAGTGCATTCCTACAAAGGAGATGCTTACAAAAAATATAACGCCATGACCAAGATTTTGTACAGTGTATAGTTCCACGTAGGCAAAACCGTGGGGCGAACATTAGTAAATTAATAAACCTGTAAAATGTTAGTTTGTTCGCTCACGAAAATTACAAAATTAAATGTGTGTTTGTTTGCACATCACAGTGTCACATTTAGACTCAAAGGATATCAAATTAAATTAAACGCTAGTATACATATTACATTAAATAATTTTATTTAGGTGGTTACTTAAATTACAAATTCAAGCTTACGTTTCTTTTTCGCGAAAACGTTGATAATTTCATCGATATCCAGGTATCCAAATCTTTGTGTATATTTAGGAGACATAGCCCGGATAATCTTTCCTGTGCCATTGAGACACACAACCAAGAGTTTACTCACTCTTACTTTTAAATTAGTAGACGACTATGTACTTTTAAATTAGAAGATGACTTTGACTATGCGCACCCAGCGAATAGTCATCTCTTATTTCCAATACAAGGTACAGTTGGCACATGAATGCCAAAAAGAAACAGATAATATGTTGTCAAAAATGTGACATAACGTGTCAGCATATCGTCTATGAGGAGTACTTCGCTGCGTTCCGAATCACGCACGATTCATTTATTAAGGCATTGGAAATAATATCATCAGTCTATCGATCGCAATAGAACGTGAATGTGTGTCGTCACAAGTCTATTAGGGTTGTGGGTATGCCCATCGTGTCCACAACGGTGGATCCACGCTTGGTAAGAGATCGAATACTAATTTTGAAGACAAAAATGTTTTTTTTTTTAAATAAACAGTTTTGCCTCAACTTTAGCTCTAAAACTAAAATAAATAGTTGATAACGATCTCAGAATATACCGGATATTTAAACAATTAACTTAGCTAGCTGTTATTTTCACTTATTATTTAAATTAATATCAACAATATTCAATATTTTTAAATAATTTTCTTCATTTTAAGTTGTTTTTATAACAAAATATTTGAGCAACTTTTGTTTTAGCAACTAAAAGAAATCAATAAATATTGAATAGTTGGTAGTATTGAAACTTTAACATTAACTTTAACTGGAGCAAAGAAAACAATATACAAAACCCTGGGTTAGTTAGATTGTAAAATGTAAAATAAAGTCGAAGTAAAAACAAAATGATTTAAAATTAAATTTTATTTATTTGTCAGCAAAAATATAAATTATTTTTTAACAAAAATAATAACTTTTGTACCGAATTGGCTACAAACAATTCTAATAATTATATCTGGGACCAACAAAGTTGACCTCAACTGGGGCCACTTGATTGTTGGTCACTTGATTTGTGTTTGAGTTTTGGTATCCTACAGGTCCACTGATGTATGCCGGTTGTTGAACTGCAGCATATTGAGGAATTGATTGAACAATTGGCGAGCTCACATATTGGGTAAGTGGTACAGACTGTGGAATAAATGATCCTGCTTTTAATTGTGGAGAGTCTTATTATTAAAAAAATCAAGCAAATCTGATTTAAAAAATGAGTGACAAAAAGAGTTCTTGATCACAAATAAATTCAAATTAGTTCATTTTTTTTTTAAATTTTGGTGTTATGTATGCAGATTTAAAGCTTTACCTGAGCAAGAGTGGAGTATTGAACTGATTGAACTGTTGGTAATCCATTAACGCTATTAAAATTGTTGATGACGTTGGGACCTAATCCGTTGTTGCCAACGACTTCAACACTGCTGATTGTATTTGGGTATGAAGAGACAGATTGTAATCCTCCAAGGTTGTTGACAACATTTACTGGTCTTGACTGTAAATAATAAATCAAAACAGTGAGAAAATCATTGGTTTCAGAACAATTTATGTTTTTGATGTTCCAATTTGCATTGAGTATTAATGGACGATTGTAGCCTTAATTAGTCAAGAGAAAACGAAAATCACTCAGATAGAGCATTTTAAGAAATTGGGTCAACTTTTTTCTCTTTGATAATATCTTGGCGTTACAAATTTGAGATTTAGTAAATCCAAATAAAGTACAAAATAATTGAATTTTTTCCATATTTACCTGTACTACGGCTGGGCCTTGATTAGCTCCATTATCTCTTAAGTACACAAGTCCTTGATTTCCATGATTTTGGAATGGCAAACCAGATTGGTCGTTGTCTCGTAAATAACTCAATGGAGTCGCCTTTAAATAATAAATTTAATTACATTCAGAATTACAATTTGAACAACAATCAAAGCTTACCATTGATAAAACAGTGCAACAAGCGACTGCTACAAACAATGAACTACAAACTTGTTTGAATGCCATTTTTAAAATTGTTGTTGTTTATTTTTAATTATTGTTTAAATAATTTAGTTGTTTGTGGTTGAGTATGTTCATTCATTAGCTGTGAATTCTTTTTATATACAAATTCGAACAAAAACGTATTTGAACTCAAAATTTTGCGTGATTATAAACATAAACATTGTGATTAAAAGTTGATAAAAGATTGTGATACGGCAAGAGATATAAATATTTTTAATATATCTCATATCTGTGAAATTTTTTAATAAGTTTTAAGTACAAAAAATTCGTTACGCAGGAGTTGTGTCAACTGAGCAATTTTTCTTAGAATAAATCAATTCTCTTTTGAAAATAGATCTTAATTTACTTTTATCTTATGAATATTTATAGGGGGGCGTTGAAGTATTATTTAAACAAACTTTCTATAATTTTAGACCCCCACCCCCTTATATAAGCTAAAATAAGAAAATTGCAAGACGTAATGATAAGACGTAAGAATTTTTTCAAAACTTTTATTAAATAAGTTAAAATTTAACAGACTCAATTAATTTTAAAATTAAAGGTGTTTTAATAAAATTAGAAAATAAAGAATCATTTATTGTCCACGGGCTCCGTATCCGTATCCGTAAAAATAAAACAGTCGATAGACAATGTCATAACAGGGAACAATGAACGTTATATTTATTTGTTTCAAGCCATCCTTGTATACCGGGAATTCCCTGAATTGAACTCCGGTATATTTAAAAAAACTCTATACTTAGTAGTTTAGAGTAAAGTCAATTCTCGGAAAATACATTTATTTATTTTTAGTAAGAAATATGAAAAGAAATTCGGTATACCATAATAAAATAATAAAAATAGTATTCTTAATTTAGATTATAAATATTCTTTTAAAAATATTTTTATTGTTTTATAATTTGTTTTTCTTACGTAAAATTTATATTATCCCCCCTCTCCTTTTGTCAGCAAAAGTAAGACATAATTGCACCCCCCGCCCCCTAAACCTGCTTACGTAATACTTGAACGCCCCATAGTGACTTTTTTCTATTCCATCATAGTCTGAAGAAATTTATCATATCTGGCATGCTTTTGCTATTTTTGAAGGGCCAAGTTCCAAATTTTTAACGAGTTTCCTCTACAAAGAAATAGAGGTTTTGGTGTATACAAGAGCCAGAATGAGGTACCAAAACTTTGGCTCCACCGAAATGGGGAAATTTTTTATTTGGATAGGTTCGACGACGACCACAGGATTATAGAAAAGGTATCAGATGTGATAGAGGGTAAGAATGGTTGAGGGAATGGATTCTTCATGGGTTGGTTAAAGTGGCCTAGAAAGGAAAGCCTGGAAATGACTTGCCTGGCTCTGGTCTACCCTCTACTACTACTACTAGTGCCGGACTAGCCATACAGTAAAAGTGGCGTTTGTAATCTGGGTCTTAACCTGCGTGGGGCCTCAGGTTTACTACCTACATTCAAAATAGATCTTATACGGAGAAGGGGGAAGGAGGAAGAGTAGGAAGAGATTGGTGAAGATAGTTTAGATCAAACAGCAAAGAACGCTATTTGTTTATCTCGAAGATCTTTTGCTTCCATAACTATTTGTTTAATCCTCACAATCTCGTTTACGCAAGTAACTTGCGTGAGATGATTTTCCTCTCTGAAGCGCATTAAGACGAACGTCGTTATTTACTGGACTCCTTGATTATCCTAAACACATAATTGGATTTTACCAAGGATAATGAGGGTTGCAGCTATTTTAAAAAAGGCAGACTGGCCTAATTGCTTCATTTATAATAAATTGGAACTTTTACATAAAAATGTATGTATTTGAAAATAAAAACTTCCGGAAATTCTTGCATATTTAATTATTATTATCATCTGATTTGTTGATGGACTTAATGGTTATACCACCCGGCCCCTTGGATTCAATATTAAAAGGCGTAGGTTTGAAATAAAAACTTATCTAGTATAAAAGATGGTCTCAAGTCAGTTTTCGGCCGAAACTGAGATGAAAACCGAAATTAAATGGGTCAGTAAACAGGCATAAAGGTAGGTATTGGTCAATAGACATTCCATATTGGGATTCTTCTTCAAGATCCTTAAATAGTAAACGTTTGTTTAGGCGTAACGGTTTGTTTAAATTGAAGTTTAAAAATTATTTTATTAAAAAAATTAGTGAAAAAAACAGCTTACTGAGCTAATTGCTTAAATACTCTCTCTTACGATTTCAAAGATGGGCAGCTTTGCCTATTTTGCCCAAACATGGTCCAATTTTGCCTATTTACAACTTACTAGTTAATTAGCTCTAGAACACACATACAAAATTTCAGCTGGCTATATCTTTTCGTTTTTGTGTTATCGTGTTTACGGACGGTTGGAGGGACGGACAACTTTGCGGAAATGGACTAATTAGGCCAATTTATGAACACCTTTATCAAAAGTTTTTTTTTCTATGATCAATATTTTCAACCGCTACAAACTTGTGACTAAACATAATATTCCCTGGTATATATTACATACCGGGTATAAAAATGATTTCTACAGTATAAAATACCACATAATTAATTAATATATAACAACTATGCCAATTGAACATATCTAGTATAACATATATAGTGTTTTAACACCTATGATACAATGTACTAAATGTTGTACTATACAAGACTAGTGTTGACAGTGATTATTCATTATTTTTGGGGTGGCAGTTGTAAATTATTACCATTAAATATCAATAGACTTTTAAAAAATCCGCAATATATGTTTTTTTTTTAATTAGTTTAAATTCAACTTAATAAGATATTTGTTTTTGAAAGAAATGTATAGAAAACTTTTGCAGTTTTATATAAAACCTATTTTGACAAAATGGAAAACCGACTTCAAATATCAAATATTCTATAGCAAAAAATGCTCTAAAAAGTAAAAAAATAATTGCATATTCTTGTGCCAATTTTAGTTCACCTAAGCAAAAATGTTTAAATATATATGTACAATTATTGATATTTTTGGAGTCGGTGTCAGCATAGAGAAATTCACATAACTTTTGGCACCGCCTCCAAAAATAACAATAATTGTACATATATATTTAAACATTTTTGCTTAGGTGAACTAAAATTGGCACAAGAATATGGAATTATTTTTTTACTTTTTAGTGCATTTTTTGCTATAGATTATTTGATTTTTGAAGTCGGGTTTCCATTTTGTCAAAATAGGATTTATTTCTCGCTTTTTAGTGACTTTAAAGTTCTATAACTGATTTTATTTGTCTAAATATGGGTAGTCCAACTAAACGACCTACTAATTTTTAGTGCATTTTTTTTATAACACATTTTTTTTATCCGTTTTTTTTTTTAATTTTTAGTGCATTTTTTCATAACAGATGCAAGTAGACATAACGCCTTAGACCGCTCGACCTCTTGGACGGTTGGCGTATCCCAAGTTACGTTTTAAAATTTGAGCTTTATGGCTTTTTCCGTTTCATAGATACAAAGACCTAAAAACCATCTCTAATTCTTCCTGTAAACATAGTTAGTGCTTAAACTTGGTCAGACGCATTACCGTGCGATGTGAGAGTTTTTTTGACTAAAATTGGGGAATCACTGGGTTACTTTGTTACTAAAATTTACACGAATTTTATTCAAAATAAAAACAAAAATGATTTAAAATAAAATTTTATTTATTTGTCAGCAAAAATATAAATTATTTTTTAACAAAAATAATAACTTTTGTACAGAATTGGCTACAAACAATTCTAATAATTATATCTGGGACCAACAAAGTTGACCTCAACTGGGGCCACTTGATTGTTGGTCACTTGATTTGTGTTTGAGTTTTGGTATCCTACAGGTCCACTGATGTATGCCGGTTGTTGAACTGCAGCATATTGAGGAATTGATTGAACAATTGGCGAGCTCACATATTGGGTAAGTGGTACAGCCTGTGGAATAAATGATCCTGCTTTTAATTGTGGAGAGTCTTATTATTAAAAAAATCAAGCAAATCTGATTTAAAAAATGAGTGACAAAAGAGTTCTTGATCACAAATAAAATCAAGTTATTTCAATTTTTTTTAAATTTTGGTGTTATGTATGCAGATTTAAAGCTTTACCTGAGCAAGAGTGGAGTATTGAACTGATTGAACTGTTGGTAATCCATTAACGCTATTAAAATTGTTGATGGTGTTGAAACCTAATCCGTTGTTGCCAACGACTTCAACACTGCTGATAGTATTTGGGTATGAGACAGAATTTAATCCTCCAAGGTTGTTGACAACATTTACTGGTCTTGACTGTAAATTATAAAACAAAACAATAAGAAAACCATTGGTTTCAGAATAATTTATGTTTTTGATGTTCCAATTTGCATTGAGCATTCATTAATGGACGATTGTAGCCTTAATTAGTCAAGAAAAAACGAAAATCACTCAGATAGAGCATTTTAAGAAATTGGGCCAACTTTTATCTCTTTGATAATATCTTTGCCTTACAAATTTGAGATTTCGTAAATCCAAATAAAGTACAAAATAATTGAATTTTTTTCCATATTTACCTGTACTACGGCTGGGCCTTGATTAGCTCCATTATCTCTTAAGTACACAAGTCCTTGATTTCCATGATTTTGGAATGGCAAACCAGATTGGTCGTTGTCTCGTAAATAACTCAATGGAGTCGCCTTTAAATAATAAATTTAATTACATTCAGAATTACAATTTGAACAACAATCAAAGCTTACCATTGATAAAACAGAGCAACAAGCGACTGCTACAAACAATGAACTACAAACTTGTTTGAATGCCATTTTTAAAATTGTTGTTGTTTATTTTTAATTATTGTTTAAATAATTTAGTTGTTTGTGGTTGAGTATGTTCATTCATTAGCTGTGAATTCTTTTTATATACAAATTCGAACAAAAACGTATTTGAACTCAAAATTTTGCGTGATTATAAACATAAACATTGTGATTAGAAGTTGATAAAAGATTGTGATACGGCAAGAGATATAAATATTTTTAATATATCTCATATCTGTGAAATTTTTTAATAAGTTTTAAGTACAAAAAATTCGTTACGCAGGACTTGTGTCAGCTGAGCAATTTTTCTCAGAATAAATCAATTCTGTTTTGAAAATAGATCTTAATTTACTTTTTTCTTATGAATGTTCATAGGGGCGTTGAAGTATTATTTAAACAAACTTTGTATAATTTTAGACCCCCACCCCCGTATATAAGCTAAAATAAGAAAATTGCAAGACGTAAGAATTTTTTCAAAACTTTTATTAAATAAGTTAAAATTTAACAGACTCAATTAATTTTAAAATTAAAGGTGCTTTAATAAAATTAGAAAATAAAGAATCATTTATTGTCCACGGGCTCCGTATCCGTATCCGTAAAAATAAAACAGTCGATAGACAATGTCATAACAGGGAACAATGAACGTTATATTTATTTGTTTCAAGCCATCCTTGTATACCGGGAATTCCCTGAATTGAACTCCGGTATATTTAAAAAAAACTCTATACTTAGTAGTTTAGAGTAAAGTCAATTCTCGGAAAACACATTTATTTATTTTTAGTAAGAAATATGAAAAGAAATTCGGTATACCATAATAAAATAATAAAAATAGTATTCTTAATTTAGATTATAAATATTTTTATTGTTTTATAATTTGTTTTTCTTACGTAAAATTTATATTATCCCCTCTCTCCTTTTGTCAGCAAAAGTAAGACATAATTGCACCCCCGCCCCCTAAACCTGCTTACGTAATACTTGAACGCCCCTTAGCGACTTTTTTCTATTCCATCATAGTCTGAAGAAATTTATCATAATTTTAGTATGATAAAAATGGAATCGTATCTGACATGCTTTTGCTATTTTTGAAGGGCCAAGTTCCAAATTTTTAACGAGTTTCCTCTACAAAGAAATAGATGTTTTGGTGTATACAAGAGCCAAAATGAGGCACCAAAACTTTGTCTCCACCGAAATGGGGAACTTTTTTATTTGGATAGGTTCGACGACGACCACAGGATTATAGAAAAGGTATCAGATGTGATAGAGGGTAAGAATGGTTGAGGGAATGGATTCTTCATGGGTTGGTAAAAGTGGCCTAGAAAGGAAAGCCTGGAAATGACTTGCCTGGCTCTGGTCTACCCTCCACTACTACTACTAGTGTCGGACTAGCCATACAGTAAAAGTGGCGTTTGTAATCTGGGTCTTAACCTGCGTGGGGCCTCAGGTTTACTACCTACATTCAAAATAGATCTTATACGGAGAAGGGGGAAGGACGAAGGACGCTATTTGTTTATCTCGAAGATCTTTTGCTTCAATAACTATTTGTTTAATCCTCACAATCTCGTTTACGCAAGTAACTTGCGTGAGATGATTTTACCCTCTGAAGCGCATTAAGACGAACGTTGTTATTTACTTGGGCATGGACTGCTGGACTCCTTGATTATCCAAAACACATAATTGGATCTTACCAAGGATAATGAGGGTTGCAGCTATTTTAAAAAAGGCAGACTAGCTTCAATTATAATAAGTTAGATCTTTTACATAAAAATGTATATATTTGAAAATAAATACTTCCGGAAACTCTTGCATATTTAATTATTATCTGATTTGTTGATGGACTTGATGGTTATGCCACCCGGCCCCATGGACTCATTATAAAAGGCGTAGGTTTGAAATAAAAACTTATCTACTATAAAAAATGGTCTCATCTCAGTTTTCGACCGAAACTGAGATGAAAACCGAAATTAAATGGGTCAGTAAACAGGCATAATAGTAGGTATTGGTCAATAGACATTCCATATTGGGATTCTTCTTCATGATCCTTAAATAGTAAACGTTTGTTTAGGCGTAACGGTTTGTTTAAATTGAAATTTAAAAATGACTTTATTAAAAAAAAAAAAATTCGTTACGCAGGAGCTGCTTCAACTTAGCGAATTTCCTTAGAATAGATAAATCACTTTCTAGCGTTCACAATGTTAGTCTGATCAAAATGAAATATGATGTTAGTATTTGCATGGCCAATTTTATTAATAAATGACATACGTCAAAAACACAAAATATAAAATATCTCTCTTAATATTAGAATAATCGAAATATATGTAAGGAATAAAGTTGTAGAAAATCATTTTTGCTATAATTCATCACCTTATCATTTTTGCTCAAACTCTAATGTGTACAGAGATATTGAGGAATTTAATTTTCAATCTTAAGCCGTCAATATTTCTGTAAATATTAGTGTAACAGAAAAAATGATAATGAATAAAATTACAGGAAAACTTAGTACCTTCAACTTTACTCCTTATAAGTTTTTCGATTTTTCGAATATTAAGGGAGATATGTCAAATTTTGTGTTTCCTCCTCGCTTTAAACCCCCCTTTCCCCTTGTTCGATTTTCCCCATTAACGAAATGACCTTTTGAATACCAAAAGCGCCTCAAATACCAAATTTCATTCCAATCAGATCATTATTGTGACTGCTAGAGTGATTACATACACATATATATATATATATATATATATATATATATATATATGTCCATCGATATATATATATATATATATATATATATATATATATATATATTTATAAATTTTACAGATGGTGATTTTCGACATCTACTAGGTAGAATCAATGGACATTTGTAAAAATTTTTGCAAAATTTTGAAGTCGGTACGATACCAATAGTATCTATTTCCTATCAGGAAATTCGCTAATTAGTGAAAAAAAAACAGCTTACTGAGCTAATTGCTTAAATACTCTCTCTTACGATTTCAAAAATGGGCAGCTTTTGCTATTTTGCCCAAACATGGTCCGATTTTCCCTATTTACGACTTACTAGTTAATTAGCTCTAGAACACACATACAAAATTTCAGCTGGCTATCTCTTTTCGTTTTTGTGTTTACGGACGGCTGGAGGGACGGACAACTTTGCGGAAATGGACTAATTAGGCCAATTTATGAACACCTTTATCAAAAGTTTTTTTTTCTATGATCAATATTTTCAACCGCTACAAACTTGTGACTAAACATAATATACCCTGTTATATATTACATACCGGGTATAAAAATGATTTCTACAGTATAAAATACCACATAATTAATTAATATATAACAACTATGCCAATTGAACATATCTAGTATAACATATATAGTGTTTTAACACCTATGATACAATGTACTAAATGTTGTACTATACAAGACTAGTGTTGACAGTGATTATTCATTATTTTTGGGGTGGCAGTTGTAAATTATTACCATTAAATATCAATAGACTTTTAAAAAATCCGCAATATATGTTTTTTTTTTTAATTAGTTTAAATTCAACTTAATAAGATATTTGTTTTTGAAAGAAATGTATAGAAAACTTTTGCAGTTTTATATAAAACCTATTTTGACAAAATGGAAAACCGACTTCAAATATCAAATATTCTATAGCAAAAAATGCTCTAAAAAGTAAAAAAATAATTGCATATTCTTGTGCCAATTTTAGTTCACCTAAGCAAAAATGTTTAAATATATATGTACAATTATTGATATTTTTGGAGTCGGTGTCAGCATAGAGAAATTCACATAACTTTTGGCACCGCCTCCAAAAATAACAATAATTGTACATATATATTTAAACATTTTTGCTTAGGTGAACTAAAATTGGCACAAGAATATGGAATTATTTTTTTACTTTTTAGTGCATTTTTTGCTATAGATTATTTGATTTTTGAAGTCGGGTTTCCATTTTGTCAAAATAGGATTTATTTCTCGCTTTTTAGTGACTTTAAAGTTCTATAACTGATTTTATTTGTCTAAATATGGGTAGTCCAACTAAACGACCTACTAATTTTTAGTGCATTTTTTTTATAACACATTTTTTTTATCCGTTTTTTTTTTTAATTTTTAGTGCATTTTTTCATAACAGATGCAAGTAGACATAACGCCTTAGACCGCTCGACCTCTTGGACGGTTGGCGTATCCCAAGTTACGTTTTAAAATTTGAGCTTTATGGCTTTTTCCGTTTCATAGATACAAAGACCTAAAAACCATCTCTAATTCTTCCTGTAAACATAGTTAGTGCTTAAACTTGGTCAGACGCATTACCGTGCGATGTGAGAGTTTTTTTGACTAAAATTGGGGAATCACTGGGTTACTTTGTTACTAAAATTTACACGAATTTTATTCAAAATAAAAACAAAAATGATTTAAAATAAAATTTTATTTATTTGTCAGCAAAAATATAAATTATTTTTTAACAAAAATAATAACTTTTGTACAGAATTGGCTACAAACAATTCTAATAATTATATCTGGGACCAACAAAGTTGACCTCAACTGGGGCCACTTGATTGTTGGTCACTTGATTTGTGTTTGAGTTTTGGTATCCTACAGGTCCACTGATGTATGCCGGTTGTTGAACTGCAGCATATTGAGGAATTGATTGAACAATTGGTGAGCTCACATATTGGGTAAGTGGTACAGCCTGTGGAATAAATGATCATGCTTTTAATTGTGGAGAGTCTTGTTATTAAAAAAATCAAGCAAATCTGATTTAAAAAATGAGTGACAAAAAGAGTTCTTGATCACAAATAAATTCAAATTAGTTCATTTTTTTTTTAAATTTTAGTGTTATGTATGCAGATTTAAAGCTTTACCTGAGCAAGAGTGGAGTATTGAACTGATTGAACTGTTGGTAATCCATTAACGCTATTAAAATTGTTGATGGTGTTGAAACCGAATCCGTTGTTGCCAACGACTTCAACACTGCTGATAGTATTTGGGTATGAGACAGAATTTAATCCTCCAAGGTTGTTGACAACATTTACTGGTCTTGACTGTAAATTATAAAACAAAACAATAAGAAAACCATTGGTTTCAGAATAATTTATGTTTTTGATGTTCCAATTTGCGTTGAGCATTCATTAATGGACGATTGTAGCCTTAATTAGTCAAGAGAAAACGAAAATCACTCAGATAGAGCATTTTAAGAAATTGGGCCAACTTTTATCTCTTTGATAATATCTTTGCGTTACAAATTTGAGATTTAGTAAATCCAAATAAAGTACAAATTAATTGAATTGATTGTTTTCCTATTTACCTGTACTACGGCTGGCCCTTGATTAGCTCCATTATCTCTTAAGTACACAAGTCCTTGATTTCCTTGATTTTGGAATGGCAAACCAGATTGGTCGTTGTCTCGTAAATAACTCAATGGAGTCGCCTTTAAATAATAAAGTTAATTACATTCAGAATTAAAATTTGAACAACAATTAAAGCTTACCATTGTCAAAACAGTGCAACAAGCGACTGCTACAAACAATGAACTACAAACTTGTTTGAATGCCATTTTTTAAATTGTTGTTGTTTATTTTTAATTATTGTTGAATAATTTAGTTGTTTTTGGTTGATTATGTTCATTCATTTGCTGTGAATTCTTTTTATACATAAATTCCTACATGCTTAAACGTATTTGAACCCACAATTTTGCGTGATTATAAACATAAACATTTCTGATCAGAGATTGATAAACGATTGTGATACGGTAAAAGACACAAATATTTATAATTAATGTCATATTCGTCAGATTTTAATTTTTGTTTGTGTTTGGGGAATTACTAAAACACTATATACAGCAACAGAGTTGACCAAAATAGTTTCTGTAAATAAAGAAAATTTTGAATTTCGACCTGCAAATATTATGATAAATCCTCTAATATTGCTATAATTATTATCAATCGTCCAAGTTTTATAAAAATGTAAACGGACCCACCGTCAATTTCGTTTAGACCTCCTATATACATCGACTCCAAAAATGCAGGCGTTCATTTTTCAAATTTATGCAATCGATTTGTACCGAATCAGTTTGGACTTCGAAAAAACGTTTCGGTTACAAGTTGCTTGAAATAAAAATAATGGTAGGCAATTTATAAGACATTGGTGTGATGATGATGTGGAAACTTGACAAAACGTAACTCCTTACTGGATCTTTATAAATGAGACCCAATTATAAATTTTGGTTTAAAAATAGCTGCACGTTTCACAATTGCCCCAAGCAGAGATCGAACGCCGAAGTACAATTGTTAAGTTAGGTAGTTAAGCTCGAAGATTCTAGTTAAAATTTTAAATTTTACTACATTATCACTAACACTATATTCTAAAATTACGCACTTCAAAAGTGCGTTCTCTTATTGATTCTTTTTTCAAAATTTTAGGTAGATCAGATTAAATTCAAATCAGGAGTAAGTCTTATCAAAAGCTTTTATACCGCGGCCAATTAGATCTATTGTACATCCTTCCTCAAAGCTGTTCCAGGATTTCTATAATCTTAATAAACGTTTGGATGCTCCTGGCTACATCTCATTGATTTCATCTGGTTGGAGATCTATCAATCCAAAATGCCCTGGTGGAAATAATTATCTTCAAAAACTGAAAATAATTAAGAATTCAAATCAGGAGTTTTCTTTTAAAACTCTGAATAAAACTTCTGAAAGTTTTATTTTTCTGAAAAATTCTGAATAATTAAAATAAATATTTTATAAATGATTTAAAGACAGAAAACATATAATATTTTGGACTCTGTCAGAAGGGTTATTCAGACTTTTTGGAAAATTTTTGGAAGTCTTAATAATAGTAATTCAGACTTTTTCAGAGAACTAATTAAATAAAACGAGACTGTTATGTATATAACACTTTATATATAACAAATAGTATTTTAATAATAAATTATCAAAATAGTATTTGTTATGTATAAAGTGTTATATACATAACAGTCTCGTGGCTTAGTTAGTTAAGGCGCCTGTCTAGTAAACAGGAAATCGAGAGTTCGAATCTCACCGGGGCGAGTTGTTATATTTAATTTAATTAGTTCTCTGATAAAGTCTGAATAGCTCTTCTGACAGAGTCCAAAATATTATATGTTTTCTGTCTTTAAATCATTTATAAAGCATTAATTTTATTTATTCAGACTTTTTCAGAGATTTGCGATGCACCAACAAGTATTCAACTGTCGCCACAAATGACATTTTGATTATATTTAAACGTACATTATTTAAATACTCCACTAAAATAAAATATAAAAATTCAATTGTATAGTTTTTTTAATATAAATCAAGTTGATCAATAATTATTAAAGTTTATTATTAAGACTTACAAATTATAACATAAACTCTTTAAGCTTCTGAATTATTTTCAAGCTCGCAATTTTTAATGTTTATATCAACGGTTAAAACGCTCCATAGTCCATTACACTTGGGTGTATGATTGTAACGCTCGCAAGCAAGTGGAACGAGAAAAACCGCGATCGTGAGCATGATTGTTGGAGTGCTTAGTGGAACGCACTAACAGATATTCGTATTAGGTCGCTCAGATTACAGTCTTGATCCTACTCTAGTATCGGTTTAGGTACACATACCCATACAAGTAGCGCTCATTTTTCAAAATTTTATAATTGATTTGTCCCTTATGTATTCGGTTTTCGAAAAAATTCTTCGGCTAAAAGTTGTTCATTATACATATACTTACAATTTTCATTCGAAATATTTTCTCAAAAACCGAATGAATAAGGCGTGCAACTCAACTAAAAAATTTTGAAAAATTAGCGCTACTCTTGTGGTTCATAATACTATCGACTTCAAAAGTAGCGTTTCCTTTTCAAAATTTTATGGTAAATTTCTGCTGAAACCATTCGGTTTTCGAATAAATAGTTTTTACAACGAAGTATTTTTTATTACGAAAAACTTTTAACCAAAAATAATTCAGTGCAAATCGATTGCAAAGCTTTGAAAGAGGAATTTTTGGAGTCGATGTATAGGAGTGCTCTAAAAGAAACTCACGGTGGGTCCGTTTATACCGTATGTGTTGGAAAGCATTGCTAATAGAGAATCAATGTTAAATATTATTTACTATAATAACTATACACAATATACTTAATAAAGAAATAAAAATAGTGGGGGTACTGTTTAGTGTGTCTGTTGCGTATGCTTGCTGGACTGTTTTGTACTGCATTAACATGTAATGAGAGTGGGTTAAATATGTTTATTGTTGCATAACTTCTAACAATTGAAAATTATTTTTTGAATATCCCTTATTATTTGTATGTGGAATGTTTGAAAATAAATCATAGTATTCTATTAACGGTATAACACAAAACAACTATCCATAAAAATTAAAAGAAAAAAAAAGAATTACGACAAAAAAAAAGTTAAACCAACGCTTCGAACATTCCTCCATTATTTGCTAAACAATATCCGAGTCGATTGTAGAAATCTATCCGGGTATTTTCTAGCACTTGAGGAGAAATATTCACACAATTGTCAACAATTCTTTGTCTTAATTGTTGCAAATTTTCAGGCTTATTCCGCGATTAGATCTGTGTTTTGAGAAAACCCCACAAAAAAAAGTCGTTAGTAGATAGATCTGGCTGGCCACTTGAAGGTTCCAAAATCACACATAAGACGTTCCTGGAAAGTTTGTTCCAGAAACTGCCTTACTATCATAGCATTGTGTGCTAGGCAACCATCTTGTTGGAACCATACAGATACCAGGTCTAAATTAGGATGAGCTCTAACAGTTGGGAAAATATTATTTCGTAACAAACTCAAATATTTTTGAGAATCTAAAGATCCGTCAATGAAGAATGGTCCTATAATATGGTCACCCAATATTCCAGTCCAGACATTCAGTTTCAGTATGTATGTGTTTGTATGGTTTTATAGTAATTATTTTATTTATTTATTTAACATTGATTCTCTATTAGAAATGCTTTTGAAAACGATCTGTATATTTAAAAAACTTGGAAGATTGATAATAATTAGAGCAATATTGAAGGAATAATTATAATATTCTCGGAAACTATTTTAGCTTTTTTCTACTCCTTTTGCCATATAAAGTGTTCTAAAAATTCCCCAAATTCAAATGAGCACTATCGAATTTTATAAATTTTTTGAATATTACAAACAAAAATTAAAATCTGATGAATATGACATTAATTATAAATATTTGTGTCTTTTACCGTATCACAATCAATCAGAAATGTTTATGTTTATAATCACGCAAAATTGTGGGTTCAAATGCGTGTTGGCATGTACGAATTTATGTATAAAAAGAATTCACAGCGAATGAATGAACATACTCAACCAAAAACAACTAAATTATTAAACAATAATTAAAAATAAACAACAACAATTTAAAAAATGGCATTCAAACAAGTTTGTAGTTCATTGTTTGTAGCAGTCGCTTGTTGCACTGTTTTATCAATGGTAAGCTTTAATTGTTGTTCAAATTGTAATTCTGAATGTAATTAACTTTATTATTTAAAGGCGACACCATTGAGTTATTTACGAGATAACGACCAATCTGGTTGGCCACTCCAAAATCAAGGAAATCAAGGACTTGTGTACTTAAACGATAATGGCGCTAATCAAGCACCAGCCGTGTATCCATACCAGGTAAATACTTTAAAAACTGTTAATTTAATTTGTACTTTGATTGGATTTACCAAATCTCAAATTTGAGCCATCAAAGCCAAAAATTGATCTGAAACCAATGATTTTCTCATCGTTTGTTTTTTATATTACAGAATGGACAGGTAAATGTTGTCAACAACCTTGGAGGATTACAATCTGTCTCTTCATACCCAAATACAATCAGCAATGTTGGACTCGTTGGTAATAACGGATGGGTTGGTAATAACGCATTCGCTTCCAACATCATTAGCAATAATGTTAATAGCGTTAACGGATTATCAACAGTTCAATCAGTTCAATACCCCGCCATTGTTCAGGTACAGTTTTAAATCTGCATACATAACACTAAAATTTAAAAAAAATTAACTAATTTGAATTTATTTGTGATCAAGAACTCTTTTTGTCACTCATTTTTTAAATCAGATTTGCTTGATTTTTTTAATAACAAGACTCTCCACAATTAAAAACATGATCATTTATTCAACAGACTGTACCAGTTAACCAATATGTGAGCTCGCCAATTGTTCAATCAATTCCTCAATATGCTGCAGTTCAACAACCGGCATACATCAGTGGACCTGTAGGATACCAAAACTCATACCCAAATCAAGTTACCAACAATCAAGTGGCCCCAGTTGAAGTCAATATTGTTGGTAATCCCAGATATTGTTAGTTTTTAGAATTGTTGAAGGCCAGAACACTTCTACCCAAAAGTAGTTATTTTTGTAAAAAAATAATTTATATTTTTGCTGACAAATAAAAAGAATTTTATTTTAAATCATTTTGTTTTTACTTTGACTTTATTTTACATTTTACAATCTAACTAACCCAGAGTTTTTTTAACTCCAGTTAAAGTTAATTCTACCAACATTTTTTCAATATTTATTGATTTCTTTTAGTTGCTAAAAAAGTTACACTCTCTTTTATAAAATCAAATTAAAATGAAGCAAATTATTTAAAAATATTGATTATTGTTGATATGAAATTATAATAAGTGAAAATAACAGCTAAGTTAATTGCTAAAATACCTGGTGTGTTCTGAGTTCGTTGTAGCAATACAATTCAGTTTATGAACAAATATTTCAACAAAAACTGTATATTTTTAAAAAAGGAACATTTTTTGTCTCCAAACTCTTCTTCTACCTCTTACGGAATGGATAATTTCCCCCGGCCAGGAGGGATGCATCTTCCGATTTTACTCATTCACGGATTTGATCTCGTGTTTTACTTCTAGAACTCACACACAAAATTTCAGTACGTTTTCAGTTGACTCAGTTACTTAATATTTTCGCTTGTTAATGTTAACAATTCCTATATACACTCCCGTTCAATAAAATTGAACAGATCTGAATCGAATCAGTCTCTAAACATTATATTATCGAATGATAATTAGTGAGTACTCTAGGTTTTTGAAATAAAATTTCAAATTCGCCCCCTTTACCTAGATCAGTTTTTTGTATTATAAATACGTATTTCGACTACAATGTAGTCATCATCAGTATAAATTAGCTAGTTGTACTTTACTCTTTAACAATTAGAAATAGATATAAAGTCGAGATCAATAGACAAAAATAAAAATAAATAGAAAATTAACTAGATTAAAATATAATAAATTTTAAATTATATTGAAATTGCTCTTGTTAAAATTTCCTTCATTCACATTTATTGCTGTTAATTTTACTCTTATGTACTTTTAAATTAGTAGATGACACCCAGCGAATAGGTTGTCTCTTTTTTCCAATACAAGTATTCATGTGTCAAAAAGAAACAGGTAATATGTTGTCAAAAATGTGGATGACTAAGTACTTCGCTGCGTTCCGAATCACGCACGATTTAATTCTTTTATTTTTTATTTATTAAGGTACTGGATATAATATCATCAGCTTCTCAACCTCAATAGACCGTGAAAGTGTGACGTCACAAGTCTATTAGGGTTGTGGGTATGTCCATCGTGCCCACAATGGTGGATCCGCGCTTGGTCGTAGGTAAGATGACGGTCAGAATTTGTATTATCAAGATCATAATTTTGGTTGATATATACTCAAATTTAAATACAATCGAATGATAATTTTTTGGCAGCATAGTAATAAACCAGTCAAGTGTATTATTGGTTTATTATTCTATGGTCATAAAATTATCATTCTATTACTATTTTAAGTTAGAACTTAAAATCACGTCTTATATTATCTTGATAATAAATTTTCTGCCGGATATCTTCGTCAAAATATATGGGCTCCCACTGTATATTTGGCAACAACATGTCATTTTTATCTAGATCCTATATACACTCCCGTTCATAATAATTGTACCAGTTGAAACATTCTAAGTGTTAATGTACATATATTTAGTATTATATACGCGAATGTGTATATGAATATTTATTTATTAGTTGATTTGTGCCTTATTCATTCGATTTTTGGACAAATGTTTCAAATAAAAGTTATTAGTACATTTATAATTAACAACTTTTATTCGAAGCATTTTTTCGAAAACCGAATCAATAAGGCACAAATCAATTATAATATTAAAAAAAATGACTTCAACTTTGGTGGTCCATTGGTCCACATTACAACACTGGTCATTCGGCACAAATCAGCAATGGAATTTGGAAAAAGTACGCCACTTTTGTGGTCATGTTTTCATTTTTCTTCCCAACCCACTACCTAAACTTTATGAAATTTTGACTAATTTTATTTCATTTTTTGACGGTAGAACGCAAATTCCTTAAGGATGTTTCAGCATGAAATCACTTTTCGACAGATTTTGCTCATATTTTTTCATAGACTAAAAATAACGTTTTATAATAAATCCCGAAGTTTCAGAATTTTTGACCGTTTAGAACGCGAGATAATTAATAGTAAATTAATCATTCTCTCTCACTCTCTCTCATTAGAAGCATGTAAAACTTCATGCCCGTCCAACTATTATCTAATGTATTAAAAAAAATACTCGACAGAATTTAAAAAAAAAATTAGGATAGTAAAGATAAATACTTTAAAAAAATCGCGTTTTACCTTTTTGTTTTCGAAGTATAAAAGTTTAAAATTATTTTTTATTTCAAACTTACATTAATTTATATATATGAATAATGAATATATCTATGTGTTGTGTATGTGTGTTTATATATTTGTTCTATAAATAAAGCAAACCAGTTTTTTGTCCTAATTATATAAGAAAGTGCTGGAACTACCTTAAACTACAGTTTTTATACTCATTTTATTAGGATTTAATATAAATTGTACAATTTTGTTATAGCAATCAAAGGAAGACCAGGGGCATAGCGACGTAAAACGGCGCCCAGGGCACGCATTCAAACTGCGCCCCTACCCCTTTGTAAATTATTTTAAAAACAGATATCTACACATTTTTTTTATTTTTTTTTTCCTAGGATATTCTACAAATATTGACCTTTTCCCAAGGTAAGGTAGCTCTAGAAGGCTTGTGTTAAGGGCAATATGAGTACTTATATACCATGTGTGTTGAACAGCTTTTCCTATAGGAAATCAATGTTAAATATTATTTACTATAATAACTATACACAATGCATAAAGATATAAAAATAGTGGGGGTACTCTGTGGTGTATGCCGTATGGGATGTGTTGAGTACATAATGGTGGCTGCCTGCTGTCTAAAGTCGTCAGTACTACATAAACATCAAATTAGAGTGCGTAAAATATATTCATTGTTGTTTTCTTAAGTTTAGCCATTACTTCTAACAATTGAAAATTATTTTTTGAATATCCCTTCTTATTTTTATGTGGAATGTTTGAAAATAAATGATAGAATTCTATTAACGGTATAACATAAAATAACTATCCACACAAATTAAAAGAAAAATAAAACCCCAAAATAAAATAAAAATAGAATTCTGACAAAAAAAAAAGTTAAACCAACGGTTCGAATATTCCTCCATTATTTGCTAAACAATATCCGAGTTGATTGTAGAAATCTAGCCGGGTATTTTCTAGCACTCAAGAAGAAATATTCGCACAATTGTCAACAATTCTTTGCCTTAATTGTTGCAAATTTTCATGCCTATTCCGCGAATAGATCTGTGTTTTGAGAAAACCACACAAAAAAAAGTCGTTAGGAAATTGATCTGGCGATTTGGAAAAGATGATTTATCAGTAAATAAAATATTTCTGATGAAATTATCTTCTAGATTCGCCTTTTCCATCACAGCTTCACAAAACTCCACCCTGCGATAAAGGTCCTCAGCCAATATCTCTTGGGTTTTTCCATTTTTAAAACATTTAAAATTGTTCCGCTTCCAAATGTTTGCAACTGTAGAGTTGCTTAGGCCCAATTATTCACCAACTTCTCTTGTCGATTTTTATCGTCAATAAATAATAAACTACAAACTGTTATATCTCTCTCTTCATTTTTTTGTGGGGCTTCATCATCGTTATCTTTGTGGCAGTCTTTGTAACCAGATATACAACCCCATTTTTCAGCTAATTATATGAGTAACTGTTCGAATGCTTGGCGATTGTCTATCCTCAAATAAATAAATTGACACATTCCTTTGCCGAATGTCATCTAAAGTACCATTTAATAATTTGCACTTTTTCTATTGTTGTGTAATAACCCATTGTTGGAATACGATTATACCATTAAATAAAAAACAACCAAATATTTCCTATGCATTTACATACGTAATGAATAATAATATTATCAACTGAGTGTGCAGCAATAAATCCCCACTCTTAAATGACATCAAACAAACATGATTCCAAAAGTTGTATGTAAGTACATGTGTCATTTATATATTTAACATTGATTCCCTATTAGACAAGCTGTTGAAAACGATCTGTATATAGAAAAACATCCAAGACTCAGGTCAGTACCAATATTTGTGTTCATAACACTAACAAACGCCCTTACCAGGATTCGAACCTGGGAACTCTACACAGAAACCAGGCGCTGTAACGCTGCTATTCCAAACTGGCCGTCAAATAGAATAAAACATACGTAAATATCACACAATTAATCTTTTTAGTTTCACAAAACTAATTAGGATCAAAATTTCACGTGTAAATATTAAGTTTTTCAAATTTTACTGATTTTGTAATGTAATGTATATGTTACGGTAAAAGTAGATATTGCGGCAAATGTACACATTTTCCGGTAAATGTGCACAATTTCAAAGAAGGGAAATGTACATTGAATTCACAATGACCATGTCGTTTTGGTAAATGTGAGCATACAAAATACGAAATCGCAAAATACGAAATAGAGATATCGATATGGGTCGAGTTGGGTTGGGTCTGGTTGGGTTGGGTCGAGTTGGGTTTGGTCGAGTTGGGTTGGGTTGGGCCGAGTTGGGTTGGGTCGAGTTGGGTTTGGTCGAGTTGGGTTGGGTCTGGTTGGGTTGGGCCCAGTTGGGTTGGGTCTGGTTGGGTTGGGTCGAGTTGGGTTATTCTTGGTTGGGTTGGGTCTGGTTGGGTTGGGTATATATTTTATCATCTAATTTGATCATGTTTTAGCTCTCTTTGTTGGAATTTTGCATATTTTTATCGTAATCGTGCCAAAATTTTCCAACTTTTCTTAAAACATGAAGGTAAGAGTATACATTTACCAAAACGTGAAGGCAAGAGTACACATTTGCCGGGAAATGTACATATACATTATATTCAGCTCACATATACCTATCTTTTTGGGAAATGTACACATTTTACGGTAAAAGTGTACATTTCCCAAGAGTGTACATTTACTGTAACATATATACTATACATAACATCAGCAGTCTATTCTTGAAGAAATGTACAATAAGAATTAAATGATCCTCAAAAGACTTTCATTTCGCCATATTTGCGAATTTGGAGTGTATTTTTTTTAAATAGGTAGTTAGTAAATTTCTTTTTTTTACGCCCCCTACTTGATGGCGCCCAGGGCACGTGCCCTGCCTGCCCTACCCGAGCTACGCCACTGAGGAAGACCATCAAATGTTGGTAGTATTGATAACTTCAAGATCAACTGAAGTTGAAAAAACCTAAGGGTCATTAACATTAATTTTGTTAAAAGGAAAACGAATTAATTTAAAATTAAATTTTATTTATTTGTCAGCAAAATATAAGTTTAGTTATTTACAAAAATAACTACTTTTGGGTAGAAGTGTTCTGGCCTTCAACAATTCTACAAATTAACAATGTCTTGAGTTACCAACAAAGTTGACCTCAACTGGGGCCACTTGATTGTTGGTAACTTGATTTGGGTATGAGTTTTGGTATCCTACAGGTCCACTGATGTATGTTGGTTGTTGAACTGCAGCATATTGAGGAATTGATTGAACAATTGGCGAGCTCACATATTGGGTAAGTGGTACAGTCTGTGGAATAAAGATCATGCTTATAATTGTGGAGAGTCTTCTTATTAAATCAATTAAACAAATCTCATTTAAGTCCAAAGGTGTTCTTGATCATAAATAAATTCAGATTGGTTCAATTTTTTTAAGTTTTAGTGTATTTGTATGCAGATTTAAAGCTTTACCTGAGCAATGGGGTATTGAACTGATTGAATTGTTGATAATCCGTTAACGCCATTAACATTATTGTTAATGATGTTGGAAGCGAATGCGTTATTACCAACCCATCCGTTATTACCAACGAGTCCAACATTGCTGATTGTATTTGGGTATGAAGAGACAGATTGTAATCCTCCAAGGTTGTTGACAACATTTACTGCTCCATTCTGTAAATTAAAAAACAAACGATGAAAAAACCATTGGTTTTATTTATTTTTTGATGTCCCTATTCCCATTGAATATTAATCAACGACAGACATTTTGTAGCCTTAATTAATAATGGAAAGTCGTAAATCACTAAAAACGAGCATTTTATGAAATAAGGCAAACTTATTCTCTTTGATGATATATGTCTTGACGTTACAAATCAGAGATTTAATAAATCCAATCAAAGTACAAATTAAATGAATAGTTTTTTAAAGTATTTACCTGGTATGGATACACGGCTTGTCCTTGATTAGCGCCATTATCGTTTAAGTACACAAGTCCTTGATTTCCTTGATTTTGGAGTGGCCAACCAGATTGGTCGTTATCTCGTAAATAACTCAATGGTGTCGCCTTCAAATAATAAAGTTAATTACATTCAGAATTACAATTTGAACAACAATCAAAACTTACCATTGATAAAACAGTGCAACAAGCGACTGCTACAAACAATGAACTACAAACTTGTTTGAATGCCATTTTTTGAATTGTTGTTTATTTTTAATTATTGTTTAAATAATTTAGTTGTTTTTGGTTGAGTATACTAAATTGTTTTCTGGGAATTCTTTTTATATACAAATTCGTACATGCCTAAACGCATTTTAGGATGATAAAAGACATAGATATGTTTAATTGATGTCGTATCTGTGAAATTTTTCTTATAACTTTTGATTGCTTTCTTTTTGTTAAATCGTTCAATTAAGAAACGCATTGATATGAATTACTTGCGGTTTTTACAGATCTAATTTTGTTTACCATATTCTTGAGCAGTTCTTAAAATGTTTTGTAAACTATGAAAGTTAACAAAAACTTGTAGGACTGAAGGGCAATAATATACCAGAATGCTCCCTATAATAGCTGCATTAACAGGCTCTGTAGGACCAGAACCTAGTTGCGGTTTTGGATAGAGCTGCTATTGTGGACAGCTTACGAATAATCCAACACAGCCAATGTGTGTGTTCGGCCGAACTAAGAATTCTTAGTAAGATAGAATAAATATAATTTTGTTCTGAGCATCTGAGTCAGCCAGTTTCGGCCAGGACACACTTTCTTTTTCTTCTTCATCAGTGTTGCCAGATATCTCGTTTAACAGTAGATCTACTGCTTTGTTAGTATATCTACCTTTTTTTTTGAATAAATAAAAAAATTTTTGAATTTGTGTCATTTTTTTCAATTTTTTATAATAATAATAAATTTAAAACTCCCCAGTCGTACAAATACAAAATCAGTCATTACAGACCATATTCCATTATTTGAAATAATAGAATATGGTTCTGTAATTACTTTAAGGTATTATTTTTTAATGGGATTTTAAACAATAAGTAATGCAATATATGACAAATAAAAAGAATTAATATTTGAAGAAAAAAAATTCTATAATATATTAAATACTAATGTAATATAATTTATTACATTACAAGAACGAAGTAACCGGCTATGCTTGTGAAGGTTTTCTGCAGTTTCCCTTCACGAACTCCAGATGAATATTGGCATAGTTCCTATCAAACTCGGCTGCAGCTGAATAACCTACCAATTCCTAGTCTGCATATGAATTCCTTGTCCTCCATCATATTAAAAAAAATGTATAGTTTAAAAAATTAATAAAGGTTGAAAAATAATGATGTGGGTGGCCTTTGTTATAGACCGTGGTGTCTCAGAAACGGACGGAAACTATTTGATTATTATTATCATTTGATTTGGCGAACGGCGGGCTAAATTTTGCGTGATAAATGGCTGTCAACTTCATGCTTTTAAAAAGTACTTTCTGCTCAAATCTAACAATATTTGATCCGTTAAGACCATGAATAATTCTTACTTGCATAATCGCATTTTCTAAATTTCTTGAACGTTACAAACAAAAAATATAAGAAAAATCTCACTGATATGACATATCAGTTACAATATTAGTGTCTTTCATTATATCAGAATGTTTTATCAATGTCGAATCAAAATGTTTTTGTTTATAATCACGCAAAATTTGGGGGTCAAATTCATTTAAGCATGTACGAATTTGTGTATAAAAAGAATTCACAGAAAATGATTTAACATACTCAACCAAAAACACTTTAATTATTAAACAATAATTAAAAATCAACAACAATTTAAAAAATGGCATTCAAACAAGTTTGTAGTTCATTGTTTGTAGCAGTCGCTTGTTGCACCGTTTTATCAATGGTAAGGTTTGATTGTTGTTCAAATTGTAATTCTGAATGTAATTAACTTTATTATTTAAAGGCGACTCCATTGAGTTATTTACGAGACAACGACCAATCTGGTTTGCCATTCCAAAATCAAGGAAATCAAGGACTTGTGTACTTAAACGATAATGGTGCTAATCAAGGACAAGCCGTGTATCCATACCAGGTAAATACTTTAAAAAACTATTCATTTAATTTGTACTTTGATTGGATTTATTAAATCTCTGATTTGTAACGTCAAGACATATATCATCAAAGAGAATAAGTTTGCCTTATTTCATAAAATGCTCGTTTTTAGTGATTTACGACTTTCCATTATTAATTAAGGCTACAAAATGTCTGTCGTTGATTAATATTCAATGGGAATAGGGACATCAAAAAATAAATAAAACCAATGGTTTTCTCATCGTTTGTTTTTTAATTTACAGAATGGAGCAGTAAATGTTGTCAACAACCTTGGAGGATTACAATCTGTCTCTTCGTACCCAAATACAATCAGCAATGTTGGACTCGTTGGTAATAACGGATGGGTTGGTAATAACGCATTCGCTTCCAACATCATTAACAATAATGTTAATGGCGTTAACGGATTATCAACAATTCAATCAGTTCAATACCCCATTGCTCAGGTAAAGCTTTAAATCTGCATACAAATACACTAAAACTTAAAAAAATTGAACCAATCTGAATTTATTTATGATCAAGAACACCTTTGGACTTAAATGAGATTTGTTTAATTGATTTAATAAGAAGACTCTCCACAATTATAAGCATGATCTTTATTCCACAGACTGTACCACTTACCCAATATGTGAGCTCGCCAATTGTTCAATCAATTCCTCAATATGCTGCAGTTCAACAACCAACATACATCAGTGGACCTGTAGGATACCAAAACTCATACCCAAATCAAGTTACCAACAATCAAGTGGCCCCAGTTGAGGTCAACTTTGTTGGTCCCAGATATAATTATTAGAATTGTTTGTAGCCAATTCGGTAACAAAAGTTATTATTTTTGTTAAAAAATAATTTATATTTTTGCTGACAAATAAATAAAATTTTATTTTAAGTTATTTTTGTTTTTATTTTGAAAAAAATTCGTGTAAATTTTAGTAACAAAGTAACCCAGTTATTCTCCAATTTTAGTCAAAAAAACTATCACATAGCACGGTAATGCGTCAGACCAAGTTTAAGCATTATGTTTACAGGAAGAATTAGAGATGGTTTTTAGATCTCCGTATCTATGGAACGGAAAAAGCAATGAAGCTCAAATTATAAAACCATCCTGTCATGGGACCCACCATCTGACGATACGTACCATGTTTCAACTTTAATAGTTTACAAGATATTTTCATAGAGATAATATATATAGAGTAGGCAAGCCGAGTCAAAAGTTGTCCATCTCTTTTTAATGACTAATATATAGCATAGAGATAATATATACTCTTATGATATATATTATAATTATATAGTCATAATATATAATAGAAAATATATTATCTCTATGTTATATATAAGTCATTAAAATGAGATAGCTCAACCGACGCGATTCTATTGACGGGACGTTTCCACTCACACGCGCGCCTATGACTTGCCTACTCTGTATATATTATCTCTATGGATATTTAACCCTAAAAATCGACATTTTGGGGACTGATTGACTCACTCACTCACTCATGGAGGCTATATAACACTCACTCATCAATATTCTAGAGTACTTCAAGTTGTCCTAGAAACTGTGGCGTAACTACAGGGAAGCAACTGGAAGCAACGCTTTCGGGGGCCCCTTTTAAAATTTATTTATTTATTATTTATATATAAAAAAAATCATATATTTAATTAACTTTTTTTTTGTTTATAAATATCGTTTAGAAATATTAAAATATCAAATGCATTTATTTATTTAAAATTAAATTATAACTACAAAACAACATTATTAAATAATCATCCACGTAACGTCATCTATTGGTTTCTGAATACAAACATAGTTTTATTATTTTATACCAGAAGAAAGGGGAATCCCTTAATTTTTTATTACTACGTTTTACAAGTATTTCTAGCCGTTGTATTTTATCAAAGAACAAATATACAGATATATTTTACAATATACAGAAACATATAAGTACGATTTTTGTGTCACCTAAAAATTTTTAGTACGTATGCTGATCACTAGACTATTTAGTGCCATTACCAGCACAACCAACTGTATTCTTTTCTTTGGCAGAACTTAGTACCAGTTGGTCGGATCACATCGAAACGGGGATGTACTTCAAATTTATATTAAAGGGGAATCCACCAATATTAATGAAATTTTTATGAATTTTTAGAATTAATTAGTCAAAATTTTTTAATTTTTTGTTACAAGCTGTATAAAATATTAATATTATAAAAGATTTTAAAAGAAATTCAATTGGACAATCTCGTCTGAAATATTTAGCATTGATTGAGAATAAAGAAGCAAGTCAATTAAACACGAAGACTCTAATTGACTAATTTGCGGCTGCAAAATCTAGACGAAAAATCACTTTTGTTTATATTCAAATATATTTTGAATTTATTTATAATCATTTTTTTTTCTATTAAACGTTTAATACTATTTTAAATTTAATAACTTATATCATTAAAAAAAATTATTTATTTTTAATCCTGAAAAATTTTATATATAATATATAAAAAAAAGAAAACAATAGGGAATATACATGAACATTTTTTTTCACATTTATTTTCAGAATATGAAAATACTGTTAATACTGTAATAATATTTAAAAACGAAATTAAAATCCGACAAATATCAAGGAATCTATAAGCTTTTAAAGATTATTATCTGTCTCTCTCTTGCAAAAATACTAAAAACGAAGTTTTACGTGTAATTTAAATGGTGAAAGTGTAATATGACGTCACATAACATATCAAGAGGGCTATCACCCTCTTTGTCTAATCGGGAATTTCAATCATTCATATCTCGCTTATTTTTTAAGTTATTTAAAAAGTAATTTTACCTTGATATTTGTCAAGTAAACATGCTTCAATTCAAGTGAAAAAAAATTTTCATGCATATTCCCTATTAGCTGCACCCCCACTTCGATTCAGTCGACAGTTGCCACTACTGTATTTTATCTATGGCTTGCCAGCGATTGCGACGAAGTTGTGCTGCTACCAGATTAAGTACATACTATTGCCCTCTGGCTAGTTCTGGTACTACCAGATTGTGAGGACGGAAAAAGTCGACTGATGAGCTTCTATGTATATATGTATTCTTTGATTTTACTATATATTATCTATGATCTATTCTACTATATTTTATCTATGATCTATATTCATCATGCGCCATGATATTCATTTTTATTGTAACACTATGTCTATGATATTAACTTATTTTAATTTGAGGTTATAAACAGCTTTTTAAGAGATGAATAGACATTTTTTGAAAGAGAATAAAATTAATTTGTGAATAAATAATAAAAATATTAACAAGTCGAATATCGAATTAATCTATAATGAATAATCAAAAGCCAATAAATGAAGAAGACATTAAAATTGATCAACAAGAATATACCCAATCAAAATTAGCAGTTCAAGATGCACATATTAATGATACTCTACAAATAATCAAAGATGAAAATATTAAAATTGAACAATTACATTCGGAATTAATAATCAAAGATGAAATATTTGAAGAAACTGATTTGTGTGATGTTTATGATACAACATTTACACATGAACAGACTTTAGTTCAACATATAGAAACTCGTACTAGCGAAAACCCACATTCATGTGATGTTTGTGATAAAATATTTACTACACGACATAGTTTAGTTCGACATAAAATAACTCATACTGGAGTAAAACCACATGCATGTGATGTCTGTGATAAAAAATTTAATCAACATCACCATTTAGTTCAACACAAACTAATTCATACAGGAGAAAAACCACATTCATGTGATGTGTGTGATAAAAAATTGACTACACGAAAATATTTAGTTCAACAAAAAGTTATTCATACTGGAGTAAAACCACATTCATGTGATGTGTGTGATAAAAAATTTACTACACGACAATCTTTAGTTAAACACAAAGTTATTCATACTGGAGTAAAACCACATTCATGTGATGTGTGTGATAAAAAATTTACTACACGACAATAATTAGTTCAACACAAAGTTATTCATACTGGACTAAAACCACATTCATGTGATGTGTGTGATAAAAAATTTACTACACGACAATCTTTAGTTAAACACAAAGTTATTCATACTGGAGTAAAACCACATTCATGTGATGTGTGTGATAAAAAATTTACTACACGACAATAATTAGTTCAACACAAAGTTATTCATACTGGACTAAAACCACATTCATGTGATGTGTGTGATAAAAAATTTACTACACGACAATCTTTAGTTAAACACAAAGTTATTCATACTGGAGTAAAACCACATTCATGTGATGTGTGTGATAAAAAATTTACTACACGACAATATTTAGTTCAACACAAAGTTATTCATACTGGAGTAAAACCACATTCATGTGATGTTTGTGATAAAAAATTTACTACACGACAATATTTAGTTAAACACAAAGTTACTCATACTGGAGTAAAACCACATTCATGTGATGTTTGTGATAAAACTTTTAACCATGAATTTAATTTACTTAAACATAAACGAAATCATAAGTTACAAAAAGTGTATTCATGTGAACTTTGTGATGAAATATTTTTTCAGAGATTACGTTCGAATCCAAAGAATCATGTACATAAAAGTTTAATTGTTTTAATAAAATAATAAAATATAGCGATTTTTTTCTTATTTATATTTTAGTTATAGCGAAATAAAAATTTTGTTTATTTTAATAAATTGAAGTTTATTCTCAAGTTTGAAACGGTTTGAAATATTCAACCTACAAAAAAAAATTTGGAAAAGGTGTTTATAAATTGTTCTAATGAATCCATTTTCAGATGTCAATCTCTCTGTCAGACAACACAATAACTCAAAAACAAAACGATATAATGAGGTAAATTTTTTTAATCGTTCTTTAGCAAGAAAAATATTAAGCCGTCGCGGGACGCCTGGGAGATGTGAAACATCGAAACTATTTTGTATATTTGTTGTACGTATTGCCACCTATGGATGAGTTTTTGAACCTGTTTATGTACTGCCATCTACGAGCAACTTTTTAAAACTGATTTGTTATATATATTATCACCTATGAACAACTTATTAAACGAGCGCGTCGCCGAGCCAGTACTAATTTAACTTACAATGGGACACAAAAGAATATTTTTACCACAATGAAGTTTTTTAGATATATTGGGTCATTTTTAACAAAAAAGGTCCCTTGTAATTTTTCGTAAACTTGACCGTTTCCGAGTTATAAACAATTTAATGCTTGAAAAACGCAAAAACGGCCGTTTTCAATGTTAAAAATTAAATTTTTAGTATACCAAAATTATTAAATAATCTTTGAATACCCTAACAAAGGCCTGAAGAGTAATTACAGTACAGTTACTAAAGCTTTGTATATATATATATATAAATATGTGGAAAGTTTGTTTATACTACAAAAGTTTAATCCCCCTCAAAATGTTAAATAAATAAAAAGGTAGTTTTTAAACGCTCCCTACTAAAGTAAATAAGTGTCAACGATAAACCAAAGCGATAAACATGGAAAACGCACGAAAAAATAAGCTATAAATATTGTTTTAGCTATACCTACCACCATGGCCCATAAGCCTCCACAAAATTCAACTCTTCCTGAAATTTCTAAAACTTCTGCGGAAATACAACAATAATTCAAAGTAATAAAATAGTTTATAATAAAATTCAACAATTTCGTTAAAATTTTATTTACGAAACTGTAACGTTTTTTTTTGTGATCGTTTACGAAATAAAATTGTTGCTCATTTTCATTACTTTTAGACTAAGATTTCATAGTCTAAAAGTCAAATGTTTTACCCTTAGTAATAACCATACGATTCCTTGGTAAGATCCAATTATGTGTTTAGGATAATAAAGGAGTCCAACAGTTCATGCCCAAGTAAATAACGACGTTCGTCTTAATGCGCTTCAGAGAGGAAAATCATCTCACGCAAGTTACTTGCGTAAACGAGAGTGTGATAATTAAACAAATAGTTATTGAGGCAAAAGTTCTTCGAGATAAACAAATAGCGTTCTTTGCTATTTGATCTAAACCATCTTCACCAATCTCTTCCTACTCTTCCTCCTTCCCCCTTCACCGTATAAAATCTATTTTGAATGCAGATAGTCAACCTGAGGCCCACGCAGGTTAAGGCCCGAGTTACAAACGCCACTCTTACTGTATGACCTGTTCGACCCTAGTAGTGGAGGGGAGATCAGAGCCAGGCAAGTAATTGGGCCTCTTTTACCAACCCATCCCGTCAACCGCTCTTATCCTCTACCACATCTGATACGTTTCCTATAATCCTGTAGTCGAACCTATCCAAAATGCAAAAGTTCCCCATTTTGGTTGAGTCAAAGTTTTGGTACCTCATACACCAAAACCTCTATTTCCTTGTAGAGGAAACTCGCTAAAAATTTGGAACTTGACACTTCAAAAATAGCAAAAGCATATCAGATACGATTTCATTTTGATTGGACTAAAATTGTGACAAATTTCTTCAGACTATGATGACAGAAAAAAAGTCGCTATGAACAATCATAAGATAAAAGTAAGTTAAAATCTATTTCCAAAAGAGAATTTTATTATTCTGAGAAAAATTGACTCAGTTGACACAACTCCTGCGTAACGAATTTTTTCTATTTAAAACTTATTAAAAAATTTCATAGATATGAGATAAATTAAAAATATTTATATCGCTTGCCGTATCACAATCTTTTATCAACGTCTAATCACAATGTTTATGTTTGTAATCACGCAAAATTTTGAGTTCAAATACGTTTTTGTACGAATTTGTATATAAAAAGAATTCACAGTGAATGAATGAACATACTCAACCAAAAACAACTAAATTATTTAAACAATAATTAAAAATAAACAACAATAATTTTAAAAATGGCATTCAAACAAGTTTGTAGTTCATTGTTTGTAGCAGTCGCTTGTTGCTCTGTTTTATCAATGGTAAGCTTTGATTGTTGTTCAAATTGTAATTCTGAATGTAATTAAATCTATTGAGAATAATCACGGGGAAATGACGTCCATTACCCTGTCATTAATCTTATTTAATTATTTTTATGGAGTGGCGTGATTTTTTCAAAATTTTATGGTTGATTTGTGCCAAATTCATTTACTTTACGAAAAAATATCTAAAAGAAAAGCTATTAGTATTTTTAAATTGAACAACTTTTTTTTTTAAAACATAATAAATTTGACACCAATCGACTACAAAACCCCACCTTAAAAAGCGATAAAATATGAATGTACCATCAATTAATTCAAATTTGTTCTATTCTAGGCGACTCCATTGAGTTATTTACGAGACAACGACCAATCTGGTTTGCCATTCCAAAATCAAGGAAATCAAGGTTTTGTGTACTTAAGAGATAATGGCGCTAATCAAGTGCCAGCTGTCGTACAGGTAAATATATTTTACTTAATTTATATCTTGTAAAAGTTTGTTGAAAATATTATCAAGCGCCCCTTTCACCTGAGCCTATCATTCCCATAGAAAGATGCTCCGTAATGGGTGGCGTTATAGGCTCATCTCGATTACTGGGACTTTGCGCAGGGCATGCGACGGGCAAAGTTGTGTATAAGCACAGCTAGGCCATTCGACTGTGCTCGGTTGAGACTCAATATAATGCAGTTGAAAAGGATGGTGGGGCTCTTGACAGGACACTGTCGTTGAAACTACCACCTTCATAACTTGGGGATCTCTGATGATCCCACTTGTAGGGTCTGTATGGAGGACGTGGAGAACGTTTCATGTATGAAACCTCCATGTTATATGCACCTCCAGGAGCCTGCAGAGTGTCAGATATAGAATGTTTGGGTCCGAAACTTTGCATCCATCAATCCTGGGAACAATCCCGGCGGAGAAGTTGTGGGCCTTCTGTGTGGCGTCTGTCCTCGACAGAATCCTATAGCTTAATCTACTTAAAATAGCACCTCTTACCCGGTGCGGTTTGTTCTCAAGGAGGGCACAGAGAACCCTTTGGTCTAGGTGCTAGGGACACGTTTGCGTTACCCCTCTTTCTGATTATTATTATTATTGTTGAATATATTATTACGGTCAGTACCTGTCAAATCCTTACTTTTTCTGTAAGGATTTGATTTGGATCAAAATAACGGACGATTTGGAAGTGATTCCATCCTTCTAACAACACGGGACTGTATTTCTACTATCTTAATTCGAATAGTTTTTCTGGCTACATTAGTGAGCATGTTTTCTCAATTTTTCGTCAAAATTTATAAAAAATAAAAATAACTGAACTTATTGCTTGTATACCCTATAACCAGCCAAGTAACCGAGCGGTCTAAGTACTTGGAACAGTACTTGGATGCAGTACTTGGAAACTGGGAGGTTATGGGTTCGAATCCCGACATCGGCAGTTTGTCAAGTATAAAAATAAAAGAAAGGGGCGGTTAATTGACTAAATTGTCGGTGTATGGACAAGAACGAGGTAACCGGCTATGCTTGAGAAGGTTTCTTACAGTTTCCTTCACGAACTCCACATGAATATCGGCATAGTTCCTATCATAGTCGGCTGCAGCCGCATATCCTACCAATTCCTAGTCTACTCACAAATTTCTTCCACTCCACTCACATCCTCACATTCTAAGGCATCACAATGGACTTTATGGTCGAAGTGTAGCCCGTTCAGGGCAGCCTTTACAATCTACCTCTGTATACCCTATATATACGGAGTTCAGTATCAATGTGTGAATTGTTTATTTTACTTGTTACACACACACTTTGTAAAAAAATACAAATACATGCGTGCTTTTGTAATCAAGAATAATTACAAATATTTGAGCTGAAATTATGGCAAAAGTTTCCCAAAAAGTTTTTTATTTTATAAAAAAAATAAAATTTTTTGTTCTAAATCATTTGGCTTATCTCTTACTTATTCTCTGTTTTTTTCTTGTGACTTTCTAGAATAGACCAGTAAATTATGTAAACAACATTGTTGGAACTTCTCAAGTGCAAACTATTGCCTCATACCCAAATGCAATTAGCAATGTTGAACTTGTCCAATATCCTGTAAGTATTCTCAACCAAACACTTCTCAACAAATGAATTGAGGAATCACTAATATTTGTTTTCTTCCAGACTAATGTATTGAGTTCCAATATCGTAAACAACGTTAACAGCGTAAACACCTTAAACGGTTTATCGACAGTTCAATACTCAGCAATTGCACAGGTAATGTTCCAAAACTCTAAATAAATCCACCCAAAATTAAAACAAACGGAACTGATTTGAATTAACTTTTAATTTGAAATCAAAACTAAGAATCTTTGTCACTCAATTTTTCAATCAGATTGGGTAAATTGTTCTTTTGGAACAGCGAAGTTTAACAACATTGATTTTACAGACTGTTCCAGTTAACCAAATTGTAAGCTACCCAAGTGTACAACAGACGATACCAGTTAACCAATATGTGAGCTCGCCAATTGTTCAATCAATTCCTCAATATGCTGCAGTTCAACAACCGGCATACATCAGTGGACCTGTAGGATACCAAAACTCATACCCAAATCAAGTTACCAACAATCAAGTGACCCCAGTTGAGGTCAACATTGGTAGTGGTCCTGGCTATGGTTATTCAAACTGTTGAGTGCCACAAAAATTTTAAATAATTATATTTTTGTTGATGAATCAGTAAATAAAATTTTGTTTGAATTAACTTTGTTGTTTTAAGTCTGATTTTTGCTACATAAGTGTTAATATTATTAGTTTGTGTAAAATTTAAGCACGTGGGGTCGGTCAATTCGTCTAAAATGATGAATACTTTTTTAACCAATGCATATCTTTACTACTTTTCGACAGATTTTGCTCATTTTTGTTTCACAGTCTAAAAATAACGTTTTCTAATAAATCCCGAAGTTTCAGAAATTTTGAGCGTTTAGAACGCGAGATAATTAATTAATCACAAAGTAATCATTATCTCTCACTCTATCTCATTACAAGCATGTAAAACTTCATGCCTGTCCAACTATTATCTGTTGTATTAACAAAAATACTCGACAGAATTATAAAAAAACTAGGAGAGTAAAGATAAATATTTATTAATTAAATTTTTTTTTAAAATAACGTTTTACCGTTTTGTTTTCGAAATACAAAAGTTTAAAATTATTTAATTACATTTATTTGTAAAGAGTGGCGCATAAGTAACATTATGATTTATTTAATGAATGCGTATTTGTGCATCATTTGGTTTGAACTCGTGAACCAATTGAATCTTATATGGGAAAAGGTGTAACGTATGTTATTTGCAAAGACTGCCTAGACATCACCAACTGCTGAGAACGTCGCCTGGTGGAAGTTTCGGGATTTTCCTCAACAGTTGCTTGCAACCGAGCAATCTTCACATCAAATACAATCTTCACAATGAGATTTGTCGGAGTATACGCTATAGTCTTCTACAGTTTGCCATACGTAACCGAAAGGAATTTGGACAAACATCGTTATGTTGACACGAAAGTATACACAAATAAACAAATATTGAATAAACAAATCACTTCAACAAAGTAAATACTGTCTAATAAATAAAAAATTAGAATAATATGAAAAAGTTGGCTGTTGCATCACAATCGTCTTTGGTGTAGAGGAAGCATACTGGACTAGTTATCCAGAGGTTCGATTCCTGGTTGACGAGTTAATTTTTTCATATCAGTATTTAATTTAATTAATAAATTCAATGACAATGAAATTTGTCGAAGTATACGCTATAGTCTTCTACTATTTATTTAATGTTGAAGTTCGAGTTTTAATGCATTGCTCTTATGGAGAAACCCATATTTTTAAACATTTTGTTAATTTTCACTTGGAATAAAATAAGACGAATAAAAAAAAAACTACGCAATAGAAAATAGAAATATTAATTAAGTATCAGAGTCGGCTGCAGCCGCACATCCTATCAATTCCTAGTCTACACACAAAAATTCCTTCCACTCCACTCACATCCTCACATCCTTAGGCATCACAATGGACCTTATGGTCGAAGTGTAGCCCGTCTAGGGCAGTCGCTACAATCTATTTTGTGATGCACAAACTAAAGTTAAGAAGTCAATGAACATGTTTAACCCACTCTCATTACAGTGTCTGCAGTACTGACTGACTTCACACAGTAACCACACAGCCAACCAGCATGTAAACAACACACACGCTACAGAAAACCCCCACTATTTTTATTTCTTTATGAAGCAATGTGTAGCTATTATAGTAATAAATAATATTTAACATTGATTCTCTATTAGCAAAGCTTTCCAACATCGCACAGTATATATCCTATAATATATACAGCCCTCTGTGTAACTCACTCACTCACGTATCTAGAGCACGGTAGTGCGAAAGGCCGAGTTTAAGGGACACATTCGGACTTTTCACTACAGTGCTATTACTTATAGAAATATTAGGATATAAATTATAACCCACTTCAAGACGTACTAAAAGGATACGGTTTTTGCATTCGACGCGGAATAGCTTCAAACTATTATGGAAAAAATCGGAAAACTTAAATTTTCCCAACGCACCAAGCCAACCCCCCCACCCGAAAATGGGAAAAACCCTTCAAAATTACCTTTTTTACTTCTATTCATGCTAAAAGGATGCAGCTTTTTGCATTAAGTCAAGGGACGCAAAGCCAAGGCCGAAGGCTGCACTGAGGGTCAAACAGAGGTCCCTTGCAAGCACTGCGAGTATTTATTTAGTTATGGTCACTTTCGACATCTACTAGGATCGACGGACATATGAAAAAACATTTCTAAATTTTTCCATCGGTACAACACCAATAGTTTCTATTTTCATGTAGAGGAAATTCGCTAAAACAAAATAATGAGAAAACCCTTATTATCACTCGTTTTTATTATCTTTTAACATATCAAAATCTTTTATCAACGTCTAATCACAATGTTTATGTTTATAATCACGCAAAATTTTGAGTTCAAATAAGTTTTTGTATGAATTTGTATATAAAAAGAATTCATAGCGAATGAATGAACATACTCAACCAAAAACAACTAAATTATTTAAACAATAATTAAAAATAAACAACAATAATTTTAAAAATGGCATTCAAACAAGTTTGTAGTTCATTGTTTGTAGCAGTCGCTTGTTGCTCTGTTTTATCAATGGTAAGCTTTGATTGTTGTTCAAATTGTAATTCTGAATGTAATTAAATCGATTGAGAATAATCACGGGGAAATGACGTCCATCACCCTGTCATTAATCTTATTTAATTATTTTTATGGAGTGGCGTGATTTTTTCAAAATTTTATGGTTGATTTGTGCCAAATTCATTTACTTTGCGAAAAAATATCTAAAAGAAAAGCTGTTAGTATTTTTAAATCGAACAACTTTTTTTTTGAAAACTTAATAAATTTGACACCAATCGACTCCACCTTAAAAAGCGATAAAATATGAATGTACCATCAATTAATTCAAATTTGTTCTATCCTAGGCGACTCCATTGAGTTATTTACGAGACAACGACCAATCTGGTTTTCCATTCCAAAATCGAGGAAATCAAGGTTTTGTATACTTAAGAGATAATGGCGCTAATCAATTGCCAGCTGTAGTACAGGTAAATCGAAAAAAACAGTTTGCTTAATTTAAGCTTTGTTTAAGTATGTGCTTAATCGCAAACTTATTCCATGTAGTCTGATAGCCCAAAAAAACTTTGATATATTCAATATAGCCCAGTAATTAGATTCAAAGAAATTGTCATATCGCGCAAAAAGTCTGGTATATTGAGATCAGTAATCAAAAACCATATTGTCCAACTAGAAAGACTTTGCCAATATTTTGTGTGGCCTAAAAATCACCAAATTTTTGGACTTTTTAGCGAATTTCCTGAAAGGTAATAGAGCTGTTAGTCTCGTACCAACTTCAAAATTTTGAATAAATTTTTTCTAATGTCCATCGGTCCTACCTAGTAGATGTCGACCCTTAAACGAACTTGACTTTTTGAATACCAAAAGCGCCTCAAATACAAAATTTCATTCCAATCAGATTAAAATTGTGACCGCTAGAGCGATTACAAACACATATATATCGATCCTACCTAGTAGATGTCGAAAATCACCGTCTGTAATATATATATATATATATATATACAAGTTCGCTTAAGGGTAAATTCGGACAAGTGAAAGGGGGGTTTAGAGGAAGGGGGAAACACAAAATTTGATATATCTCCTTTAATATGCGAAAAATCGAAAAATTTATAAGTAAAGTTGTAGGTACTAAGTTTTACTGTAATTTTGTTTCTTATCATTTTTTCTGTTACACTAATTTTTGCAGAAATATTGACGGTTTAAGATTGAAAATTAAATTCCTTACACACTCTGTACACATTAGAGGTTGAGAAAATGATAAGTTGATGAATTGTAGCAAACACGATTTTCTACAACTTTATTCCTCACGCATTTTTCGATTGTTCTAATATTAAGAGACATATTTTATATTTTGTGTTTTCTTCTTTCTTTATGCCCCCCTTTTCCCTAGACGTATGCCATTTATTATTAAAACTGGCCATGCAAATACTAAAATCATATACGACATTTAATTTTGATCAGACTAAAATTGTGCCGCTAGGATGTGATTTATGTATTCTAAGGAAATTCGCTAAATTGAAGCAGCTCCTGCGTAACGAATTTTTTTGGTTTTTATAGCCGATATATATAATATATACAAGGGTATATTTAGTTTAGTACCAACTTTGTAACGATTAAAAATATTGATTGCAGAAAAAATGTATAAATTTTCATAAAATGATCTAAGTAGTTCATTTCCACATGTCCGTCTGTCTGTTTTTCAAGACTATAACTCAAATACGAAGACAGATAAAAAACTGGCATTGTGTGTGTGTTCTAAAGCTAAAAAGGTTGAGTTCAAGGTTTTGATTAGGCAAAATCGGTCCATAGGTTTGCGTTCTCCTACTAGGGGGGAAAATTCAAGATTAATATACTACAAGTCATATTTATATACATCTGTACATGTATTGAATTAAAATAAACAGTTCATAGATAATGAACTCAATATATACTGATTATTTAAGCAATGTACACAGTAAGTCGTTATTCTCACTTGTTTGTTTTTGATTTCTAGAATGGTGGTCCAGTAAACTATATCAACAACATTGGAACTTCTCAAGTCCAAACAATCGCTTCAGTCCCTAGTGTAATTAGCAATGCTGCACTCGTCCAATATCCTGTAAGTATTCTATGCAAAATAGTTCTCGATCCAATAAATTAATATACATTGGGTCAATTTTATTGAACGGGGATGTATCTACTAAACACTAAGAGTGTATTCGTTGTCAGCGAGCAATGTTAGCGAATTTCCTGAAAGGAAATAAAGCTATTGGTCTCGTACCGACTTCAAAATTTTGCAAAAATTTCTTCAAATGTCCATCGATCCTACCTAGTAGATGTCGAAAATCACCATCTGTAAAATTTATATATATATATATATATATATATATATATATATATATATATATATATATATATATATATATATATATATATTATTGTAATCGCTCTAGTGGTCACAATTTTATTCCGATTGGAATGAAATTTGGTATTTGAGGCGCTTTTGGTATTCAAAAGGTCAAGTTCGTTATAGGGTAAAATCGGAAAAGGGGGGTTTAGAGATAGGGGGAAACACGAAATTTGACATATCTCCCTTAATATTTGAAAAATCGAAAAATTTATAAGAAGTAAAGTTGTAGGTACTAAGTTTTACTGTAATTTTTTTTCTTATAATTTTTTCTGTTACACTAATATTTACAGAAATATTGACGGTTTAAGATTGACAATTAAATTCTTTAATATCTCTGTACACATTAGAGTTTGAGCAAAAATGATTAAGTGATGAATTGTAGCAAACTTGATTTTCAACAACTTTATTCCTTACGCATTTTTCTATTGTTCAAATATTAAGAGAGACATTTTATATTTTCTTCTTTCTTTATACCACCACCCTCCCTCCCATTCCCTTGGACGTATGCCATTTATTAATCAAATTGGCCTTGCAAATACTAAAATCATATACGAAATTTTATTTTGATCAGACTAAAATTGTGACCGCTAAAAAAGTGATTTATGTATTCTAAGGAAATTCGCCAAGGTGAAGCAGCTCCTGCGTAACAATTTTTTTTTTTTAATTAGAGACATGAAAATTGGTATTTTGACTATTAAAAATATAAAAAAAAGAAATACATATTTCAGCGTTTTTGGAAAGTCAATCCCTAGAGGGGGTGTTATAGGCGGTGAAAGTTTGTATTGGGGTCTAACTGCTAAAAAGTAGTAGTACAAGGTCTTTCAATTGCAATTTTCACGAGTGAACCTGCGACGGGTACTGAAGGTTTTTAAGTATAATTAAACTTAATTTTACAGACGGTACCAGTTAACCAATATGTGAGTTCCTCAATCGTTCAACCTCAATATGCTGTTCAAGAACAAACATACATCAGTAGTGTACCTCTTGGATACCAAAACATAAATCAAATTCAAAACATTCAAACCGTACCAGTTGAGATCAATTATGGAGTCAATCCATGTTTCAATACAGGCCATTAGAATTTTAATTTAGGTTATAGAACTGGGTTTAGGGTTATTAGAATGGTGTCAATCCAATCTTTAACAGTTATTAAAATTATTATTAAATTTTAATTTAATTTATTTATTTTAATCAAAATTGTTGTACCAAATTTATTGTTGTATATTTTTTGGACAAATAAAGAAAAATTAAATTTTAAATAGCTCTGTTTTTATTTTTAGCAAAATAATAATTTAGGTACTAGTTTTGCAGTTCATCATATCGTTCATGAAGAATAGATAAATAGGAGATTGAACGACATAGGCAATTCGTCGTCTGTTTTTTCGTCCTCAAAAACGTGTAGAGATCATAGTTATTATTTTCGCCACTAGCGGCAGTGCAAATATACCCGTACGGAATTATTATTATTATTACATATTAAAATCAACGGTTATCGCATCTTACAAATAAAAATTGTAAGTATAAAAATTGTTTAATTTTATAAATGTGAAAAAATGGGACGATGTTTTACAGGGAAAGCATAGATATACTGTTATATATCTATGAGTGGAAGGTTGTTTAAGGTTAGGAATGCGTGTCTGCATTTACGAAAGGAATATGGTCTGTAATTACCGGTTTTGCCATCTTCTTTCTTTATCTAATATATGTTAGTATTGTAAACATATATTTGTATATTATTATTAATTGCAATTATCACTATGATTCTTCATCTTTTAATTTATTGCAGATTATTAAGAATTCTCTATTATTAATATTTATTTAATTATTACTTGATAATCGAAAACAATTTTTTATTATCTATAAAACTAAGACTTCTTATTAACTGAATGAAAGTGATTTCTTGGCGCCTACATTTAAACATTTAAATTCCGTACGGCACTAAGCCAGTGACCCCTACTGATAAAAGATAGTTGCACCAATTCTTGACCGTTTTTTAACATTACGTTCGCTCTCCTAATATATCTATTCTTCATGATATCGTTTTTGAAAAAAAATTTAGGGGTGGTAAAAATAGGATCATTACTAAATAAATGTCGACAACGCATACCATTTTTATTTGTGGCAGTAATATGGGTTACAAAAGTAGCGTTCATTTTTCAAAATTTTATAGTTTTCATTTGGTTTTTTGGGAAAAACTTTTATCCGAAGCATTAAACAATTAAAAAATTTGAAAAATAAGCACCACTTTTGGGCCATGTGTACATATCTATTCCTTAAACCTAAATTTGAAATTTAGTAAGTCTTGAAAGTGACGTATTGTTTAAACAATTTAATTAATTCTCATGTATCAAAATGGTCCGTCAAAAAGCCATAAGTTATATTTTTTTATACGTCACTGTACCAAAAAAGTATAAATTTTAAACAAGCAAGGACATTTTTTTAAATAAATAAATATAGGTACTTTAAATTTATTTCATATTATAGTAAATAAAATTATTATTTTAATCTTCTTTTTATTAAGTTCATTTCAAACCCTATATAAGAGTACACTGAAATAAATTGAAATTTAGGATGCATTCGTCTTGGACGCTCACACGCTTTGAGCGCTTACGCTTATAAGCACAAATTATTGGTGTTCATGTTGGCCTACGAACGCTTAGAATCGATCAGAAAATATCGTTCGTTTTGGACGTTGTGAGCGTTAGTTTGTATCAACATGGCGATGTTTTATTTCGTCGGAAGTAACAGAAATAGGATACGTTTTACCAGATTCTGAATCATTTGAATCGATCGAAAATAATCTGGGTAAATAGTTAGCCAATTTTACTGATTTGTAAACAATTTTAATTTTAATTACTTTAATAAATATGACTAAAGTTTGGTTAGCTTACGCTCACGTATCATTCGTTTTGATAAATAGTAAGATTTGGCGCTCACGGTTTTGCTGCCCTACCTCTGTGGAGTAAGGGTCTGTGAGCGCGAGATCTACCTCATGGTTTTCAGCCGCAAGAGTGATTTTTTGACACTCACAGCAAGTCGAACGCTGAAAACGACGATTGAGCGCGCTTAAAGCGTGTAAGCGTCCAAGAATGCACCCATAGTAAGCCTTGTAAGAGCTCCAGTATGCTGGCACTCCATCCATGGAATTTCGAAAAACCAATTATACCATCTAATTGGTCATAAATGGTCAGGTAGCCCCATTATTTGGTCAGCGATAGAAAACTTTTTATCGATGTTTTAAGTTTTTTTCAAGGATATGAAATAGATTTAGGCGGTCTCCCAGGAAATCGATTTTCCCAGGAAATAGGTCTGATCAATTATTTATTTTAACTGACCAATTATCAGTGGATTACTCTCAATCGATTAGTTCCTTTATTTATTCTGTATGGAATATGAGGTGCTAAAATATTGTCATGACCTTGAAAAAACTTAAAAACCGATAAAAAGTTTTCTATCGTTGACCAAATAATGGGGCTACCTGGCCATTTATAACCAATTAGATGGTATAATTGGTTTTTCGAAGTTCCATGGATGGGTGCTAAGTTTTGTATGACCTTGAAAAAATTAAAAAATCAATAAAAAATTGTCTATCGCTGGGTAGTGATTCTGTAACTGAAACCTGGTGAAAATACTACATTTGAGCACATCTCTCGATTCCGTAACTTTCACCATAGTGAAAATGTGAGCCATCTTAAGTGAGTTTGTTCAACAAGGAATTTCATAAAGTATAAGTGAATCCAAGAGAGAGGAAAGAAGTAGAGAGAGAGAAATAATCGATGGCTTAAAACAACGAATGGTAATGTCCATGAAGAATAGATAAATATTCTTCATGGTAATGTCAAAGCAGTTATACATTCGGCTCGCGAAAAAATGCTTTTAATAAAAAGCTGTATATAATAAAAATACTAACATTTGTTTTAAATATTTCGTCTTCAAAAACCGAATGGATCAAAAAATCAGCTCTAAAATTTCGAAAAAAACTATATATATATGTGTGTGTGTCTATAGACACTCAAGCGGTCACAGTTTTATTCAGATCAGAATAAAATTTGTTCTGTATTTTGTATTTATTCTGAGGAAATTCGATAAAACGACTGGGCTAATCTTGAAAAAAAGAAAATAACCAGATAAAGACGTTGAGAAAGAAACATTTTGATACCAAAATTATCATCATCGGTCAAAATTGAACATCGACCTTTAATAGGTCGAGAACAGAAGCAGATAGACTGATAGAGAGACCTCATCTTAATGTCATAATTTTTCACTTGAAGAAAATTTAATAAATTCAAATTTTAGATATATTATCAATAAATGAATACAAAGCAATAAATTTTACAACAAAAAATCGTGCAGTAAAATGAATATTGTAAAAAAACAACACTAATAATTTTGATTAAATCCGATGATTAGCACAGTTAAACAGGAACCGCAAATTTTAATGATTTATTTGGGTACCCTTTCCGGCATTGAAATGAGAGCTGTTTCATCATTGACTGAGGCAACATAGCATTGAATATCTCTTATGTAATGATGCACCGAGATATTTGTGTCGTGGAGCACGGTGAGGTCCCCCTTCAATATTTTAAATTTTTCAATTACATCATTCCACATAACTTTATTATCCAAATCAGTTAATTTTAAGTCGCAAGCTGGTTTGCAGCGTTTCAATTCAATCGGTGATGATTCTAAACGATCATTATTGAACATATGTTTGTGGCTATCATTGTTTTTGGAATTGTCATAAACCGAATCATAATTGGGTACATTTACAGTTTTCTCATTTGACGATTGACCAGCTTTCTCTGTATATTTCTCATTTTTCATTTTGTGGCTACAATTCGGACAAACAACATATATTGACGGTGATTTTGTTTTGAATTCTGTAAACATGGTTCGGCCATCTTGTATTGCTGCACAGTCCATTTCATTTTGGATATGGTTCAGAGATTGATCCGATTCTATACAGGAGACTGAATCCAACATTTTATAATATTTGTATTCCGATGAATCTGAAACATAACAATTAATAAGGGTTAGAATATCGGAGGTAAAATGACGCTGAAACTAGCAGCGAACTAGCGCTGAAGCGAGCAATCAAATGGTGGTACTGAACGTTCAGATATGATGATTTTTGAAAAAATATTTCTCATTGTATTTTTGTACAACTTGTAAGTTTTGTTCTATCTTTACCCGCTTACCCCTAACCCCTAAATAACATTTTGGGATGCAGTGAGGTATATAGGTTCCTTCAATAATATTAAATTTCATTTTATCCCAAATTTGGAGCCTTTTCGTCGTTTTCGAAGGAATCGTGTGACAAAAAATTAGTTATTTAAATAAAAATTTGCTGGAAATGACCGCCTACTTAAGCTCCTAGGTTTCTATAGCTAAAATTAAGATTTTAAAAGAGTTAGTAGATATTGAGTCATAGATTACCGGAAAACAGCAGGGTTTTTCGACAGTGTAACAGTTACTGAGATAAAAACGACATTTCATTCATTTTTCAGTTATCAGAAGCAAGCTGAGATTTTAGTGTAAATAAATAAATAACATTCGTTACGCAGGAGTTGCTTCAACTTAGTGAATTTCCTTAGAATACATAAATCACTTTCTAGCGATTACAATTTTAGTCTGATCAAAATGAAATGTTGTATATGATTTTAGTATTTGCAAGGCCAATTTTATTAATAAATGACATACGTCAAGGTGAAAGGGGGGCATAAAGAAAGAAGAAAACAAAATATAAAATATATCTCTTAATATTAAAACAATCGAAAAATGCGTAAGGAATAAAGTTGTAGAAAATCATGTTTGCTACAATTCATCACTTCATCATTTTTGCTCAAACTCTAATGTGTACAGAGATATTAAGGAATTTATTATTCAATCTTCTTCTTTCAATCTATATTTTTATATATATATAAATTTTACTATGTTGATTTTCGACGTCTACTAGGTAGGATCGATGGTCATTTGAAGAAATTTATGCAAAATTTTGAAGTCGGTACGAGACCAACAGCTCTATTTAAGCTCTATTGTCAGGAAATTCGCTAAAACGATCTAACTTATTATTAACAAGGGTATAATACCGTCGTGTAATTCCCTTTCGTATTTATTTGTAGATTCCTCTTTAATTGATTTGATCTTCTCATAAATCTCTGAAACTTGTTCACAAGCACTTTCTTGTTCAATTTGTAACTGATGGTCTTGACTTTCAATTTGTCTAATTGCTTTGAAGATTCTTTCCCGTTCGATGTATTGTTCAGCTGTTGTTAATAATTGATCGGTTAGAATATCTCGACGTATCTCACTTGCAGAAGGTTCCATTGGATACAAACGTATACGATTTTGTAATTTTTTTGAATTTCTATTAAAAAAATCCCCCATAATGACAATAATTTAAATAAAATTTAAAAAAACTTATAATTTTACTTCAGTGTTCGTTTAATGTAAATATTGATAATTAGTTATCCGAAAAGAATTCAATTGTTTAAACAATACGTCACTTACAAAGCTTACTAAATTTCAAATTTAGGTTTTTTTTAGAGCATAGAGTGGCTCCAGGATGCTAGCACCCCATCCATGGAATTTCGAAAAACCAATTATACTATCTAATTGGCCACTAATTGATCATAAATGGTTAGGTAGCCCCATTATTTGGTCAGCGATAGATAACTTTTTGTCGATGTTTTAAGTTTTATTCAAGGTCATGAAATAAATTTAGGCGGTCTCCCAGGAAATCGATTTTTCCCAGGAAATAGGTCTGACCAATTATCAGTAGATTATTCTCAATCGATTAGTGCCTTTATTTTTTCTCTTTATGGAATATGGGATGCTACAATTTTTGCATCATTCAACGATTATTGTTGATGATAATTTGTTGGTTACTGTTTTAATCGGAGCACTTTTATTTTTTTGATTTTTCACTAGTGGCGTGTTTAACCAGTCCAAGTAGCTAAGGAGCGGTTAAGGCGTTATGTCTGTGCAGTATGCAGTACTTGGAAACTGGGAGGTTATGGGGTCGAATCCCGGCTTTTTTTTCATAAATTCAGTGTATACTGGGTATTTAAGCAGTTAACTCAGTACAAAATGAACACATACAAAATGTCAGCTCTTTATCGCTTTTCGTTTTTGAGTTATCGTGTCCACGGACAGACGAACATGCGGAAATGTACTAATTAGATTATTTTATAAACACCTATACAAAAAAATGTTTCTGTATTCAATATTTTCAACTTAATATAGCCTGGTATATATTATATATACCGGGTATAATAATCTAATCTGCACGTTGGAAATTGATTCGATTTTTAACAATGTGAATATTGCTTTCATGTACTTTAAAGATACCATTCCCAGTCCTAATTAGGCGGTATGGATCATTAAGATAGTATATTAATCAAATAACAATCCAACATTAATCAAACAACTCACAATGATATGCAATTTTTTATTTGATAAAAACTTTTTGAATTTTTAAACAAATTTAATGATGATCTACTTCCTGATTGGTGACCTGTTTTATCACTAAAACATCTTGTATGAACGCCACACAATCTCCATATACAGGCTAAAGTATGTGTAAGTTGTTTGGTTTACTTTGGCTTTGTGCACAGTCGTCGGGAGCAGCAGCAATGTGCCAAAAATGCACAACACTTCAGGAGAGATTAGAATCGGATTTTATATAAAAATTGAATATTTATAGAAGCAATCTTTTAACTACATGACAAACTACTGCCATAACTTAACCCTTTAAAATCTTTACCGTCTTGCTTTTTTGCTACACTGTTGTTGGCCTTAAAAAAAACACACAAAGTACCTACATGTATATTTATCAATATTGGTTATAGATTTAGTTAGTTAATTGGTCACGCGGCGCTACCATCTTAAAAATTTACGCGTATACAAGTATGATTTTATATGGGGAGTGAAATGAAATTTCATATTAGACTGTCACGTTTTTTATGTAACGATCGGCTATGTGACATTCGGCAATCATCGGCATTCGTATTTTAAAAGGGATTTTAATATTGTATATGCATTTTATTAATATTGAATATGAATTGCTATTGTATGGAGGATATGTTTTTACATCATGCCTAAGTCCCAGGACAAAACTTTTTTATAGCAAATTTCAGGAGAGAAAAGAATGTCACGCAAATAACAAAAAATATTTTATTAAAACAAAACGCGAAAATTTTCCATAAAAAAATTAAATTACTAGGAAAGAGTTTTCATGATAAAATGGATGACAATTGCATTCCTCAGTGTCTATGCCTCAGTGGTTGGTAAGGAGCTTACTCATATGTTACTAAGACAGGCATATAAGAATTACTCATAGGAATTACTACTCGTAACTTCCATATTACATAATGTTCTGTGTATGGACTATGGAGGTGACACAAACCCGGTTTTTACATTTTCTTAAGGTTGGTAGTGGTACATAACAGTCATATCCTCATATATTGAGGTTTGGTTCATGAAGTGCCAAAGATTTGTGCATTAAAATAAATAGAAATACGATAATTTTATTTTTAAATATATAAAATCAGTATTAAATTAATTACGTGGTTTTTTATGATAAAATCGTTGTATTTGAAATCGTTAAATAATAAATATTTAACGTAAATTTAATTATATTTACATTAATACATTCCATAGTGGGTAAATTCTTACAAAATGTCGGAGGGTGAACCACGAAAATTAAGTGAATTGCGTGTAGTTGATTTACGTGTTGAATTAGAGAAACGTGGTTTAGAAAAATCCGGTGTTAAAGCAGCTTTAATTGAACGTTTAGGCAAAGTATGAGTAAATTGTTTTGTTTTAGAAAATTTTATTATGATAAATAAGTGATAATCCTGTAATTTTTAAGGCATTACGTGAAGAGGGGAAGGATCCTGATACGTACGTGTTTTTAGAGCGTGCTAAACGCCTATCAATTTCTCAAAGTAAGTGTGGTAATTGTATAGTGTGTTTTAATTGTTCGAATTTTAATGTTTTGGTTTTTTATTTAGAAGAGGAGCCTGAACCCGAAACTACAGCACCGGCTGAAGAAACTTCAAAGGAATCACTGAAAGATGAAGGTGTCAAAGAAGAAACCAAAGATAATGAATCTGAAAATCAAGTTAAATCATCGGTAAATACCAAATTTTTTCATATCTGGATTTGTAAGATTTTCTGTGCGTAAATAACACAAGGCGTGCCAAATAACTGAGCTCTCAACTTGATTATTCTCTTGAATTCACGATTAAAGAATCCTCGAGGTTTTTTTCTCGTAAAAAATCTTTTAACTCTAAATTGTCCATGATATCGTCTATCATTCGCTTGTCTGCGTAGTTCCTATGGGACGAATTTTTCATGTTTTTAATATATAATTTTGGATTAATAATTTCATGCAAGTCATTATTTATTTTATAATTAACTAAAATTACCTAGTGAGGCTTCACTAGGTAATTTATCTGTGTAACAAATTTCTCCCCTCCAAAGACTGATTTTCTTACAACGCTTATAAATGATAATAAATAAGTCCAACGTATTTATTATCATTTATAGGTTAAATATCAATTGTTATGTCTCTAATTTTAAAATACTGAACATCTATACAAACGCTCACGCCGTATGTATCCCCCATAGAGGGCTTATTTTCCAAAACCTCGAAAACACGTATTTTATGATGTATAAATGATATAGAAATTTTCATGTCTCCAACTTCTAAAAAACCGAACTCTCTAATTTACTCCCTTTTAGATTGATGTTCGAAAAACGCTGAAACGTGTATTTATTATAGCTGACCGCACAGGTCAGGTATTGGTTGTATAAAAAAAATGTATTATAAAAAGTTTTTTTTTGGTTGTATTACATAAATATTTTTTATATTTAAAGATTTTCTCATCTCGCATCGTTTAAAAGTTAGGTTTTTAGCGTGCCACGTGGACACGGATGTATGAAATGCAAACTTATAGCCTATATCACTCGAAAATAGTGTAGCTTTCTATCAGTAAATTTTTAGAACCGGTTCTGTAGTTCCAAAGATTACTCGGTACAAACATACAAATATAGAAAAATTATTTTATCATAATTAAACAGTCTTAATATTAAGAAATACCTCCTTTTCCGAAATTTTATAATTAATTTCTACCTTATGCATTCGGTTTTCGAAAAATGTGCTTCGGATGAAAGTTGTTTATTATAAATATATGCTAACAACTTTTATTCGAAACATTTTCTCAAAAACCGAATGAATAAGGTACAAATCAACCAAAACTTCTGTGGTCCATAGTAATTACATAAAACTGAATCTAAGAAAAGCATTGATGTTTAATTTTTAATTAATTATCCCCACTCTCGTCATCCTAAAATTTATATTATTAGTTTTTAAATATTTAAACAAATATGTAATGATTTTAGGAAATCGAAGAAAATAATGAAAAAAGTGAACAAAATGTCGGTGAAATTGAAGATTCGTTACACTTAACGATTGAAGATGACGATCAATTATTGGAAGAAGTAAGTCAAATTAATTTTTAGAGTTCCGTATTCACACAGCTTTCGTACAGTGGGATTTGCATCAGTGTCGTAGCTTCACCTTGCGAGACTCAGGTGGATACTTAATTTTTGGGGCCCCCCTTACATAAATTTTTTAAAAATCTCAATATATACGACAATATATGATCATTGACAGGAATAATATATAGTATTTCAATAAAATTTATTACAAACATTCACAATACAACAGAGGTGAAATCAATAAATTTGTTGACAATAATAGGGAATATGCATGAAAATTTTTTTTCGCTTGAATTGAAGCATGTTTACTTGACAAATATCAAGGTAAAATTACTTTTTAAATAACTTTAAAAATAAGCGAGATATGAATGATTGAAATTCCCGATTAGAGAAAGAGGGTGATAGCCCTCTTGATATGTTATGTGACGTCATATTACACTTTCACCATTTAAAATACACGTAAAACTCCGTTTTTAGTATTTTTGCAAGAAAGAGACAGATAATAATCTTTAAAAGCTTATAGCTTCCTTCATATTTGTCGGATTTTAATTTCGTTTTTAAATATTATTACAATATTAACAGTATTTTCATATTCTGAAAATAAATGTGAAAAAAAATTTTCATGCATATTCCCTATTGTTCATGAAATTTGTCACTGATGTCTTCATCGCAACTTTCAACCAGCTTCTTAGAATTTTAGAATAAATTGTTATTTGACATCGCTACTAGCTGCTGCATAGTTGATCCAGAATTTTGGGGGCCCCGACGATGGCTACCTGTACACCCCCGTTAGCTACGTCACTGATTTGCATACATCTATTTCCGATATAACGATATTCCAGAATAAACGATTCAAATCAATGTTTTTGTTTGATATATATATTTATTTTGATGGTATAGTTCGAATACAACGATCGGTTTCTAGGAATCGCTAGACATAATGTATAAGTCAAATATCCATCAATCCAAAAATAATTAAATTTTCGTAGTTAGTTTGAAAGCGTATGGTTTACATGAGGGAGACAATCTTACCGTGAGTTCTTGGACTATTAAGAAAAAGTCTCTATTTCGAAATCACAGGCAGGCACACTTCAATTTTATTTATTTGTATAGATAGATAGATTGTAGCGACTGTCCTGGACGGGACACACTTCGACCATAAGGTCCATTGTGATGCCTAAAGATGTGAGTGGAGTGGAAGGAATTTTGTGTGTAGACTAGGAATTGGTAGGATGTGCGGCTGCAGCCAACTTTGATAGGAACTATGCCGATATTCATCTGGAGTTCGTGAAGGAAACTGCAGAAAACCTTCACAAGCATAGCCGGTTAATTTTTTCTTGTCCATACGCCGACAGTTTAGTCAATTAACCGCTCCTTTCTAGCGAATTTCCTGAAAGGAAATAGAGCTATTGGTCTCGTACCGACTTTAAAATTTTGCAAAAATTTCTTCTAATGTCCATCGATCCTACCTAGTATATGTCGAAAATAATCATCTCTAAAATTTATATATATATATATATATATATATATATCTATGGATATATATATATATATATATATATATATCTATGGATATATATATATATATATATATATCTATGGATATATATATATATATATATATATCTATGGATATATATATATATATATATATATATGCCTGTAATCGCTCTAGCGGTCACAATTTTATTCCGATTGGAATGAAATTTGGTATTGGAAGCGCTTTTGGTATTCAAAAGGTCAAGTTCGTTAATGGGTAAAATCGGAAATGGGGAAAGAGGGGTTCAAAGGGAGAGGGAAACACAAAATTTGACATATCTCCCTTAATATTAGAAAAATTTATAAAAAGTAAAGTGTTAGGTCCTAAGTTTTACTGTAACTTTGTTTCTTATTATTTTTTCTGTTACACTAATATTTAGAGAAATATTGACGGTTTAAGATTGAAAATTAAATTCCTTAATATCTCTGTACACATTAGAGTTTGAGCAAAAATGATAAGGTGATGAATTGTAGCAAACTTGATTTTCTACAACTTTATTTCTTACGCATTTTTCGATTTTTCTAATATTAAGATATATGTTTTATATTTTGTGTTTCCTTCTTTCTTATACCCCACCCCCTCACCCACCCTCCATCGATGTATGTCATTTATTAATAAAATTAGCCTTGCAAATACTAAAATCATATACGACATTTCATTTTGATCAGACTAAAATTGTTATGGCTAGAGAGTGATTTATGTATATTCTAAGGAAATTCGCTAAGTTGAAGCAGCTCCTGCGTATCGAATTTTTTTTATATTTGTATAGATAGATTAGTTTTATAGTTCAATGCATTTTTTTTTATAATTTTAGTCCGATGATAAACCGATTGCGGATGAAGTAAATAAACCAGGTATGTTCGAAGATCTATATTAAAGATAATTGCATTTGTTTGTCTTTTTTTAAGAAAAAAACCTTGTTTTCAACTCTGTAATTGACGATTTGTGCGAATGTACTATTTATTAGTAGACATTTAGAAAAACAATTGTAAATATATTAGGGTAAACAAAACAAAAATTTTGTATTTGATTACATGGGAGCAATTGATGGCAATTATTGGCTTTATAAGAACCTTATCTGGAGACTAGTTATAGAAGTCGAAGAACAAAATTGTATTCAATGAGGAAACCATCCTGTTGTTTTTTTTTTGGAAAGAATATTTCTATCATCAAGAAATTTCGAAGATTTAAAATCAGTTCGAAGTCTTATGCAAAAATGGTCTACTACTATTCTGTAATTGAGTATATCGTCTATGAAGATGTATTTTGAAAATAATTGGATACAACGCTGAAGAATATAAATCGAATAACTGGAATATTTTGAAGGTTATGTCGAATCAAAAATGAATAAACTTGAAAACAAAAATGGTCAAGGATCAATAAAAGTTCCTGTCCATTTACCATCATTAATCCAGAGTTTATTTAATATAAAGTTAGTTATACTTTCAAATCGAACTGTTAGAAAAGTGAAGAATACAATTTGGTTACATAATTCGCCATTCGAAATTTGGTGTAAATTTATGCTTCGTTCAAGTAAACAGTTCATTATTCGAAAAATTTGATCAGAATTGTTAATTTATCCAACTTTAAACAGTAAAATTTGCTGAGCTTCGTTAATTTAGTAATACAACTGAATGATCAAGAATATCTTTCAATATGCTTCAAATCAAAGTTCAAAATACTATTGGAAAAATTCCATAATATATTTATCAACTTTAATCATTAACCTTGTCGAGCTTCGCCAATTTAGCAATACAATTCAAGATGTGAAATAAAGTTATATTTCGATATGCTTCATCAAAGTTATTGGAAAAATTTTCTACTTAATATTATCAACTCCAATTAGTAAAACTGACTGAACTTCAACAACTTGGTAATGGAATGTAAGCAAGTTCTAAAAGAAAACAATTCCATAACTAGAAATATATGAAAACTGTTTACTATCCCAGCGAAGTAAAATTTGCCGTATTCTAAAAACTTGGGTATAGATTTCACCCAAGTTTAGAGCTCTAGTGCAAAATGGCAATTTCTCTTGCACCAAAAGTTGATTGCATTTATTAATTAAAACTGCACTTTATCTAACTTTTTCATTTTGGTAATTGGAAGATAACTGTTCGACCAATTTGGTAATTAGAAGAGAACTGTTTTGGTAGTTAAAAGATAATTCTTCTGACAAATTGGTTATTGGCAGATACTTCGTTCAGCAATTTTCGTAATTGAAAGATACTTCATCTACCAATTTGGAATGTACTTATTTCTTCTATTGATTGGAAAACGATTCTATCAATTTGGTAATTGGAAGAGCAATCTTCTATCAATCAAATGGGACATTGTCCAAGGATAATCAGATGGAAATTTGACAATACAATTGTTGAATCCCTCACAATTTGGTGATTTGAAGTTTTCGATGCAAACAATTATGTACAATATTTTCGTGAATCACAAGGTCTTATAAGAGATGATAAAATAAAAGCCATTTCGAATGTACAATTGCTCCCAAAATAGTTCAATTAAATTTAGGTATTTTTGTTTCAAATCAAAACAAGCAGTTTCAGTAACTGTTTGTGGTAATTTGAAATCGCCAAGTGAAAACGCAAATTTGACAGCTGTTAATTTCAGTTCTATAAATAAATAAAAAACCGCACTCAAAATGGTTGCGTCAATAAACAAAAAATATAATTTGGTGCAATTAGATGATGACGAATCCACAACAGAGAAGAAGATGGAGTCAACACCATCTGAAAACAAACCAGGCGAAGATGAGGATGACGGTGAAACAAAACCAGAAGAGGATGAATCACAGCCACAGGAAACCGGTGATGACGATGTTAAAAAAGATGTCGATGGCGAACCAACTACTACCGATGCCCACAAAACCGAAACTGATGGTGACACCAATGAAGATCAAAAAGAAGCGTCAAGTCTTCAAGATGGCGACGAAGCAGAACGTCAACAAGATGGCGATGGCACAGTAGGAGACGATGTGGTGAACCTTTCAAATGCTGTACAAAGTGAAGATGGCACCGGAAATGATACAAAAGCCGAGAATACAGGAGCAAATGATGAAAGTGGTGGGCAAACGACTTCACCACCAACTGACACCACTAAGGAGAATGATAGGTTGGTTTTGTTTCAGTTGTGTGTTGTCCACTATGCCGGACTATGGTGTGTCCCTCACTGTCATCTGTTCCTCTGAAAAACAAATTCATCATAATTTTTATTTTTTCTCCATGTTTTTTATTAGTTTCTTCGGTTTTTTCATTTTGTTTTTATTTTTTATTTTGGGAGACATTTTATATTTTCTGTTGTCATTATTTATGTTTAGTAAGTATATTTTTTACACACACAAAAAAATCAAAAACAAAAGAAATTAGCAAAAAAAACAAAACCAAAAACAAAGAGGTGCGCTTTGGATCAAATTGTTGTATGTTTTCAAATAATCGATTTTCAATATATAATGGATGGAATAAATGTTTATTGTTCAATAGAATATGTTCCATTTTCAATCACTTCCTTATATTTGGAAAAAATATGGAAATATTATGAATATACGATTTTGGCATTCCGTTGCCTAAAAATCAATGCTATCATTTTCTTTCTGAACATAACATAATATGCAAAATACTAAAACATTAAACCAGCGTCACCTAATTCAGCGTCATCTGGCCCCCTAATTCTATATTCTAATATTTTCCATTATAAATTCCAATATAAATTATATTTGATGACAAATGCAACGTAAAATACTGCTCTAATAACATAACCGAAAGGTAACTATACTGACTAAGAGCTGGCTACATAAAAGTAAACTGATCGAACATGCTCGTGATTTTTTCTCATAAGTTTCCAATGATATCATCAAAGCAAGAGCAGCATTTTGCAGAAGTCTCATTGGGGGGTGGATAGTGCGGGTTGAAAGAAAATGTTCCCAGAAGTGTCGGTTGAGGCCCAACCGCTCCCAGAAGCGGTAAAGTAGTTAACTTTGAGTTGAAATTGAACTCTTAAAACATAGTTCTGCAAATTTACGATACAATTAGACTTTTCATAAATTTACAGAAGTTAAAAGTGGGCTAAATGACCAAAAAGCTGCCTTTTCAGAATTTCTGCTCAAAAATATGAGTTACCATATGAAAATCTTACTTTGACCTACAAATGATCTTGAAAGTCACTTGCATAATATTTTTATATATAAATAAATTAAAAAATTTGTCGAATAAAGTATCATGGTGCCAGTTTTGCCATCTAAATGAAATTTTAATAATTGATTATATATACTATCGACTTCAAAGGGAGCGTTTCTTTTACCGACTCCTTTTGGTTTTCGAATAAGAGATTTTCGTTAAAAACATCAATAACTTTTTTCTAAACATATTTTCGTAAACCGAATAGATTCAGCACAAATCAACTGCAAAATTTGAAATAAGGAATGCCACTTTTAAAGTCGATAGTGTATTAGGCTTCATAAATATGTCCGAGCTGGACCAATCACCTTTCCAGTTAGCTCCTTCTAGAAGAAAGTTATAACAACGCCTCTCATGAGTCTATTCCAAATTTAAAAGCCATGAAAAAGAGCCGTATTGTCAATTTTATCAGATTCTCACACCGTCCTTTCGGAAACTATAGTCACAAAGCTCAACTAAACATTTTTAAAAGGAAAAAATAAAAATGACAATTTTATCACCTTCAATTGCAATTTTAGATCAGACTGATGGGGTTACTAAGCAAGACTTCCCGTTACTGCGACAGGCGGAAGATTTATTGTGGCATTCCTCTTTTCTACTAGGTCCTAGATCAGGTCTAGGTCCTTGATTGAACACAATATTTTCTCTGGATTGAATTGCGTCACTTCATCACTTGGCAAAGAGAAAGATCACAGAAGCGACAAGTATCACTCTCGGCCTTGCCGATCTTCTTGACATGACACTCTCCGCCTGTCTGTAGACACGATAAAAAGAGTATAAAATCACGGTGTGATTCAATTTTATAGAAATCAATTTATTTCTTTAGTCGTGGAATTTTTTATTCCAATTTTTGTGGCCACCTTGTTCGACCATTTTTATAACACCTTTATAATTTACATAAATTTGCTATTATTAGTAGCAATGGAGGAGAGGCCGAAGCCTACCAAATAAACCCCTCAACCGCCTCTATCCTCTACCACATCTAGTTCGTTTCCTATAGCCCTGTGTTCGTTGTCGAACCTACCCGTCTTTTCTAATGACAGGATAGAGTTTCACTTTAGTTATTTTACCTCAGATTCCCCCATTTTGGTTTAGACGAAGGCTAGGTACCTCATTCTGGCTTTGTAGGGGCATTCTGCCAGAAGGTGGAAGTGCGTATGCATCATCCGTCCGTTGATAGTCCAAACAGAGCGCACTATCCTCCAACTTCATGAGGAATTGTTAACTTTTGAGCCTGCAGTGACTGTTAAACACTTCAACCAGAAGGTTTATCTCTTTCCGGTTTTTGCCAATAAGCCAGGTTGGTTGATAAATTGTTTGGCTTGTATGCAGCCTGCTGTATCATTTCATTTCCTTAGAATCTGCGGTATGTAAATCTCGCATAGTTTTTTTGCAATCCACAATTTTTTTGGAAAGTTCACTTTTCGAAATAATCAATAAAAGTTTCATGATAATTTCTAGAAATATGTTAAGTCTTTATAATCTTATTAAGCATGAAGTATATTAATAAGATTTACGAAAAAATGGGACACATTCTATTATAATATTAAAATCAAAAATAATGCATTAAAAAATTTGTTTTAAAATAATGAAAATTTCATTTTCATAGCTCTACTCCTGCGGCGACTTCAACTTCAGCTCCTACAAAAAAGAATGATAAAGATGGTTAGTATATAAAAGCATGTGGTGGTCGGGAGTGTTTTTCCACCTCAAATCAATTTTTTACCTGGTTATCTAACAGTGGAGATATTCATTATAAAGTTCAAAGTAAACTAAATTTTTATGTTTTTTAGCTGGCCGTAGTTTATGGATATCTGGATTAGCTAGTAAAACACGTGCAACTGATTTAAAACAATTACTAAGTAGATTTGGTAAAGTTGTTGGTGCTAAAGTTGTGGCAAATGCGCGTGCTCCATCCGCTCGATGTTATGGATATGTGGTTATGGCAACTGTTGCCGATGCTGATAGTTGTATTAAATACTGTCATAATATGGATTTGCATGGGCGTTTTATATTAGTTGAGAAAGCTCGTTCAGATCGTGTGGATAATGATAAAAATAAAGATTCACTGAATAATCGACGTGCTGCCGAAGATAAATTACGTAATAGTCGAGTATGTATAAAAAAAAAATGTCTTAAAGTGACTTATGTTAACGCTAAGAATCTTTTAGGCAGAGCGATTTAACAAATCGGGCTCAAAGGAACAGTCAGAAGGGAAAAAAGAAGATGAAAAAGATGATAAATCAGAGAAACGAGACAGTGCCCGTCTGGATAAAGATCAAGATGGGAAAGAGAAATCTCATGGCCGTAATTCACGTTCATCATCCAGGAAAAAAGATGTACGTTTTTAGTGTATATAAAAAACTCGTATTATAAAACTCATAAATTTTACCTTTTCTTATAGGAAAATTCAGAAAGAAACCGTTCACGCTCTAAACGTAGTAAGTCCGCATCGAAAGACGACAAACGTGATAGTAAAAAGAGAGAGGACAATGACACAAAAAGTGAAAAATCTCGAGAACGGCGTAAATCGCGAGATACAAATTCTAAATCACAAACACGAGATCGCCGTTCAGATCGTGTAAGATTTTTTATGTATTATTAGTATTTCAATTGTCCAGATTAGAAAACTTAGTCCTACTTTTTTGTATGTATCCCTAAATTCTTTATCCTTCATTCATACATATTCATTCTGACACAATTGAATCAGAATCTGACTTTCTCTATCCTATACTCATAGAATCATTCCACACTTCATTTTTTGAGCTTCCCCATTTTGGTAGATTCAAAAGTAACGCATTCAAAAGACATGTAATTCCATTCCTTATAATTTCGAGAAGTCGGATTGTTTCCTATCCCAGTGCATCTTAAATCTAGAGAGAATATTTTATACATAAATATCTTCATTTATCTCTTTATACAACGAGTGGTCAAATGCTAAACACCGTGATCACTGGGAAAAAGAACCGCGGCAGAAGCTCGGGAAGGTACTACTTCAGAGTGCAACCGTGAGGCTATCTCTCGATGCACTGAGGCTGAAAAGAATGCAACTGCGGAGGGTTATCGGATTCATTACCGGGCATTATCCCCTGCGGAAGCATCTGCACACAATGGGACTCCATAACGAGTCCATTATGTGCAGATTGTGTGGCGAGGAGGAAGAAACATCCAGCCACATTATCTTTGACTGCGAACCTCTAGGTTACAGCAGATACAGGATATTCGGTGCATCTCATCCCGAATATATAAACCTTCAGGAAGACCTGATACGCAAACTCCTGGCTAATGCCAACATATGGGAGAAGCGAATCTCGTCGGACTGAAGTAGAAGGGGGAGCACAATAGACCATAAAGTCAAAGTGCAATACTTTTTAGACCTAAAGATGTATCTATCTCTTTTACACTCAGATATGATTCCACTTACTAACACGGCTGATTCACCATATAACGAGTCAGTTCATTAACCATTCCATTGCTCTATTGTCACAGTTTTCCGGAACTCGAAACTACCGATTGTTTAGCAATCGGAGTACATCGATTTTAAAATACACTGTACTCATGTGAATTGAATTATTCTACTAAGCTTACGGCGGTTCCTTTAGGATCTACCTTCTGTCACCTGTTAGGCTATGCTTTCTTCCTGGACAATCTTTTTCAGACATTGGCCGTCATAATAACTTGTATATAATACCGAAATTTTATGAATTTTTGTTTTATTTTAAAGGATTCAGCAGATCGACATAGGCGCCGACGTAGTCCGAGTTTAGAGCGTAACCGTCGTCGAAAATCACCAGAATCACGTAAACGTGATGTAATGACAGTCAAACAAATACGAGAGGAACGTGAACGTCAACGAATGCGACAACGTGAACGTGAAATACGTGAAGCAGAAGAACGACGACGCCGTGAAGAACAACAACGGGTGCGTGAACTTGAGCGACGTAACAAAAAAGAAGCAGTACGTATAGAACGTGAACGTGAGCGTTTACGTATAGAGCGGGAACGTATTCAACGTGAGAAAGCAGATTTTTATCGAATGGAGCGTAAACGAATCGAACAAGAACGCATCGAATTACAAAATTTAAAAATAGAAGAATCACGTCGACCACAAAAACGTTCATCAGATGATCGACGTGACTCGTATCCAGAAGATCGTAAACGTATGATAATGTCATCATCGTCGCATCGTTACGATAACACTGATCCCATGCATTTTGAAATTACATCACGGTCAGATTCCTTAGCTAAAAAACATGACTTATACAAAAGTGATGATTACAAATCACGTGACATCGATGGTAGTAAATCACGTGGTGCTGATAGTCGTACACGTGATGAATATAAACGTAACGATATACGTATTAATCGTGAAGATATACGAGATGATATACGCATGCGTGCTGATATACGTTCACGTGATGATTATAGTAAACGAGATCGTGCTGATTTTGCACCACCACCACCAAGACTATCGGGAGGTTCGTCAAATGTGATTTCAAAATATAGTAATGTGTCGGATTCACCACCACCGTACAATAATCAAGGTCGGTCTGCACATGATCTGTTACGACGTGAAACGATATCGTCATCTGTGATAGCATCTGGTCGTAGCGGTAGTGGTATTGGTAAAGATTTGCGTTATACAGATCGTGTGGGGCCACCTGGGCAAAGTCCGGAACCATCACAAAATTCTTATAGAGGTATACATGATGATCGGCGTGATCATAATGATCATAGAAGTGGTCATTTACATCGTGGATATGACCCTGGTTCAATCAAAGGTAGATTTTAATATGTTTATTGGGATTTAACTTAAGGGTGTTAGAGGCTATTTCGATTTTAGCTCAAACTTGCTGTTGAGCTATGAGGAATCCATTTTTGGATCATATCTCAGGTTTGATTTTTTTTAAAGATTTATGAAAATATTTATCGTACCCCCGCATAATCAATCCATAAGTTTTCATAAAATCCAATTGATTTTCGTGCAGCTCTAGAAGTAATAACTCCAAAGGTCAAATTTTAGTTCAATAAAATATAGTTTGGTATAATTTCTCTACAACTTTCGAATCATTTCCTGAAAAACTGTAAAGTTTGGAGATTATAGGAGAGTCAACTTCTTAACGAATACCATATTTAACATCGTAATTATGTCATCTGGTGGCATTCGATAATACTAATACAATACGTAATCCTTAATCCAATGCCGGGGAATAGTCCGGATTGCGGTTTCAATGATTGCATTCCGACAAGCAATTCTAAAGCCATTCAAATGACTCAATTTTTCTCAATAATTCATCGATTAGTTTTATATTTTTATAGGATTCTGTAATTAACAGACCTGGGTATAAAAGTTAAGCGGAACTACGCTTTGCAACCTAAAAGGTTATGACGATATTCCATCTAGTACGATTTTACAAAAGCAATCTCAGTTTTAGGAAGTATCGATATCGAGTAGATTTGCCCTTGATTGAAATCGCTTTTCTATAGGTCAGGCGTCTGATCACCTACACCTACGTTCAACACCGACTATGCCACTCCACTCCCATCATTATCAGCAACGTGCAGATCATATACCTATTTTAACCAGCTCCCTAGCTTTCATATTTGCGAAATCTGTTATAAATATAAGACAAATCGACGCATGAATACCGGAAACTATTTGACCAAAATGTTGACGTGAATACGTTTATAAATTTGATATATAGGGGGGGGGGGTAATTCAAAATAAACTGATGATAACAAAATCGGGGGATACAGTTTGGTGTTGCAGATTTTGATGTTTTGCTGCGTCGCATTATTTCCATTTAGTATAACTTTTGACTCGGTAAAGCTAGAACGTTCGATTTAGTTTCAATCGACAGCTCTCGTCAAGATCTATCGAATGCGTATATAAAATAGTTATAGCGATAAATGGTATTAAAGTAAAAAATTAACATAAATAATGCAATGTCGAAATATCTCTCTTAATATTGGAAAAATCGAAAAACACATAAGAAGTAAAGTTGTAAAAAATTAGTTTTACTATAATTAAATTTCTTATCATTTTTTCTGTTTCTCAAATATTTACAGAGATATTGACGGTTTAAGATTGGAAATTTAAATCGTACATATCTCTGTACACATTTGAGTTATAGAAAAAACGATGAGGTAATGAATTGTAGTAAACATCATGATTTTCTACAATTTATCTCCTTACACATTTTTCAATTTTTCTAATATTAAGTGAGATATTTTGTGTTTCTTCTTTCTCCAAGCACCACTTTCCCCTTAACTTACTACCCCTTCACTTGTTGACTCCGAAATTATGAAGTGAACAGTTTTAGAAACATGTCCAGCGATAAATAAAAAATAAATTAATAGAAAAAAATTTTTTTAAACAAGAAAATTAGTAGAAGCAAATTAGGATTTTTCAGGCAGTTTGCTTGGAACCGCAATTTTTTTTTAATCGATTCATCTTGACGTCCGTATTACGGTCCGACTCGTGACGGAACAGGGTCAAAATTTAATTTGTTTATAAAAAAAAGCGTTTTTTCTTAATATCGTTTTTAAAACTAAAAATTTTAAAAATGACAGAATATTATTCAATTCTATATAAAAAAAGAAAACAAATGAGCCCATAAACATTAAAATCGGTTTATTAGAATTTGAGAAAAAAATTCCCAAAGTTCGAAAAACGCAAAAATTTTAAATTAATATCTAAAAATAACTTTTTTTTTTTTTACAATGGCAAAGTATGCCTTTTATATGTTAAAAATAATGTGCCCAATTTTAGCCCTTAAAAAAATTCAGGCCCCCGACAATTATTTAAATACCGAGTCACCAATTTTTATAAATAAAAAGGGTGCATTCCATTTTAGATGAATAAAATTTTTTTTAATGAAAGGTCTTAAAAATATCTATAAAATGAAAAGATTTTTTAAACTGTATTTTTAAAAAAATTGCGGTTCCGAGCATCCTGCCTGAAACCGGCTTTTTGAACCTAATTTGACTGTATTAAATAAACTCTAAATTAAATTAAAGTCATCAATTTATTACATTATACAATTTATATGGTATAAAAGCTTGTCGCGAGATTAATATATATGTCAAGAAAATTTACTTGATATAAGTATTTTTCTCTCTCAGTGTACATATATTACGCTCAAAGAAAATATTACCCGTTACGTACACGTATTCACGTAAAACACACGGCCGTGTTCAAGACACAGCCACTCCCCTTTTTTTTTGCGTAATTCTCATTAATATGTATGTTGGCATTGGATAATTTGGTTTTAAAAAGTATGGCACCAAACTTCCCTAGAAGAATATGTATTCTTATAATCGCTACTATCGAAATTTGTATTCGAATAGTTTCTGGTTATGCGCCGATCCCTTCTAGACTAAAATAATTGTTCTGCATCCAAATTGTTATGTTTGTTCTGCATCCAAACTAAGATTTATGTTCTATTGATGTTTTATTGATGTTCTGTTCGAAACAATTCATAAATTACTGTCTTTGCTGATGCATTGCTAATCTGAAATAATTTTTTATCAGTTCGCAAATCAGGAAAATCGTTCACCCGTTTCAGCAACTGAAACCAGCAATGTAAGTAATATTCTTAATGTTATTGCTGTGTTGGGAAAAGTTTGAAATTAAATCATTTGTCAAAGAGTATTGCAAAAAGAACGTTTCATATCTTCATTCCGATCGATGCCAATAGATGGCGTTATTACATGATAAAATTATTGCGAGCCAATGCATGCAAAATTGATGTTTATAATGTTGTACCGTTTAATCAGAATGTGTTGGAGCATAACGAAATCTCATCAATTGCCACCCCACTGAACGTGCTACTTGCGTCGATAGACGCTCTGCACCCTCCCTTACGACAAATATGTTTTTCTAATTAGATTATCTGGCATCTTATCTCACTCTACTGTGGCCAAAGAGATTTAATTCTTCTTGTCCAAGATTGTAAAAATTTACTTGGATTTCGAATAAAATTTGTTCGTTTATAAAAATACAAACAATTTTTGTTCTAAACATTGGCTGGTCCAAATCGCCTGTAAAAATTTGAATAAAAGATCTCAATCGAGCAAATATCTTCTAGCCGATATTTTCTTTTTTCGTTAGTCAAATCATATGTTTTTGGGATGGGTCGATTCTGACTTTAGTTCAAGTGAAAGTACTGAAATATTTCCGGTCACAGAATCTTCTTTTAAGTAGAAGTTTTGTAAAATGTTTAAGGGGCCATCCATAATTACTCGACCATACCATGCAATAGATAATTTAAATATTTGTTAGCAGTAGCGTGTAAAATTTTTACCGTCTATATAGACAGGAAATGTTGAGAAAATTTTGTGGACATTTTTTATCTAATTGGGCTTAAAAACATAATTTAATATCTTATTTTACTGTATTTTTTCTCAAAATTCACGCCCTAAGCCTTGATCTACTCTCCCTGTTGGTAATCCTTCACTGGCGCCATGTAGACATTAGAGATCACATTTCTGTCTAACTTACTAAATCTAAATCAAATCTTTTAAATTATCCAATTGGACGTCTGCCAGATATTGTAATCAGGCACAACAAACTTGAAAGCCAGAAATACATTGGCCGTGTTCAGAACAACTAAGTCCTTAAGGATGTACGAGTACTGAAGCTTCAAAAAGATTAAGGCTTGATTTTAGCAAATTTCCTGAAAGGAAATAGAGTCCCGTACCGAAGTCAAAATTTCTTCAAATGTCCATCGATCCTACCTAGTAGATGTCAAAAATCACCATCTGTAAAATTACATATATATATATATATATGTATATTAATATATATATATATATATATGTATATTAATATATATATATATATATATGTATATATATATATATATATATGTATATATATATATGTCTGTAATCACTCTAGCGGTCACAGTTTTCATTTTATCGGAATGAAATTTGGTATTTGAGGCGCTTTTGGTATTCAAAAGGTCAAGTTCGTTAATGGGTAAAAACGGACAAGGGGAAAGGGGGGTTTAAAGGGAGAGGGAAACACAAAATTTGACATATCTCCCTTTATATTTGAAAAATCGAAAAATTTATAAGAAGTAAAGTAGGTACTAAGTTTTACTGTAATTTTGTTTCTGATCATTTTTTCTGTTACACTAATATTTACAGAAATATTGACGGTTTAAGATTGAAAATTAAATTCCTTAATATCTCTGTACACATTAGAGTTTGAGCAAAAATGATAAGGTGATGCATTGTAGCAAATTTGATTTTCTACAACTTTATTTCTTACGCATTTTTCGATTGTTCTAATATTAAGAGAGATATTTTATATTTTGTGTTTTCTTTTCATTATGCCCCCATTTCTCCTTGACGTATGTCATTTATTAATAAAATTGGCCTTGCGAATATTAAAATCATATACGACATTTCATTTTGATCAGACTAAAATTGTGACCGCTAGAGAGTGAAATGAAATAATTCACGCCATCATGTATCGAGTATAAAGAAATATTTTGTATTCGGTTTCGTTATATTCAATCCCAATAATAAATCACGTAGATTTTCGACTAGATTTTATTAAATTTACTAAATTTAGGAGAAAATCCTTCAATCTGGCAGCACTTATTTGATAAAATGGCGTCTCAATCTCAGTTGCTTAGTATCTATCAAATGTACCCGAGCGGTCTAAGGCGTTGTGTTTACTTGGAACTGGAAGGTTATGGGTTCGAATCCCGACATCGGCAGAGTCGGCTGTAGCCGCACAACCTACCAATTACTAGTCTACACACAAAATTCCTCCCACTCCCTTTAGGCATCAATGTCATGGCAAAATAATTAGTTAAATATACTTAGTAACTTACTTAGTTTACTAAGGACTTAGTTGTTCTGAACATGATCATTGTACTAGCCAAGTCTCTTTCAAAAGTTTTTACCTACAGTAGAACTTCGTTAAATCGAACTAATTGAGACTAGAATCGGCTTCAACACTAAAGTCAGTTCATAGTTTGACTCCTATAATAATGATCTGCTGCTTTTAAACTTGGACTAGAATGAAATTCAATGTAACGAGGTTCCACTGTATTTTTGTTGATTGTGTTTATTTTATTGATCTGAATTTATAAAAAAAAGTCATTTTCTTATGTTCAAGATTATGGTGATCGAGATCATTCTGGCGGATGGCATTCGACAAGTAATCAATTAAAGCCATTTCCATCACCGGCTAATATGGGGGTTAATTCAAACAATGATCCAACACGTGATACAAAAAAATTTGAGCCATGGATAAAAGGGGATAATCCACCAATGATGTGGTCATCAACTGGTCGTGGAATGGATTCAGGACCGACAACAGGCCGATACGATCGCAGTAACATGGAACGACGTTAATTCATATGTGTTTTACCAGCTTATCAATTTAAACAGTGTTCGACTAATTAACTCTGATTCAGGAATTAATTAATTTAATTCAATTCACCAGAATGAATTGATTCCTTTGATTCATTAAGATTTCTTTTTATGCTCTGTATAATTTGTAAATCTATAACATTATAAATGTGAATGTTTGTCTTCGCATCACGTTAGAACGACTTATCCGATTTTGATGCGGTTTCATCAAACGGTTTAGAATTCTACAGAATAAAACAAATTTTGTTTGAAACTTTTTGTCATACATTCAATAGTTTTGTTAAGAATGTTTCTTACAAACTTATGAATTTGTTTTCATAAACTGAATGGTTTCGCCACAATTTCAGCACCAAAATTTGTATCTACTCTCGATTACAAAACCATATGAGTTAGTTACTATTTTCTACACTACTTGATAATGAGCTCAGTATATACTGGGTATTAAAGCAATTAACCCAGTTAGTTATGTTTACTTGTTAGCGAATTTTCTGAAAGGAAATAGAGCTATTGGTCTCGTACCGACTTCAAAATTTTGTAAAAATTTCTTCAAAATTTGTCCATCGATCCTACCTAGTAGAAGTCGAAAATCACCATCTGTAAAATTTATATATATAGCGGTCTCTAGCGGTCACAATTTTAATCCGATTGGAATGAAATTGGGTATATGAGGTGGCTTTGGTATTTGAACGGTCAAGTTCGTTAATGGGCAAAAACGAACGAGGGGAAACGGGGCTTTAGAGGAAGGAGGAAAAACAAAATTTGGCATATCTCCCTTAATATTCGAAAAATTTATAAGAAGTAAAGTTGTAGTAAATTAGTTTTACTATAAGTTTGTTTCTTTTCATTTTTTCTATTACACTAACATTTACAGAAATATTTACAATTTAAGATTGAAAGTAAAAATCTTTGTACATATTCGAGTTTTAGAAAAAATGATCAGGTAATGAATTGTAGCAAACATGATTTTCTACAACTTTACTCCTTATACATTTTTCGATTGTACTAATATTAGGAGAGATATTTTATGTTTTCTTCTTTCTCTTTGGCCTCCTTTCCCCTTGAATTATACTATTTATTAATAAAATTGGCCATGTAAATACTAAAATCATATCAGAACAACATTTTATTTTAATCAAACTAAAATTGTGACCGCTAGAGAGTGCTTTATGTATTTTAAGGAAATTCGCTAAGTTGACGCAGCTCCTCTCTCAAATTATGAACATAATGTAAACACCATTCAGGAAATGAATCAAAATAATCACTGGAATGCTCTCTTTCTGATGGAATTCAATCAAATAAATCAGTTCCGGAATCAGATTCGCTCAGTCTAACATTAAATATAAATTATATATTTTAATTTGAGTTAATAGGCAACACTTACGTAGGTTCATATTCGAGTTTTCTGAGAATCAGTTTTGCCCAGTTCAATTTTTTTTTTGCTTCTAAGCATTTTTTTTACAACGCTATTCGTGGAATCCTTCTTTACAAACGTGCGTTCGCTCTATGGCCGGAGTGGCCATAGAGCCAGGGTAGCGTTTACCACCCGGGTAACCTGCGTGGGCCCCCAGACTTACTACCTACACGCAAAATTGTTTATGCGCGGAGAAGAAGGACGGAAGAAGACCAAGAATAGATCTACGAAGGGGGTTTAGATCAAAACAATAAATAATTTTGTTTGAAACTTTTATTCATAAACTCGATAGATTTCTGCTGCAACGATGCAGCGGCAGTGTAAAAATTTCCATCTTGTAAATCGCATAAGAGATAGAAAAAAAGTTTAAGTTAAAAATGAACAGCTGTGGTTTGAAACTTTTTTTTTATAAACTCAGTGTATTCCCGATATTTAAGCAATTAACTCAGTTAATTGTTATTTTCACTTGTTAAGGTAGATATTTTAAGAGAAAAGCATCTTTAGAGATATAATACAGCGTTGTGAATCGAAAAGTTTTTTAAGAGGATCAAGAACAAAATTCGTTTTCTGCGATCTACGTAGGCGTTAGACCTTAATAATAATTTTTTGATGCGTTGAGAATGTGAGTGTACAATTTTTATATGTATAGACAAGAATTATGTAATTTTACTCAACTGTATATTATATTTTGTTTTCCGGAATAAAATTTTTTTAAATTATATACTTTTTTATTATTTTACCACCTTTCCTTTGTATTTCAAACTTATAAGACTTTAAAATTGGTCCACAATCCGATATTGAGAATTGAGACAACCAGAATATTTCGATTTTTCAGGTATTCTTTGGTTAGATAGATACATCTTGGGGTCTAAAAAGTATTGCACTTCGACCTTATGGTCCATTGTGCTCCCCCTTCTACTTCAGTCCGACGAGATTCGCTTCTCCCATATGTTGGCAATAGCCAGGAGTTTGCTTATCAGGTCTTCCTGAAGGTTCATATATTCGGGATGAGATGCACCGAATATCCTGTATCTGCTGTAACCTAGAGGTTCGCAGTCAAAGCTAATGTGGCTGGTCAAAATATTTGAGTTTATTACGAAATAATATTTTGCCAACTGTTAGAGCTCTTCCTAATTTAGACCTGGAATCTGTATGGTACAACAAGATGGTTTCCCTGCACATAATGCCATGATAGTAAGGCTGTTCCTGGAACAAACTTTCCAGGAACGTCTTATGAGTGGTTTCCTTCAAGCGGCCAGCCAGATCGTCAGATCTATCTCCTAACTACTCTTTTTTGGGGTTTTCTCAAAACACAGATCTATTCGCAGAATATGCCTGAAAATTTGCAGAGAATTGTTGACAATTGTGCGAATATTTCTCCTCAAGTGCTAGAAAATACCCGGGTAGATTTCTACAATCGACTCGGATATTGTTTAGCAAATAATGGAGGAATATTCGAACCGTTGGTTTAACTTTTTTTTTGGGGGGTTTTCTTTTAATTTGTGTGGATTGTTGTTTTATATTATACCGTTAATAGAATACTATCATTTATTTTCAAACATTCCACATACAAATAAGGTATATTCAAAAAAGAATTTTCAATTGTTAGAAGTAATGCTAAGCTTAAGAAGACAACAATGACAATATTTAACCCACTCTCATTACATGTTAATGCAGTACAAAACAGTCCAGCAAGCGTACACAACAGACACACTAAAGAGTACCCCCACTATTTGTATTTCTTTATTAAGCATATTGTGAATAATTATAGTAAATAATATTTAACATTGATTCTCTATTAGCAATGCTTTCCAACACATACGGTATATATATATATATTGTTAGCTGTTGCTCGCGGCTTTACTTGCATGCACTCGATAATTGGGATATAAATGGAATATGTATGTATGTTCAATATTCTATCGTGAAATTATAGCCCCAAAATAATTTAAATAGATAAAAAGTTCAATAACTAAAACCCGACTACGGAAAAATCGCGCTCTAAAAAATATGAAACAAGAAAGTATTCTCATCTGAAATTGTTATGTACAAACTATTCAATATTTATCGTCTATTAAATAAACAACTTACACGTAATATATTTTAATGTATTTAATACATATTCTTAGTGATGTTCAGAGGATAACCGTGGTCATATACCACTTTTCCCTAAAGCTTATGATCGCTTCTTACTGTCAGAATGTATTTCATTTAAATTTTGTACCTTTGTGTTGAATTTATCCCTAAAAAAATACCTTTTTTTGTCAGCTGTCTGCATGGACCATATTGTAGGATCAAAGAATTAAAAACAACATAATTTTATATAAGGATTATTTTATTAATTAATCATTCCTACAATCAAACATCTCACACCGCAATCAAACAAATTTAAAAAGAAAAACATTTTAACACATTTGTTTTATACATTCCTTAAAGCAATGAAGCCATATTATAAAATTTGTTTTTGTTATAGAATAAATCCTTAATGATTTTATTTGTCATTTGTTTATTTGGAAATAAAAATTACAAAAATATATACAATTAACTAGAGACCATCTTTAGAGCATTCACACTACACAATTAAAAACAATTGGGAATATCATTACAGTAGAACCCCTCATATCCGACTTCGGAATAACCGACCTAATGTCGACGGCGCGACACTAGACTTGAATAGTGACTCATCTGCTCTACGATTTGTTTTCCTGTCACAAGCTTCAGTTTCGTTCTATTCTTTTTCAAGTTACATATAATAATGGCGTCTCAAAAACGTAAGCGTATTTGTGTTTCTGTTCAACAAAAACTTGATGCGCTACAACGTTTGGACCATGGTGAATCGTCAGTTGTTAAATTAGCTAGTGAGATGGGAGTTGGGGTGACCACAGAAAAGACTGGAAAAAAACCCGTAAACCTGGAATCGTATTCAATGACAGTTGAAACAGAAGATACGTTGAAAAATAAACCTACAGTATATCTAACTATTTTTATATAAATAAAACTAATTTTTCTACCTGGGAAAAGACGTTTTCTTGCTCCTCGCGATATCCGACTTTTTATACGTTCCGACCTCGGCCCGGCCCCGTTAGGGTCGGATACGAGGGGTTCTATTGTATTCTTATTTTTTTGAACAAAAAGTGATAACATTGAATGAAATCTGGTACACGCAATAGTGATATTTAATTACTAGTTAGGATAATCATTAATATACGATAGGTACTCCCAAAATTGTAAGGATACGAATTAATAATTAAAGTTTATTCAATTTAAAAAACTCCGATCACAATTGTAGTGGAACACGAGTTTACACGATATTTTAAGTTACGTCACTGAATTTGTCAGTCATTAAGGTAGTACCCTCGGTTATAGAATTACTGTTCAGAATTTAATGACACTTAGCATACTAGTACATTACATTAAGATAATGAACCAGTTAAATTTTTAAAGAGCTGTAGAGAACCAGAGAAAAGATAGTAACATAAACAAATTTTTGCCTTTACCATTGATCCTTATGAGAAATCACAGATTTTATTTTATTTCACAAAAAGTACCGTTCAGATTACAATGAAAGTGGTATAAAAATTTTTTCGAACATTTTGGTTACTCACAAATTGAGGTTCAGAGAGTGATCAAAGTAATGATCTTAATTACATGTGGCAACGTCATCCAAGAGGTTATGACGCGCGCAAAATTCAAACATATCTCGAATGCGGCATGTGGGGATATCAATGTTATACACATTTTTTTACTACAAAACATATTAAGTATTTTTTATTAATACAGTTACATTTATCACATAAAGTCGTTCCAATTAAATATTAATCATTTTGACTCAGACATTTTAGTAAACACACATGTAACTCATTGATGCTTGCGTGTAGAAGTTTTATTTCTATCTCTCTTACTTTTACGCGGCGTTGCCAAATATAAATACTACTGAAGTCAAATCACACAGAGCACACATTTGACCTTTGTGGTATCTGTGGTACTACCTTAAGTACCCAGAGCAGGCTAGATTGTAATATTTTAATTTTAATTCCGCGCCATTAGTATATATTGTATTTAAAAGTTTATTTGTCGCCTCTTTTACATTAAAAGATGAAGATAGTATTTTTTTTTACAGTTGGATAAACGAATATATTGACATTTCAAATTCTGTGACATCAGGCAAATCCTATGGCTAATTGAAGACGTAAAATCCTTTTTAGTTTGGGTTTTAATTTGTTTCATTTAAAATACAAATAATACATTAAAGAATCAAATTTTGATATAAAAATACGTGCAAGTACCCAATTACATGTTAATTCAGTTTTAAGTAATGTGAAAACAGGCATCCAACCCCTTTTTGTTCAAAATAAAAAAATTTGATAATCACAATAATTGAAATTTAAAACAAATATGATGTTATGTTCTTTTTGTAAAACAAAAAATACGACATCCATGTATTATGGATCACAAAAGTTGATGTCATTTTTCAAAATTTTTATACATGATTTGTACACTCCCGTTCATAAAAATTGAACCACCATTAAGTCACATTCTAAGCGTATATATTACTAAATATATGTAAATTGCATACAATAACGCTTAGTATGTTTTAGCTGGTTCAATTTTTATGAACGGGAGTGTTTTAAAAGTTGTTCATTATAAATACAGTAACAACATTTATTCGAAAACCAAATGAATAAGGTACTATAAAATTTAAAAAAATGACATCAACTTACAGTGTACAAGAAAGATCTCTTACGAGCCGTTTAAGTTAGTACCATCGGCTTCAAACTGTGGTACAATTTTTATACTTGATGTGTGTCGAATTCATTTGGTTTACGAAAAAAAAGTTTAGAACAAGGATTTTTCGAAAACCAAATTATTCGGGACCAAAACTGGGAAATGCACTAACGAAATTGATAATCGTGCTTTCACGAACAGAAATAAATTGCGATGAAGGTAATATTTTCAGTACAAATACAATAAGAACATAACATATAACAAACAAAAACGTATCGCTTACTATAATCAAATTCAAATGTATTGAACCTTATTGAACGCGTAAGAGGAAAATATTTAAAGGTAGAAGGGCAGGCAACTTATTTTAATCATATTTAAAAAATGTTCTTTACTTGGAGGAGAAATTTTATAGATTTCATCTCAGAATCTTATAAGCTAAAAAAGAATGTAAAATATTTCTCTGTAAACAAATATCAGAAAATAACAGCAATATATCATGGCCATTCAATAATAAAAGACAAAATATTTATTATTAAAAATAAATTTATATTGGTATTTTTCTCTGTATTAAAAAGGACAAATAGTTTTTTATCATGTAATTAAAATTATCCTTTCTTATTTTCCATTTGAAATTTGTATATATTGCTACGCCTACTATAATAAAAATAATATTTAGGTATAGAGTAATTAATCATCGTTATAAATTTTATTAAGTAAATTGAGATCAGTGGCACTTAACAACTATATGCGAATCCTAGTTGTCGTACTGTATATAAAAGACCACGATACATTTGTTGATTGTCACTGATCATATTTCAGACCTCTAACTAAAATGATAAATGAACTTAAAGTGGGGAAACATTCATATGTTTCATTCCCTTTATTTTGAAAATAGACTGATCCACTCAAACTGTGACAATATTCGAGGGTTCAATACAAATGAACATAGTTCTACAATGACACATGTTTACATCAGAGATTGTATTTATGACAACAAATGAAATCATTAAGATTCTCCTATAAGTCTTTGTATATATATATAATAATAATAATAAAAAAGCTTCCAATATATAATAAAAACTTTAAATACAGACATTAAACGTTCTCAAAAAAGCTTCAACATATAAAAACAAAATCACACGTCTGGCAATTATACACACTAAAATAATAACTCATTTGTTTTAAAATATTCAGTAATTGTTTGTTTGTTTGTAAGTTGTACAAATCAAATTCACTTAAAAATTATATACATATATGACATAATATTTTTTTTATTAGAATAACAATAATTTAATATAGACTTTTTGTTCATTGACTAATATGCGCATGTGCAACAATACATAAATGTTGTAATCACAATCACGAATTGATTTGTTTTACTTAGCGTTTAACATGTTTATTATGTTTCTTTTATTTTACGAATAAGGACAATTATTGTGAGAAAGATATAATAACAATTATCGATGATTTTGCGAAAAATAAACGTAGGAAATATAGTTTTGATCATGGGTAATGTAATATCTCAAAAAAGTAATCTATATCTCTTTCTCTTTTAGCCCTCTTACTGCGATCAATGTTCGACTTTCCGGGTAGTACTTCAGTTCTTTTGTCTCGAAAGAATTTCAACAGAAGACGGCTTTTAAATCCAACAGAATGTCTTATTAAAAGAAATAACCCAGATCAGTATTGTAGATGTAAGAATTCGTATTTCCTCGCTATATCTAATTTTCGGCAGAATCTACAATCGGATTAGGATTTTTTCAAAACAAGAACATTAAAACAATATGATAATGCTAGGATAAAATCGAAGTTTGATCATTTCCTTTGTAATGATAATTGTCCTTACAACAGTAAATAAAAAAAATTTGCACATGTGCATTAACAACAATAAAATAATACAAATAAAACATGTGGTGCTAATTTACATAATTCTTTATCAAAAATTATTTTTATTCTAAAAAGTTGAAAAATGTCAGAAAACAAAAACAAAAAACACATTTAAAATTTTCTAATAAAATGATCAAAATTTTTCTATTTAAAAAAATTATCAATCAGTCAAAATAATAAAAATAGAATAGGAACCAAAATCCTAAACACAAGAACTTTTTTTGAATCAACATTTTTTTTTGTTTCGTCTGAAATATTGCACATTTATTTAATGCATTTGCGCAGCATACGCAAATTTTTTTTTTGTTCAAAATGTTTATTCAAATTGATTCAATATAGTCTCGATAGACATTCTTGTAAAAATTTCTTATCATTCGACTAAGTTCATGTTTGATCAACTAAGCGTATCAGACTTAAATTTTTATCTATCTAATAAATTATTTTATTTATAGGCGAAATTTTGCAGATTATAGCCGCCAATCAACATAACTTTCAAGAATCTAAAATAAGTCGTCTTTTAGGACACTTCGAGTCGTTTCGTTTTTAGGCAATTTCAATACAAGGGTATTGAAATAAAAGAAAAGGTCCGCCGCCTCCAGAGCAGTTGATTTAAGCTCAACTTCTTACGATATCGTAAAACTTCCTTCTCACGTTTTAAGATATCGCAACATTTCGATAGTTTTCAAATACTAGGAATCGAAACATTTTGATAGCTTTAATCATGGAGATTAGACAAGGAGCCCGAACTCCATACAAACAAATGGCTACCAAAAATAAGATGACAGTAGTGTTCCATTTGCACCGGATACAGTGGATGGGGTATAAGGCGCTGGTTTGAATTGAAAAACATGACGCATTTATTTAGTATTACTAAAGTCATTTGCAGCAAAAGTACAATTTTTGATATTATAAATTTTTTAAAACAAATTGCAATATTTATTTCAACTTTTAAGTTAGTATATTTAATCACTTCAAAATTAAATTGGTTACTTTTGCTTATTTCACTCCTATTTATTATACTATAGAATAAAATAACCAAAATAATCCTTATCCTTACATAGTATAAAATAGTCCCCCAGCCGCGTCTGTCTGTCTGTTCGATTTACTCAAAAACTACTGCACCGATTTTCATGCTGTTTTCACCAATGGATAGAGTGGTTCTCGAGGAAGGTTTTAGTATATTATTTGTCAAGCTTTTGTAAAAAATTGGTCCTTAAATATTATAAAATCTATTCATGAGGAAATGATATAATAATAGCTTTTGATTTTCATTGATAGACGGCAGTGAAACTATATTCCTACACATTAGTTCATTAAACTTACAATAGATGGCAACATATCAGTGGTGTATATATGTGGTGTAGAAAATATTATGTTACTTGGTTATAAGGGTGTTACAAAATTTTTGCAGGCAAAGCCGCGACGGGTAATGCTAGTAAATAATAAAATAATACCAAAAGAATAACTAGCGACGCTAGTGGTACAAAAGGTAAATATAATTTCTACGATTATGTTGACAAATGTCATCAATTCTCCCGCTCGAGTTCGGTATCCTTGTCTACTCTCCATGGCTTTAATATTAGGTATCGTTACAATATACTCAACATCTGTGGTTAATTTTATAAATTGTCAACTAAAAATTATGAAGCATACCCATAAGACAACTTAATTTAGCTAAGAGGAACGTATCACGTATCTGTTTTCGCCTATAGTAGAATATCGAAACTCTATTGTGACACATAACCTATAAAATTCTTTTTTTTTTAATCAATTGAAATTATCTAACTTGATTTTGCACATTTTTAAACTTCATTTTCCCCCTTCAAAATTATTGTCCAAAATATCTTCAATTGCTTTCATTTTGTTTTAATGTGAATTTTAATATTTTAAAATGAATATAGATGTCATCTCATGTCTTATAAATCTAAATTGATTTTTGCAGCGTGATTATTGATCGTCCACATTTTTCGATTTGTTTGACAGATCCATTATTATTGCAAGATAGTCTATAGGCACTGGATCTCGCTTTAGCTATTATTACAATGTTTAGCGGAGTCATCCCTAGTATGATTTCCATGGTAGCTGTGGGTGTACTGCTCATGGATCCAGTAATGCACAAACAGGTCAGTATTTGGATCCTGGATAGCTTTGTGCATGCTGTTATTTGATTAACCTTTGACCACCACACTAGAACAGCATAGGTTGTAATTGTAAACTACTGTTGTGTACAGCCAGTGGATCATTTTGGGTTTTAGACCCCAGATTTTTCCACATGCTCTCTTGTAAAGCATGAGAGAAGATTCGCTATTATTTGTTATGTATTCCAGATGAGGGTTCCATGTTAGTTAGTAGAGTCTAACATTACTCCTAAGAATTTGGTTTCCCTTGCGATCTGTAGTCTTTCACCGAAGAGGTGGTTTTAACTTATTCACCTTCCTATTCCGTGTGAATAGAATTAATCATTATTAGTACATAGGAATTGGGACAATTTTAAATTATAAGGTGGCGTTAGTTACTGATAAGGTTTTGGGTAATTTTACAGTTGTTTTTTTACCAAATCCATTTGCTTTTCGAAAAAATGATTCGAACAAACGTTGTTAATATTGTTATAACGGCGAAATCTAACCTACCCTAATTTCGAAATGGAAGATGGGCGGCTTTGTTTATGCTTTGAATTACAATGAAATTATGGTAATCAATTCTTCGTGGGAAAATATTATTTCGCATAGGGCACGATAAAGTCGACAGCCTTGGAGAACATGATGCGGTTAAGAGCGTTTTCTAGTTAGCTCAAGAATCTTTTCATTATCATCGATAGTACAATGGTAAAAAATTACAGTAAGATTAATGTAATTATATTACTAACACAACGTTGCCTAACTGATTTTATTTCTATTACTCGCTCTGCTCGCATGTATAGAACAAACGAACGGATTTTTGAGGAGGGTTTTCCCATTACCAAGGGGTCTCGAGTTACAGATAAACACCTCCATGTGTTCCTGGTTTCTGCGACAAACCATTTAATAATGGACACATTATAGATATGATCAACAATAATAATTTTAAATACGACAAACATTGGGTGTATTCGTTTTGGATGTTTACACCCTTTCAGCACTAGCTATCAAGTGTTGTTTTTAGTGTTCGCTTTGGCGCTGTGTATGCTGACAAAGCGCGTTAATGACGGAGCTATACGATAATATCATGTGCACAATGTAACCATCTTAGGGTTTCTTTTAGGAGGGAAAAATGTTTGGGGTTTTTTTAATTTTATGAACATTTTATATCATTTTTTTTTCTGAATAAAAAAAACCCACATAACATACACAATCTTATTAGAAAAAAACCTACATTACCGACATACGTTTTCAAATTGTCACAGTTTATGTTGTTTAGGTGATAGAGATAATATATATAGAGTAGGCGCGCGCGTAAGTGGAAACGTTCCGTCTATAGAAAGACAGAGAATATCGACGAGGTCTACTTGTCTCTTTCTATATGATTAATATATAAAATTAAAAGGAGATAGCGATACCTTATCGATTCTCTTTCTATCTGCAGGGCAACTTTTTGACTCGGCTTGCCTACTCTATGTATATATTATCTCTATGGTTTTGGTTTGATTTTATGGGCTTTTGAAGTCACTCAAACAAACATATTGCTTGAAAAACAGCTGAAATGTTTTCATCTGCCATATTGATGGCAGCTGACGCTTACACGCACTAATAATGCCAAAACGAACGGCATTTTTAAGAGTAAAGTAAGCGTTCATAAGCCAAAACAAACGCCAATAAATTGTGCTTTTGATTGTGAGCGCTGAAGCAACATGTAAGCACCCAAAACGAATACATCCTGAGAGTAAATATTACTGAAATCATAAAAAATGTAAATAAAAATCGAAAGATGTGCACGATTTTGTAAGGACGCTGAGATGGATTTTTTAAAACTATAATTTGGTGTTTGAATTGTGATAATGTTTGGTTTAGGGTATTTAACACTCACAGGATTTGAATCTTGTATTTGAAATAATAAAATGAACAACCAACCTACTTAGGCACTTAAGGCTGTTTTTGTGAACAACACAAAATAACTAAAAGAAATTGAGTTGATGCCATATGTCATATGTTCTCCATAGACTTACTAAATAATGTAAAACAATTATACACGTCATTTGAATTATTGTAAACAGTAATAATCAACTTAAATAAATTATCAATAAAACTTGTAAAAAATTTATAAATATATATATATATATATATATATATATATATATATATATATATATATATATATATATATATATATATATATACATATATATATAATATTATCATCACACTGGGAACATTATCAGGACACACTTTTCCATAATTTGATGTTTTGGTAAGTCTATTTTTTTATTTATGGGGACTTAAGATATAATTTAAAAAATAAACATCTTTTTGTTGTTGTTTTGACGGAAGACAATTTTAAATTATGTATAAAACTTGTAAACTTTCGTTCAACGATCAATATGTATACATTTGGAAGTATGAAAGTTGATAATACAGTAGAGCATCCAAGCATCCGGATTAATTAGGTCCCGATATCTCATGAAAAAAATCATTTCTTTATAAAAAAAAAGAAGCTAAATTTGTATATACAGATGATGGCAGTACACACTAGGCAAATGTCTGGGCGAGACATTCGTAAGGCGAGGAGCCGCGAGTAGAGCTGTGTACACTCTCGCCGAGTGCTCGGCTGGCAATATAGTTCTCGTCAGTTAGTCAACGTGGCTTGGCCAGAAATTACGTTGGTATACCTGTAAAATGACATTTTTAAATTAAAAATTATGGAGAGGTAATTTTTTGATTAAATTATCAATTGAATAAAATTGTCTTTAGCAATTCGAATAATTAACAACTGATATCTTAAAGTTGTTCTTTTATAAACTTTTGTTTTCATTATAATTATTTACTTTTTAAACTCAAATAAAACTTTATTTCCAGTTTAATTAGTTTAAAAAACCTGATTTTCTTTAAATCTAATTCTTAATTTGAAAGTTTTTCAAGAATAAATAATAATGCTTTAGTAATTGAAATAATATGAATTTAATAATCCAAAATTTTTTTAATGGATAATTTATTACAATTTTTAAGAAAATACGATTTTTTACTCATTTAATCAATGGTTTTTTTTTAGTCTCTGACCTCCGCCCCCCAAACTTTAACTCTTTGCGGCTGACGAGACCGTACGTGATCGAAACTAAACGAAACTGTACATAATTCCAAATATACACATACTGATTATGTTTGTAATAAAAAAACACACAACAACGTTTCAAATGACAACTTCTATCAGAAAGTTAAAAAACAATTCAATCAAAATCATTTACATGAAAATTGTTAAAAAAGAAACACTTTATAAAATATAAGAAACACATTAATAATGGGTTTTTCTTAAAATAATTTTCAAATTATACAAAAATTTTCTTCCGATATCGACTAATATAAAAAAATTTCTAACCATTTTCGTTTTCTGAAGTAAAATCACACTACTCATAAATGAATGATAGGTTATGTCCTTTTTGTAAAATTTGTATATTTTGTACATCCAAGTACAAGATGTACAAGGGAAAAGGATCTCTTACTCTTCGTTTTGAGATTGATAATTGTTAGGTGTTCTCATACCACTGATTTTCACTATATTTCGATTGAAGATCTGTATGACGTTAAATAAAAATATAATCTACGTAGACTAATCGATTGGAGTAACTCGGAAACAGATAAGAGCATACCATTGTTTTTATACTTATTTGCAAAAGATTAGATTAAAAAAATAATAGAAGTGTTGATCAACTTGTTATTTATTGCTCAATTGTCATAAAAATTAGCACGACATTTAAAACGTGACGTCATTAGCCATGGTTCTGTCAACTATCAATGTTGTTTATATACAAATTCGAAAGTGCGAGTTATAAAAACTAAAAAAGAATAACAATTAATCGAAATCCTCAAATTGATTTCCTCTTTTAGGACAGTGATAAATCCACTGTCCAGGAGTTTGGTGAGTCGAATTATTACAACAATGCACCAAACATTATCGTTGACACATGTGTTACCATTGAATGACAGCTCACTGGTTAATGACGTCCCGCAACGTAGCGCACTTCCTGAGAGTGGTAACTTTGTATTCAATCCACAATTCAATTTTCGGATGTGGAAAATATACAATTTGGCTTTTACAAAAAGAACATAAACTTTTGATTTAGATAATCAAACTTAAATGGTTTAAAATGTGATATTATTATTATTATTTTTTTTTTGGGATAAAATCAGTAGTTTTTTTTTAAAACACAAGTATTTCAAATCCTCAATAAATTTTTTGTTTAATAATTACATTTAATTTAAAAGGAATTTTTTATTTTAAAATATCTTTTTTCCAGACTTTGTAATGTAGATGTGAAATGAAAATTTCAAGAGCTATCAGACCAAAAACCTACGTTATTTTCGCAACGATGGAAATTTGTCAAAACATCCCTTGTTAATAATAAAAAATCAAATGGTTTTCTGCCTGTCTGTGGTAGCCTCTTAAGCAACCTGCCCTAAATGAAAAGTGTAAATTTTCTTTCAAAAACTATCAGAATGTAGCGGCTATCCTGGATGGAACACACTTAGATCGTAAGATCCCTTGTAATAGCGAAATGGGGCTGACCCATCCTTTCTACTACTCCTTAAACCCTTTGGACCAGTTCAAGTACAGCAATAGGGCTTTGAAGCAGGTAGACTTTAGCTCAGAGAGGTCGTGAAAGAATGGTAAGAGCTGGATAGCGACAGAGTAGCAACTAACTCCTCTCCTCACTGCAACTCTTGCAATAGTTGTGGCGCATTGGCAACCCCAAACGTTCTTCATTTCATATGTTTAGAACCAAAGTTATTAATATTTTGGTACGGAATAATAACTTTGCACTATCTCTTACCGTTTTCGAAATAAAAATTTGCATTTCTCATTAAGGGAGCATTAGCAGCAACACTAGAGCAAAGCAAGACAGAAAAACCGTTTAGAATTTGGTTTGTTTAGCTTATTCTAAAATTTTAGTATCGATTAGTAAATTTTCTAGAGATATGTGAGATAATCGGATATTTGTTTTTATCGTAAAACCGATTCATTCGAATTTAAAATCGCAGTACTATCACAGACTAGAACAAATTTTTATTGCAATCATTTTCATATTTGATCACACAGAGAAAAATTGTACAACGCGAGGGATACATTTCGCATTATAGGAAGGTTTAATCGCACTTGTTAGACGTATTGTAAAAATCGCAGTATACAGCAATTTTTATCGCGGTCTATGGATAACTATATTAAGCTATATTGACACGGGACGTGAGATTCATGGAACACAAGTCGTATAATTTTGTTACGATTTTATTATGAGTTACCAGCAGCAAAAATTTTAAATTATTATGTCAAAATGATGGCTAAAATTAAAAAAAATGCATTTTCACAGCTAGTACAGCATTTTTAGCATTCAACATTCTCCGCAATTGATGAAAATAGAAGTAGATCTCGTGTTTCAACGTCTTGTGTCAGCGTAGCTTTATTTAAATTCACGTTGTACGGATTGTTTCATGTATCCAATCAAATTTGTTATTTGATTGGATAGATGCAATAATCATCAAATATTCAGGTATGTTTTTCTCCGCGCGACTATCACAATGATCGTTCAACGATTAAACGCTGAACGATAGTCGTTGGTTATCATTATGCTCGGAACGTCTGCGATTTGATTGTCTAGTTGCGTGTTTTTACTTGCAGGCACATCGTTTTAAAGGAAGGTTATGTTTAACAGAATGAGTTTAAAGTTGAGTAGACGTAAAAGTTTATTACTTAAATGCTTTTTGATTAAGATGAAATATGGTTATCCAATTTTATTGGCAATCTCAGTCCATACATTGTCCTTGACCCTTTAAGGACGCATATGACAGCTGTCACAGCGACGGATGATCCGCTACGAATTCCATCATCCGATACATGGTCTTATCACTACAAATATCGTTAGCGTACCGATCGTCGTTAACGATTTTATCGACAATCGCTCGAAACAAAACAGGATAGGTAATACAAAGAAATAGAGCTCATCGATTATCGTTGCATGATCGTCGCACCAAGTAAAACGCACCTTAAGGACGTTCATTTGATACGCTAGAGTCAAGTGAGTACTATCTTTGATAAAATTTATTTAGGATTATAAAAAAATTGCAAAGTATATCAATAATTTTACAACGATTTATAATCATTTATCCTAAATGTTTTAAAAGTATTTATTGTAAAATATCAGCAAATGTAAATTAGAAATTGATTTGACTTGATGTGACAGATCTGAGAATAAACTATATTTTATATTTGTGTGTATAATATACATATATAATATTGTGGAAAAAACAAACCTAACAAAATAGTTTTAATTTTATTAAATAATTAATTCAAACGTTCAACACCATTTTTTTAATGTAATTATATAAACTGCATATTTTAAAGAATATTTATAAACATTATTTATTATGGTGGCTACTTTAATAATATAGTTATAATTTTAAGTACAAGAAAATTATGTTCTCTATAAGACACTGTGTTAAAAGTTTGATTTGAAATCGATAATTACTCTTTGAAATGATCGTCAACAGGTGTTAAATTTTTGAGGTAGGATAACTACTGAATTGAGCTATTCAATTCACTAACATAATTCTTTTAATCTACTATCAAGCCTCATGTATGAACGTCCTTAAGTTGATATAAATTTTCAATCACATCCGGATATTTAAATTGGAGGAAAAAAAAATATTTTAGAAAAATGAAAAATTCACGGAAGTTCCCTACTGGTGTCATAATTAATTTTAAGGAAGGTTATTTTTTTTTTTTGAAATAAATGATAAAATTAGAATATGGCAGATTGAATAGTCATAAAAAACTATTAATCAAATTTGACAAACGATTTATCAGGTGTTTGTTGTTGAGTCACAACTTGCGATACCTAAAAACAAAGAACGAACTACTACTTTGTATTTACCGATCATCAACAAAAGTTCGTCAACAAAAACAAAATTAAAAAATGTGAAAGCAAAAAGAAAAAAAATATATATATATATAATTAAGAATGAATGAATTATATAGACGAGAGTGCTTTAGAGTACCTGTGGAACACTGGTCGCTTGTTGGGATGCGTTCACACGTTGCTGTACAGTGGTCTGTTGTGTTGGATTCTGTTGGGGCGGTGCTCCCCATTGTGTGGATGATGTTTGCTGTGAACCACCACTAATTTCCTGAGGCACTCCGGTATTGCCAGCAGCAGTCTGAGACATCCATCCTAAAAAATCTACTCAAATATACCTTTTTTTAGTAAACTTTATATGGATATTTCAAACATTTGTTACTATAGTTATTTAATTACAACCTACTTTGCTGGCTTGCATTTTGCGGCGGTTGATTTGCATTTTGTGATGCGAACCCTTGATTAAAACTCTCTTGTCCTTGACCATGTCCTGATGTTGGTTGTAAATTTGATATTAAGCCCCAACCTGAAATTATAAACAAATTTATTCATCATTCAAATACATATTAAGGAGGTTCCAGCACTGTCTTATATAAAAAGGATAAAAACCGGTTTGCTTTTCTTATAGAACAAATACATATATACACACACACAACATATAGATATATTCACTATTCATATATACAAATAAATGTAATTAAATAATTTTAAACTTTTGTATTTCGAAAACAAAGCAGTAAAACGCGATTTTTTTTAAAATTTAATGAGTGAGAGAGAATGATTACTTTGTTATTAATTATCTCGCGTTTTAAACAGTCAAAATTCTGTCTGAAACTTCGGGAATTATTAGAAAACGTTATTTTTAGCCTGTGAAAAAAATGAGCAAAATCTGTCGAAAAGTGGTTTCATACTGGAACATCCTTAACAAGAATCTTTTTTATTCGTAGTAATATAAAAATGTTAGTTGTACCGCCAGGAGCTCAAGAAATAGATCTTTAAGGAATATGCTAGCTCAAATGTTTAGGAAAATGTGCATTTTCAACCGAAGAATGTGAAAGTAATAAAAACCTATTTATTGGCATTGTGAAGAGACAGGAAAAAATAGAAGGAAATTTAGAGTGTATTCATTTTGAGCGCTTTCAACGCCATCAAACGATAGATACCACGCTCACAGACGCTTTATCCATCGATGCAGCAAAAACGTGAGCGCCAAATCGTACTAACTCGCAAAACGAATACTGTATAACCGCTTGTTTTATTTATCTGTCATGTGCACAGTGTAGCCAAATTAGGGGTTTATCCCTAAATTCTGGGGATAAAATTCACAATCTTCATAATCAGTATCGTTAACATCATTATCAACTACTTCAAACAAATATTATATTGGTTGAAAAACTGTTTTCACCCGTCATATTGAATATTGATGGCAACTGACGCTTAAACGTTCATATAATGCCTGAAACGAACGGCATTTTCAAGAGTAACGTAAGCGTTCATAAGCCAATACGAACGCCAATAAATTGAGCTTATAAGTGTGAGCGTTGAAAGCGTGTAAGCGCCCAAAACGAATATACCCTTAATATCTCTCGTTATTAAGACAACCGGATATTTGGGATAAAAATACATTGCAGAAAGTGAAATCCTACTTCTAGATCCATTTTGGATCTTTTACTTTTTAGGGTCTCCAGCGCTATTGAACTTTAAAACTTCTGATTAAATCCCAATTTTCCCAGTCACCGGATACCCTACATATGAATATAAATAAATCACACCTGCTTGATTTAGAGCCGCAGCGACAAGTGCCGGACTCATTGGTAGGGCACCTAAATTTAATGGACCCATATTAAGAGGAGCTGCAGCACCTGTTGGATTTCCAGCATTCGGTTGACCGCCTTGATTTGAACCACCAACACCTTGATTCCCGACACCAGATTGTGAATTACTTGGTGGATTATTCCCTTGACCACCGCTCTGATTTGATGCAATACCCGATGTTATTCCCAGCGCTTGTAAATTTGGCATATCTAAATTTCCACGTTGTGAAACATTCCATGCTCCATTATTATAACGATTAGTGCTACCATAAATCTGGAAAATAAATTTTATTACGATTAAATTTTGATACCACTTTTTGTTTGCCAAAAATAAACTAAACATTTTTCGCATTTGCCACTCGAGAAGTTTTTAGAAGACGAATGAGAATCCTACGTTTTTAATTTCTAGTGAATTTTCTATCTCTTAAGTTAGAATTCAGGGCGATACAGACGAACAAGCGAGAACTTCCTGGTTTAACTACAAAACCCTAACAAATTTGCGGTCATTCGGAACACATATGCGCCCAAACGGTTAATGTAATATGCTGAGATATTATCGAATATCCAACCGTTTCGCATTTTTGCAATGCAATAAACAGAGATCCTACAATAATTGAATATGCTTACTTGATCACTTCCACGAGTTCCAGTTAACATTCCAGGCAATGAACCACGTTGTGTTCCCATACCGCCAACATTTCCCTGATGATGGCTTAAATTTCCCGTATGATGTTGCATGCTTCCATACATTCCAGCACCCATATTATGCCCACCAGTAGAACCAACACCTAACCCACCAGTGGGCACATGATGCAGTCCACCAATATTGTGATGAGCAGTGGCTCCACTACCAGGATGATGACCACCATAGCCACCAGGTTGATTTGAGGCAGTTGCTGTGTTACCACCGCTTTGATGATTACCCCCATAGCCTCCCATTTGTCCACCATAATGATTAGACATTGATGGTTGATTCATATGATGCTGTTGACTGTTACGCGATTCAGTTTTTGGGGCTGCATTCGAAACATGAACTGAAACGCCTTTGATAATATGATCTTCGCCTAAAAAAATTTACGTTGGATAAAAATTGATTTCCTATGAAATAAGACAGGGCTGTAAAATAGAGAACGACATTGATACTAAAATATATAGGGTGAGATCAAAGAAGGATATGACTATCGCACTTGATCTGAACTCTATTCTAAAGTTAAATGCGACTTCAATCACTTGCCTAAAGTGATTCAAATAGTGTGACTTCAATCACTTGTCTAGGCAACCTTGTGAGAACCTGATCCGACAGCGTTACAACTATCCCCAAATCTTTTATCGCGCAACTTTTTTTGTATAATAACTACGAGAAAACCATACCAATACTTTTTTTCATAAAATTTTATGTCCAACGATTTTAGTATGAAACTTTTTTTCATATCTATTACAGTTCAACAATATTTTCTAAAGTGTCAACAACCATGTTACTAGAAAGATCTATGATGGGTATAAAAGCAGCGGCAATCGCTAGTTCAGTTTAATATCAACATTATAAATTAAACATTGTTGGATTAACAGTCGGTTTAAAAATAAAATTTGTTCAAGTAAAGTAAGCATTGTTGTATTAAAAAGAGATAGAGACTCATTTAAATTGTGAAAAAAAAAAAAAATTAAATTAAAATTCTTTTTTTTTCAGGTATGAATTTTTTTGCTTAAGTGCGTGTTGTCCAATTGACATAGATTTAGAAAACTTTTACTTATATTTGTGTTTTTTTTTTGTTTTTGTCGAGTATCGGAATCTGTTGCAGATTCCAACCCCCTAATTAAATGAACACCTATTTTTACAGTCTCCGCTTGGACTAATAGGCAATATTATGTTAGTAAGACTTCTCAAATGGTAGATATTATTCATTTATCAGTATGTAGGGTGGCCCACCAAATGCGATATGCATAAAATCATAGTTAAAATTAATATATATATATATATATATATATATATATATATATATATATATATATATATATATTTATGGAATGATCCCTTCTGTCTCGAAAATTATTTGTCAGATTTGGATGAAAATGTGAGTGCGGCTTACGATTTAGAGTCTTGAGGATCCCAATTTTATGAAAACCTGAACCAATTATTTTAAGATGGTAGAAAAGGAGGGCGCAATATCTCATTTATCAAAATTTTTTTAATGGAATTGTACCTTATTCATTCAATTTTTGGGAAAATGTTTCGAATTAAAGTTGTTAGTACAGTGAAACCTTGATATAACAAATCTGAAGGAGATTAGAAAATATTTAGAATTTGTTAAATCGAGGAAATCGTTAAACTAAAGTTTCTCTGTATAATTATAACGAACAACTTTTATACGAAGCATTTTTTTCAAAAACCGAATGAATAAGATATAAAAACAATGGAAATTTGAATTACTGCAGAAAATAAAATGTGTATCATGTTTGGTATCACTAACAAAAAAAGAAATCTTACCACATAAACTTTGAGCAACATCCGGTTCTAAGAATGTAACAAAACTGAATGCACGAAATGGTTTCGGTATAAAAACATCAGTAACTTCACCATATTTACTGAAGTAATCGCGCAAATCATCCGCAGTCATATCTTCCGTACACCGCCCAACGAATACTTTACATGGCACTTGTTGAATCATTCCCTCCTGGAAAAAACAGCATTATCCAACAAATGCATAATGAATATAGGCAACACAGAAGAGTTCTCTCTTTCTTTTTTTTTGTTGTTTATTTCGAAAAAAAATAATTAAAAATGCCTAAAAATGATTATTTTTTGGTTTGATTCGAACCCACTTACACAGAAAAATATGCACAATACAAAAAGGGGATAAACGTTAACAAAATTTTCTTTTCTTTTTTTTTTTAAATTTAAAAATAATAAAAAATGAAACAAAAAAAGGAGACTGATTTATGTAAATCGGATATGTTTTGTCGCACCCAATTCTTTAAGTTCCTGGTTGAATTGTCCATCAGCGTATTTGAGACTGACCTTCGACAACAATCTTCACTTCACTCAATCCCTGAATTCTCTTCAATTGTTGTGACTCTGAAATTGGACAAGCGGATTTTGAAAGAGATGAGTGTCACCGAGAGATACTCCCACGCAGACATTCCGTTCCACATTCAAAATAATATATATAAATATATAAAATTAAAAAAATAAAAACAATTAAATACTTTTTTTCATTGTTTCCAACATTCCAAAAAAAAGATCCATCTCTCGCGCAACAATGACCCATTTTCACAAATTTTCATTTTGTACACTTTCACTTACATAACAACCAACCTAACACTTAACGCTTTAGCACGGGTGAAGTTTTCTTAAGTTTTTTTTAAACATACAAAGATTTATGAACAAAAAATAATGTACTGTCTGTTTACCTTTGAATTTGGAACTTTTACGTCACACCAACGACCATCAATCATGTGCCGCTGACCCAGAACACGTAGTTGGGATTCGTACGATGCGAAACGGATGAATCCAAAACCTTTCGATTGTCCCGTTTTTGTATCTTTTTTTACCTAAAATAACAGATAGAATGTAAAAAATATCAAGTCAAAACTTTTTTGGATTTCGAGAATTATTAAGGCGGTTCGGTCGCAACTAAAAGTCAAAGTAGTGTTTAAATTATTTTATTTACTTAAGGACGTTCATGCATGAGGCTTAATAGTAGATAAAAATTTAGGTGTAATTAGAAACAATCTAATTAGAGACATCATTACCAAATGGGCATAAGGTGGCATCTAATTTAAATCTAGTACTGATGTTTACATTTGAAGATCATCCAAATCTGGTTCAAATAAAGATTTGGACCAGTTTGGAGAATCTTGTTCTACGCGTGTTTTTAATATTTTTACAACCATCCAATGCCTACCATCAGCGAAAATATATATTTTCAGAGAAAAATTCGAATTCGATAATTCAGTTTACTGAGATTTATAAAATGGATTAATTGTTTTTGCATTACCTGAGCCATTAAAACTTCACCAAATGATTCAAAATATTCACGTAAATTTTGTTCAGTCGTCTTCCATGGTAAGCCTAAAACAATTAAATCGGTGCAACGTAATTTTGTCTCCATACGTTTAGTTTTTGCTGTTGAATTTTCAATTGTATCATCCGATTTTCGTTTATTTTCTTTCGGAAACACACAATAAAAAACCTTTAAAATCAAAAACAATATTTTAACAAATTTTTTCCTAATATTTTAAATAAAAAAAATTCTTGAATAAATACCTGATTGCCCCAGCCTTCATCAGGTGGCGGATGTAAACGGCCTTCATTTAAGCGAACTCCACGCATAGCTCGCGAATCAGGGTTTCTAATATAAAAAATAACAGATCATTAATACTAAATTTTTACTCATTATTAGCAAAATAAACTGGACGAACTTATGATATCAAAGCAGATCTATATTTGCGGATGTTAAGGGGAGTCAAGAATGCAAAAGTTAGTCTTTCGAAAATCAACCCACTTGCTTAGTTTTAGAAATAACGTTACTGTATGTCGACATTGTCAGAGATCACTAAACGACTCTTTAAAGATTTATTTAGTCTGCAATTTAACAAAGAATTCAACTTTTTAAGTCTGGTAGTTCTTGAGATATTTTTGTCCAGGCAAAATACAAAGGGCATCGAATATTCTAGGCGATTTCTGTATATATTTTGTAGTATCATTTTATATCAGATTAATTTATCCATCAGTTTTTTCCCTTCATATAAATGTAGAGGATAATTTCACAAAAATTTATGCCCTAGTCAATAATATTCAAAGTGGTGTAGAAACTTCCTAATTCACAGAGGCATTTTCATAATCAATTACTCGTAAAGTATTGAAATGAATAAACATTCGTTTGAGGGATTCTTGAATCTTTTCATGTTGATGCTGCCCACTAAATTTTATTTTAGTTGGAGCTTTGGACTTGTTTATAATTAACGTATAAAAATTTTTCCAATGTAAATATCTCGAAAACTAAATTGTTTCAGGCATTTTAAAATGTATACAAAACACAATCACACATTGAACAGTATCGTCTGCGGCTTGTCTAAAAAGTTGCTGAGAGGTATTATGACCAAGAAGAAGTCCTACTCATTCGTAAGTTGCAGCCAAAAAAGTTCAGAAAAAACATTACTACGTTTTAGCTTCCAAAATTGAACCAAAATTTATAATTTTAGCAAATTTAGGGTTGTCACTTGTGAAACTTATTAAACCGGGTATTTGACGTAACTTCGTTTTGTAAAATTTGTAATCCGGAGAATTTTTTCAAAAATAATGCGTGTGCAATGATTTTTTAAAATTTATATTGAATTAAAAAGCATATAATTATTTCTCCGTTTTCTCTAAAAATCCGGAGAAAATAAGTCTAAATAACGGGAGTCTCCGGATTAAAACCGGGAAGGTGGCAGCCCTAATTGTTTTTGCAGGGAGGGGGGGTTGTTTTTTTAATGCCGGCGAATGTGTAAAATTCAACAAGGTTTTTTTTATAGATTCGTATGTTTAGAGTTAAATCTGATGAACCGTAGTTCCGAATAGGATTCGATACCCAAAATATTTGAAATATATATCATATAATTAATTACCTGTATTTAAGCCCACTAGCTCCAGGAAATTGTCCCGATAATGTCGACAATAATAAAGTCCCATCTTCTTCAGTGGGTAATTCAATGGGTTCTTCCCCTTCCTCTTCGGCAACTTGTAAATACTCAATTGACATTTTTAAAACATTTAAAATACACACTTAGAATAAGACACACACAAAATTTTCGAGTAATATGCTCCAAAGAACTCGAAAGTCGAAATAATATTTATTTATTTATACATTATATAACAAAATATTTATAAATATATAATATAGAAGATGAATTAAGAACGGATCCAAATTAAAATAAAGATTTTTGTTTTAAACGAATTGATTAATGTAATAGAATACGACTAGGATTTTAAAAGTAAATTATAATTTTTTTTCTTATATAAAAGATCTTATTACGGCCTGGCTCTATCTATTTTTGGTAAATTTTTTCGTGTATATATTTTTTTTTTCAAAATAATATTCAATCACCAATCATGCTCTACATAAACTCGATACATTCAAAATGATTACATATTTCGGACACATACATTTAGACGATATACATTTTTATTTAATCATAAAAAATCACACATTTAATCTTTTTTTTTAACATACAAACAGATTCACACATCAACGCACCATTCACAAACAAGATGGCGTCATTTTCTTGTTTATTTTTGTCATTTGTGTGAGAGTGCAATTTCTGTTATATGAGACTTTTTTTTGCTTAGTTTGTACAACCCTTTATATCGATTTGTATATGTATCGTATTTATTCCCCAAATTTAAGGCTGCGTTCCGTTGGACGCTTATACACTTTCAGCGGTCATAAGCGCTCACGCTCACAGTCGCTTTTTTAAAGCGTTTCATTTGGATGTAAGCACTTACGATAAATAATAGATAGAGATGTATTACAATTGATGACGTCACTATGACATATTAAATGTATTTGTGAGCGCTTACAGAGCAAAATGAAATTATGCTTGTAACGCTTATGAGCGCTTAAAGAGTGTAAGTATCCAAATGAAATGCAGTCGTAGTATAAAAAACGTTAAAACCTGTTACATTATGCATTTTATCAATACCGGTCGTTCTAAAAAATTAGAACGACAGTTATTGATATATATAATGAAGTTAATTTATCTGTGTCGGAAACGAGACGGGAATTATATGAAACGGAATATATCCGATTGAAGATCCGAGTGAACTTTATTAGACTGTAAAAAACAACTACACATCTCTGTACAGCATACTAGCAGCTTCCGACAGCAGTAGAGAAGCCCAACGGGCAACGGGTTTGTATACCTATGAACAGAGCGGAGCTTCAATATGGACATATGGTAGGTCCAGAATGTGGTTTAGAAATGTGTTATATAGACTCGAGTTAGAGTGGGGAGATAGACAATAAAATGAGGTGTGAGTAGAGTTTTGAAGTGAGTAGCTAGAAGTTGGTTGAACAGAACGTACGACGAGTACGGTGTGAATACGTTGTGAGTTTATGTTGCTGGAGAGTAGTTGTGTAGTAGTGAGACGTGGGAACGAACTGAATGTGTTGTTGTTGTGAAGACAGTGGATGGATATATATATATATATATATATATATATATATATATATATATATATATATATATATATATATATATACCTTTCAAAAAGCGGTGATATCCGATCAAAAACATAAATGTAAAAAAGGGCCGAGTTTTCGGGGAGCTACTTTATATAATAGTTGTTCCTTAAAAAGTGATGATATCCCAATTAAAGAGCCGAGCTATTTATAAATTAAATAAAAAGTAAAATGAAAAAAAAAGTTTGGTTTAAAAAATTTATTTCGTAAGTTTTTTCTTAGTATGTTTTTAAAATTTTACAACGCGGCAAATAATTTGTTTTCTTTTGATTCAAATATTTTAAATTAAAACTTGCCGCGTTATAAAATTTTAAAAACATACTAAGAAAAAAATTACGAAATAAATTTTTTTAACCAAATTTTTTTTTTCATTTTACTTTGCACTTACATTCTTACATTTTAATTTTCGCTATTTAATTTATAAATAGCTCGGCTCTTTAATTGGGATATCATCACTTTTTAAGGAACAACTATTATATAAAGTAGCTCCCCGAAAACTCGGCCCTTTTTTACATTTATGTTTTTGATCGGATAAAATACAGCTCAAAAATTACCAAAAGTTTGTAATTTCTTTTAAAATTCTAATCAATAAAACTGAAGAATGAAAATTAATTGCTCATAAATTATGCACAAGTATTTGAATTTATAAAAATAAACCGCCAATACAAGTTAACCCATACACCTCAAAATTTGTTTGAAACCTGCTATACAAAACATTATTCATTTACTATTTACTAGTAATGAACTTTTGTATCCGAGGCACAAAAAATCTTAGAAAGTAGAATCCAACAAACGAATATGTGGTAAGCCATCCAATGTTTTCTTTGGAATAATTTATCCAATTTGGATGAAATATTTGGGTATGTTCGTTTTTCACTACGATTATTTGTATACGTCGATCGCTCGACATTTTCAAAGATTCTACCAGTAAAGATCTAAGTCTAAAGTCAAAAAAGAGTAGAAATTTTTTATTTCGATGAGATGAGACGAGAAATACATTATCGAGAATCAAGAGTGCATCAAGAAGTGAATCAAGAAATAATCAAGAGAATACATTCTCAGACTTGAGAAATAAAAAATGTAAAAGTTATATAGATTTTTCTCCCCAACCAATTTTCTAGACGTTGAAAATTTAACTGTTAATAACATTTTTTTAAATATTAATATCAACAATATCTCATTGGTTTTAAAGAATTTTCATCATATTTGACGAAGTAACAATCATATTTGACGAATAATTTACTGAGACCAAGGCCCAGTTTTTTAAGGATAAGCTTAGTTAGTTAACTCGCGTGGTTTAACTTAAGTTCCCCCACTTCGAGTCCCTTCCCCTGATGACATACTGTACACGTGTCAATAACGTTGCTTTGTTAATAACTTGACATCACTGCATAAAATATTTAACACTTTGAATTGAAATATTTGAGGTTATGATAAATAGTATATATGATAATATATAATAAATTATTATTCAGATCTTATAATAATATATATGCTAATAATAAAATATAATAATATATTAATATAATATATATTATTATTCTTTTGATCAACGCTACTATTTTCGGGATCTAGGTGGGGGAACTCAGTGTTGCCAGATCTCCCGTTTAACGGTAGATCTACCGCTTTTTTAGTATTTCTACCGCTCTACGTTTTTTTTAATCTCCCGTTTTCTAGGAATTTTGTGAGTAAATAAAGAAATTTTTGAATTTGTGTCATTTTTGCAATTTTTTATAATAATTATTAGTTAAAACCTCCCAATCGTACAAGTACAATATCAGTAATTACAGACCATATTCCATTATTTTAAGTAATGGAATATGGTTCTGTAATTACTGATTTTGAAATGAATGTGTGTCTAAATTTTAGAATGGAATATGGGTCTGTAATTACTGATTTTCCCATGAGGGTGTCGTACGTTACAGTAACAGGCGTACATGTTAACAGTTTTCAAACAGACTAAGTTTTTTATGCATGTAAATGGTAAAATAATATATATTCTATATACAAAATACAACTTTTTGAATCTACGGCTTTTTTTCTTAATCTACCGCTTTATTTTGGTGGATCTACCGCTTTTTAAGAATTCGGGTCTGGCAACATTGGGAACTTAACTTAAACCACGCGAGTTAACTAACTAGGCTTATTCTTAAAAAAACGGCCTAAATGAAATGCACCTAATAAACAAATCATTGTATGTATGGAGTGTTTATTATCGGTAATGTAGTTATTTTAATAGAATAAATTCAGTCAGTCAATATTTAGTTCATAAACGTGCAAGTATTGATGTGCAAGACAGTGTTTGTACGTGCTTCAGTTGAAGGAAGTGTCTGCTTTAAAATTAAATTGAAGTGAAGTGTTGAAAAACAAACTAAAATACAAAATGAAAACGGATTGGCAGCCGCAGGAAGATGACCTGCGACAAATAATACAACTATTAAAACAATCACAATCACCGGACACAAATACACAACGATTAGTACATAATGTATCCTTAAAACAAAAATGTATAGCATTGAAATTTATTCAGCCATTTTTTGTTATTTATGAATTCAGAACAATCAAATCAATAACCGTAATTCTCTTTTGTTCAAATAGAATTTCATCGAATTTGTTACAATTTATGGAAAACATAGTAATAGATCATTTTCATTATTTTCTTTTACGAAAATAATATATTTTTCACAGATTTGATTCAAGATTTTCGCTAAAATACATTTTTTTCTTATATTTTAACATAGAATTTTCATTGCGTCTTAAAAAACAGAATCTCGAATGAATCGAATTGATTCTGAATTTACTGTTAGTCAATTACAATTCTAAAATATGTCAAGGATTTTCAAGCATTTTTTGCAAGTAATGTAAAAATTATGCAATTGAATTTTCATCAATTGATATGCTTAAATTTCCATATGCCTTAGGTTCCATATATAAAAATACGACTACAGAAAATTGAGACGTATTAGAGAATTCTTCCTAGTCGGAAATTATCATGGAAAGAATTGTAGTTGTAGTTAGATTTTACCTTGAAAAATTCAAAATCGATCCCACAGACTTGTTAATACTCCTACATCCTTTGTAGACAGCTCAGAGAGGTAGTCCAAACTGGTTGACCTAAAAGAGTAAAACTTTTCATGATAAGGACTGGGCAGTGACATAGTAGATTAGTTGTGGTGTCCTGGTAGTCTCAGACGTTCCGTGTGTCTGCCGCTCAGCGTCCTGTAATGGCTGCTATAACGTTGTCTATAGATGATCTTTGTAGCGAGATTATTAGTTTTACATAGGGCCACAAAAATAGCGTTCATTTTAAAAATTTTATGATTGATTTGTGCCTTATTCATTCAGTTTTTTGAAAGTATGCTTCGGCCAAAAGTTGTTTATAAATATACTAACAACTTTTTTTCGAAACATTTTCCCAAAAACCGAATGAATAAGGCTCAAATCAATTGTCAAATTTTGAAAAATGAGCCCTGCTTTTGCGACCTTATGTTGGCCTTGCCTTATATAGTGACATTCAGGAGTAGCTTGCAGCTCGCAAAAAGTACCCCTAGATGTTTTATGATGCTCGTGTCAGACAGCTTTGTATCATATCTGGGCAGTTTATCGGTAGTTCCCCGGAAAGTACCTATGGTGCGTACCCATATGAAGTGCAGATTAACCTAGTCGTCGACTCATTTACAGAGGCACTGTAATCCAGGGTTGCGTTAGAAGATTATTACTATTCTTATTAATTAAATCGACTTTTTTCCTTGACTATCTACTAATTTCGATAATATCTAAATTTTAGCGTTGAAAATTTAGTAGATCAGTGAGACAATAATTTGAGGTATAAATTTATATTCAATTATTCAAAATTTTTGATAATATTCCCAATTTATCCTCGTTAAAAATTTCATAATCTTTGATTATCGAAATAAATCCTCGCCAAAACTTACCAAATCCGCCCATAAACTACTTAAAATATATACCTTTAAAACCAAAAGAGATAAAGAAAATTTCAAATACAAAAATTTCAACTCAAACATCTGTGTTTAGTGAAAATTCAGATGCATGTGTTTACTATATATACAGAATATTATTATATTTCCATACGTTTGTAAAAAGTAAATTCAACAGCACACACACAGATAAATATTAGTATATACAGCATATTTAAACAATTAACTCTTTCACTTATTTGATATTTTCTTTAACTAAAAATTTTTTATAAAAAAACAGAAATTAGAAGAACTAAATTCATCACCAGAATTTAATAACTATTTAGTATTTGTATTATCAAAAATGACTGCCGAAGATGAACCAACCAGAACGTTAAGTGGTTTAATATTAAAGAACAATCTACGAACCCGCTACCATTTAATTCATCCACAAACTCGTAATTTCATAAAAGAAGAATGTCTAACATCAATCGGCGATTCGTCACCATTAATACGAGCCACTGTTGGTATACTGATCACAACAATCGCAGCAAAAGGTAACCTCGACGATTGGCCAGAATTGTTACCAACATTAGTACAAGGAATTGATTCAAGCAATAATAATGTATGTGAAGGAGTTTTCGGAGCCCTTCAAAAGCTATGTGAAGATGTACCCGAATATAACGATTTAGAGAAATTGAGTATAATTGTACCAAAATTGTTAATATATTTTCAACATTCGAATCCGAAAGTACGATCGCTGGCTGTTTCTTGTATGAATTCGTTTTTAGTGGTACCAAGGATTCTTGGTCATTTGGATGAATTCGTTTTTGTAAGTATTCAATATGTTATTTTCAATTTAGTTACCCTATAAATAGTTTTTTGGTTTATATTTATAACTAGCAGTACCCCTTGCAGTTTTTCCCGCGAAAATTTCTAATGTAAAGACCTTGTATTACTCTGAGAAACGTATTTATTTATTTGTTATTAATACATATATAAAAGGTACCTCAGATTCTAATCTTTAAAATTGAATAGGCGATAGATCTCCCAATACTTCGCAATACAGGTTGTTTACATGTAGTTGAAGTGCATATAAATCAATTATAAAAGTTTCAAGGGTCTTGAATTAATTATTTAATGTTGAAGTTCGAGTTTTAATGCATTGCTCTTATGGAGAAACCATTGCATATCATTTTTCTACTGTCAAAATTCGTATTTCCGTAGAGCCCCTATTAATGTTTGTAAGGAGGCAATGAAATTATTTATTTTTTACAAAATTTGTTTTTTTTTTTAATTACAGAATCTGCAATGCTTATCACAGGATACAGACATCAATGTCCGAAAAAGTATCTGTAAAGCAATGAATTTACTACTAGAAATCTCAGCAGAAAGTCTGTATCCATACATGAGCACAGTCATTGAGTATATGCTACAACGATCATTGGATACTGACGAACAAATCGTGTACGACTCCTGCGAATTCTGGCTATCAATGATTGAACGTGGTAACGTTAATCGTAACGTATACGCTCCACATTTAGATCGTATAATTCCAACATTAATACATTGTATGCGATATTCGGATGTCGACATAATCATATTAAAAGGGGATATTGAAGAGGATTCCACCGTTCCAGATCGTGATGAGGATATACGTCCACGATTTCATAAATCGAAGCGTATCGATAATGATATAGACACCATCGATGAAGACGATAATTCATATACCGAATGGAATAGTCGAAAATGTAGTGCGGCTGCGTTAGATTCTTTATCAATTGCTTTTGGCAATGAAATCTTACCAATTTTATTACCTGTCGTAAACACTGCGCTACATAATGAAGATTGGATTATCAAAGAGTCAGGAATCTTAGCGTTGGGTGCAATTGCTGATGGATGCATGCATGGAATGATTACACACTTAGCCGAATTAATTCCGTATCTGATACAATGTTTAAATGATCGTAAAGCATTAGTGCGTGCAATTACGTGCTGGACGCTGAGTCGATACACGCATTGGATTATTTCACAGCCACATGAAATTTATTTCCAACCCTTGTTAAAAGTTTTGCTTCAAAGGATACTGGACTCAAATAAAAGGGTACAAGAAGCAGCATGCTCTGCATTTGCGACATTCGAAGAGGAAGCAAGCACCGAATTAGTTCCTTATTTAGATGTAATTTTAGAGACGTTAGTATTTGCCTTTAGTAAGTACCAACACCGTAATTTGTTAATTTTGTACGATGCAATTGGTACCTTAGCCGATTCGGTTGGGAATTACTTAAATAATCCGAAATACATCAACAAATTAATGCCGCCTTTAATCGCAAAATGGAATTTATTACATGACGACGATAAAGATTTATTCCCGTTGTTAGAATGTTTATCAAGTATTGCGACGGCGCTAAAACATGGATTTTTACCGTATGTGGAACCCGTATTCAAACGTTGTGGCTCGTTAATTGAACAAACGCTAAATCAATCGATTGCATACTCCCAACATCCGGATACGTTTGAACCGCCCGATAAAGATTTTATGATTGTAGCGTTGGATTTGTTATCTGGATTAATTGAGGGATTAAATACACAAATCGATGAACTTGTGTCACATAGTAATATGATGCCTTTACTGTATTCGTGTATGCAAGATTCTATGGCAGAAGTTCGGCAATCATCGTTTGCACTTTTGGGTGATATAACGAAAGCATATTTTCCAATTGTGCATCCGTTTATTGGTGATTTAATGCCAATCTTAGGACAGAATTTAAAACCTGAATATATATCTGTGTGCAATAATGCGACATGGGCTATTGGAGAAATTAGTATGAAATTAGGTGAGTTTTCATTGTTTACTTTACTTTTCTATAGATTTGTTGTTAAATCCAATGAGTTTTCGATATTTAACACTTATAAAGTGATAAAGACTATTATCATTAAATATAAGATTTGCGGTAAAATCGAAAATTTTAAGCTTTCTTTGACTAAAAACTGTACTCTCTTGATAATATAAAAAGCTATTATTTTTTTGGCGTTCAGTTCCCTAAAATGCTCATTACATCAAAATATTTGTAATTCTTTTTTTACGAATTTCTGCATTTATTTCGTCTCTAGTTTCTAAATGAACTCATTATTTTCTCTCTATGGTAGTGAAATAGGCGGTGAAAGTTTATATTGGAGGTCTCGTCTTTTTTAAATTAAAGACATGAAAATTGATATTTAGGCTACTAATAACAAATCAAGAAATATGTGTTTCAGCGTTATTAGGAAATCGACATCTAAGGGGGTGAAATAGATACTGAGAGTTTGTATAGAAATCTCATTTTTTTAAATAAGATACATGAAACTTAGGATCAGTTATCGGAAATTACAGTTTGTATTGAGGTTCCGTTTTATTTTTGAAGAGATCGTATAACGGTTATTAATAACAAATATATAAATACGTGTTTTAGAGCAATAGGAATGTTGACTATTTTTAGGAAAGTGAAATCGTTCAAAAGTACCTAATATAGCCCCAAATAATAATAATAATTTTTTAAATATGTCTTATGTATAAAAATCTTGCACTTTAAATTGCGTTTCAAATTTCGTTTCAAAACGTCAATACTTGTCACGTGACCGCACTGTTACGTCACATGTTCCCAAACACTGGTAAACTGTTGTGGTGATTCAGAGTTTTTTCGTAACTATTGATAAAAAATATGAATTCAAAGTTTAATAAGTGTTGTGCGGTGTCTCAGTGTGCAAGTACTGCTATAAAAACACCTGAAAAGTTATTTATTCACGTTCCACGTACGGAAAATAACAGAAAAAAGTGGCTTCAGCTTGCCCGCAGGGATCCGGCACTTATGTCTACACAATCCAAAATGTATTTTTGTGAAGATCATTTTGATGTAAGTTTTGATAATACTATTTGTTTATTTTTCTTATGTCCGTTATTATTTACCAAGTTTTCAAAGAAATAAAGAATGAATTTTGGGGGTTAGCCATCAAGTAAACAAAGTTGACAATGTTTTTTTACTTGCTTGTAACCTCAAAATCATCAATGTACAAATCAATCTACAGAATATAACCTCAAAATCATTAATTTCTTTTCAATTATTCAGTTAAATCTTTCGAGCTTATGATTACTATTATATAATAATGGTAACAGAAATAACAATTCTTGTTACATTATTTGCATGGAGGTCTTCACATTTCTAAATTCAGCAGAGCAGAAGTTACTGTTTTTTGCAAAGAAATTGGCCACCGTAAAACAGTCAATTCACGGCAAATTTGAACTGTTTGCCTTTATAAACCCACTTTCCATTATGGAAAACTCCTTGCAATCGTTTTCAAAAGCAGTAGTAAGCAAATTTTGAAGAAATTACGAAGAAATCACTGTATAATATCTAAACAACGAAGCCTTGTTGATACCGCTTGGTGATGTTTGCGAACAAGTGACGTCATGCACTCTGATTGGTGTTTATTGTCACGTGACTTAAGAGCGATCTAATTACATTTATTAAATATTAATTAAATCCAATAAATATAAAGAAAAATATTGTGTTTTTTTTTAAATTTTTATCATAGAAACTACCACTTCACAACAAAATTATATGTTTATTTAAATACAGTCAACATCCCTATACAAGCTCTTTACAATTGAAATTTTCGCGGGTGAAGCTACAACGAGTACTGCTACTTAAATATATAAAAACCGCACTCCCCTCTTAAGCAACCTCAAAATTCATTTTATTAAATAAAATTGAAACTGATAGATAATATGTTTGTAATTTCAGGCGCTGATATGAAACCATACATCCCAATGGTATTGAGTCAATTAATCGAAATAATAAATCTATCACATACACAGAAAACATTGTTAGAAAATACAGGTAAGAAATAATTTTTAATTAAATCTGATTATCTGAATATCTGTTAAATGAAAATACAAAATGGCCCTTATATCCCTTCAAATCCAACCTTTATATATATATATATATATATATAATGGTATTATTTATTGATACGGAAAAATTGTGTGTAATGTAGTTGGTCATATTTACGTTTTCTCTTTTTTTCAGTTTTTAATTAATATTATTTAATTATTATTAATTAATTAGCTCATTAATCAAATCTTTTAACAATTGCACGGCCATTCAATATTTTTCTACACTTTATTATATATTGATACAACGTTAATTTTATACACAATATTTTTTTCATTTTGTATTCTTTCATGTTTACGAATTGATATACCCACAACTGTAACTGAAATTCCATGTCAAGTTGTTTTTAGGGTTCCGTAGTCAAATCATAAACCCTTATAGTTCGATATATCTGTAGATAGATATATAGATACATCTTATGGCCTCTCCTTCTACTTCGACGTCATACGAGATTCGCTTCTCCCATATTTTGACAAAGCCAGAAGCTTGCTTATCAAAGTTCTCCTGAAGGTTCATAAATTCGGGGTGAGATGCACCAAATATCTTGGGTAACCGAGAGATTCGCAGTAAAAGATGATGTTGGCTAGATGTTTTCTCCTACCGTCCACATGTACCAATCACAGACTACAGTGAAAGGTTTTGAGAAGGAGTATATTTTGGGAAGTACATCTGTGTCCATTTAAAAAACGGGGTCCGTGAATATTCATGTTCCCACGATCCTTGCATGTACAACCTGATTTTTTGTAATCCAGTTATTAGTGCAAGATAGTTTATGGGCGCTGGATATCACTTTAGCTATTATTATAATGTTCAGCGGAGTCAACCCTGGTAAATGTCTGTATGTCATAGTCGTTTTATCTAGCTCGCCAGATTACAACCAACCCTTAAGGAAACCATCCCCTCAACCACTTTTATCCTCTATCAAACCTCGTTCGTGTCCTCTAGCCCTGCTGTCGTCGAGCCTAGGCGCTCTCTTTGCAAAAGACAGAACAGAGTTTCACTTGAATTTTTTAACTCAGTTTCCCCCCATTTTGAGCCGAAGGTTAGATACCATATTCTGGCAGAATATGGCATAGGAAGCAAAGGGGTAGTGATAGATAGATTGTAGAGGCTGTCCTGGATGGGACACACTTCGACCATAAGGTCCATTGTGATGCCTAAGGATGTGAGTGGAGTGGAAGGGATTTTGTGTGTAGGCTAGGAATTGATAGGATGTGCGGGTGCAGCCGACTTAGATAGGAACTATGCCCATACTCATCTGGAGTTCGTGAAGGAAACCGCAGGAAACCTTCACAAGCATAGCCGGTTACTTCGTTCTTGTTCATACGCCGACATTTTTGTCAATTAACCACTCCTTTATTTTCTTAATTGACGAACTGCCGATGTCGGGATTCGAACCATATCCTCCCAGTTCCAAGTACACACAACGCCTTTACAAGTGCGGCTACTTGATTGGTCTAAGGGGTAGTGATAGTTTCAGTTCAAGTATCAAACTCAGCGGCCACGCAGAAAGCTTATAGTTTCTCCCATGGGTTTTTTTCTATAATCGATTGGTGAGGGATACGTTTGAGACAATACCGCGTATCTGCGAGTTGGCTATTTCATTCCTCTAAACCCTAAAGCTATTGATCTCAAAAACAAAAACTCGACTACGATTTTGAAATCCTTTTATGAAGAACGCTTTCTTAATACCCATATTAGAATTAGTTTTTAGCGGCTAAGGTCCGTAGTTAATTCAGTTGTTTGGTAGATCAATTCGTAATCATTTTAGGCCTGTTCGTTTTTGTCTTTGTTCTGCAGAAAAAAGAAACGAGATATTTTCTTTTTACATTTTTTTTAAGGTGGAGACTTGTGGTATGCTTTATTTTTAATATGTTTCATATTTTTATTTTATGACAGGATTCTAAAATTGCCATTGCAAATTAAGATATTCGTTTGTGTCCAAAAATTAATGTTTTACGTTTTGTGTGTGGGGTTGTCTTAAAATTTTACATAATTATCAAAAATGTCTCGAAAAGTTTCAAATAATAATACATACGTTTATTCAATTTTGTGAAATATTCAGAGGTTTGAATGAAACAGTGGCAAGCATAAAAATTATCGGCCTTCGCCTTATTAAAATTGCAATATTTATTTTCGTCATGAATAACGTTCTCAATCAAAATGATAGATAAAATATTCAAATGCAAATTTGTCTATAGCTCCTAGTAGCTGTAAATTAGCGCCCATTTTTCAATGTTTTATATTTGATTTGTGCCTTATTCATTCGATTTTGTAAAAAGGCTTCGGATAAAAGTTTTTCATTATAAAAATACAACTTTTATTCGAATCCCAAAATCCGAATGGATAAAGTACAAATCAACTAAACAAATTTTGAAAAATGAGCGTTACTTCTGTGGCCCATATTTTTTGGACCACTACTAAACATAGAATTGCAACCTACTATTGCCAATTGCTCCTATATTAATGTAATGGGTATCTTCAGAAACCGCCTAATTCGAACAAAATTTGACGTTTTGTTTTTTTGCAAAACCGCACTGATTAGAGATCGGATTATGTGAAACTATATATTTAGTCTGGTATTATAAATAAATAATGGGGTTTAACCTCCGTTTTTGAGACACGAAGGTCTATAACAGAGGCCACCCACATCATTATTTTTCAACCCTTATTTTTACTGTACATTTTTATGATGTGAGTGGAGGATCAGGAATTCGTACGCAGACTAGGAATTGGTAGGTGGGCGGCTGCAGCCGATTTTGATAGGAACTATGCCGATATTTAACTGGAGTTCGTGAAGGGAAACTGCTGAAAACCTTCATAAGCGTAGTCGGTTACTTCGTTCTTGTCCATACGCCGACAATTTAGTCAATCAACCGCCCCATTAATTTTTAATTGACAAACTGCCGGTGTTGGGATTCGAACCCATAACCTCCCAGTTTCAAGTAGACACAACGCCTTAACAAGCGCGACTACTTGACTAGTCTGGGCTTATGCAGATATGTTGAGAAGTTGTCGTTTTTTATAACCTATTCTAGAACTAAAAAGTGACTTTAAGTTAAATGGACAAAATAAATCCATACGCATGCAACGACCATATTTTTTTGCGTAGAAATTGGACATTCCTATAAGAACATTATTCCTTATTGTAATCTTATATTTTATGGTGTTTTATTGAATATAATCCGATCTCTAGTACTGGCATCGTTTTTATGTTTGTATATGTTTGACAGTGTTTTGTTTTGCGTGTTATAAAAGTACAGTTGGCATCTCAGTTTAACTTGGCATACAGTTTTCTATTCGGATTTTTTCATAGACACGATAAGAGGTTATGCATAAAATACGTCTAGAATTTTTGAAACACCTCCTACTTTGTCACGCTCCATCACAATTTTGTCAATCCCCTATCTAATAATACATCACATAATCTAAGTTCGTGAATGGCTTGTTCATGAAAGCTTTCAACATTTCACACATTGATAATTATCTCAGTATACACCGGGTATTTAAGCAATTAACTCAACTAGTCAAGCAAAAAGTTGGTTTTTGGAATTTTTTTGTAGAATAATTTATTTACCCATAAATCTTCATACCCCTAACTATACTGTTCAAATATTTTCAGTTTCTTTTTCCGTGATTTCTACCTATATCATTTTTGGTTGAACACTTTGTATAATTACAAGCGATAGGTACCGGGTGTTTAAAATTTGTGAATCTTAATTACAATGGCAATCTAATTTCATGAACATATTTCAGAAGAAAAAAAAAACTGCTAATAATGATTTGATTTTTATAATTTTTTCAGATAGATTTGTTGCTTGTAAAAAAAACTTAATTTGTTCCAGTAAAACATTATTATTAATTAATAATATTAATTTAATTTAATTTGTTATATATATATATTTCATTGATGTTATTAATTTGGTTTGGTTGTTTTTGATTTGTTCTCGGTGACACCCACATTCTGTTCGTGTGTAGCCATTACTATCGGTCGACTAGGCTTTGTCTGTCCTTATGAAGTTGCGTCACATTTACAACAATTTGTGCGCTGCTGGTCTGTAATAATCTATACCGCATCCAGATTCAATTAATCGTCTTAGAATTTTATTCATATTTAACATTTTTTTTTTCAATCTCGAAACAAAACAATTATTGTACAATAATTAAAATGAAAGTTTCTATCACTTTAAGTTTTGAGATATAGTTATTCAAATAATGAAACAAAATTAGACTTACATCTAGAGGGTATTTTTATCATCGCCGGTAGCTAAATTCATGTAAAACATATTAAAACAATTAAATTACACCATGTAAAAAAAAGTTATTTTGCAAGGTTTAATTTTAGTTTTTTATGTGTTTTACGAGAAATTATCGACTAGCGATGATTGCGTTGCAATCGAATTGCCGGTGTTTTATGTATATTTTTTTAAATAAATTTTCGAATACACAAACTTCGTTTCGAGTATTGTGATAGAAGCTTTGTTATTTGAATAACTCGTAATATTTATGTACAGTTTATTTTTAATTATTATTTTCTTTTATTTGAGACAATTAATTGAAACTGGTATTAAGTATAGTTTCAAAAACAAAAAACAAATTGTAAGGATTTAGTGTAAATGTTTACTAAATTCTTAGAAACATAAAGTACTTCGTATTCACAAATACAGATTTTGATAATAAATAATTTTTACACTGGTGTTTAAACTCGGAAACATGTGTTTTAGCAAAGCTTTTCGACAATCGAAAATATATGTGACATTTTTTCTTATACTTGTATCTTAAAAATTTCTATTAAGGCTCTTATACATATAGTCCATTTAATTTAAAAGCAGATGCATAAACAGTTGCGGTTAAGTTTATTCATTCAAGGTCAAAATGTTTCATTTGGTCATTGTAACCTTATCTCATCAGCGTGTTACAAAATAATGAGTTTTGGATACCCTTAGGACGTCCTTAGTTATAGAAGTCCAAAATCAGTAGGTGCACAAACAGTTACGACCAAGTTTATTGATTCCATGTCAAAATTATTCGTTTGATCATTGTAAACTTATTCGACCAAAGTTTCACAAAATATTAAATGTGGCATATGAACGTCCTGATCGGTTCTTATTTTGAAATGGGCACAGATATACTTCCCAAAATATACTCCTTCTCAAAACCTTTCACTGTAGTCTGTGATAGGGATATGTAATGTGAAAGAGAACCACCCTATCTCAAGAAAGGGATTGTCTGGTATACAGACGGATCCAAAACTGAAGAAGGGACCAGGGCGGGAATCTACGGTGAAAGACCCAAAGAAATATGTCATAGTCTTTCAAGCAGAAGTCTACGCCACACTGGCTTGCGTCCGTGAGAACCTGCGTAGAGGCTACATAATCCAGAACGTATGCATTCTCTTGGACAGTCAAGCTGCTCTAAAAGCCTTGTCTGGAACTGAGGTCATCTCAGGGGTAGTCAAGGATTGTCTCGAGGAACTGCTGGAGCTGGAGAAACGGAACAATGTTAAATTGATCTGGGTGCCGGGTCACAGTGGTTTCGAAGGAAACGAAAAAGCAGTTGTCTTGGTAAGGAAAGGAGTTGGAATACCCTTCATAGACCCAGAGATATTTTAGGAATTCCAAGGAATGCATGTAAACAGGTGATCAACGAACGCTAAGGGTTCGGGAAAATACTGCTTCGGAGTGTAACCAAGAAGCTGTCTCTCGAAGCTGAACAGGATGCAACTGCGGAAGGCATTATCCCATGCGGAATAACGGGTCCATTGTGTACAGATTGTGTGGTGAGGAGGAGAAACGTCCAGCCACATTATCTTTGACTGCAATCTCTGGGTTACAGCAGATACAGGATATTCGGTGCATCTCACCCCGAATATATGAACTTTTAGGAAGACTTGAGCAGCAACCTCCTGGCTATTGCCAACATATGGGAGAAGCGAATCTCGTCGGACTGAAGTAGAAAGGGGAGCACAATGAACCATAAGGTCGAAGTGCAATACTTTTTAGACCCCAAGATGTTTCTATCTATCTAAGTTATTCAACAGAGTGCGGTTAGCCGAAGGGTATTTGCCACGAGGATTGGTGTTGGAAACATCAACCTACTAGTTCTAGTTTATAATTTACCCACCAGGGAGCCCCCCTAAGTACTGGAGTTCCCAATATAAATAACATTGGGACACATCATTCTAAAGCTATGTTAAGAGTGATCAAATGAAACATTTTCATCGAAAGTTTCAATTTGAAACGAAACTGTGTGTTCCGAACAATTTTTGCCAAAAATGCACTCGAAAATAAAATTATATAGAAATTAAAATATGTATTAGGCCTTTTTAAACAAATTGGTAGAAAAAAAAACAAATCTTTTATAAATATACATTTTTCATTATTATTTATTAAAAATTTAATTTGCAAATTTTTCGTTTTTCAATGTGCTAATTTTTTTATTAATCTATATATATATGTATGTATATATATTTTAATTTGTTATATATGTAAACCATTTTATTAAATGATTGTGATTCAAACACTTTTGTAATTAATTTTTGATTGAGTTTACACCACCAATATATTAATTAATTAATTTCATTTCAATTATTTTTAATTCAGTAGTTTGTTGATTATATTTTTTGGATCAAAACAAATGGAATTTTTTATAATTATTGTTGACACCAGTGTATTTGTGATATTTATTTTGGAATCATATTTATTTAGTTTTTGATTTGAATATCCCGCTAAAATGAGTTGTTTCATTTGTTAATTTATTCATATTTTTTTGTATGATTATTTTTTTTTCAAATGATGTTTTAATATTAGTTAACAAAAACTCATGTTCAAAGGAGGCAGATTGTTTTGATTTTGTAATATTTAAGGATGTACGAGCACTAGATATAGTCCGTTCATAAAATTCTTCAAAATCTTATATAGTACATTCATAAAAGTCCACAATAAAGTTTATTACTTTTTGTTGTAAGTTAAAATTAAAATTTAAGAAAAAAACCTGAGATTTCGGGTAATTAAGCTACCACCGATATAAATAAAATTGACCCGAAAAAATCAAGCCTTAATCTTTTTGAAGCTTTAGTGCTCGTACATCCTTAAGGGTGCTTCGATAAATGTCGACATATTTTTGCTATGCTAAACTCATGAATGGGAAAGAATTACTTACAAATTGTTCGATAACTCGAGGGAGGATCTGAGATAGGCGGAACTTCAAAGCACCGCTTTTAACCTCTATAAGTATATGGTTCCATCCTACCAACTATTTGGTTTAGAGTATGAGGCTCGTTAATTTAAGCCATATCGTTGGCTTTCAAAATTTTTGAGCTAAACGTTGGACTTAGATGATTATTTATGGACGTATCATTTTTTGTGAACCGTTTTGCATAACTTTACTAGAAGAGGTTAACAACAACATTTTATAATCTGGGAACATGATTCTTCGACATGATCATGCAAAACTAAAGTCGAATCACCTGGACCTCACTGTATGTACTCTCATAGAGTAGAAAATTTAATCTGCATATAGTTTTGATCGCTAGACCGTATGCATTTCGAAATTACCATCCAAGCGAGCTTTACATAAATCTTACAACCGTACACAATATTTGTTTTCTAAGCACTCGAGAAAATTTGAATAAATTTTGTGTAAATGACGCCTTTAAATATTTAAAATTTGAAACAATCTATATATCTTGGAACATTTCTCTTCCACGGGTTATGTAAGTGTTTCCGTATGTTTAGGGACACTATTGGGGTTGTAAATATTTTTTAAGTAGATTGTATTTTTTATGTTGTGTCAAGGTGAAGGGTTAGATATTGTGAACAATTATTTTATAATAAATTTTAAACTATCTAGAAGGGACGTCACTGTTTCGGCTCAAAAAAACTCATTTTTTGTATTGCTTCCCTCGATACAAAACGAGGGGTGGGTATAAATAAAAAATGACGTGTCTTTGAAGTCAATTGTTTCGAAAAATTCGAACTATGTAAAATGAATTAACATACATTTCGCCATACATTTAATGATCTCTTCTAAATTCTATAGCTCTTTTATTTATTGCAATATATTTTTGAAAAATATTCGTATTTCAAAATATTTCAATTTGAAATTCAAAAAAATTCGTTACACAGGAGTTGCGTCAACTTAGCGAATTTCTTTAGAATACATAAATACACTGTATAGCGGTCACAATTTTAGTCTGATCAAAATGAAATGTCGTATCTGATATGATTTTAGTATTTACAAGGCCAATTTTATTAATAAATGGCATACGTCAAAGGGGAAGGGGGGCATACAGAAAGAAGAAAACACAAAATATAAAATATCTCTCTTAAAATTAGAATAATCGAAAAATGCATAAGGAATAAAGTTGTAGAAAATCATGTTTGCTACAATTCATCACCTTATCATTTTTGCTCAAACTCTAATGTTTACAGAGATATTAAGGAATTTTATTTTCAATCTTAAACCGTCAATATTTTTGTAAATATTAGTGTAACAGAAAAAATGATAAGAAATAAAATTACAGTAATACTTAGTTCCTACAACTTTACTTCTTATAAATTTTTTTATTTTTTGAATATTAAGGGAGATATGTCAAATTTTGTGTTTCCCCCTCCCTCTACACCCCCTTTGCCCCTTGTCCGATTTTACCCATTAACGAACGTAACCTTTTGAATACCAAAAGCACTTCAAATGCCAAATTTCATTTCAATCGGAATAAAACTGTGACCGCTAGAGAGTCCACAGACACATAAACGTATATACAAATTTTAGCGATAGCGATTTCGAACATCTAGTAGGTAGGATCGATGGACATTTGAAGAAATTTTTACGAAATTCCAACATTGGTACAAAAACAATAGTCGCTAAAATGACGTTCAAAATTACATTGTTGAATTTTCCAAATCTATTCGATGTTCATCGACGTTGTCGATATCATTTTCTCTCGATATATCATTTTCCCTCATTGTAGTGATTTGTTATACAAAATGGCGATGTTTCGAAATTCGATAACTATATATTTTTGGGTCTATCCACAGAGACATCATACCTTAATTTAAAATGATCTCTTAATTTTGTTAACTAATTTTCAAACATTTATTGAAATTTAATTAATTTTTTTATTTTCAATAATTTTATATTTTTCAATTAATTTCGTATTTATTTGTGAATAAGATGTATTTATTTTATTATTTAATTAATTACACTTAAAATCAGGTAATTACTTTTATTTTGGTTTAATTGAAATCATCTAATTTAAAAATTTTATATTAAATTCCGTTTATTCAATCGACGATATCTATCGAGTACATACCACATATACATATCGATATCTTTCTCTTTATTATTTAAAAAGAAGAGAGACGCCAATATTTACTGGTAAATACGATAGATGTTGGTTGAATTCACGAAAAAGCATAATACCCTTCAAATTGGGGAAATTACAAACATTTTTGCCTCGCTAAGAGATAATTTTGAAAATATATTCAAGAATTTTATTATTTTTGGCACAAAATTTACGTAGATGCTACTAATTGCCTACAAATTCGACGACATCGTGCTTCGCAGGTATTGCTTCGCCAGACTAAAATCATAAATTGCTTTATTCAAGGAGTATCGAATCAATTTGCATGAAGTATAACTTAAGGTATTTCTAATGACATGCGAGTAAAAATAGTTTTGCACAAAATTTTGCAAAGAGGTAGTTTTCAACTATATAAAGTTGTAAAAAAAAATTGTGGAAGTATTAACCGTCTCTGTAAGCTGCAATAAATGTTCAAAGTTGTCAATATTGAACACATAAAGGATACGAACCCTGACTGTTTAGGAAACATTTTTGAACATTTTTATTTCGCTTTTTTGCTATAGAAAGTAATTTTGCAAACAAAACTGGATATATGTAAATAAATAAATTACGGATGCTTTGAGCCTAAATAAGATGTAATTTACCGTGTCGTTTACCAAAAAACAATAAACAAAGATTACTGTTTCACAAATATTTAGGCTATTCCAGAAGTAAATTGTACAAGCAGCAACGTTGCTTTTACAATTACGATACGCTGACCATGTGCTGACTGCTATACCGTGCACATAAATGAGCAATGTATGACAATGTGTTACACAGCATTGTCAGATTTACCGCACTAATACAACTACTATTTAAAAAGTTACCTTTTCTCTCTTTCTAAGATATAGTGTTCTCTCTCATGCCGTTAGAAATACCTTAATTCAATACGATGTCATAAAGATTCCAGACACATCAAATAAATTTTTACAGAAATTACAAACAGCTTCGAAAATACAGCATTTTGCCATAACTTTTTGCTTATTTGAAAACTAGAAACCTTGGAAGGTTTGTTATGTAGAAATTTATCCTTGAATAAATAGCCTCCACGAATCTAATAGAAATGTTTGGTAAACGCAATATTTCAAGAAATTCCATATCTACCATTAAGTTGAATGTTTGCTTTATGTTGCTGGAAAGTTTGGAATTTATTGTCATAAATTCTCTTCTTGAAATAGCGCCACAGAAGTTTGGGCATGTCTGTTTGATTGAGCAGCCCCAGACTTTCAGAATCCTGGAGCACATCCAAACTGAAATAGTGCCAGGTATGGAATTTTAGTCTACACGCAACTTTTTATTCATCGGTGAATTCCTTCATAACAAAATTACCAAGCTTTTAAAAATCTGAAACACGAACAAAACAATTCAAAAGTTGTATTTTTAAATCATCTAGTGACTTTTGAGACATTATGTAGCGATAAAATTGAAAATTTTTCAAAACTATGTCATTATTCAAAGGAACACAAAACTAAAAAAGATGTGCGTAGCTAGGGGGGGGTGCTTTGAGTGTTTAAATAACTCTCGAAATCTGAAAAATTTATTTTCAAAGATACAAAAAATATGAGGCAATATAAATCATCCCCCAGCCCCAATTTATCTGGCTACGCTTCTGTTATATCTTTGTGTGTGATATTAGTGTACCTAAATAGGGCACTTTAAGGTTCAGTTCTATTTTGTTGAACATAACTGTATTAGAAGTCTGTTTAAAAATTCTTACCTCCAGCGGTGGCGAAACAGGTCGAGTAATTTCTCGAGAGCTTTCGAGGGAGGGCCGATAGACTACAGACGATTAACCTAATAACCTCGACTCCTCTTATTTAAATATCAAACTCAGTTTCCAACCATGGTTTTGGAGAGTTTGGGCTTTAGTTCTCGCTGTTTAAACTCGATCCTCTACTGGGTTACAAGGTTTTGAATAGCCGTGGATAATTTCCCACATTGCAGGACCTGAGGTGTCGGAGTACTCACCACCCACCCCCAGGTCTTCCATCGCCCCTGCTAAGCTCTATCCTTTTATCAGTCTGTATGTCTGTACTTATATAAATTTTTTCAATTACAATTAGATGATTTCAGAATTAGATCAGGAGATCGAAGTATCAAATTTATGCATCATTTGTTATCTAGCTATGTTATGTATTAACTTTGTTATTTTATATACGAACATCCCAAGGTGGGATTGACCCTTAATATATCAGCCTTCAAAACTGGAATAAAATGTTAATACTTTTCGATTATAAAAAATCAATCCAAAAAAAGTGAGAGATCAGTATCTTTCGTATGATTTAATCCTAATAAATAGCGCCATGTCTACGATTCGTAGACAAGTTTAATATTAAAAATCAGTCTCTCTAATATCAGTCTACTGATATTAAAAATCAATCTCAACTTGGACGGCTGGAAAAACCTAGGTATAGTTCGTATATGATGAAACAAAGTTTACATGTAGTGGGTTGCAAATGAACCATTTTGTTTTTTGATACGGTGAAATCCTGAACTGAATATTCAAAAATAAATGATAATTTTTAAAGACAAAAGATGCGAAACAATTGAATTTTGTTGATTAATAAAATTTGTAAAATATGATTACAGGTGTACATCTTTAAGGCATATTCGTGATAATCAAGAAAAAGAAAGTGCCTTTCGTGGTATGTGCCAAATGATTGAAATCAATTCAAGTGCGATTGTTAACGATTTTCCTTATTTCTGTGATGCGGTTGCATCATGGACAAATCCACCAAATGATTTACGTCAAATGATATACAAGGTAAAATGTTTATCAAATATTTATCAAAGTGATTATTTGCCTGATCCACGGAAATTTAAATTATCGTTGTAATATAGTTCTTTAGGTCGAGTTAGTGAAGGTTGTGAGGTTTTTAAATTAAATAAAAAAAGAGTACCCTCGGATCAGTGATCACTCCCGTAGAGATACGAGAAACTTTCGTGGATCGGACGAATAGTCTCAAGCATAAATTAATGTTGCCAGATGGAGCTATTAAGCGTTAATGGGCTATTAAGTACCAAAAACCCAGCAGCTATCTTTTGTATTGGGATCTCGGCCAGGGTGCGGAGTTTAATAGTTCAATCTACTAGCTGTAGTTACTAAGTTATTCACCAGAGTGCGACTACAAAACTTGTAGGCTGAACGGTATGTCACGGGATTTGGGACAAGAAACATCAACCTACTAGTTCTAGTTTATAATTCACCCACCAGAGAGCACTTGACAGGACACTGTCGATTGAACTACCACCTTCATAACTTGAGGATCTCTGATGATCTCACTTGTAGGACCTGTTTGGAGGACGATGGAACCTCCATACATATTATATGCACCTGCAGAGTGTCAGGCATAGAATGTTTGGGTCCGAAACCTTGGATCCATCAATCCTGGGAGCAATTCCGGCGGAGAAGTTGTGGGCCTTCTGTGTGACGTCTGGTCTTGACAGAATCCTATAGCTTCATCTGCTTAAAATAGCACCTCTTATCCGGAGACATCTCGCCTTCGGGTGACAGGTTGTTCTCAAGGAGGTCACAAAGGATCCCTTGGTCTAGGTGCTAGGGACCCAATTGCGGTACCCCTCTTTCTAATTATTATTACCACCAGAGAGCGTATTCAAGTCCTTGAATGCCCAATACTCAACCACACAAGTGGTAACCTTTTTTTAGAATCTTTACAGTCGATTTATGCTGAATCCATTCTGTTTTCGAAAGAATGCTTGGAATAAGAGATGTTAGGATTTTTATAACCAACAACTTATATTCGAGACTTTTTTTCGAAAAAAAAAATTGATTCGGCACAAATTGACCACAAGCGTCTATCAAATTTTATTCATATTTTATAATTATGTGAAATAGTGGTCTAACGTTACCACCATCATGTTAAGAACCAATTATCAAAAAAACTTAGTTTTTTATTGTCGGTTCTAGAACCTTCAGTTCTTCCTAAAAATCAAAACCCAAACGAGTTTTCTGTTCAGCGTTAGTAATCTCTCATCTGACGGGGGGAGAATTGATCCTCTTACCGTTACCAAATAAAATTTAGACCTCTCGTTAAGATAGGTTTGTCTGACGCTACGAATGACAGACAGAAAAATAGTTTGGAAGTGAATTTGAAGGATTGTTTTGATAATTTCGCTTGCGAAAGTTCTGTAGAAGCCTAACAAATCTTAGACTCTTAAATGTTATTAATATTATTATCGTCTGTCGAAGAATTTAGAACCTTTTTACAAATAAGTACTACTTTGAAAGAGACCTTCGGTTATTGTTAGTAATTTCGTTATATATTTTTATGTTTCAATTTTAGATTTTTATTGGTTATAAAAATCATCTAAGTCCCGAATTATGGATGGCATTTGTCGAACAATTACCTGCATACACGATTCATCAACTTGTTGTACTTTATGATATTTAAATTACCATAATTGTTTCAGAGGTAAGTGTTTATTTACATCGTTATATTAAAGTTATGTATCCAATAAGTGACAGTTTTTATTCACCAACATACTTTTGATAAATAGATATATCTTGTGGCATGGCTACGGAATCCTATCTAATGTGTAGTAGTAGTAGTGGAGGAGGGGAAACCGAAGCCTGGCATTAGGCCTTTCTAGGCTTTTTTACCGACCCTTAAGAAACTCACCCTTTTAACCTATTCTTTCCTCCAGCCCTGTGTTCGTTGTCGAATCTCCCCGTCTTCTTTGCGAATGACAGGGCATTGCTTTATCTCAGGTTCCCCATTTCGGTCGAGTCGAAGGTTAGGTACCGTATTCTGACTCTGTAGGGATATCTTTGAAACCGTAAGAGATAGAAAAAAAAATTATTAACAAAAAATCTTCTTCTTTTTAAAATAAACAACTTTTGTTTGAAAATTTTTTCCATAAACTTAATAGTTTTCTTAAAAGTTCCTCGGAAAGCGAAAAATATGCCCATCTTTAAAACCATAAGAGATATTTTAAAACTTGTGGAACAATTCAAACATTGATATACAACTTAGTATATACTGGGTATTCAAACAATTAACTCAGTTAGTTGTTACATTACTTTAAAAACACTTTGAATGTTTTCACACTTGTTTGCATAGTCCCCATTTAAGTTCATGTTAAAATTGGAATTATTACGGTCTAATTACAAATAAACCAAAATTTTTCTTTTGTTTTTCAGATTTTTTTATAGCCAAAATGTAAATAAAAGGCTTTGAAATTTGAAGTATTTAAAGCACAAACATTTTGAAAGAAATGATTCTGTTAGTGCCCTAGGCATTTATTTCAGTATGAGATTTATTGAAACACAGCCTGTAAGGTGATAATTAATTGATTTTTTTTTTTGAGAATCTCATTTACATATTTATTTATTCGCCGAAAAAAAAGTGAAACATTTTGTTATTTACTATAATTGAGAGTATCAAATGAATTTAACGAATTTATTTTGCGTGGTTAACTGTTCAAGAAGTAACATGGAAATTAATTTAAATTAAACTATTAATTATTCATACATAGAGTTTACGCATTTATCCCACTTTCGTTTAAAAATGCTAAATACTAACATTGTTTACGTCAAAAAAGTAATTTACGTAAAATATCTAAATTACAATACATACCGATCTGTTATACATAGAATGTTGTGAAGGCACTCTGTTAATCCCATCCTCGTCGCCAAATATTTTATACTTATGTTTGTGGATATTGTTTAAATAAAACACATTATTTTTATACAGAACATGTAATTTATTTGCACGCTTATGGGTGACCATACACGTCTGGTTGAATGGAGCGCAATCTTCATAATGCTTGTGCTTCCCCTCTGAATCTATCTCTTATCTGTATGTCCTAAGTCGGAAATGGTATTGTACTGCGCATGACTACAGTTAGGTATATCCTTTAGCGCCTTCACACTTTGAATATTTATTCAATTTTATTGAAAAGTCAGTGTAACTTATTGACTCGTATTGTTAGATAGTTTTGTCCAATTTAAAAACGGGATAAGTGCGAAAATTCATGTTTATTTATGTTACAATTTAAGAATATTTAGAATTAAGATTTTTTTTTGTTTTGTTTCGAAAAAAAAAAAAGATTTATACGTTTTTAATTAACGTAAATTCCAATTTAATAATAATCAATTGTTTTTCGTACTGTTTAAAAAAAATGCAGGCGATTTAAAAGTGTTCCAAGAAAATGTATACGTATTTTTATTTGCCAACAAAAATTGAAGGACTAATCTTTTTTTAGCTAACGTAAAATTTTTGATCATAAATCATTCACTGTTGTTTTACCAGTCTTATCTTTAATATAGCCCCACAAGAAAATCCCAGTGATACAGATGAACGCGGATGTTATTTACCCTATCGTATTCGTCTAATACACTTTTTGAACAATGTTCAATCAAAATAAGCGCTGATATCTTAGTTGGAAGTGGCTCCATCTTACTGGAGCAAATCCAAAACCGTTACCTTATCTGCCAAAAGATAATCCAATTAATCACTCGCTGATAACTGTGACTCTTGCAGTTTTCCTTCGTAATATGATTATTTTGAGATGCTTAAAGGAAGTAAGAAATTCTGGACTTTTCGAAGCAGACGAGCTTTCTCGTTGCTCGAAGGTTAGTCTGTTTTGAGTCATTTTGTCAAATAAGATTCTTAAGAATGCATATACAATTTTTTTGGAGCACCTCCGGTATAATTAAATAGCGTCAAAAATCGAGCTATCATTTCAAAATTTTATAATTGATTTGTGCCTTGTATATTCGGATTTTGGAAAAATGTTTCTAATAAAAGTTGTTAGTTTATTTAATAATGAACCATTTTTATCGGAAACATTTTTTCGAAAACCGAATAAATAAAGCACAAATCAATTGCTCAACTTTAAAATGATAGCTTGACTTTTGACCTCCATTTGTACAACTTGGGCATAGTCCCACTGATTTTTCCTAGTATTTCCAATGTTTGTAAAAGAGTTGAATCAAGCTTTCTTGACTTTTGAATCGTACTGTAATGCATTTTAAATTGATTGAATTGTTAATTTGGAACATATAATTCGAAGACTTCTGTATTATACTAATTTTATAGTAGAATTTCTTTGGTTTTATGAAGCTATCGGAATCTTATCACTACCTTCTGTTCAACGATAAACGTTATGATTGTTGATAAAAAAAAACTATGGGGTATTTCATATAAAAGTTTTATTATCCTAAGAGTCTATTTCTAACTTCGTAGGATCCATAGGATTCAACTTAGATAAAGTTCACGATTGCCTTTATGTTTCCTCTCCAGGAAAAAGGACATCAGTGTAGTAGCAAATAACAGACCATAAAATGTGCTTTTTTTGAAAAGTGAGACCAATTAACGACGTATTTCTATCAATACCAGAATGATGATAATAATTATTCGGTTGTTGAACGAAATTTGGTTGTATCATGGGTTTGGTAGTAGTCTAGTTAACAAGTTAAAAAACGTGTTAATTCTTGCTACTGCGAATTAAAATACGTGCGATAGCTCGTCGAACTCGTTATGACGTCTAGAATAATGTACAAAAATTTCAAACCCCCACATAAACAATTGTAAAAGTTATAAATAATTAAAGATTCCAAAGAAAAGGGGTCTACTTTTTTGAATATTACTAAAAAACTATTGGTGCTAGAGGAATTTTACAAACAGATTCTTAAAGAGGAGGAAATTGACCTCTATTGTTAATAGTTTAAATAATAGGGTTCCGCTCGTTCCAAATATAGTTTTTTGAGCAAGATTATGATTAAAAAAAAAAAATTAACGGCACTGCGCTCACCGCGTGGAACCCTATTTTCAACATTAAATAAAAAGTATTAACAATAAAGATCAAGTTCCGGGAGTCGACATTTTTTTGCGGAAATTTCCTCCTCTTTAAGAATCTGTTTGTAAAATTCCTCCAGCACCAATAGTTTTTGAGTAATTTTCAAAATAGTAGACCCTTTTCTGTGGAATCTTAATTGTTTATAACTTTTGCAATTGTTTATGTGCGTGCGGGTTTGAAATTTTTGCACATTTTTCTAGACGTCATAACGAGTTCAACGAGCTATCGCACGTATTTTAATTCGCAGTAGCAAGAATTAACACGTTTTAGCGAATTTCCTGAAAGGAAATAGAGCTATTGGTCCCGTACCGAAGTCAAAATTTCGCAAAAATTTCTTCAAATGTCCATCGATCCTACCTTGTAGATGTCAAAAATCACCATCTGTAAAATTTATATATATATATCTATGGACATATATATATATATATATATATATATATATATATGTGTGTAATCACTCTAGCGGTCACAGTTTTTATTCTATCGGAATGAGATTTGGTATTTGAAGCGCTTTTGGTATTCAAAAGGTCAAGTTCGTTAATGGGTAAAATCGGACCAGGGGAAAGGGGGTTTAAAGGGAGGGGGAAACAGAAAATTTGACATCTCCCTTAATATTCGAAAAATCGAAAATTTTATAAGAAGTAAAGTTGTAGGTATTAAGTTTTACTGTAATTTTGTTTCTTATCATTTTTTCTGTAACCCTAATATTTACAAAAATATTGACGGTTTAAGATTGAAAATTAAATTCCTCAATATCTCTGTACGCATTAGAGTTTGAGCAAAAAAGATTAGGTAATGAATTGTAGCAAACATGATTTTCTACAACTTTGTTTCTTACGAATTTTTCGATTGTTCTAATATTAAGAGAGATATTTTATATTTTGTGTTTTCTTCTATCTTTATGCCCCCTTTCCCCTTGACGTATGTTATTTATTAATAAAATTGGCCATGCAAATACTAAAATCAGATACGACATTTCATTTTGATCAGACTAACATTGTGACCGCTAGAGAGTAATTTATTTATTCCAAGGAAATTCGCTAAGTTGAAGCAGCTCCTGCGTAACGAATTTTTTTAACTTGTTGACTAGACTATGGTGTATGTAACGAAGTTCACGAAATAATGAAGGTGAGAAAATATTCTACGCATGACGTCCATTGCGTTGTTATCAGACCTTTGCGAAAGCTATTCCTATTTCGTGTATGAAAGTTTTATGAAACTAAAGAAAGTTTTACTTGAATATCGTGTGATAATAATATTCGTGGAATTAAAAAAAAGCACACAATATTTAATATTTCCCGCTAATTTTTAAAATAAATGATACACGCACAAATATATTAATTTAATTAAGGTAAAAAAAATATTTATTTATTATTTTTGTTTTGTAAGTTTGGTTTTTAAAGACTGCATTACATTCCAATATTATTTTGGTTCGGATACGCTTTTGTTTATTTTATTTTGTTTAATTTTTGTTCGATCAGGGTGTCTAGTTGTCTGGAAAACCTGGAAAAGTCGGGGAATTTTTTGCCAAAATATTACTAGACACCCTGTCGATTTAATTTTAGTACAAATTTTTTGTTTGTGATTTTTTATTGGATATAAAAGTCAAATGATTTATAGTTAAAATTTTTGTATTGTCTCTTATTCGGAATATATTGCCCAGTAAATGTCACGTCACGTACCGAAAGCTGTCGCGTATCGCTGAGCATTTCTTGCAAAGAATAGTTTAACGTTACATTCCTGTTTTGCGAAGGTCACGTCATGTCAATCCTTTTATGACGAATTTTTAATAGAAGACCAACCTTGCTGTTTGGGAAGGAAGCTATTTAATTTTTTTTATTGTGTACGGCTACCCTATTAGTTTAAATTTTAGTTTTCGGGGTCTGACTATCCCACTCCCTCCATCTGCATTTGGTTACAATCTTGAAAAATGTGTGTGAATAAATTTTATATTTTCGTAACGGTACTTTTTAAGACTTTTTTAAGACTTATTAAACTTATTATGTTACGACTTACTTAAAATTTAAAAAAAATTACAAATTTTTAAGGCTTATAACTTAACACGTTACGACTAAATTCAAATTTTAAAAAAAATGTGACAAATTTTTAAGGCTTATAACTTAATACGTAACGACTTAATTCAAATTTTAAAAAAAATGTGACAAATTTTTAAGGCTTATAACTTAATACGTTACGACTTAATTCAAATTAAAAAAAAAAAATGTGACAAATTTTTAAGGCTTATAACTTAATACGTTACGACTTAATTAAAATTTATAAAAAAAAGACAAATTTTTAAGGGTTATAACTTAATACGTTACGACTAAATTAAAATAAATAAAAAAATGTGACAAATTTTTAAGGCTTATAACTTTTTACGTTACGACTTAATTAAAATTTAAAAAAAAAGACAAATTTTTAAGGCTTATAACTTAATACGTTACGACTAAATTAAAATAAATAAATGTGACAAATTTTTAAGGCTTATAACTTTTTACGTTACGACTTAATTCAAATTTTAAAAAAATGACAAATTTTTAAGGCTTATAACTTTCTACGTTACGACTTAATTCAAATTTTAAAAAAAATGTGACAAATTTTTAAGGCTTATAACTTGAATTCGATTTCGAACAAAAAAACCTCAACAAAATGTACCTTTAAGAGGCTATAGCTCAAAAACTATTTGCCGACCGACCAATTAGGATAAAACTTGAATCCTCCTACACAATATATTAAATATGGAAAACTAAAAGCAGATTATAACTTTACATCTCATTTTCGTCATCCTTATTTATCATGGCTAACTTTTAAATATCAGTAAGACCAAACTAAAACTGAAAATTTGACGTGACTTACCTGGTCCGTGACGAAACCTTGACGTCCCATTAAGGCTGAATATTATTCATTATCAATCCGATATAGAAGTAATGAATGCACTTTTTAAAAGGATTGAAAAATGTTTTTTTGCATATTTGCACTTGCGTCAAAAGTTGAGCTATCATTTCAAAATTTTATAATTGATTTGTGCCTTATTTATTCGGTTTTCGGAAAAATGTTTCGAATAAAAGTTGCTAGTATAGTATATATATGAACAACATTTATAAATGAATCAATTATAAAATTTTATAATTATAACTCGACTTTCGACGCCGTTCGTACAAATCATATACGGGGTGCCCAGAAAGTACCGCAGGGAATTTATATGAGAATAATATTCTGAGACTAAAAGTCTTCTACCATTTTTTAACCTGACGTGTAGGTAATTAGTTATTAATTAAAATAAGTAACCAATCAGAGGCGCGCACTTCCCTGCTTATCGCTTAATTAATAACTAATTTCCTATACGTTAGGTTAAAAAATGGTAGAGGACTTTTCGTCTCAGAATTTTATTCTCTATCTACCCTATCAATCCCCTGCGGTACTTTCTAGACACCCGGTAGTACAAGATTCAAAGGCAAAACACTATAATTACAAAAAAAAAAAACAATTAGAGAAAATACGCTTTTAAGAAAAGGATTTAAAAGCTAAAACTAATAATTTCATTTAAGTTCAGTGGCTGTGAATATTAAAATATTATTTATTTTTTAAACGGTGCTTAAATAATTTATAATTTAGTACTGAATTAACTAGTCTTTTTAATTTATTTAATTATTATTGAAATTTGTTGTAAGTGGCTTGGGACAAAATCAATTTTGTTTATATTTCAGACAGTAATTAAAGGACAGAATCAGAAGATGAGCTTTGTAATGCCGTACAAAACTCATAATTCGACGTGAATTGCATTTTCTGGTGTATTTTAAACAGATTGTTGTCCAAATTGCTTGATCATATATAGGGGCTTATTCCAATCAATTTGTTTCAAACCGTTGTACAAAAACTGTTGTGAAAATTGCTTGATCGTGTATGGGCGCCTCAAGTATAATATAAGGGAGTATCATCTTACCGATTCTGTCCTTTAGAATTTCAGAAAACCATATTACTCACTGATTGTGATAATTTGACATTTGCCTTTAGATTTTAAGTTTTGCCATTTTTTTTTGTTTTATGATTAAATTTTAAGTAATTTTTCCCAGTACCTTAATTAATACAGAAGTCTTCTCAAATCAATTAACATAAGAATTAAATTTTCTTTTTTCCTTTTTTTTTGTTCATTCCTTTAATTATATTTCAAATTTAATTTATATTTTGTTTGTTTTATTTTCATTCCTTTCGTGATATTTTTTTTGTATTAACGTTCGTTTTTCTTTTTTGGATAAAATGGAATACTCACAGTTTTTTGACAATGTACTTAATAAAGAGGGGGAATCTACACAGAATCGAAAAATAGTATTATAATTTTTTTTTGTAGTAAAACAATCGAACGCATTTAAGGGCCAACGCACATCAAAATAGCAAAACTGCTTTAAACAGTGTTAGTCAGCCTAACACTGTTTTGTTAAAAATATAACATAGGAAATTATACGGATGGGGCGGGGTCTAACTTTTCGGAATCACTAATTGTTTGGCTCAAACGTAAATCACAAAAAAAGTAAAATTCAAACTTCTATCTCTGATTTACATTAACCAAAATTTTTTCAAGGAGGGTAAGGTATTACAAAAACGTTTTGCGATTAAAAATCTTAAAATAGAAACTTTGAGAGATTATTTCAATGTGAAATTCGGTCTTTATTTAACTTTTTAAATCGGATGCCAAGCTCTGAAGTAACAGGAACTTGGAACGACACCTAATCCGGAATTCCAGAGTGTTCCGAAACCTCTGAGTCCGGAACACTCTGCAACCTAGGGCCCCTCGGCCAAGCTCTGTCTCGCTTAGAGTGATCCACACAGTTCATTGTAGAGTTAAAAATAAGTTGAAAACGTTAGCTACTCTACTATTAGGTGTGGAGGTAGCACTGAACAAATTGTGGCGCTAAATTCAAGGCCGAGTAGACAATCACACCCCTTAAGAGGGGTACCGCAAATGGGTCCCCAGTACCTAGACCAAGGGGTCCTCCTTGAGCACCTCTCAGGTGAAGGGTCGTTTGAGACTACCCCTCTCGTGCCAATGAGTCGGCTGCTTCGTTCCCTTTAACGCCAGAGTTACGATAGTTAATCTATCCATAAATGAAAAAAAAATTACTGCATAAAGTAGATACCCCTGAAAAAGGTGTTTTGATTCAAAAAGAAAAACGAATGATTTTCTATAGGGTATAATTTATTTTGTATTATTTTCTGTTTTTCCTAATTTAAAAAAATAAAAATATTACTAAATTATGCTTAAATTGTTAAATTATTTTTAAGTGTTTAATAATTTCTTAGAAATAAAACTTCTTTGGAGACAAGTTTCGAAAGATGAATCACTGGAATTAGAAGATTCACCAATGTTTTTTTTTTAGAACGTGTTAATTGAATTATTTTTCATAATAGTCTAGTTCCTTAACTAGGATTGCGGATCCACATAAAACTTCACATACGTTTAGTTATCAAGTTCTCAACGTGAACACACATCAAATAAAATTTTTTTTCTTCTAAATTCATCCCATTTTAGTTATTTCTGAACAACTCTTTATATTTAAGGACGTTCATCCATGAAGTTTTATAGTATATAAAAAATTTTTTTTATGAATTGAATAGCTCAATTCAGTAGTTATTCTCCCTCAAAAATTTAACACCTGTTGACGATCATTTCAAAGAGTAATTATCGATTAAATATCAAACTTTGAACACAGCGTCTTATGGAGAACATAATTTTTTTTGTACTTAAAATTAGAATAACTATTATTAAAGTAGACACCATAATGAATAATGTTTATAAATATTCTTTGATATATGCAGTTTATATAATTGCATTAAAAAAATGGTGTTGACGAACATTTCAATTAATTATTTAATAAAATTAAAACTTTTTTGTTAGGTTTGTTTTTGCCACCATATTTTGAAAACTGGCGACCACACACTTTAAATTAATATACTCATACACACGAATATAAAACATAGTTTACTGTCAAATCTGTCACATCAAGTCAAATTTCTAATTTACAATTTCCTGGTATTTTCCAATAAATACTTTTAAAATATTTAGGACAAATAAAAAAAGGTTATAAATCGTTGTAAGATTATTGACATACTTTACAACTTTTTTAAAATCCTAAATAAATTTTATTAAAGATAGTACTCATTTGACTTCAGCATAGCAACTGAACGTCTTTAACTGTTTTTGAAAACTATTTGTTTCTATCCATCCATTGTTAGTATGGTTGCCTTTCGGTTAAGTTATACTAACAGAGGTTAGTAGCGTTTACTTAATTTGATATTTAAGTAATATGTCTGAACATTTGTAACATTATTTTGACATTGCTCACACATCTTGACCGGGGACTTAAGATCTCTGGCTTTCCAAACCAGTAATCTACCAACTGATCTACCCAGATGCTGCTTTTATAACAGCTCAGTTTACAGAGCACTGGTTCGAAAACACAGATGACTTTGGTAGATCAGCACTAGTCCAGAGAGCCAGAGGTCTTGAGTTCAATCCCCTGCTAAGATGTGTACGATTTTTCATATCAAAACATTTATGTTCAAATAGTCTAACTCTTTCCTTTTACATTGAATTCTTCAGAAAAACGTGATGGTTTCAAAATTGAAGTCATTTTCCTTCTTAAAATATCAACAACTTACACTTTTTTCGAAAATCAAATGTATTTGTCACAATTCGGCAACGAATAACTTGTATTCAAAATATTGCTTCGAAAATCTATGAATTTTAATAGTTGAATAATAAACGAAAGCTGCTTATATGCGAAGTTTGAAGCTCTCCTGCGGTGTACCGGAACTATCGTTTTTTTGAGTTAAGGAATTAGACTCATAGAGATAATATATATAGAGTAGGCAAGCCGAGTCAAAACTTGTCCCTCAGATAGAAAGAGAATCGCGTAAGTAGAACTGTCTATTTTCTCTACTCTCTACTAATATATAATCATTATACATCATAGAGAATATATTATCTCTATGTTATATATTAGTCATTTAGAAAGAGGCAAGCAAACCTCCGCCATGTTCTCTCTCTTTCTATTGGGGAGATGTTTCCACTTACACGCGCACCTATGACTTGACTACTCTATATGATTGGACTACAATAAAAAGTTGGAGGGGTATTTTTATACCAACTTTGTAATATTATCTTTCAGTCACTAACCTCTATATAAATGGACAGAGTATCCCATGTTACGCCATTACTCAGAACTAAAGATGTAGTCAGCGCCTCTTCAACTAGCCAAGGTACTAAATTTAGCTTCAGTGCTAATATATTAACACAAAGTTTTTAGTCAAGTAAAATTTAAAATTTTTTACTGAAGTAAAATTTAGTACCTTGGCTAGTTGAGGCGGCGCTGTCTACTCATTTGATTTTGTATGTTATTTCACGTTTAGGTCCATAAGGATACTCTGTCCAGTTATATACAGATCAGTGCGTATATAGAGATCAGTAATTAAACAGAGAAGTTTTATTTCTATTGTGTGATATTCCTAGAATAATCACACATATACTTGTACCTTTTTTTAAACTATTTGCGATTTCTAAGTAATAAAATAAGATTATAGTTTTAAAAAACAAAACAAAAAAATTGATCAAAGCTCGGTAGTTATGTGTAACAGATAGTTTTTACCATGTCAAAAACGTAAAATACATAAATTACAGAAAAAAAAGTAATGTGCCACTTACGACCTCATTATTGAATCTGGCGGTTAAAATTCTTCAAAACTGTATCAGAAGATCAGTGTAATTTATTGACTCTTATTTTACTTAAGTAATTTGTGTTCCCAATCTTGGTATCGATTAATCTAATGACACTTTGAATCTTCTCCCGTTTGAACGTATTATCTAAAAGTCCTAGGATATCAGCGGACTATTTTTACACAAAGAGTATCTTGGATTGCCTTGGTAGCCCTACTTTTTAATAAAACTTGAACAAGCCAAACTGCAAAGTTTTGTTCGTTGTTTTGAAACGGCCATAAATAAAGGATGATTCATTTGGAGGTACTTTTTTCAAAACAAAAAAATGAAAAGTAAACAAATTTATCGGGTTATCTTTATTATCATACAAAAGAACCATTCTTTACATTTGTTTTTTAAAGATTATTTCTTTCAAATGTTGTTCGTAACTGCGGTTAACATGGTCCATTCTGCAGTTCCAATTTTCGATGACGCGTCCGAGCATTTCGAGTGGTATTTGGCGAATAAGGTGAGTAATGTTGGCTTCCAGTTGCTCAATCATACGCTGCTTATCCATATAGACTTTGGACTATATAGCCCCAAAAGAAAAAGTCTAGAAGTGTGATGTCACAGGATCTAGGCGGCCAACTCACCGCTCTGAAGCTCGAAATTAACCGTTCACCAAATTGTTCTCGCAATAAAGCCATGGTTTCACGTGCTGTGTGGCAAGTGGCGCCGTTTTGTTGGTACCAAATGTCCTGGAGATCACGGGGTTCAATTTCAGGAAACAAATAGTCCGTTATCATGGCACGATAACGGTCGCCATTGACAGTTACGTTCTGGCCGTCCTCGATGATTCCACCGATCCGTGGTTTATGAGTCCAAACCGTTGTTTTGTCTGAATGTAATGGCAGCTCTTGAATCTCTTCAGACCAAATACGACAATTATGTTTGTTGACATATCTATGGCCGCCATTTTTAATTGCAAAAACATACATAAATAGTTCGTTGAATAGAGTGTTCGGACGCATAATGTAAAAAATTTCTTAAATGAAAAATAATTCATTAAAATTAGAGAGAATGGTTGCAAAGAAATACATTTTTTGATCATTGAAGGCAGGTAGACGTCCAGGATCCGGCAATGTTTTGCTTGCTTGATACGGGAAATTAACAAATAATTTCTCCATTTTCTTTTCAAAATCATCTGTGGATTCTTATGAAAAATGATATGATTTTTAGGGATTGTATCTCGAATACAGATCATTTTGAAATCTGTTCTTATAAATTTTTATTCATATGAGCTCTTGTTCAATTTTTTTCGAACATCCTATATTATATCTAAATATCTTCTATTTTTGTTTCATATAAACAACAAATGACGCGTATCTGATCACAGATTCACAAATAGTTTCAAGATTGGTATCAAATAAAAGGTTTCACTTTAATAGTTTTGGATATGAATATTGTGAAGCATGACATATCCTCCCCCCTCTTCTACTTTTATTAAATAAGTAATATTGTGATTCATAAAAATTCTGCTCAACAAAGATTTTGTTTTGATTGTGGCCTAAGGTCAAAAATAACAAAGAATTTAAATAAAAGAAAAAAACATTTTTCAAAAAACTTTTGATATTATAATGTTGTGTATTAAGAGCGGAGTCTTTTTTTGCGTTGTCGTCTGTACTTAATTTTATAATTTACACAAAAATGAAAAGAAAAAAAAAAAAACAGCAATTGTACTAATTTGGTGAATTTCCTGTAAATTTATTGTTATTTTTCATAAAAATGTAAAAATATAATTTTCATTGATTGTTTGAAGTGATTTTTATTTTCGAATCCGATTTTCATTTATTTTTGTCTCGATTTAGGAATAAATAGTGACAATTTCACATTGGTCGTATTCAGGCAGCCGATTCTGTATTTTAAGTGAGATTGCTCACTTCTCGCATTTTCATCTCACGTGAGTTTGTTCGACTGGTTTTGTAAGGTTGTAGTGAAAATACGAAATTACTGCGTGAGATGATATGGAATATTGTTTTTTCTCAGACTGTACTGTGACATCATAGATAAAATATAGTAGTTATGCTCTATGAATATAGTAGTGTTTGACATTGACATCCGAGTAAAAATAAACAGCAGTGCTTTGATTGTTTAATTTTCATATGAATATATTCATTTTTCAGTCAACATGAATGTGACTGAAAAACAAAAGCAAATGATTATAAATTTCATGAATTAAACTACTCCAAAACACATTACCATGCGTCGTTTTAAGCCATCAATTATTTCTCTCTCTCTCTACTTCTTTCCTTTCTCTCTTGGATCCACGTATACGTTAAGAACTTCCTTGTCGAACAAACTCCCGTGAGATGGCTCACATTTTCACTTCGATGAAAGTTGCGGAATCGAGAGAACTGCTCACATTTAGTATTTTCACCAGATTTCAGTTACAGAATCACTACCCAGAAGAACTAAATCCTTAGTAAACTAAGTAAGTCAGTTTATCTAAAAAATTTAATTCTGAGCATCGCAAGTTCAACAGGATACACCACTGACCTCTAAATAATTGGACAGATTATCCTTTGTTACGCTATTAACCCCAATTGACGCGCTCGTCAACTAGCCAAGGAACTAAGTTTCGCTTCAGGCATGTATGTGTTAAGAATGTGTGCCTGGCAGTGTGTTGTGATCATGTGTTCGTACAATGTTGTGCAACATAGTGCCGCGGATGGTAAGCAGACAAGCAGATTGTAACCATAGAGATAATATATAGAGTAGGCAAGTCATATGCTCGCGTGTAAGTGGAAACGTCTCCTCAATAGAAAGAGGTCACACATCGCTGAGGTAGAGCCTCAGATAGAAAGAGAATCGCGTAGGTTGAGCCATATCTTTTTAATGACTAATATATAGCATAGAGATAATATATACTCTATGATATATAGTCATTATATATCATAGAGAATATATTATCTTTATGTTATATATTAGTCATTAAAAAGAGATAGCTTAACCTACGCAATTCTCTTTCTATTGACTTGCCTACTCTATATATATTATCTATATGGTCACAATTAAGTAGCAGTCAAGGGTTTTAGCATGGAGACTATTTTATGTTTAGTGTCTATGGGTTTTAGCATGGAGACTAGACAAGGAGTCCGAACTCCATGTAAACAAATAATTGACAAAAATAAATTGTCAGTAGTGTTCCTTCAACAAGCAGGGTTGTCAGATTGTGCTACTTTTCCCGAATTAGGCTATTTTTGATATGCTTGAGCTACTTTAAAACTCTTTTTTGCGTCACTGTATATGTTATTATTATTGGTTGAAAATAATTAGGCGCCTTGAGTACTTCATTAGGCTCCTTTTCAATACAGATGGTGCTACTTGATAGAAATTATTCTGGCAACCCTGTCACAAACTCCAGATGAATATCAGCATAGTTCCAATCAAAGTCAGCTGCAGTTGCACAACCTACCAATTCCTAGTCTATATCCAAATTTCTTGTCCATTAGAGGTCGGTAAAAAAGACCTAGAAAGGCCTACTAGCCAAGCTTCGATCTCCCCTCTACCATTACTACTCCCCCCACATTAGTTTCTCATCCTGATCTATTTAGTACCCATGGGATAAAGAAAAACAAGAGAATCAACCGGAATATATATATTTTACGTAATTAAGTACATGTATATATGCAAACAAAATTACATAACTGTTATTACACAATATCTCATCTGTTTTATACCTGCTTTAAGTAAGTATGCATACAGTTTTGAAAAATATAAATATTTATTGTATCTATGCTTTTATAATAGAGATGATATATTTAAAAACTAATAAATGCTTTACAAATAGAATTTTTTTAATATTTTTTTTATTTTTATTTTTTTTATTGAAAAAGCTCTATATTATATATTTTTTTAAATCTTAAGTATACAATATATTCAAACAAAAAGTTTTATATTCGTTGACTCGTAGTTTTGATAAAAAAGGGTTCCGATTCGGTTACAGTCGAATACAGTTCCGATGATACAAATTCAACCAACTATGGCCGATAATTAAGAACCCTTTTTTATTGATTGATTGGATCGTGAGCATAATAATTATTGAAATTTCTACTCTTACATTGATCGTCGCATGAATCATAAAAATCTTTAACGGAAAACGACAATCTAAAAGCAGTCAGAACTAAAAAATACATCATTTTCTGTTATTCTGTCGACTCTAATGTCAGGCAGCCGTAATGAATAATAAATTTTGTATCAAAAACATTAAGAGGTAGAGCAAAAAATGTTTACAACTAAAGTTGTTAGTATATTGATAAGGAACAACTTTGTAGTTTAGAGTTTTGTTTTATCTCTTATCGTTTTCGAAATAAAATTTACACTTTTCGTTGGGAGGTCAGTCAGCAGTCAAGCAAAGGCAGATAGATAAATCGTTTGGCAGGGGATGTTTTAACAAATTTCCATCTTTGTGAAAATGACGTAGGTTTTTGGACTGGCAGCTCTTAGACTCAAAATAGAGCTCCATATGATGTATTCAAATGTTCTAAGGTACAATAAATTGACTTAAAACTAATTTTATAATATATCTGAGCGTTTTTTATTTCGGATTTTTGTTTTTCTATATTTGAGTCGTATTTAGCAATCGGTAAACTATGGCACGTGCTAGAGCAAAACTTTGGCAGTAGAAAAAAAAATGGTTGTACGTATTTTTATGATTTAAATTGATGCAAAAGGAAGTGCCAACTCTGTAATTGCTAAGTTACATAGATTCTAAATACGAGCCTATTCTATACAATATATAAGTCTAGAACATTATTTTACAAGTTAAGGCTAATATGCATGTGTGACAATCGATAATTATCTTGTTAACACTGTCGCTGTTCATGATGCGGATCCATGATTTTGTTTCTCCAATATTTTATATATACGTCTGGGTCGTTTAAGCTCACATAAGAAAAAAGGTCGGAAGTATGATAGTTTATTTGGGGCACTTACTGGCTATAATGATCATAAGAAATTTAATTATAAGAAGATATTCGGGATTGGTCATGGAAAGTAAATACATGGGAAACGTATGAATTGTTGATTAGCAACACACAGGCTATATACAGGATGTCTCATTTGAAACAATGTACTTGAATATTTGTGCAAGGAAGCTTTTCTGAGATGTCCCTCTCCGAACAAAACTACTTTTATTCGGGTAATTTTTTCCATAAAACGCTTCCCTGAGGAAATATTTAGGTATATTGTTCAGGTGCATGAGCACTCTGTATAAACATATTATAACGGCCATGAAAAATAAATACATAGGCAACGATAATTTTCTGAAGGTCATTAAGGTCATGATTTACTTTTAAACTAAAATGTTGAAGGCGCTGAAAAGTTAACACACATATAAGCATTGCTTTATAGTACAAATGTTACTACCCAGCGCTTCCAACATTTTTTTAAAGATTAGAGATTTTTAAATAAAACATGTCAGTTGCCTAATAGCCGAATCATATTTATATCAAATTTAGTAATTTTTAATGTTCTAGTATTACAATTTACAAAAATATTGGGTTTTGATTTCGTATCTTTTAGTTAATATAATTGAATAAATAAAAGATTTCGAAATCAACTTTTTTTTTCTCTTTAATTCGACTAAATTTATTACATTTTAAAAATAATCATTTTATTTTTCTATTTTATTTTTATATAGTATTTTTTGTTCGTAATCATAAGTATATATATATTTATATTTACGTAATGATTACTACCCCATGTGCACGGGTCAGAGAGATCGCTTCACACTATACGGGTTAGTCAAGCGTCACGTACCAAATAACAACATTATGTGACCAGTGCCGTCTTTACCATAATGGCACGTGGGACACAAGACCACGACTCCGGACTGATAGAGGTTCCAATCAGAGGTAATATATACAGAGTAGGCACGTCATAAGCGCGCGCGTAAGTGGAAACGTCCCGTCAAATAGAAAGAGAGAACATCGATGAGGTATACTTGTCTCTTGTATAGCGATATCTCATCGATTCTCTTTTTATCTGCAGGACAACTTTTGACTTGGCTTGTCTACTCTATATATATTATCTCTATGATTCCAATACAGAATTTTCACGGACAGACTTATGATATTGCAGCAAAAGAAAGTATACTGGCCTTTAGGTAAAAATAAAAGTACTTCCAACTCGTCCAAACATTTTTCAATTTATTTCTTGGGTTTTAAAAATCGATGGAAAATGGTCTCTCTCCTAAACCAAGGTCTGTACGCGCAGACATTGTTAACGTTTTGCGCAATAGTTACAATTATATTTTCATAGTTTTAACATTAGTTTGCCCAAAAACTGTTTACTTTCTTTTTCACTTCCTCTCTGACTCCAGTTGCTCTGCACGCGATTAAACAAAAGTACATTTTGATGTTTTCATTCACGTTTTTTTTTGTTTTCTAAAAGAGAATACAAAATCTGTGTACCCAAAAGCGCTCCTGTATTGCCTAAGACGGCCCTGTATATGGGAACATATTTAGGGAACTATCTTGAATCAAAATTTGTTATTTAAATGACTTTCTCCAGAAGTTTTAAGTAATACAAGCTTCTATATTAAAAATTTTACAGTTGATTTGTGCCAAAACTATTCGGTTTTTGAAAAAATCAAAGGATAAATCAATTATAAGATTTTGAAAAAAGAACGCTAATATTGCTGGCGATAGTACACTTGGTACAAGGTGTACGACCTGTATTTCTGTGTCCTGCTCATGAGGTACTAGTCACATGGGTGTGTTTACCGAACACAATGTGCTTTAAAGCGCATCGACGCGATCTAACCATAGAGATATATATATAGAGTAAGCAAGTCATAGGCGCGCGCGTAATTGGAAACGTCCCGTCAAATAGAATAAGAGAGAACATCGATGAGGTATACTTGTCTTTTTCATTACTCTATATATATTATTTCTATGGATCTAACCCTCTAAGACTTCCATCAATCAATGCGCATCCGCTGGACAGTAAAACTCAACACGTGTCGACCCGCTTTAAAGCGCATCGTGTTCGATAAACACACCCAATATTTATTATTACTTATTGAACTAAACATTGACGATTTTAAATATAATTTTTTGACTACGCTTAAATTTTTCTAATAAACTTATATTTATATTTTAAAAATAATTATTTTATTTTTCAAAAAACCAATTGAGAATTAATTTGCAAAAAGTCTTTTTCATAAATTTTGTTGGCTCATAGCTTTGAATTAACCTGAAGGTATGAACAATTTTTGTGCTTCAGTTATGTGTGGTTGAACATTTTTTTAATGTGATTTTTTTTCTAGTATATTTGCGTGATTGATATCAAAATCAAAATATAAATTTATTATGAAGCATTTATATAAAAGCATAAACGTAGTCACTTATAATTTTTAAGGTGGTTTTTTGCAGTGTGCAAATTACTTATTATAAATTTGTATAATTTATATATACATAAAATTCTAAAATTATATACTCTTAGATATAAAATAAAATATTTAGGGTGTAACTTACAGACATGGAATGATTTCTTTGTCATTTTATCAAGATTGTACCATGGACCATAAATGTAGCGTTCATTTTTCAAAATATTTTCATTGATTTTTGTCGTTTTTAATCGGTTTTCGAAAAAATTTCCCAAAACATTTTCCCAAAAACCGAATGAATAAGGCACAAATCAAGTATAAAATTAAAAAAATGAGCGTTATTTTTGTTGTCAATGGGTCCTTAATGATTTCTGGAATATGGCTACGCACATTTGTCAGACTGCCCAGAGAAACTTGAACAAGTGTAAAAATTTACCAGGTGTTAGAGAATAAACTTAACCGCCCATAATGATGGCGTCACTCTCGCTTAAATACACCGACTCCTCCGCCTAGCGAACGTTCTTTTGAAGCTAACTCTTCCATCACTATTGATCCCTCCTCGCAATGGCCAACAATCTTAGATCAGAAGTAACCAGACTTTTCAACTGATGGGACAAAATTTGCGTATGTTCATTTCGGTCTAGTACACGAAGGGGTTTTACAAAAATATTAAAAGGTTCAATACTCAAGTAACAGTTAAATCTTTTCCACGTCTTTCAATTACACCCTGTACAATAAGTCACCACAATATTCGAGGCAACGGAAGAAATTCTAAAAAGGAGACTTTTAATTTAGAACATCAGTTCGTATATCCGAGCAGGGTTTCTTATTTGCAACATTTTCTTACAATTGTTGGCATCACTGATTGTATTCAATGATCTCATTGATACATTAACAAAAATATTGAAAATATTATTTTACATCTTTGTTTCGAAATTAAGACTATTCCTAGCGGAAATATACAGCTCTTTTTGAGAACTTTGGACATAAAATGGAAATTAAGTTTAAAATATTTGTTGTGGGATTTATGAATAGGGTTTTTTACATGCAGCACTGTCTTAAAATTGTTGGCAACCCTGCAATTGTACTCAATGATGTTATAGATACATTGGGTATGTTCCAAATTTGCTGCCAGCGCTGTGAGTTCCATAATTGCAAGTGCGCTGCCACTGCTATTGCCGCCGTGAAAATTGGAACGCGGTTCACAGCACTTACAGCATGTTCATTGCTTTCACTGCTTCACCTTTTCAGCGGCAGCAGTCACAGCAGGAAATTACGTCAAAATTCATGACGTAATTTTTTTCACAGTACTGTTGCAGCGTGCTGTCATGAATTTTGGAACGGGCGGTGAAGCGCTGCCAGCGCTCGCAGCAAGTTTTGTAACATACCCATTATCTTCATACATTAAAAAAAATACAGATTATTATTCTACATCACAGATTGTCCGAGAATTAAGAACCTTTCTGATCGTTTTATAATGAAAACCTACCTTACTGTCAGACAACAAAGAAGTATGGTTCCCTAAAATCAGCGAATAAAACAAGTTCTTTCTTGATTTTGAACTCTCAACTAATTTTCTTATTCATTGCCAAAAATGTCCAGTTATTTACCACCATACAATATTTGTTGGATGTTAAGACCATTGAACTCTATATAAATCACTGATCTCTATATAACTGGATAGAGTATGAATCATAAATAACAGCGCTGTGTAAACGCCTCAACTAGCCAAGGTACTAAAACTTTATCTTTATGTGTGTAGTGGAAATACATGTGACATCTACGCATACACTAACATATATTCTTATTCATATATGTAGTACTCCTATATAGTCAGTTGGTATAGGAAAGAATGTCCCAACATTAGGGTGCCAACTATATTTTTATCTCTCTCCTCCGAGACACCTGGTCCATACTGTATTTGCTTGAGAATTCTCTAAAATATCGATAGTGGGAACACAAACTGGTTCGTACTCGTATTTCAATTTTTCAACATGAATGTGACTGATAAACAAAAGCAAATAATTTTAAATTTCATGCGCGCGCACCCCGACTTTGGACGAGGTAGATTGCGGAGGTAGATAGATAACCAAAGATAACCAAAATTAAAATACAGAATCGGGTACCAGGTTTCAGTTACAGAATCACTACCCTGACCATATAGGGGTATTACATATATGTCCTTATCACATATACATGACGCGCAGGCACACTGAAGCAAAATTTAGTACCTTGGCTAGTTGAGGAGCGCTTCAATTGGGGTTAATGGCGTAATATAGGATAATCTGTCCAGCTATTTAGAAGCCAATGCATATGATATAAGTGGTTAAAATTGAACGGTTCAATACCACCGTTTTATATAAACCTGAAACGTAAAGACAGCGCATGCGTTTCAAAAAAAATTACCACAAATGGTTTAACTTAAATTTGTTTTCAAATGTGAATTCTTTAAAAAAACTAATGATTCCAATTAAAATAAAAGTTTTATTATTTTAATTTTTTTTAACGATACAAAAAAAATAATTAAACAAAATAAAAAGTCGAGTTGAACATTTAATAAAATTATTCGAGAATATTTTTGGAAATTATAATTTATTATGATACTGGAAAATTTCTTAATTTTTCGATAATCGAACGATTTAACTGGAACTAACGATTTATCTGGAATGTTACAGTATGTGAAATTACTGTCGGAATGTAGTTTGACAGAATTAAATACATGGAAAATCAAAATTAAATTCGAATAAAAAAAACTAGTTTTATTTCGAATTCAGTATACGCTTTTGTGAATGATGAAACTTTCGAATATTTCCATAATGGAATTGATATTCATTTTCAAAATCACAGAGAAGGAAATAATAAGAGTCAATCAGTTACACTGACTCTCATTAGCTTGAAGTTCATATAGAATAAAATTAAATAATTAGTTAAAAGTACTGAATATTATATGGAAATTACAAATAAAGACTAGACAATCACAATAATCAGATATATTGTAAATTACGAAAATTACTTTTTAGACGTGGTAAACTATCTTAACTTAATCCTGTTCCACAGCAGACGATTTCCTTACGATTATTTCGATCTTTAAATAATGTTTACTAAAAGTTCTAGTCTTGAGTGATACGAATTCGATTTAGTGCCATATTTGTCGATATCATCTAGAGCGTAACTTAGGCCCAGTTTTTTTAAGGATAAACCTAGTTAGTTAACTCGCGTGGTTTGAGTTAAGTTCCCCCACCTAGATCCCGAAAATAGTAGCGTTGATCAGAATAATAATAATATATATTATATTAATATATTTTATTATTATCATATATATTATTATAAGATCTGAATAATAATTTATTATATATTATCATATATATTATTTATCATAACCTCAAATATTTCAATTCAAAGTGTTAAATATTTTTTGCAGTGATATCAAGTTATTAACAAAGAGTGAGTTTTGTGTAATTGTCTCTAAAATTGTGAAGATTGCAACGTTATTGACACGTGTACAGTATGTCATCAGGGGAAGGGACTCGAAGTGGGGGAACTTAATTTAAACCACGCGAGTTAACGAACTAGGCTTATCCTTAAAAAAACTGGGCCTTATAGAGAATTAGAACGTGGTAGGGTATATAAAGAATATTTGTAAAAAAATGTTTTCATTTTGAATTATGTCCTATTTTTGTTGTACTATTATTAGTTATCACTAGTAAACTTTGATGTTAATTTGTAGAGAATTTCATAATCGAGTATCGCATAGAAAATGGGAAAATTCATTTCAGAAAAGGTATGAAAGGTAAGTCGCACATTTATCGGTCATCACGTAAACCCGCTGTGGTAAATTTAATCCAGAATTATTTAAGGTTAAAAATGATGAATGTCCTCGTAAGAGACTTCCCTTGGAAGCATTGCTACAATTTGTGAAGTGCAACATCTATTTATCTCGACTCGTTTTCGTTTTGAACGTTCGGAAACACATGCTTTGCTTTTTCGGACAGTTTGTAGGAAAAATGGGTTCTCGTATTTGCTTCTGTCCAGTGGTACTTTATACTGTGCATATAGTGGGAATTCAATCACATCGCCATTTTACTTGCGACCGCTTCAAAGAGCTTTCTTTTGCTGAATACACTCAATAGGTTACACTCGGCACTAAAAGATTGGAGCATCAGCAAGTCCCTGGAGACGGTAAAATTCTTATGCCGGCAGTACACTCTCGGCGAGACTTAACGAGAGCGAGAATGTACTCGCAACGCTCGGTCTCTCTCGTGTCTGCTCGCCGCGTCTCGGGAGTGTTCCGTTTCGAGTCTGTTTTTGTATCACGAGATAAAGGAAGCGAGCACTTTTACACTTTCGTGTACGCCAGCGGAGATTTTAACCACCATTTAATTTTTTTGACCTCCATTAAACTATCAACCGCCATTTTAAATGTGTATTTATTAAATGTGTATTTGTCTATTTACAGTTCTCTGAAAGAGAACTGTATTGCCGGTAGAACACTGTCGGTGAGACACGCCAAGAGTGTATACAGCTCCTATCGCGGTTCCTCGCCTTACGAATATCTCACCGAGACACTCGTCGAGAGCTCGAGCCAATTTTGAAACACAACTGATCACAGCTTTGCTAATGATAATAGTAAAAATGAATTTTCTATATTGGTTACAACAAAAATGGTCCAAAATTCAAAATGAATGTCGGGTTTGGGAAGGGAAATTCAAAATAAAAGTAGAGTTACGAACTTCATCATATGTTGATGGTAAATTATGCTAAAAATTAAGGAATTCACCGCTAGGAGGAAAATTATGATTTGATAATCTCTGAGAAATGATGCAGAAATTTATATTGAAAGAAAAGTTCGCAGAGGCATAAGCCCGAAAAAGATTTATTTTCGAGATCAGTCCCAGGAAAAAGTGGAGAAAATCACCTTTTCGCGAACGTCCAGGTCACACGCATAAACTTAGGGTTCCGTAGCTAAATTAAGTTTGTTGATGAATAAAGCTTTCCAATGCTTTTCCAAACCTACATGAACTCTCTCTCCTGTTAATTTTGTAAGCACCCTATATATTCTATCAATACAACTAATTTGGTAATCCAAATTCTTTGGATTTGAAAATTAATTCCAAATTGGTTTACGAAGATGCCAATAAAATATTCTCAGTAATATAGATGTGAATTTTTGGATTTGGGTTTTTTTTGGTAAGAACCATTTTAGAGGGGATTTGTGACATAGAAAAATATAAATTTATTTCAAAAATATATGTTGTTTTGTCAAAAAAAAAACCGAAAGAAGAAATTTTAAACAAGAAATTTTTGAGGCAACAATAGCGTCGTCATATATATTTTTCTGAGTAAAAACTAATTCTATTGTATAATATATATAATTCATTTGTTTCTAATTTAGTGTTGGACTAAACGATTCTGATTCAAGAATTGCTAAACCTGATTATAATATACAAAATGAATCATTCATTTGAACCTTCTGATTCATTGTTTAAAAAAAAGGTTATATCTTGTACACACAACTGCGACAAAACCTTAAACTTCTATAACCGATAAAATGTTCTACCTTCTAGTGGAAATCTCATCGAAATCGATTTACCCTTTCGAGAGATTCGATGCCATAGCAGTAGAGTCGCGAGCCTTACTTAATCGGATGGGCCAGTATTGGTCTCGATGAATTTAATTAATTTTGGTACTATAGGGTGGCGCATAAGTAACGTTATGATTTAATTAGTGAATAAATTTTTTGTTTACGTATTTTTTTTCCTTTTTTTTTCAGAATTAATTTTGAAAAACTTGGAAAATTTATGATGGACAGACTCAGTACAGAACATAGAACCAAAGTTGTTCAATTTTATTTTGAAAGTCAGCATTCGATTATTCAGACACAAAGATCATATCGAAATTTCTTTCATGTTCCGACAATTTACCGATTGGTTCAGCGTTTTCGTCAACATGGGGCTGTCTATGATCTTCCGCGTGCTGGAAGACCTCGTGCAGTTCGAAATGATGTGAACATTGCTCGGGTGCAAACAAGTGTTGAGGAAAACCCCAAAACTTCCATCAGGCGACGTTCTCAGCAGTTGGTGATGTCTAAGCGGTCTTTGCAAATAATTTTACATACACCTTTTCCCATATAAGATTCAATTGGTTCACGAGTTAAAACCAAATGATGCACAAATACGCATTCATTAAATAAATCATAACGTTAATTATGTGCCACCCCCATTATTTTTAATAACTCCAAATTACACTTGTTGTGTTTGACGAAGGTAAAGAATCTTAGTTACGGAGTGAGAGATTAGATGGGCCAGTACAGTTTTACCCACTTTCTGCCACAGACAAATAGATAGGCAATGTCGTCAAACATCTTTATTTTCGTGTTGGAGTTGAAAAAAGTTTTTATCTTAACAAAAAAGTGATAGGTATGTCTCTGGTGGTTAAATTGAGTAACTAATAAGAGAAGCCACAGTGGTACTCTATGGGATTTTAAAAATCAAAACTCTTGTAGAGCCTGTTTCCAAATTAAATATTTACTGACGTTTCGAATCAGAAAGTGATCGTGACAAAGCCACTTCGACTCTTGAGATCTTACGGAAGACGTGAGATCATGTCTAGGATTAACTAAGGCCCAGTTTTTTTAATGATAAACTTAGTTAGTTAACTCGCGTGGTTTAAATTAAGTTCCCCCACCTAGATCCCGAAAATAGTAGCGTTGATCAGACGAATAATAATATATATTATATTAATGCATTATTATATTTTATTATTATCATATATATTATTATTAGATCTGAATAATATTTTATTATATATTATCATATATATTATTTATCATAACCTCAAATATTTCAATTCAAAGTGTTGAATATTTTATGCAGTGATATCAAGTTATTAATAAAGAGTGATTTTTGTGTAATTGTCTCTAAAATTGTGAATATTGCAACGTTATTGACACGTGTACAGTATGTCATCAGGGGAAGGGACTCGAAGTGGAGGAACTTAACTTAAACCACGCGAGTTAACTAACTAGGCTTATCCTCAAAAAAAACTGGGCCTAAGACGGATAGTGGGACTTTGACTATTATCGATTGTATAACGGATTGTTGGAAAAATATAGAACATTCCTACCGGAAATACATAATTCTTTTTGATAATTTTGGACATAAAATGTAATTATTTTTACCCAAAGTTTAAAAGAATCGTTATAGGTTTTCCCAACAGGGATTTTTACTTGCAGCACTTTCTTACAGTTGTTGGCATCACTGATTGTACTCAATGATGTCATTGATACATCACGGATTGTTCGAAAGTTAAGAACAATCTTAGTGGAAATATACTCGTGGAGTACAGTGGAACTCTGGATCCGTTTCATAGGTCGAATTCCCTTAAATAAATTCGTCACTAAGGGAAATCTTTGCTTCTTAGAAAGCCTACAAACCTTGACTTCTCTTAGCCGTGTGATTAACGTCACAATGGTACTATAAGCCAGAAAAGTAGCGCTTATTTCCAAATTTGTATAGTTGATTAGTGCCTTATCCATTTGGGTTTTGGTAAAATGTTTCGAATAAAAGTTGTTAGTATATTTATAATGAACAACTTTTATCCGAAGTATATTTTTAAACCCCGATAAGTAAGGTACAAATCAAAAATGAGCGCTACTTTTGTGGTCTATACTACTGAAGAGGTATCAAAAGAATGGCATATTTAGTATGAATTCAATCAAATGATTTAATTCCTGAATCAGAATGTCTAGATTCAACACTGGTTTCTAAAATTGAGACTATATTATTTGAGTCTAATTTAATGGATGACACACTTGCGACAAATTTTGTATTTTTTTTTTTTTTGACAAGGCCAAAATGACTTTTCTAATTATATGGTTTTTGTTTGTTGTTAATTTATCTGGATTTATTTATTATTATTATTAATTATTGTTGCTGTTGTTGTTTTTTTTCATTATTTATTAAAATATATCAGGAATGTCAACGTAATTTCTGTTCCAATATTCACCAAGATATAACCAATCTTCTTGTTTTGTATATGGATTAGGACCTTGACAAAACCATCTGAAATTTAAACAAACAAAAAAACAAGTGAAAATAACAACTTGGTGAGTTTAAATACCCGATATATACTGAGTTTAATATCACGCATGGACTTATATTAGTTTTTGAGTTGAAGTAACAAAACTATCCAGTTTATGGAAAAAGGTTTCATATAAAAGTTTGTTTATTTAAAAAAAAGGAACAAGTTTTGTCTTTAAACTTTTCTTCCATGTCTTACGGTTTCAAACATAGATACCCCGCTGGCGGGGAGATGTAGGGCTAAATTTTCCTCACATTTTAGCTTTAGAACAGACACATAAAATTTCAGACGGACTTGTGGAAATGGACAAGTTAGGTCATATTATGAACCACAATACCAAAATTTTATACTGCGTTCAGTATTTCCAATCGTTACAAAGTCGGGACTGAATTTTGTGGAATTCCATTATAAGGCTTTTTGATGAAGAAAAACCTTCGATTTTATTTTGATAATTCCGCTTTATTTTATTTAAAATTATTTTCATATTTTAAGTAATGTGACATGTTTCGTCTACTATAGCCATCTTCGAACTGTGAAGATTAACACCTGTGGGTGGAATATATATGAAGTGGATCCCTATTGGAATATATATGTGCGATGCTCAGCGATGCACCCCATATTTTCGAAAATGATTTTGAAAATTGCAAAAGAAACATACCTTGGTGTATAATCATCACTCTTTTTGCCCCTCCTATGTTTCTTCGCATCACGTTGTTTTTCTTCCAAACGTGATTTCTCATTGGCAGCTCCATCGATATCACCATGCTCAAGTTTACGTATATCTGGACGTAATCTTGAATCTGTTGGACATAATGATTTATCCATACCATTTTCCATTTCGTTCAGTGACATCGCAAAGTTAGTAAATTGGTAATACTGTAAAATAAGAATTCAACAAATTACGGGTGTATCCAGTATTCTGGAATACAAACAGTGTTTAACATAGAAATTAAAGAATGTTGGACAGTTTAAAGAATATTTACCTCGCTGCTGTGAGATGGCCTTGGTGTACATTGCCACAGCGTTACAGAATTTGGAATATCAATTGAGTATGTGGAATCACTTTTTGGAACATCACAATCCGTTGGTTCAGGAATTGTATTATCATCAACACTCTGAAATCAGAAACATATTTGTTTTGAATTAACAGAAAAAGGCAAATTTCAATTTGTTTTAGTGAGTAATCCCAGCTTACTTAAGCCACCAGGGTACCTAAAGCCATTTCGCTTGGTGAATTTCAAACGCATGATATTGCAGTCTATATTGTTATTAGCTTGTATGATATAGAAGCGGAGGAGAAGCCGAAACCTGGCAAATAGATCTTTGTAAACCTTTTCTTATCGACCCCTAAGGAACCCAACCCCTGGTAGACTGGTAGAATCTGGTAGACGCCCAGACATTTTACTCTTTTGTGTATGGAGCATCACAGTCTATTAGGAGATGTTCCAGAGCTTCCTACATTTCTCCACAAAGCTTAAACAAGTGAGCCTAGCTTCCTAAGGTGTCCCCTGAGTCTATAATGCGCCGTAAGAAACCTCGTCAGAAGTCACAGACTATTTTTGCTCATCTATTCACTACCACACCTGGTTCGTTTCATCTAGCCCTGTGTTCGTTGTTGAACCTACCCATACTCTTTGCGAATGACAGAACAGAGGCCCACTTCCGTTTTTTTACTTCAGCTTCCCCCATTTTGATTGAGCCGAAGGCTAAGTACCTCATTTTGACTCTGTAACGACATTCTGTCAGAAGGTGGAAGGGCGTATCATCCGCCCCGTTACAGTCCGGGCAGATCGCACATAAGAAATAGATGCCTTTAGAGCTTGCAGTAAGCACCCCAACCAGAAGGTTTATCTCTTTCCAGTTCTTGCCAATAAGCCAGGTTGATCTCGCGGCATTGTACCCAGTTATCATTTGTTTGACTTGCCAATATTGTTTTGAGCTTGTATGGTTCCTTTTGGTTGCTTTTTTTTCGAAAATGTTTTTTCTGATTGTTCTATATCTAAAAAGTAACAATTGAATTTAAAGGTGCTATCGTCCTTATACTTGATAAAACCGATTCTAAGTTTAGGATAATCAGCGAAGTCAGCAGTTCTTGTCTCAGTAGAGAAGCAAGTCTCGTCTTGGGACAATATTGGGACAAAAGTCTACATGCACATGGTATGCAACCGCGGCAGGCATCCAAATATCTTCGAGACAAACAAAAGCGTTCTTTGCTGTTTGATCTAAACCATCTTCGTAGATCTATTCCTGTTCTTCCTTATCCATAATATTCGCGTGTAGGTTGTAAGCCTGGGGGCTAGGGCTAACGCAGGTTAAGGCTCGGGTGTCCGCAGGTTAAGACCCGCATAATGCCCCGTAATTACTTATTTTCAGAGTTGGCAACTCAAAACACAAGTCATGTTCTTATAAACCTATATGTGCATGGAAGTAAAATAAAGAGTACACGCACTGATTACAAACTCAGTATTTAAATATTCCACTTCATAGGTTCAATTTCCCCCTTTTGAATGATGAGATGGATATAAATATTGCAGACGTTCTAACTGATTGAAATGTTAAAATCAATAGAGATCCTAAAGCTCCAGGATGTTAGCACCCCATCCATGGAATTTCGAAAAACCAATTATACCAACTAATTGGTCATAAATGGTCAGGTAGTTCCACTAATTGGTCAGCAAAACTTTTTCAAGGTCATACAAAACTTTTAGCACCCCATCCATGGAATTTCGGAAGATCAATTATACCATCTAATTAGTCACTAATTGGTCATAAATGGTCAGGTGGCACCATTATTTGACATCGATAAAAAGTTTTCTATCGCTGACCAAAAATAGGGCTACTTGACCATTTATGACCAATTAGATGCTATAATTGGTTTTTCGAAATTCCATGGATGGGGTGCTAGCATCCTGGAGCTGATCCTATCCCTTCTATGGAGTTAGTATTGGTTACTATTAGAACTTCTTACCTCTTGTTGTACTGAGTTCGATTTAAATGGTCCAACTTTTAAACTGTTCAACTTCTGAAGTACTTTCCGTGGTGTATTTGATGGTGAATCGTTAGGACTTTTACTTCGTCCATCACTACTTTCACCCTTTTTGCTGTACAAACTAAATTTATGTGCATTATCACGTAAATATTCATCGTATGAAGTCATATCGGTGCATTTTATAAAATCGGTCCATTTGCCATACAAAAAGTACAATTTCTTCTTTCTATAAAAGAGAACAAAATCAATTTGTTTACAAAAAAAAGCAATTCTGTCGGTCTGATAATCTTAAGCTTTATAGAAATTTTCATTCAAATCCGATCCGATAGTTTTTTATACGTTTTCGACGAAAAGCATGAAAAACATTTGCCACATATTTTTCTCGGAAAATTTTGAACCTAATGTGTACCCTGCTTGAGATTCAGATGATCCAGTTTTCTTGGTAATGCGGTAATTATTGCCAAGAAGTGAGAGACGTTTCAAAATTTTCAGAATGTAGGATGCTTCCCGGTAGTATACCCATTTCTATTTAGATTGTACTCGCCACAAGTTGGCCAACAGGATTGGAAGAGGTGTTTTCGTCTTCTTTAGTGATCGCCATTTGATGTATTGATTGATTTATATTGGGGTCTTAAACTATTGAACTTCGACCTTATGGTCCATTGTGCTCCCCCTTCTCCTTCAATCCGATGAGATTCGCTTCTCCCATATGTTGGAAATAGCCAGGAGCTTGCTTATCAGGTCTTTCTGAAGATTCGTATATTCGGGATGAGATGTACCGAATATCTTGTATCTGCTGTAATCTAGGGGTTCGCAGTCAAAGATAATGTCGCTGGATGTTTCTTCCTCCTCGCCACTCAATCTGCACATAATGGACCCGTTATGGAGTCCCATTGTGTGCAGATACCTCCGCAGGGGACAATGCCCGGTAATAATGTCCGCAGTTGCATCCTGTGCAGCTTCAGTGCATCGAGAGATAGCCTCTTTGCTGCACTCTGAAGCAGTACCTTCCCGAGCTCTTGCCGCGGTACTTTTTCCCAGTGATCACGGTGTTTAGCATTTGACCACTCGTTGATCACCTGTTTACAGGCAGTCCTTGGAATTCCTAAAATAGGTTCTGGGCCTACGAAGGGTATTCCGACTCTCTCCTTTGCTAAGGTATCTGCTTTTTCGTTTCCTTCGAAACCACTGTGACCCGGCACCCAGATCAATTTAACATTGTTCCGTTTTGCCAGTTTCAGAAGTTACTCCAGACAATCCTTGACTACCCTTGAGGTCACCTCGGTTCCGGACAAGGCTTTTAAAGCAGCTTGACTGTCCGAAAGAATACATACGTTCTGGTTTATGTAGCCTCTACGTAGGTTCTCACGGACGCAAGCCAGTATGGCGTAGACTTCTGCTTGGAAGACCGTGGCATATTTCCCCAAGTTGAGGGGATAATGCCCGGTAATTAATCCGGTAACCCTCCGCAGTTGCATCCTGTTCAGTCTCAGTGCATTGAGAGATCCGATTTGACTTGACGCCCGAACGTCAATACCGTATTCTGTATCAACGCTCTAGCGCTTGTTTTGGGCGTCGAGCATACAGCGTCGAGCTAATTGGTGAAATTATCTCATTTTTCTAAATTAATTCATCGAAAACTGCATGTGCTCGAGTTGCAATATTCGACGAAAATAACGAATTTACAATAAATCAATTCTAATTAATGACGATTGACGTCAAGCGAAGAAGTTGGTTTCATTCCAACTTCTAGCGTTTTCAACAATAGCGTCAAAACTGGTCACGTAGCATATTTCGACTACCGACGCTAGTACCAGCTTAAAAATGTATCTTAAAGTTGAGCTGTATGTCATAGTAATCAACGCTTCTGTTATAATGGATTTGAAAAATAAAATTACCACTCCCAATCTTTACTCCGATTCGTTGCCGAGTATAAACAGAATAAATAAATTCCCGAGAGCAACCTGTAATAATTAGAAAGAGGGGTACCGCAAATAGGTCCCTAACACCAAGACCAAGGGATCCTCTGTGCCCAATGAGATCACCCTGTTTCGCAAGTTCGAGGTATGGAACTTATTGCGAAAAAATTGAACTATATACTTAGAGTTTTAGATAAATATTAGCAAAATAAATCACCGAGATTTACTTACGATTTGTCTGATATATAACCTTCAATTCGATGTAAATCTTTGGATTGCCAACCAGCCGGTTTAAATGTTAAAACAGCTTTGTAACCGTTTGGATTGGAGCTGACTATTTCCATAGTACCATATTGTTCCATCCAAAGTCTTCCAACAATTATATTATGTACACAACAATTAACATTTGACCATGTAAAGGCTTCTTCCCATCTAAAATATAAATAAATAAAAAATTCGTTACGCAGGAGCTGCTTCAACTTCAATTTCCTTTAGAATACATAAATCACTTTCTAGCGGTCACAATTTTAGTCTGATCATAATGAAATGTCATATATGATTTTAGTATTTGCAAGGCCAATTTTATTAATAAATGACATACGTCAAGGGGAAAGGGGGGCATAAAGAAAGAAGAAAACACAAAATATAAAATATCTGTCTCAATATTAAAACAATCGAAAGAATAGGTAAGGAATAAAGTTGTAGAAAATCAAATTTGCTAAAATTAATCACCTTATCATTTTTGCTCAAACTCTAATGTGTACAGAGATATTAAGGAATTTAATTTTCAATTTTAAACCGTCAATATTTCTGTAAATATTAGTGTAACAGAAAAAACGGTAAGAAACAAAATTACAGTAAAACTTAATACCTACAACTTTACTCCTTATAAATTTTTCGATTTTTCAAATATTAAGGGAGACATGTCAAATTTTGTGTTTCTCCCTCCCTCTAAACCCCCCTTTCCCCTTGTCCGTTTTTACTATTAACGAACTTGACCTTTTGAATACCAAAACCGCCTCAAATACCAAATTTCATTTCAATAAAATGAAAACTGTGACCGCCGATTACAGACATATATATATATATATATGTATATATATATATATATATATATATATATAAATATATATATATATATAAATTTTACAGATGGTGTTTTTCGACATCTACTAGGCAGGATCGATGGACGTTTGGAGAAATTTTTGCAAAATTTTGAAGTCAGTACGAGACCAATAGCTCTATTTCCTTTCAGGAAATTCGCTAAAAACAATGCGAATTTATGATTTTAACCCTCCGGAGGTAAGGTCACGTTTTGCGGCAGGAAACGTATGGTTACGTCGGATACGACCCAACCCAAGATCATTTTTGTTCGGCTCATTTAGAATATATGTTTTAAACGGGTAATTCCTCCAGTGCCCAAAAAGCGTCTCATCTATTGGTGTATAAAATTTGGAATAATTAACTTAAAAATTAACCGCGTCCTGTCCAAATGACTCATCGAGTATTCGGACACTTGAAGGGTCATTCTGGTAGCTCGTTCGTAGTAAAAATAACCTTCTAATCGTGCTGTCTAGATCGGATTCGATCTAGACCTTACCTCCGTTTGGTTATTATTTCTATAAAAAAAAGGCGATCATTTTGTTTACTGGACCACGCTGTAGAAAGATAGATAGATTGTAGCGGCTGTCCTGAACGGGACACACTTCGACCATAAGGTCCATTGTGATGCCTAAGGATGTGAGTGGAGTGGAAGGAAATTTAGTGTGTAGACTTGGAATTGGTAAGTTTTGCGGCTGCAGCCGACTTTGATAGGAACTATGCCGGTATTCATCTGGAGTTCGTGAACGGAAACTGCAGAAAACCTTCTCAAGCATAGCCGGATCGTTCTTATCCATGCGCCGACAGTTTAGTCAATCAAGCGCTCCCTTTTTTTTAAATAATTGACAAACTGTCGATGTTGGGACTCGAACCCATAACCTCCCAGCTCCAAGTAGACATAACGCCTTAGACCGCTCGGCTACTTGGACGGTTACAAGAATGATTCGAGTATCTGTATCTAAATAAATATTTTTTTTAGGACACATAACCACTAAGTGACGTTCTGTTTAAAAAATTCTGCAGTCGTTTTGTGGCGTTCTTCAAAAAAATGATAAGAACAAAAGCTCTTAGGATTTTTATGAGGAACAATTTTTATTCGAGACATTTTTTCGAGAACCAAATGAATTCGTCACAAATCGATTGTAAATTTATTAAAAAGAACCCCACTTAGATAGTTGATAGTACAAGTTTCTACTTACTTTGGAAACTCAACAGTAACAACACCTTTCGGCTGAATTTCAACACTTTTACCCCAAAATTTCAATTTCGGATGAACAGAACCATGAAATGCCCAATCCTTGCTATCGGCATGAAATGCAGATATTGGTGGATGATGACTAACTTGTTCGCATATAATTCGAAAATTATCCCGTTCCAATTCATATGTTTCACCTAATAATGGATTAAATGGTTTCCCTAAACGTTCCCAGTTTGATGCTAGCGCACTGACAGCAAATGCAGCCACATATTTAATACGTTCCAATGGATCACTTTGTTCGGCAGCGACACGTAATAGATCAGCATATTCCATGTATTCAACCATGCGTTGAAGGAAACTTAACGGTTCGTTAAATATCACTGGCATTGTGATTTTACTTAATTCTTTACCAATACAATTTTTTAATACGGACCATGTACTGAAATCATTTCTGTTTATCATAGGAACAGGTAGCGTGGCTCTGGAACAAAATAGGAACAAAAATTAATTCTCGACTTTAATTAAATCCATACTAATATTACAAATGTGACCGTAACTCTGTCCGTCTGTTATGTTTTCACGGCTAAATGGCTCCAGGATGCTAGTAGCACTCCATCCATGAAATTTCGTAAAACCGATGATACCATCTAATTCAGGGGTGTCAAACTCAATTTTGCAGAGGGCCATATATTAAATTTAGCATGTGTAGGCGGGCCAGATTCATATTTAAAAAAATGTACTGAATTATTATAACATTTTATTTACTTAATTATATAGTATATAATATACGGTTGTTAAAAATCATATCAAAGTTATAAAAGAGGGTAATTATTTTGAGCTCGAGGATCCAGATACCTGACTTCTCTTGTTTTTGACAAGCTCATTGATGTCAGGTATCATATTCGTTGTAATTATTTTAAGAATTGATTGGAGATGTTCATTCGTAAGTCTTGTGCGATGTTTGTTCTTATTTATTTTCATGGCGGAAAACATCTGCTGACATAAATAGGTGCTACCAAACATGCACAGAATGCGTGCTGCATGCTTTTTTAATCCAAACTCATTTTATATCAATAAGGAAGGTTCTAGTCTAGACTCGAAGCGCGTGGAAGATTCTAGCCTTCGTGGTATTTCCGCTTGTTGCTAAGAAATGGCGTTACTGTCTACCTCTCTCGCTTGTCTAGGCACGCGCTGCCCTTGAAATTACTTATAAATGTTGTAGTTTGCGCATTTTAAAACTTCCGTAGAGGAATCGAGTAAAGTCATGATTCTTCTGTCTGTCACACATTGCGATCGCGGGCCGTATCTTTGACATCCCTGATCTAATTTGTCATAAATGGTCAGGCAGTTCCATTAATTGGTCAGCGATAGAAAATTTTTTATTGATTTTTTAATTTTTTCAAGGTTATAGAAAACTTTAAGCACCCCATCCATGGAATTTCGAAAAACCAATTAAACCATCTAATTGGTCGCTAATTGGTCATAAATGGTCAGATAGCCCCATTTTTTGGTCAGCGATAGAAAACTTTTTATCGATGTTTTAAATTTTTATCAAGGTCATGAAAAAATTTTAGCACACCATATTCCATACAGAGAAAAAATAAAGGCACTAATCGATTGAGAATAATCCACTGATAATTGGTTAGTTAAAATAAATAATTGGTCAGACCTATTTCCTGGGAGACCGCCTAAATCTATTCCATGACCTTGAAAAAATTTTAAAAATCGATAAAAAGTTTTCTATCGCTGACCTATTAATGGTACCACCTGACCTTTCATAACCAATTCGTGACCAATTAGATGGTATAATTGGTTCTTCAAAATTCCATGAATGGAATCAGTCAGTTGCGATATTACAGATATTTGGTATTAGAATTTGAAAATAGCACCCCATTCATGGAATTTCGAAAAACCAATTATACCATCTAATTGGTCATAAATGGTCAGGTAGTCAGTCCCATTAATTGGCCAGCGATAGAAAACTTTTTATCGATGTTTTAAATTGTTTTCTAATTTTAGCACCCTATAATTTACATCCTTAAATGTAAATTAAGTTTTCACCACTTTTTTTGCTGGACAGTGTATACTGTCTATATAAATTGAATTAATAATATATTTTAATTGACTGTTTGCAATTTTCCAATTAACTCAATTAGTGGTTAGATTTATTATTTTTTTCCAAAGAAATTTAATTAAAAAATTTTCTCTAAAGGAAAACGTACATACGATTGCATACAATATTTTAATTGAACGATCACAAGTTTTCATGTAACAATTAACTCAATTAATTTTCTATTACATATTTTGTTGTATACCGTGTGTGTTGGAACGCTTTACTAATAGAGAATCAATGTTAAATATTATTTACTATAATAATTATACACAATATGCTTAATAAAATTTTTGCTTAATATGCTTAATAAAGTTTATGCACAATATGCATAAACAAATAAAAATAGTGGGGGTACTCTGTAGTGTATGTGATGTGCTGTGTACATAATGCTGGCTGCTGTGTAAAGTCAGTACTGGAGAAACTCTAATGAGAAAGGGTTAAATATGTTCATTGTTGTCTTCTTAAGCTTAGCATTACTTGTAACAATTGAAAATTCTTTTTTGAATACCCCTTATTATTTGTATGTGGAATGTTTGAAAATAAATGATAGTATTCTATTAACGGTATAACATAAAACAACAATCCACACAAATTAAAAGAAAAAAAAAAAAGAATTCCGACAAAAAAAAAGTTAAACCAACGGTTCAAATATTCCTCCATTATTTGCTAAACAATATCCGAGTCGATTGTAGAAATGTACCCGGGTATTTTCTAGCACTTGAGGAGAAATATTCTCACAATTTTCAACCATTCTTTGCCTTAATTGTTGCAAATTTTTAGGCCTATTCCGCGAATAGATCTGTGTTTTGAGAAAACCCTACAAAAAAAAGTCGTTAGCAAATAGATCTGGCGATCTGGCTGGCCACTTGAAGGTTCCAAAACCACTCAAAAGACGTTCCTGGAAAGTTTGTTCCAGGAACAGTTGGCAATATATTATTTCGTAACAAACTCAAATATTTTTGAGAATCTAAAGATCCGTCAATGAAGAATGGTCCTATAATATGGTCACCCAATATTCCAATCCAGACATTCAGTTTCTGTGGAATGGTTAGTAAATATTTTATTTATTTATTTAACATTGATTCCCTTTTAGAAACGTTGTTGAAAACAGACTGTATATTATCCGACAAAAACATAAATGTGATTGGTACCAAGTTTTCGCATACAAAAAGTATTGATATCCCAGAAAAAGCAAAAATGATTGCCTTCAAAAGCAGTGAGATCTATCAGGCGCGGATCCAGCCCTCAAAAAAGATTGTGATTACAGCCTCCCGAAAATCGACCAAATTCGAGTTGGAGTATGAACTCGCTCATGATCGATATAGTGCATTCCTACAAAGGTGATGCTTACAAAATATATGACGTCCTGACCAAGATTTTGTACAGTGTATAGTTCCGTGGGCAAAGCCATGGGGCGAACACTTGTTAAATTTATAAACCTTTAAAATGTTAGTTTGTTCGCTCACGAAAATTACAAAAGTAAATGTGTGTTTGTTTGCACATCACAGTGTCACATTTATACTTTGGAATAATTTGGAAACTATTATCGCTGTAATGTTCAAACTTGGTACGTGAGTCTTTCGTTACGTTTTAAATTGGAGCCTCATATGGTTTCTGAGATACAGAGTCCTAAATACCGTCTCTAATCCTTCCTGTTAATATAGTACGGTACGCTTATTGATCAAACACACTACCGTGTTATATGATATAATTTTATTATTTTTCATATATATTTCCACATAATTAAAAAGCTTTTCTGGAAAGCTCTAATGACAATCTTACATAATTTATAAATATTGCATATAATATTTTAATTGAAGCGTTCACAATTTTAATTGAAACTTTATAATTCCCTGTAATTCACTTATATGGTATCGTTGATGTTTACGTCATTCTAATAACTGTTTTTTTTTTCTTAATATTTATCAATTTACAAAATTTGTTATGTAGGAGCTGCGCCAACTTGAGATATGTCAAATTTTGTGTTTCCCCCTCCTTCTAAACCCCCCTTTCCCCTTGTCCGATTTTACCCATTAACGAACTTGACCTTTTGAATACCAACAGCGCCTCAAATATCAAATTTCATTTCAATCAGATTAAAATTGTGACCGCTAGAGCGATTACAGATGCTCTATTTCTTTTCAGGAAATTCGAAAAGGCTTAATAGCGCTGAAAAAGCGTCTAAGCGAACAAAACAAACACACCCTCATAATTAATAAAAAAATACAAATTTAGTTATCATGAACCTTTTTTCCTTTTTATAAGGGTACAATAAAATGTATTTAATTAACTCGAATCGAATATACGGCACTTTGAAACCTTTATTTTCCAAACATTTTATACAAAGTTAAAAATAAATAAATTTCTAAAATGTTAATTAATTTTTGTCTTTAATTGGTCTATATAACTGTTTTAATCCAATTTAAGAGGGTATTTTCGTAAAAGCAGATTTAATTAAGGGAGTGGGAAATTTTATTAGGTGTGGGAAATTTTATTGAGATATTGGTAGTACTATACCGTTCTTTTTTTTCAAAAGATTATAGTTAATTTTAGCCTTTATCTGTCAGTTTTTGGGAAAATGTTTCGAATAAAAGTTGTATACTAATAATGATAAGTATATTAATAATGAACAACTCTTATTCGAAGCATTTTTTCAAAAACCAAACGAATAAGACACTAAGCAATTCGAAAATTTTGAAAAAAGAACCTATTTTAGTGGCCATGTGGGCCATCTAGATCAGAGTTCGGCAGTTTATGACCTGCAGGTCACCGAGTGATCCATTTGATAATTTCAAGTGAGCCACTAAATTAAGAACAAGAGCAGATTGGCTACCGAAAATTCAGATGCTTTTATTCGTCTTAAAGCAACGAGCTATAATCCAGAATTGACTCAGTTGACGTATTAAGAAAACTGACCAGAAAAGTCCTCTTAATACTCACCAGATCCGTAACGAGGTTTGTGCAGGTGGTACAGTGGCAGCCCCCAGCTACAATAGGCGCCCAAGACCAAAACGCTTTACTTAAAAGTTAACATGCTATCTCGTATAACATATTAACTGTTCGTATAACATATAAAATTTGATATATGGGCGTTAATTTTACGTAAAATCGATAGCTGACCTTATTCTAACTAGTAAATATTATTAACATATCATGAAATTAAATTAGCTTGATGAAGCATTGTCTGCTAATTTAAACAAAAACACGCATCAAGCGTATAGTGAACCACACCATATAGGATTTCTATTAACAGGAAAGAATCTCTGGCAACCTTTCAGATTTACCCATTAACCTTTTGGCGGGAGTTTAAAGGTTCCATTTTTCAGTTTTTGACCAATTACTTAAAAATTACGCCTTTTTTGTAAAAATTTATCAATCGTACAAATTTATAGGACAGAAAATACTAATAATTGGGACAAAAATTTTGCGGTCATTTAAAATATTCGAATCAACAGCGATTTTTTACAAAAGTTCGAGTTTTTCAATAATTTTCGGAATGAAAACATATTTTTCAGATAACATTTTAAGGTACTCTGATTTGTATCTACGGACCGAAATAAATCGACACATGTCCACCTGTAGTACGTTCATGAATAGTAATTACAGTGATAATAATTAATTATACGATGGTGCAGGTCCGTAACGAGGCTGATGCAGGCGATGCGGGGCACTGGGGTCCTCAGATATGAGGGGCCCTCAGCATCGAAGGCTAAAAGCTTCACTTAAAAATTGAGATACTATTTCAAGATAAAAACATCTTCTATTTGTATAGTTTGGAAAGTTTATTGTAAAGGAGAGGATTTTGTTTTAGCATAAGATTCAGGAAGGGCCCTCGAGAATTTCTGCACTGCTTCCACCAAAACCGTCGGTACGGTTCTGGTAGAGTAGTCGTAAAGGGGGCCGAAGCCTGGTAAGCAAACCTTTCTAGGCGTTTTTTACCGACTCCTAAGAGAAGGAAGAGATGCTTCCTTCTAACACATCTGGTTCGTTTGCTCTAGCCCTGTGTTCGTTGTCGAACCTACCCGTCTTCTTTGGCGAATGACAGGAGCTCCGCTTTAATTGTTTTATCTCAGATTACCCAATTTCGATTGAGCCGAAGGCTAGATACCTCATTGTTGGTCTGATACTACACTCTGGCAGAAGGTGGAAGCACGTATCATCCACCCCGTCAGATAGATCCCCGAAAGATCGTACTGTCCTCTAACCTCATGCGAGATTGATGCCTTTTGAGCTGGCATTGACCGATAAGCACTCCAACCAGGAGGTTTATCTCTTTCCGGTCCAGATACGCCGACGCCTGATCTAGAAATTAAATTGATATTTTTAATCGTCAAGCTTTGAATAATAGATAGCGCATGATAGGCAAAAAATAATGAAAAAGTTAATTGTAAAAACGTAGGACGCCTTTTGTGGAAAATTTCTTTGAGAAAACTATGATATTCAACACAAAGCATCCCATGCTTTCACACATAACTATCTAAAGCTCGTTACTTACTAATAATAGTTTCTATCTTATGTTTTGTTTTTGAATATATACATTTTTCTTTGTAAAAAAAAAGATCTATACAAATTGTTCTATTATTTCACGGTCTAGACTAGAATCTCCCCTTAATTAATTAGAGCTTCACTACAGTAAAGAACATTATATTATCGAATGATAATTAGTGAGAACTCTAGGTTTTTGAAATTAAATTTCAAATTCGCCCCCTTTGTCTAGATCAGTTTTTTTGTATTATAAATACGTATTTTGACTACAATGTAGTCATCTCATCAGTATAAATTATCTAGTCGTAATTTACTCTTTGACAATTAGAAATAGATAGAAAGTCGAGATCAATAGACAAAAATAAATAGAAAGTTAAACAAAATTAAAATATATTAGATTTAAAATATAATAAATTTTAAATTATATTGAAATTCACGTGAAATTGTCACCAAATTAGCGACGAGTAACATATCCTGAGACAATATAAGAGTAATTTTAATAAGAGTAAAGTTAACAGGAATAAATGTGAATGAAGGAAATTTTAACAAAAGTAATTTCAATATAATTTAAAATTTATTATATTTTAAATCTAGTATAGTTTAATTTAGTTAATTTTCTATTTATTTTTATTTTTGTCTATTGATCTCGACTTTATATCTATTTCTAATTGTCAAAGAGTAAAGTACGACTAGCTAATTTATACTGATGATGACTACATTGTAGTCGAAATACGTATTTATAATACAAAAAAACTGTGCTAAGCAAAGGAGGTGAATTTTAAATTTTACAGTAAAGAACACTGGACAAAACCGGATACAACTGCTAATGAGCATTCTCTTTAAACAACAACCTTCATTGTATGTATGTCACCAATCAAAGTTATCGATCAGGTACACAAGAATAAATTTTTAATTGACTTGATATTTATATTACAGGGTAATTGTCGGGTCATTGAACTGTGTTTCATTAGACACAAATACTACCCAACTATAAATATTACAATATCCTAGGAGTTACATAACTTGTGGTGGTAGATTTACCGGCCGGGCAAGGTAGGCAACTGTCGCAAGGTAGAGCGCCGAATTTCGATATAACACTACTTGGGTGATCATCAATAGAATTTTTCACTGAAAATGATGTTTATTTTTTTCAGTGTTTGATGACATCACGTGATCAGATTTGATTGATTGATTAATATCGGGGTAAAAACTATTGCACTTCGACCTTATGACCCATTATACTCCCCCTTCTACCTCAGTCCGACGAGACGCGCTTCTCCCATATGTTGGCAATAGCCTGGAGCTTGCTTGTCAGGTCCTCCCGAAGGTTCATATATTCGGGGAGAGAAGCACCGAATATCCTGTATCTGCTGTAACCTAAAGGTTCGCAGTCGAAGATAATGTCGCTGGATGTTTCTTCCTCCTCGCCACATAATCTGCACATAATGGACCCGTTATGGAGTCCCATTGTGTGCAGATGCCTCCGCAGGGGACAATGTCCGGTAATAAATTCGGTAACCCTCCGTAGTTGCATCCTGTGCAGCTTCAGTGCATCGAGAGATAGCCTCTTTGCTGCACTGTGAAGCAGTACCTTCCCGAGCTCTTGCCGCGGTACTTTTTCCTAGTGATCACGGAGTTTAGAATTTGACCACTCGTTGATCGCCTGTTTACATGCAGTACTTGGAATTCCTTAAATAGGCTCTGAGCCTATGAAGGATATTCCGACTCTCTTCTTTGCTAAGGTATCTGCTTTTTCGTTTCCTTCGAAACCACTGTGACGTGGCACCCAGATCAATTTAACATTGTTCCATTTTGCCAGTTTCAGAAGTTCCTCCAGACAATCCTTGACTACCCTTGAGGTCACCTCGGTTCCGGACAAGGCTTTTAAAGCAGCTTGACTGTCCGAAAGAATACATACGTTCTGGTTTATGTAGTCTCTATGTAGGTTCTCACGGACGCAAGCCAGTATGGCGTAGACTTCTGCTTGGAAGACCGTGGCATATTTCCCCAAGTTGAGGGGATAATGCAGGAGATAATGCCCGGTAATTAATCCGGTAACCCTCCACAGTTGCAACTGTTCAGCCTCAGTGCATTGAGAGATCCGATTTGACTTGACGCCCGAACGTCAATACCGTATTCTGTATCAATGCTCTAGCGCTTGTTTTGGGCGTCGAACATACAGCGTCGAGCTAATTAGTGAAATTATCTCATTTTTCTAAATTAATTCATCGAAAACTGCATGTGATCGAGTTGCAATATTCGACGAAAATAACGAATTTACAATAAATCAATTCTAATTAATGACGATTGACGTCAAGCGAAGTAGTTGGTTTCATTCCAACTTCTAGCGTTTTCAACGATGGCGTCAAAACTGGTCACGTAGCACATTTCGACTACCTACGCTAGTACCAGCTTAAAAATGTATCTTAAAAGGAAGGGGTGGCAATTTTGCTGCTGCCTAGAGCGGATAATTGTCTTAATTCACCCGTGTGAACTTTTAAAGTATCCGTAGAAAAAAAATTAAGTGCTTTGTCTTGTTACAAGTAGCAGAGACCTTGGAAAGTAACACAAAGATTGAAAATCCTGACTAGTCTTTGTATCATTTCATCATGTTGTGAACATTGGTAAAAATATTATGCCTTTTAGGGTCGATCCCCACTATAGTGCCCATCACAGTTCGTTCTAGGTCCGATCTCGGTCTGGTAAAATATTATCATGTTCATATCATAATGCCGATCACGGTTCGTTCTTGGTCTGATAATATTAAGCGGTAAGATACGCTTCAGGGGGTAATAGTTGACTGAACCGGGAACAGACAGCATTCACACTATCATTCACAAGCCCGTTACAAGTTCGATCTCACTCAAAAATATTTTTATTCTTCGTGACTAGAGTGTGATTGGACCGGGACTTGACTGTGACCGATAGTATGAATCATGGAGACTATATAAAGGAGATCTAACTCAAACGGGAAAATTGTCAAAATGAGGCAACGAAATGGTAGAAGTTATATTAGTTTTTATTCCGCTAGAGTCGCTAGTTGTTGATAGGAACTCATCCGTACCGAAGTGAAATACCGTACGTTTAGTTTACATCTTCGCATAGCAGATCTCCCACCAAGTACATATGTATACATTAAGCAATGTGTATGAGAAGGAGGTCTTAATGTATACATATGTACTCTCTCATACTCGTGGGAGATCTGCTATGCGAAGATGTAAACTAAACGTACGGTATAGTATAATAAATAGAAATGAAGTAGCCAGTATCTAGTTTTATTTCGAAGTTATTATTTGGAAGTATGAAATTTGTTTAAAAAAATTTGTTAAATAAAAAACTGTTTAAAAAACATTTAAAATGAGTATGTGCAGTAGACAATTGTAAAAGTGGATCAATTGGGTTTAAAAAACTAGGACTTTTTAAAGTACCAAAAGCGAGTATAAATATTCCAAAATTAATTAAATTGTATGACATTATATTAAATATTAATTTTCAGTATTATTATTAATAAATAAAAGTTTAATTTAATATCTGATTCAATAATTTATTTTCATTTTTACAATTCCAACATTACAGGTTACTATTTAATTATTTATTTATTTATTTTTTTTATGCAATTATTTTGCGAATTTTAACTATCACTTCAACTTCAACTAATTCCTTATTGAAAAATTGAAATTACTTATCATTTATTTAAAAAAATATTTTATTGGAAAAATACTTTGGCTGGAAATAATTTTTATAATACTATAAATGCGTAATGTTTTTCAATTAAAATCGCGCCTTATACTGTCTGTTCTGTTTCCGGTGCCGAAGGAACACTACTGACATCTTATTTTTGCCAATTATTTGTTTACATGGAGTTATGTATCCTTGTTTAGTGTCTATGGTATGAATGCACACATTGTTCCTTAACTTGATAATATTTTACCATACCGAGAACGAACCATGATCGGCACAATAGAGTGGATCGACCTTTATAATATTACATTCAGTACAATGAAAATTTGTTAAGTATTTAATAAAAAAGTTAAGACAACCGTCGCTTAGCATTAAAGTTTAAAGCTTCAAAATATCATTTAATCCCTTAAAAGGTGATTAGCGTTGACTTACTTTGACATTTAAGTAATATGTCTGAACATTGATAAAATTATTTGACTTCAAATGCTTGATATGAAAAATCATACGCATCTAGGATGGGATTCGAACCCACGTCCTCTGATATTCTAGATCAACGCTGTATTTTAAAATTGATACATAAAATAAACTCTTATGTAAGTCATTTTGCAGCTTTTTTACTCAGCCAAACGAGTTTCGCTTCTCCCACATCCAAAAATTAATAATATATCAACATCAAGATAGTGAAAAATTATATGGATTCCACCACCATAGCATCTGGTAGCTCAGAGGCAGAGCGTTGGTCTAGAATGCCAGCAGTTGTAGTTTCGATTCCCACATGTGTATGATTTTTCATATCAAGCATTTGATGTCACAGAATGTCATGAGCTATCTGATATTGACGTTTCTAGGTCATGCTTTTTAATTGATTTGCGTTAAGAATATTGGGTGCATTTAGGAAAACAAAATGTTCGACTATTTTTACATTGCTTAAAATGTAAGCGCAAATAATTGAATTGGCTAATGATCGTTGTTTATTGAGAAATTCGTTTTTCTGAATGTACCCAATATTTAATTAATGTGCAACTGAATAACGCAGACACATAAAACACATAAAAATAATAGTCAAGAAAACCTAACCTAAATCGTAATAATGATCGATTACGAATAAATTAACCATTTATATCCGGAAAAAGTTTGTTTACGAATAATTTGACTATTTCATTCGTGTAAACGATCGTTCACGAATGATTTACGAATATTGCCGATGTATGAACAAAAATTGTGCTAACAAAATTTAAAAAACAATTTTTAGTACAGATTCTTAACTGAAATAAACGACAGTTGTGGCCCAGTTGGGCGAAACTTAGGTTGAAACTTAGCATACAACTAGCTTCCATGTATATCCTTAAATTTAAATGGGAGAAAACATCGCGTCATGAACGAAATATTTGGGAAAACTAATTTTTGGGTAAAAGATTATTTTATGGCCTGTTCTCACATCTATGGATATATATCCGAACTATAAGGGACGTGTTATGAAGGATGCATAATCCAACTCAGTACGTGTGATAGATTGATTTTAATTTAAATTTATAATAAATGTCAGAAATTATTTAATCGCTCAAACGTCAGTATGAATACTCAATACTTAGTGGAGTAAAATGAGGAAACAGCTTCGGAATTTGGAGTAATGGTAAGGATTTTTGATATTATCTTCTAAAGTGCATCAGTAATATGTGGTAAAAAATCCTCTGCCTGAAAAGGGCGACTAAGAAAGTTATTATATTTAAATTTGCATATATATATATATATATATATATATATATATATATATATATATATATATATATATATATATATTAATTATAGCAACAATAACAGAAATCCTTTTTGGATGTGGTGGATTTTATATATAAAGCATTTATATCCCAATTTACAAAAGGTTTGAGGACGATCCGAGCTGTTACTCGGAATTCCGAAGTTAAGGTTCTATTTTGACGAATTTTATTCCACTATCAAATATGCATCCTTCCAACATCTTATTCATTCAACAGATAGCTTCACGATCTATTTTATGCAATAACCCTTATATACCTGGACAGAGTATCCTATAATTACGCCCTTAGACAAAGTTGAATGGTAATCAGCGTCACTTCAACTAGCCAAGGTACTAAGTTTTGATTCAATGCGCCTTCGCGGCTTTTATTTGAAATAAGCATGTGTAGCTGTCATATATATTTGCACTAATAAACATAAAGTTTTTAGCCACGCAAGCGCACTGAAGCAAAATTTAGTACTTTGGATAGTGGAGGCTGTCTACCCTTTTGATTTTGTATTATATTCCTCTCAGAGTAACAACTTTTATTTGAATTTTTTTTTTGAAAAACAATGAATAAGGCACAAATCAACTATAAAATTCAAAACAATGACATTAACTTTTGTGGCCAAGTGTACACTTAGCCCCAAAAGTAGCGTTCTTTTCTCAAAATTTTATAATTGATTTGAGCCTTATTCCTTCGGTTTACGAAACAATGCTTCCGAAAAGCTAACTGAATAAGGCACAAATCAACTATAAAATTTTGAGAAAAAAAACCGCCAGTTTTGTGGCCTATAGTACGTAGATATATGCAAGCTATATACATGCTAATTTTCATGCTTTCTTCCGGAATGAACTGGATTTTTACCAAAAGCTCATTCAACAATTAAACTCGTATGCTGTAATCAGATGTCGAAAGCCGTATGTTCAAATGATCGTATACATTACCCCCTTATCGATATTACCCCTGTCTATAGTAAAACCTTATAATTCGCAAACTGTCATTTGTAATAAGTTTTGAGGTTATATGATCTGTCTAAATTTTAACTTGTATAACGTTTCGGTATTGGATAATTCATCAGTAGCTTGCGTAAAAATTAATAAGCTTTTAAGAAGAAAATCGACATTTAAATTTTTAAGACTGTGAGTAAAGTTACTCATGACGTCATATTACAAAATGGCGGCATTAGTACATTTAACAATTAGTTCGATTTTTCATTAAAAAAGATGAGATTCATTAACAAAATAATAATTTTTTGTTTAGTTTATTGGCGTAACCCTAGTAACGCATATTTAACTATCACAGTTGAGCCTCACTACTCTGTTTATAACTATTGCCACCAGATGTCATAGTCCGAAGTCACCAAAAAATGAGTTCATTTTGCCCCGTTCTATTTCTTCATAAACTATTGACGTTAGGAAAAAATTGTTCAAACAAAAAAATGAGGATTTTTATTTCCAACAAAATTGGTCTCCGTAACTTTTACAATAAACTGAATGATTGGAGAGATATCAAGGAAACCAAAATATTTACCCCCGTAAAAAAATGAATGGTTGTCCCAAAGTGATTTTCGTAGTTGAGGGTTAATCCAGCGTATGATTTTACAAGGTCCCATCGACGTTAAATAAAGCAAAATACTAATTACCCTACACTAACTATCCTACACTGGATACCAAAACAAAATTTTATTCAAAAATTTACTTTGCTTACTTTCTGACATATAATGCTTTCTACTTACTGACATATAATTATGGCTTAAATCAACTTAGTGACGCATGAGTTACTACGCATGCGTCCGACATCTGATTACAGCATACAACGACTTGTAGAATAAACTTAAAACTGGAACCGCACTAATAAATTGTAGTGAAAAATAAAAAGTTCAATTAAAATGGAGAGAATCTTACCTATATTTGTAATTTTTTTTATTTCCATCTGGTTCAGTTGCCATATTTTAATATAAAATACTTTGTAACAAACAACACTTGTTTTTTATAATAAATAATAATAATTGTTCAGCTACACTTAATTTACAATAATTCAACGATAAAATAAAATTATAAATAACACTGTTATCTATTCGATATATCATAAGTTTTGTTTTGTTTTGTATATTTAAATAATTGGAAGGTATTTAAATATTTTTATTTGATCTGATTTATGAACAACAATATAATATATACAAATTAATTAATTTTATTTATAGTTATGCTTGTGAATTTGTGTGTTAATATTGTCAATTGTTTTGATGTGATTTTATCCACAAATCAAATGTTATGTAAATATCAATTCAGGTGATAGTTATTTATTTAAACAATAGGTATCAGATTTGATACGATCTTTGCGCCAGTGTGACAAAAGTTCGTACTAAATATTTGGTAACAAAAATTTACTTGTATATATTCATCACATGTTGAATACTGTTATACCGTATGTGTTGGAAAGCTTTGCTAATAGAGAACCAATGTTAAATATTATTTACTACACTACGTCTATTCAAATATACCCAATAGGAACATTGTGTAGTGTATCTATCACTGTTAATGGATCGCACCATGATACGGTGCACTCTGTTACATCCAAATTCACAGACATTTGCAGAGTGCAGTTTCGGTGGAACAAAGTAGTCCACATTATAGCACACTGTACACAGACAGTGATATGTATACATTGATATGTGTGGACAGCTTTGTTCCACCGAAACTGCACTCGACTAATGTCTGTGAGTTTGGGTGTAACAGAGTGCATCGTATCATGGCGCGCTGTATATGGACAGCGATAGATACATACATTATTTCTAGATTGTTTAAAAAACACGCTGTACACTAAATCTATGCGCAGCTAATTTAGCCCCACATAGATTTACATACACTCCCGTTCAATAAAATTGAACAGACTTGAAATGTTAATTTTCTTACATTTCATAAAACTCTTCACTTTTGTGACTCTCTGTATAATTATTCATTAGTAAACAAAGATAAGTAATATATATTTTAAGCGTGAAAAAAGAAATGGAAGTATAGTAAACAACAGTAAGTACAAGAATAATCAAAATTGTGAGAGACTAGTTCGGTTCAGATCTGTTCAATTTTATTGAACGGGAGTGTACATTTCAAAAAATCTATGTGGGGCTAGATTGAGGGAGCCCTAAATCTATATCCAATATTACAACATGTGCCTTTGTGTTTTGATACCCGGTATATAACATATATCAGAGTATATGAAGTTTAGTCCCTACTTTGCATCGGTTGAAAATATTGATCGCAGCATACCAACTTTTTGGTTTAGGTGTTCATAAAATGAACTTCATTAGTCCATTTCCGCATATCAGTTCGTCCGTTCGATCGTCTGTAAACCAGATAACTCAAAAACGAAAAGAGATGAAATTTCGTATGTGTGTTTTAGAGCTAAAAAGTAAGGTCAATTTCGTGAATTGGCAAAATCAGACAATGTTTGGGCAAAATGGGCACAACTATTTATAGCCATCCTTTATTTGAAATCGTAAGAGATAGAACAGAAAATGTAAAGATAAAAAATGTTCCTTTTTTAAACATACACAAATTATGTTTGAAACTTTTTTCATAAATTCAATATATACAGAGTATTTAAGAAATGAACTCAGTTAGTTGTTATTTTCACTTGTTTATTAAATACTTAACAAATTTACATCGTATTGAATGTAATATTATAAAAGGCATAAGATTTTTACGAAAGTTCACAATATGATTAAATGATAAAAAGTTTTACATTACATTTTCTTCGAAAATTTGTTAAAAACAGTTTAAGAAATTTACAAAAAATGAAATAAAACCCCTCTAGCAAAAAAACTTAAGAACATAAATAAACAGCGTACAAATAAAAATAAGTTACTCAGTGGATACCCAAGAGGGTGAGATTCACTACCATGAATATTCTTTTGTAGGTGAGGAATCCTGAAAATATTTTATAATAACATTGAATGTCAATACTCCATTGACATTTAATATGATGTAGATTTTGGCAGTTTTATCCGGTTAGATTGAATGTCGACAACTATCGTGGATATTAGCGTAGGATTTGTATAGAATTATTGATGTTTCTATGAATAATTTATGAAATGTTGAAGACAACATGTTTGAGCTTTTATATTAAGGTGTTCGTATAACATATAATATTTGATATATGGGCGTTAATTTTACGTAAAATCGATAGCTGACCTTATTCTAACTAGTAAATATTATTAACATATCATGAAATTAAATTAGCTTGATGAAGCATTGTCTGCTAATTGAAACAAAAACACGCATCAGGCGTGTAGTGAATCACACCATATAGGATTTCTATTAACAGGAAGAAAATACAGTCGATTGTTTTTTTGTTGGGACCAAAAATTTACGGTCATTTAAAATATTCAGATCAACAGCGATTTTTTTACAAAAGTACAAAAGAGTTTTTCATAAATTTTCGGAATAAAAACACATTTTTCAGATATCATATTCAGATACTCTGATTTATATCTACGGACCGAAATTAATCGACACATGTCCACCTGTAGTACGTTCATGAGTAGTAATTGCAGTGATAATAATTAATTCTACGATAGGAGAAAGCCCGTAATGTTTTGAAATACATTATTTTTGATCGTGTTAATATCATAACTATACTTGGTATATATAATATATACAAGGGTATATTAAGTTTAGTCCCGACTTTTTAACGATTGGAACTATTGATCGGCGAACAAAATTTTTGACATACGTATTCATAAAATGACTGAATTAATCTGTAGAGGTAATAGATTGATATAATGAATAATTATTATTTAAATAAATAATAAATAAGTGTTAAAGATATAATTGATCTTTATTAAATTGATTTATGACATATTATATGTATTTATATGTAAATTATCAAAGTTGTTAACATTCAAAGCAACCGTGATAATAGAGAGAAGTTATAGTTGTTAAGCAACAGATAAAAATGATAAATAAAATTATAATAATAATTTAATGAAAATGCGATACCGCTAAATACTTCCCCCCATCAACTAATAAAGAAAAACGACTAGAAAAAGGTTGTAACATAAAACAACCTTGTTCACTCGGAAAAAACTTTAAAAGTTGATGTACATCTTATAATTAAATACAAAGTTAATTAAGATAAGATTAACATTGAAAAAAGTATGCAGGTTTTAGCCTGTCAATCGAAATAGAGGTAGTTTTGTTATTGATATCAATAACAAAAAATTTAGGAAATCTCTTGATAACAGAGAAAGGACCTCTATAATTACAAGATAGTGGAGGTTTGACATGATCCTCGCGTATAAAAACTTTTTTTGATGAATCTAAATCTTTGGGTAAAAATACATTTTTGTTGGTGAACTGTTTGGTAAAGAAAAATTTTGCGTTTATCATTCTATTTTTCAACTCTCGAGTAGATTGTTGAACAGAATGATATGTATCAACGTTTTCTGAAAAGAAATCATATGGTAATCGAAGAGGAATCCCATATAAAATTTCTGCAGAAGAAAGATTAATATCCTCCTTGACCGAGGAGCGCTACAAATCCAATTAGCTTAACATGATAACTTAAAATCGAAAATAATTAACGATCTGATTTTGTGTGTATGTTCTAGAACTAAAAAGTAAAATCGCCCTCGTCATAGGCGAAAAATACCATCATTGAAACCGCAAAGGACAGAAAAAAATTTAAAGATAAAATTCTCTTTTAAAAATAAACTACTTTTGATTGTTACTTTTTTCATAAACTCAGTTTATACCGGGTATTTAAGCAATTAACTCAGCAGTTAATTGTTACTTTCATTTGTTTTAAATAATATTACGATGATAAAATAAATATTTGTTAATTTCGAAATGAGCTAGTTTTGTTTTGAATATGGTGGTATAAGTATTATTATTTAAATTGTTAGTTATCTAGTTTAGGCCATGAATTTACAAACAGGAAATATGTGTTGCATATAAACACAGAAATGATGACCACATTATATAAACAGTTCAATGTAACTGATAACAAAATTTCAAAATAGAGTTATAGAGCTGAGCATCACTCTCCGTCCAGTACTTCATAAATGTATTTGAATACTTTTTATTATTTCTATATACAGAATATAACTAAGTATGTGGAGAATATGTGGAAAACTATTTCGATTTTTTGAGTCTCTTAAAAAATTTATAATTTTGAAAAAACTGTTTAAGTTGCTTTTAGTGCTCTGTACGAAAATTGGCAAAATGGAACACTTATGGATTCATTGCAATGTCTTTTTGTCCGTCCGCCCGTCTGACGGACAATTTTATCAAAAACTTATCTAACTTTATTATTAAATAAACAATTTTTGTTTGAAACTTTTTTTTCATAAACTAAGTATATACCGGATATTTAAACAATTAACTCAGTTGTTATTTCACTTGTTTTATGTATAATTTATATACAAATATAAATTTTAGGTACATTGCCCAGCTCTGTTTAAGAAATGCTCAAATTAATTTGCGAATTAGCGAATTTTATTTGTTTATTTAATTAAGCTATTTCTCTATCTAAACATATGATAAACGATTTTAAATATTTATTTCAAAGTTCAGCAAAATTTACAAGTAAAGTTTTAACAACTGCTTTCCATGGACAAAATAAATATTTTTAATGAGTAATATTTCCTTTATATGAATAGGTTGTTGTGTTACAGATACCTTGTCGAAATTCCTCATAGAATTGAAAGCGTCCCTTCTAGGCATTGACAACTCTCTTGAAAACGGTAGCAACGTAGTTCCCATAAGGTAGTTTTGTCTAGATGGGCCCATCTTGTAGTTACTAGCGGAACTCTAGTCGTATATAGTTTGACATATAAATTACATGTGCTATTATGGTACTTGTTGTTACTGGTTTACTGGTTTATGAATTTGTAAAGAAGTAAAAGTTGTAAAAGTGTGATAAAAAACTTAAAAAGTGACAATAAAATCAATTGGTAAATTATTAATTGTTAATAATAATGGTTAACTTCTGCATTGTACGTAATTGTTCATTTTCGTTAAGGATTTCTAATCATCGTTTCCCAAAAAACAAACTTTAATTATGGAACACATCCTATTGAGAAGGGTTCAATTGAATATGTGTACTAATTTTCATTGCTTGAACAAAAAATGTAAAAATCTATTTGAATTTATCGCCTCGCCTTCGTAGTAATAAAATAAAGGTCAACTATAATATTAAATTTTCGATGAACGTTAAATAATTTCGTTATTCATAACGATGTAAAGTTTTCATCCGAAAGTTTCATATCGTTCTAATCGTTCAAATAATAATTAAGTTTGTAATATTTAAAGCTCTGGAGTAATATAGTCAACTACTATATATTAAGGATATTCAGGACCCTTCATCACCACCTGTCTAGGGAATTTGCTTGCATATATAAGATAAAGTACTGAGCGATGGATGTCTGCCCGCGAAAAATGTGAAACATTCAGATAGATGTATCTTTAACCCAAAATTTATATTATTGGATCTCAATGATATCAAATAAGTAACTGCCTTTTATCATCTAAAGGTGTGGTGATATTATGTAAACTCTATTCATATTATATAAATCCATTTTGTAGACTTTCCTATGCTTAGTTAACGGAAGGGAAACGGCGTGAAACGTTTTTATAAGTATACAACTTGTGAGACATTGATGTGGTGATATTATGTAAACTTGACAGAAGGCAAGTTTATATAATATAACCACACCAATGTCTCACAAGTTATATACTTATAAAAACGTTCACGCCGTTTCCCTTCCGTTAACTCAGCAGAGGAAAGTCTACAAAATGGATTTATATGGTACCATAATTAGGTGCTAATATGATGCTTAGTTTGTAATTTTGGTGCTCTTTAGATATAGTCAGAAATCCAATCTCAAAGGCCCTCAGCTGACTTGATGTCAAACTAGTAGAGGATTACCTAAAAAAGTTCGCAAAATGATTTTAGGTAGCACCTTAATTAGGTGCTAATTTGGTGCTCAGTTTATAGTTTTGGTTCTCTTTGGGTTTAGCCAGAAATCCAATCTAAAAGTCCTTTGCTGGCTTGACGTCAAACTGGCAGAGGATTACCTAAAACAGTACGCAAAATGATTTTAGGTAGTACCATAATAAGGTGCTATTTAGGTGCTAATTTGGTGCTTAGTTTAGATTTTTGGTACTCTTTGGGTTTAACCCGAAATCCAATCTCAAAAGTCCTCTACTGACTTGACGTCAAGCTAGCAGAAGATTACCTAAAATAGTGCGCAAAATGGTTTTAGGTAGTACCCTAATTAGTTGCTATTTAGGTACTAATTTGGTGCTTAGTTTATAATTTTGGTGCTCTTTTGATTTAGCCAGAAATCCATATTTGAGCAAAATGGGCAAAACTCCCTATCTTTGAAACCGTGATAGATAGAACAGAAATTTAAAGACAAAAAATGTTCCTTTTATAAAAATAAACAACTGTTTCTTCATAAATTCAGTATAAAACGGGTATTTAAGCAATTAACTCAGTAAGTTGTTATATCACTTGTTTAATGTTGTTTTTCAGTCTTGAATACGGCCGTCTTTGTGTTTTTTTCAAACATTAAATTGTTTATAATTCGAAAACGGTCAACTATACGACAAAATGAGACCAGAGACTTTTTTGTTTGAAACGACCCAAAATATTCGGTCATTGGTAAAAAAATAGGTGATTAAAATTGGGACTAGAATTTTGTAGTTCAAAATCTTGCCTTGTATGAACAAGGCTCAAACATGAATATGCAAAAAAATAGGATGGCAAAATTTGTTTACTAATGTGAGGTTTTCGCCTTGTCTATATGTAGATTTCACATCCTGATATTAAAAAACACAATTTAAAAAAAAATCAATTGCTTGATACATAGAATTTTTTTTTGCTGAGCTATAGCGGTTAATCCGTAGAAGCTTAGAAATTCGTATCTAAGACGAATCAACTCCATGTTCCTATTTGTTAAAATCGAATTGGCTATCATCCATGTAAGCTTACAAAACTTGATATGTTAGGTATTTTTAAAATGATCTATAGAATGTAATTCTATAAAGCTCCTTCAAAATAATTTTTTACTTTCTCAAATAGATATTGGTAAAATTAAATTTTCCCCTAGTTAAACCTAAACCAAGAATACATAAATACGTACTTCGACCAAAAAGTAGTCCTTGCATAGTAATAATCATTTATCAGTAGGAATTAACCAGTTTATTTCCCAGAAAACTGATCTCCTGTCGGATCTATTACGATTAGCTAATTTATACTAATGATGGCTACTTTATACTCGAAATACGTATTTATAATACAAAATACATTATCAAAGAAATCACAGACAAAATTATGCTCTAAATTTGACTATTTTGCGTTGGTCCTCACCACGATATAAAAATTATTTAAAAACTTTCAAACAGTCAAGGACCATCCAAGTTCATGTCATTTTTATAAATTTTATAATTGATGTGTGCCTTCTTGATTCGGTTTTCGAAAAAATACTTCAGTTAAAAGTTGTTCATTTGAAATATAGTAATAACTTATATTCGAAAATATTTTCGAATCAATCAAGGCACAAATAAATTATAAAATTTAAAAAAACGACATCAACTTTTGTGGCCAAGTGTACATAAATACAAAATTTATTATAATTAAGGGCGAAAAAGCTATAGACCTGAGCAATTTGGTATTTTCATTTGATTAATGTAAACTACATCAAATACATCGTAAGAAACATATCACAAATTTTTTAATCCCATAAAAATTGGATTTAGATTCGCTTCTTGATATTTTTTCTAATAAATTTGGATAAAGCATACAGAAAAACATAAACGGACATAAAAACAAATGAATTTTAAAGGTGTTAAATGAAAAGGGTAACGATACACACATTTTTCAAATTTGGAAAAGCAGGTACACAAAAAAACTGTTGCATATTTATGTGACAATATATGCAAACATACTTTCGAATGAGTTATAATAGTTGCCTAACAAAAAAAATAATTAAAACATTTAACAATTATCGTTTGTTACAAAATGTTCCAAGGGCGGATAATTGACTTGAAATCATTAAAAATGACATCTAAACATCTATTCGATAAAATGATTAACTAATAATTAGCAATTTATCTGAAATGCACACTAAATATGCTTAGGGAAAACCAAAAAAAAAATTTAAAAAAAAAAGGGTAAAAAAACATTAACAAGATTAATTTAACGACGTACCCTACAAATATCCAGTAACATATTTTATCGTTTACCCTATTGATTAAATAAATATTTTTTTTTAAACAAAATTATTTAAAAAAATTTATCTCATTGTTACATTTTTTTTAAATGTTTAAGTCAAAAAATAAATTTTATGTTAAAAGCACAACACGTTTTATTTAAAGCTTATGAGACCAAACACTGCGATTATTTCAACGAACACTGTGATATTGAAGTATGTACAAATCAAACACAACCCAGTCAAAAGAGATCGTTAAAATACACAAGGAATCGAATATTTATTGCGCATGACACATATGAATGTTTATTGGTGAATATACATGGATAAGTACAGAATGTGTCTTTAATATGCGGGTCAAGTATTGCAAATTTTTGAATATTCATGCGATGACTTTAAAAATCTTTTTTATATCAATAGTGTCTTATGTCAATCCATAAATCCGTCAAAATTATCGCATTTATCAGAAAAATGTGGTGTTTAATAAAAGCAGGAATAAAATTGATGTAGGAATTTCTAATCTTACGTCACATCACGTTTGGTCGAACTCCGTCTCTACTCCTCGTCACGTAAGGCAATTAACCTCCCTCCCCTCTTTTATGCGTCCGTATTTTATGGATGCCCCTTTACCATCTACAGATTTAACAGCTAGATGGATTTTGACTAGTTGGATTTGTATTCGATCCCGATTGTGCCAGTTAAAAGCGAGGGCAAACGTCTATGGAGGCTATCCAAAACCATATAAAGCACTTTTTTTGCGCCACCCTACCTAAAGTCTTTTTTATAAAATAAATAGTTAATTAAAAAACAGACAATAAAACTGACGTGGTACAAAGCCTGACGAAATGTGATTGATTGATAAATATTTCTTGACCTGATTAGCAGCGCATGGTTGGGTAACAAAAGACTGAAGAGGCGAAGAGTTAATTGAGCACCAAATCGATACCTTAATAATATTATATCCATGTGACACGATCTGGGGACCTAGGGCAGCAGTATGCAGAACGTCTAGGACTACCAGTGCGACACGACAATTGCAGGAGCTACCACTGTGAGGAGAAGAGAGAGAAGATAACCTTCTCTACCACTGTCCAGCTCTTATTACGAAGAGACTCACCCTTTTGGGTCAATCATTCTTTGACGATGTCTCTGAACTAACGTCTACTGGTGTCGAAGCCCTATTCCTGTACCTGAAAAGCTCCGAATGGTGGGAATAGAAGCAAGAATGGGTCAGCCCCATTTTGGGATCGTAATGAACCTCACGTTCAGTTAGTGTTTCCCATTCAGGACAACCGCTACAACATAACCAAATCTACGTGAAACCCAATAAGCATGGGTAAAATGCCTTTTGAACATCAGTCATTCTTTTAAAATGCCTTTTGAAGCCACTTTCGTTGGTATAATATAACCGAAAGGCAACCATCCATGAATAAATAGACGCTAGTTTACAAAAAAAAAATTAAATTTGTTTAAAATAGAAAAAACTATAGCTCTTCAAATTTCAAAATCCCAGATGAACTTCAATGCATGTTAATTATGATTTAACACAGTCGTATGATAAAATCTACACATCAAAATACATGGCTTTTAATGATCAGACAGCTTTAAGGGTGTTAGGAAGGTATATCGAAAATGCTACGAAAATTTAGTAGTACTCCTTAATTAATGCTAACCTGTCCGTCAAAAATAAATCAATTGGGCGATTAATTGACCAAACTGTCGGCGTATGGACAAGAACGAATATACGAACGAATATAACGAGATAGTTACGATTAGCTAATTCATATTGATGATGACTACCTTGTAGTCGAAATACGTATTTATAAAATACAAACAAATGTTCTAGGAATAGGGGCAAAATTTGAAATATAATACCAATTCCTAGTCTACATTTAAATTCCTTTTCCTTTAGGGGTCGGTAAAAAAAGACCTAGAAAGACTTGCCAGGCTTCGAAGTCCCCTTCTACTACTTCTACTTAATGCTAAAGCTACTGTGAATAAGTCAAAGCGATTTATTAAGCCGTTTAAAGATTATTGCAACTTAAAAGAAAACTGTAATTTAACATAGAGTGCGTTCTTATGGAGATTGGTACACTCAATAGGTTCAATTCATTTTAATTTCCATTAAAAAAGTTACGAAGCGTCCCAAATTTTAACTCTAAAAAACAATTTTATTAACATTCATTAAACGGTTGTTTAGTGAAAAAAATTGTAAATAAAAATAAAAATATAATCTGTTATGTCATATTTAAAGTACTTTTGCCACCGATTGCATCACCCTAACATCCTTAAAGCTCTGTGGGAGAATATGTAATATACACTGCACAGCAAAAAAAGCAACACACTTTGAAAAATTCATTTAAATTATTTTCTCTGGAATTTTTTTGCATTTCAACTAGGTACATTTTTATAAATTTGAATTCGTTTTTGTTGATATGGGGGGTAAAATTGTAAAAGAAATCCTTTTAATTTACAGAAAAAAAATTAATTAAAATTTTTATTAATTTTAAAATTTGAAAAAAAACATTTTATTTCGAGATTTTTGGACAGAATTGAACTTTTAATAGTGGATTTTACCTCCTTTTGATCTAATGACTGCTTCAAGCCTTGTAGGCACACGGCTACCATATCTTGGGTGGTTACCTCCCTTTCCTGTACTAAAGCTATTATGAGCCCCTGTGAGCTATCAGGAGGGTTAATTCATCCTCTTTTATGTCGGACAAGTTCATCCCAATTCTATGGAAGTTCACTCTGGGCTATGTGGTGGCCATCTCAAAATCAGAATTTCGATCGTTTTATTTTAATGTACACCCTTCGGAAGCGTTTTTCAACTGCGTTTGAGACTCCCCAAAGGCTCCGTGTGGATAGATAGATAGATAGATTGTAGAGGCTGCCTTGGACGGGCTAAACTTCGACCATAAGGTCCATTGTGATGCCTAAGGATGTGAGGATGTGAGTGGAGTGGAAGGAATTTTTGTATATAGACTAGGAATTATGCCGATTAAGATAGGAACTATGATAGGAACTATGCCGATATTCATCTGGAGTTCGTGATGGAAACTGCAGAAAACCTTCTCAAGCATAGCCGGTTACTTCGTTTTTGTCAATACGCCGACAGTTTAGTTAATTAACCGCCCCTTTTTTTTTCTTAATAATTGACAAACTGCCGATGTCGGGATTCGATCCCATAACCTCCCAGTTTCCAAGTAGATAGCGTTGGTACTAATGCAAAAACTCTTAGAAGAAGACTTGCTGAAATGAACTCACAATCCAGAAAGCCAGTCGTAACACCAGGGCTCTCTGTAAATCATCGAAAAGCCCGCTTAAAGCTCATAACGTGTAACGTAAATGAATGGAAGAACTTCCTCTTTGCAGATGAGTCTCAATATGTTGTGCAGTGTATATTATCTATTATGAAACAATATTATTATCTTCGGTGTATTTTGATTAAATGCAACATTCTCTTCTTGGTATATTCGCTATTTAAATAGACAAATTTCCAGGAAGGAGATGATGGACAGCTTTCATACATGAACTTGAAAATGGATATTTTCAATGTAGTCCAGCAATAAAAAAGAAAAATCAGCTAATTTTCCTTAAAATCACTAAATTTTGACTTTTTGACGTGAGAACGTCTATTCGTACGTTATACTGGTGGTAGGTCGAACATTCCTGTGTGAATAACGCGTTTATAATGGTTGTACAGATAGATCATGCATGTACGTGTCTGTCGCACTGTATTTGTTTTGCCTATGATCGTACCAGTGTAAGCACATGCGTATGAATGGTTACAAATTCGATTTCAGATTCGCAACAGATTTGGGGGCGCAAAGTTTGGAGGACGAAAAAAGAAAATAAATCTCATTCGGCCCCAGGCAACTAACATATATCTATATTTTGATAGGGAAAAGAGTAAGAAAGTTAAGGGGAAAACCCACCCAAACTAAAACTGGCAAGATAAGAACTGCAAGAGGGGAATGCTCTGGAAATAGTTTGAGTGAGGTTAAAATCGGCCTTGTGTGCAAGACGTTTTCACGAAAAGTCTACGGCGTGGACCCGAACTGTACTATTCTTATTGTTTTTAATATCTTGGTATTGGTCAGTTGAACACAAAGATGGGTAATATTTAAAATGGGTCCATATATTTTAAATATATTTTGAAAAATCATTTACATTTTACCTTTAAAATAGATGTATTCATGTATTTTAAATCCAAATTCTCAAATGCAAATGAAAATGGATTGGATTGGAAAAGCTGCCCTTGATTGGAATCCGCTGGGATCAAAGAGAAAAGGCTGAGTAGTAAAGAATCGGCACAGTAATTGACGAAGTGCAGTTGACTGGATTGAGTTGGTCATAACTGAAAAGGATTGCTCAAAACAAAGTTCCATGGCAACGTATTGTGGCAGCCGTGTGCCCCTGTATAATATGGTATATAATATAATATATCTCTTAATATTTTCCAATCTTAAGAGAGATATACCAAATTTTTGTGTTCCCCCCTCCCTCTAACCCCCTTTTCTCTGGCCCGATTATACCCATTAACGAACTTGGCCTATCAAATACCAAAAGCACCCTACGTATCAAATTACATTCTGATCGGATTAAAACTGTGACCGCCGGAGTGGCTACAGACATATATAGGTAGGGAAGATGGACATTTGAAGAAATTTTGCGAAGATTTGCCATCGGTACAACACCAACAGCTCTATTTCCTTGGCTAAAAACAGCATACCATGGTCATGTATTAATGATATAAATTCATAGCTGCATCGATTTATTTTAAAATTAGATGCAAGCTGTTTCCTGGCAACCATAAACTTTTACAGGAGACATAGAGAAAATGTTTGGTGTAGCAACAGACAATGATGAAAATAACTCCATCGTTCGTGAATAGGACAGATATATTCCTCAATGCAGTATAAAGTAAATGATATTGATGAGAGATGAGTCATCGATAGGTCTAATAGATAGGTCTCTTGTCTGACTGTGCCTACATCCTTTGTATTACTATTAAGACTTTGGTCCGAGTTCTAAAAGTTCTATCCTCTAATCAACTTTATATTATGTGTATATATATAGCCTAACATTCAGCCCGCTGCTAGTCAAAGACCTTCCCCAAATGCTTTCATTCATCATGGTCAGTGGCGATCCCCTTGCAAACACCACAACGATGTCCAGTTGGTTGTATACTTACTCTAATTCTTGAAAATTGTTCATCTTTAAGGTCCATAAACTCCTATCAGGAGCAAAGGACGTTAAGGGGCAGGCTGTAACGAACACGATTCTGGACAAGTAACTTAATTTCTTTCCAGCTCTTGCCTGCTTCTTATTTCTTTATGGATCGTTCTAACCCATGATTTTGGGTCTGACATACATCCTGGGGGTTCCAATCGAATGCTTTTTTGGCAATATTGTTGGCTGGTTTTCTCAGGGTATGACCGATCTAACGCCATTTCTTTTTTTAATTATTTCATGAATACTCGTCATATTTGCTTGAGTCCATAATTCTTAGATATTGGAACCATCTGACACAAAGAATTTTACGGAGTCAATAGTTTACAACGACTTGAAAATTGTTGAATTGAAGTTTACACAACTTCGAATGTACAAAAAAGGGTGATTTCTTAAATTTCGTAGTAATATCCTTGATAAATATTAATTCAAGTAACAAAGATTATTTATTTCAAACTGATCAGAAGATGTTGTATCAGAATTCCAGCCAAGATTTTATATAGTTTCTTCCCATCTCGAATAAATACATTTTCCATAAAAAAAAGTCTCACGGGAACAAACGCCATCGTAAAATAACTATTTATTATCAACAATTAATAATATTAAGTTTAATAAAATAATATTACAATGTGATGATAATGTAATATCAAGGTCAATGAAATTATACCAATTCATATTAACTAATTTATCAGAGAACAGTCGGTACACTATATTAATTAGCATAATTCATTCAGAGAGTTAGTTACACGGACGACGATACATTTAAATAATATTTTATTCATATTAATTGTCTAATAAAAAAAAATAAAATAAATAAACAGAAAAAATATATACAAATAAATTCACTGAGATTCTGTTTATGTCAGTTTAAACAAATAGTCCATTCAAAAGTAGTGTTGGAATGATCAGGCTCATGAATTAATTCATTCGATTATGGGGTTGTAGTGTACTCGCTCCTAAATATCAATTCATATTTAGAAACCTTGATGCACACACTACATGTTCCTTGAATTACCACGGTAACTACTAACAAACTGATATTCATTCATTATTTATTACATACAAAAAAAACGTTTGGTTTCAATTCCAAAAAATTATCATTGTATTTAATTATTATTAGACTAGATTTCAAATCTACTAGGAATCTTCTCTTTTTTCTCAACATTGGCGCCTGAGAAAAATATTTAATTCAAGAAGGTGGTGAATACCCTAACGTATTTTTTCCCATATATATTTCCAGATATTGTGCGGTATGACTCACAAACTCATTCATTCAGCAGTACGCACACATTTTTAAAATCCTAATCTTGTTTCGCGAATCAAAGATTTGACAAGGTCGTGTCCAATTTGTCAGTTAAATAAAATCACGCACCACACCAAAAGTGATTTTATGCCGATTGAAGATCCAGGTGTCAAATTTGCTATCTTACATTTAGATATTGTGGGACCTCTTCCTCCTAGTGAAGGCTATCGTTATATCTTCACTATCGTGGGCTATTTTTCTCTCATTTTAGAGAATTGCCAGGCATGCGCAACATGAACAATGTGTCTCGGAGGTGAGAGAGAATAAATATAGTCGGCACCGTAATGTTGGAACATTCTTTCCTATAGACCTTCTCATAGGGTGTTATGCGGATGCGATTTCCGTACTGTCTACAATAAGATGAAAAAAGACGAGAAGTATTGCTTAATCATTTCTTCACATTGATTTTTATGACATCTGTCCGAAACAAAGACAAATCGTGATTTGAAATGAAAACGTCTATATTAACTGTCCATATAGGAGTATTATATTTTACATATATGAAATTGAATACAAATGAATCAATTCCTGGATCAAATAAATTCAGTCCAACACTACAATTCGAAATAACTGTTCCTTTCATACATGATGTTACAAAGGGTAGTTTTGTCATGCGCACTATATCCACACTTGTATTGTGTGATATCCTTAACAAAAGTTATGCGAGGTAGGTTGAATATGTTATTCCTCGATGTATAGCCTGTTGCCCTTAAATTTTATTTCGGTCGATCGGTCGCAACTTGTGATGTAGGTTGGGTGAGCATTAGTTCAAGGACATTTGTATGTATTTCAATGGAATGAATTTTTTTTTTCAATCAATGTCACAATTAATTGTGATATGTGCAATTGAAATTAGTATTTACCTTGCATGTGTAGTTGCGAGTATGTATTTGAAAAGGTTGGCTTCAATAACGTTAGATTTTTCTCAAAAGGATAAATTAAAAAAAGCCTTGTTCAATTTATACATCCAAATCCGCATTCCCAGCGAATGAAATATGTGATGAATAAATTTATCTTAACTCTCATTCGGAACTCAAACTTATTTTGGGTCATGTACTAGTTTCAATCTTTTTTTCGATTAATAATATATATCTCGAAAACGGTTTTACTTTTTTATTATGTTAAAACTGTTTTAAGTATTTGAAAAATATGCGGGGTTTCACTTTTGTACTTCTTTCGATTAGAGGCCCTCATCTATTCAAACATTTATGTCTCCCATGGGCAGAAAAATTTGCGTTCGTCTTCAAAATTTTATAGTTGATTTGTGTTTAATACATTCGGTTTTCGAAAAAAATGCTTAAAATAAAAGTTGTTAGTATTTTTATAATGAAGAACTTTTATTCTAAACACTTTTTTGAAAACCAAATGGATTCGGCACAAATCACCTGTAGAATTTTGAAATAAGAACGCCACTTTTGCACTCCATTGAACACGTAAATGTTTGAGTAGAATGGTGGCTCGAAAACAGTACCAAAGTAAAACCCCGGATATTTTGTTAAAAATATAGAACAAATCAGGCACGTATCTAGAGTTAAATTTTGGGGGTGGAGGGTCAGAGACTAAAAAAAATTAATTCGAATAAGTAAAGGTATAAATAATGACCCAAATGACCCCCCCCCCCTTGATCCGCGCTTGAGAACAATAATAACATTATAAAGCAATCAAACCGTTTCCGAGATACATTATTAATTGAAAAAAAAGATTGAAATATTGAGATTGAAAGTAATCAGTAATAAAAAGTTTGAAGAGCCTTGTAAATATTTCTCGTAGTCGAAAGCCCAAATGCGATGCACAAAACTGTAACAATTCTCAGTCTACGACTACGAGAAATATTTACGAAGCTCTTCAAACTTGTTTCGTACTTTTTTCGTAGTCGGGTTTTAGGTTTTTAAACTTATTTATTGATAATATTTATATAATTTAATTATATTTAAAATATTAAATTGTATATATTTCATATTACTTTTAAAAATTATTATATTTACTTCGCGTCGCGTCGATTGTCGAAGAATCTAAAAACCATTTATCAGTAATAAACGGCTCCTGGATGCTAGCACCCCATCCATGGAATTTCGAAAACCAATTATACCAGGTAGCCCCATTATTTGGTCAGCGATAGAAAACTTTTTACCGATGTTTTAAATTTTTTTCAAGGTCATGAAAAAATTTTAGCACCCCATATTCCATACAGAGAAAAAATAAAGGCACTAATCGAATGAGACTAATCCACTGATAATTGGTGATAATTGGATAATTGGTATTTCCTGGGAAAAATCGATTTTCTGGGAGACCCCCTAAATCTATTTCATGACCTTGAAACAAATTTAAAACATCGATAAAAAGTTTTCTATCGCTGACCAATTAATGGGACTACCCAGCGTCGGACTGGCCATATAGTCGAGGTGGCGTTTGCCAGCCGGGCCCTAGCGTGCGCGGGCCACCCACGGGCCTGGCTTGCGAGGTTTGCCACAACCCAAGCGGTAGGTACGGTAGCCGAGGGCCCGGCTCTTGCGATCTACATGTAAAGTAGATAGTTCATACATACTTAGAAATGAAACAGAAAAATTAAAACTTGTTTTAGAAATTTCTGAACGGCGATAACTGTTGAACGAATCAACCGAATTTGACGTGTATCATAATACATGATATTTGACATTGTTCAAGAGATGCATTATATAGATACGATTTTCAGCGCTGAAGCGCATTAAAACGAGTCTTTGCTCTCTATTAATAATAATAATTAATAATAATTCATTTATTGATTCTTTTTTCCACAATACATAGATCGTACAGAATAGATCAAGTTTCATAAAAAAAGGGAAATGGACACGATCAGACAAGAACTGTTGGATTCGTTGATTATATTAAACACAAAATCGGATCTTATCAAGGATGACGATAATAGCAGCTTTTACGATCGAGTTATCGACAGCTTAGCTGAAACTTCTCCTCTTTAAAAAAAAATGTTGATTGGTTAGCTTTCGATTTGCTATAAAGTAATTGGAACTATATTTACCTAATGTAATATACTATAATGCTAAAAGTGAAGCTGGCTGACTGAATGAACACACTCATCTATATAAAACCTAACCCACTTCTAGGCATGCGGTTTTTTTCATTCGACGCGAAATTCCTTCAAACCGACGAGAAAAATGGGAAAACCTTAATTTTTTCATTGCAACCCCCTGGAAAATCGGAAAAATCTCCCCCAAAATTACATTTTACTGTTCTAAACATGCTAGAAAGATAGAATTTTCACCAATCGACCCGAAATAGAGTCAAATTAACAGAAAACTTCATTACCTCCATCGCAACCCCCCGAAAATGGGAAAAACACCCCTAAAACTGCTCCTTTCACTTCTATTCATGGTAGAATGATGCGGTTTTTTGCATTCGCGAAATTGCTTCAAACCGACGAGAAAAATCGGTAAACTTCAGTGCAACCCCCCCGAAAAATATCCTCTAAAATTACGTTTTTCTGTTCTATACATGCTAGAAAGATAGAAGTTTTAATCGAATTTTTACAAATCGGCCAGAAATAACGTCAAATTTAAAGAATATTTTGAAAAATTTCTTTACCTATATCGCAACACCCCACCGAAAATGGGAAAAACATCCCTAAAACTGACCTTTTCACTTCTATTTATGATAGAAAGATCGAGTTTTTTCCATTCGACGTGGAACAACCCTTTTCCATCACAACCCTTCGCAGTTGGAAAAACACCCCTTTCCTTCTATACATGCTAGAAAGATGCAGCTTTTTGCAATCGACGCTAAATAGAATTTTGCAATTCGAAAAACTTAATATTTATTATTGCAACCTCCCGGAAAATCGAAAAAACACACCCCAAACGCAGAATAACTGCAAATTAATCGGTTGATTCGAAAAACGTAATTTTTTTCATCGCTATCTTTTGAAAATGGTAATGTGAGACCTATCTATGCGCAGTCCCCCCAAAGCCCCCCCCCCTTAACCCACTTCCCCCAAAAAATTTCCCCCCCGAAAAAACCCTCAAAATTATTCCCAAAAAACTTCGCACCCCAAAAAATTATCCCCCCCTCAATTAATTCTCTAATGGTGAGTACTTTTTGTGCTTCATATAATGTTATTTTCTGTGACGCGGAGCCACGGGGTCAAGAGGGGTACCCCTTTGCGAGCAGAGCGAGTAATATATATAAAGTTGATAATTAATAATTTGTATATTTCATTATTTTTCGATAGTATCCCATCTTCCATAATCCCGTTCCGGGCCCCGGGCGTGTGGGGAGCCACCCGGGCCCTTTCTGCCCAGTCCGACCCTGGGACTACCTGACCTTTTATGACCAATTAGTGACCTATTAGATGGTATAATTGGTTTTTCGAAATTCCATGGATGGAGTTAGTCAGTTGCGATATTACAGATATTTTGTCATTAGAATTTGAAAATAGCAGCCCATCCATTGGTTTTTCGAAATTCTATGTATGGGGTGCTAGCATCCTGGAACCTAATAAACTATGTATTATTAAGTGAGCAAAAAAACTTTGCTAAACTTAATAACGAAAAAACAAATAAATTCGTAAATGAAAATTTTTATGTAGAAATGGAAATATACTACGCCATGTATATAAAGAAACACATGTCGAATTGAAGATCCAACGAATATTTAATATGGCTTCGAGCGAATGTTCGGGGGTCGGGAGTTGAGTTGGTTATAAACACAACAAATTGAAAGTATGAAATAATGATTTTTTTTATCATAATAGAGAAAGGAAGGATATTTGTCGGAGGTGGGTACTTCGATAAACATATCTAGAATAGATGCTGTATGTATACGGTAATCCGGCCCTGTTTACAGCTCTAATACTATCAATACATAAATACTCCTAGTACCAACGCGCAAAACGTTTTATATAGAACGTTTTAGTAATATGTAAATTTTGAATACATAGTTTTGAGTACTGAGTAACTGGGTTCAAATTCATGATCATATCAGTAACTGGGTTCAAATAAATGACCGTATCAATTCCTGGGTTCATATAAATGATTATATCTGTAACTGGGTTTAAAGTTGACCGTACAGTACATTTCATAATAAACAGAAACACTCTTTTTAACAGAAATTAAAAATTTTAATCTGTAAATTAATTATTTAAATTAAGAAAGCATCTAACATCACTAGTAATCGGATTTATGTAATTATTTAATCAATAAATTTTTTCATATCAATATTTAATTTTTTTTTAAATCGTTACGCAGGAGCTGCGTCAACTTAGCCTTCCTTAAAATATATAAATCACTCTATACTGGTCACAATTTTAGTCTGAAAATTAAATGTCGTATCTGGTATGAGTTTGGTATTTTCAAGGTCAATTTTATTAAAAACGGCATAGGTCACGGGGAAAGGGGGTATAGAGACAGGAGAAAACACAAAATATAAAATATCTCTCTTAATATTAGAATAATCCAAAAATGAATAAGAAGTAAAGTTGTTGAAAATCATATTTGCTACAATTCATTACCTTATCATTTATCTCAAAAATCTAATGTGTACAGAGATACTTAGAATTTCAATTTTAAATTGTAAATATTTCTGCAAATATTAGTGTAACAGAAAAAATGGTTAGAAACAAAATTATAGTCAAACTAATTTACTACAACTTTACTTCTTATAAATTTTTCGATTTTTCGAATATTAAGAGAGATATGTCAAATTTTGTGTTTCCCCATTCCTCTAAATCCCCTTTTTCCCTCGTCCGATTTTACCCATTAACGAACTAGCACTTCACATACCAAAATTTATTCTGAACAAATGAATACTGTGACCGCTAGACTGGTTACAGACATATATATATATATATATATATATATATATATATAAATATATATATATATATATATATATATATATATATATATATATTTCTGTACATATATATATATATATATATATATATATATATATATATGTCCATAGATAGATATAAATTTTACAGATGGTAATTTTCGACATCTACTAGGTAGGTACGAGACCAATAGCTCTATTTCCTTTCAGGAAATACGCTAATACCAGCTTGTGCCTCAGCCTCGCATTTAAACTTATAACATTACCGTAAAAGGCGCCACCCGTCTTCATGCAGGTTTTCTAAAAGGCACAAATCAACTATAAACTATTTTGAAAAATGAGCGCTATTTTTGTGGCCCATACTACCTAAGAAGATTTTTAAATTAATACACACTTTTATATATATATGTATACTGTATAATGAAGACAGCACAGCGCACATATAAGTGTTTTCCTGTGTGAACAAGACGTGTATTAAAACACTGTAAGATGTTCAGATAAAAATTCAATCGATACGCTTTTTTCCTACATACTAGTCGGTCCTATTTATACTCGAACATTATTTATTCGACAAAATATAATTTTAGCTAAATCATCGTTATTTCAAAAATTATTAACAAATACGCGGAAAACTAACTTGAGTTAATTGCTTAAATACTTGTATTTACTGAGTTCATGAATACGTGAACAGTTTATTTTACTATTTACACACGCACAGATATATAAAAAAAAAGAAGAAAGTATCAGTTCGGGTCCGTGCCGTAGATTTTTCGTAAAAACATTCTGCACATGATCCGGAGACGTTTGGACCATCGCTGGCCACTGTATGTACGATGGGCCAACTACGTAATCGCTTGCGCCGTTATCTTATTTCCTTTTCGAAACTGTCCAAGCCCTCGCATTCATTCGGTACTGGACTTTTTAGACTCGTTGGATTCCTTTCAACGCGAGCTTTACTCTGATAAGCCTTTTTTACAATTCCACATAAGACAAAAATTTTAATAATTTTGTAATTTTCAATTTATTTTCATTTCTTTTTCGACACTGCCGTAGGTCTCGCATTTGTTCGACACTGGACTTTTTTGACTCGTTAGATTTCTTTCGATACGAGCTTTCGCCTGATATGCGTTTTCTACAATTCTGAGCATATTTTCGAGTCATATGAGACGAAATCTATATATTTCGAGTTAACTTTTGTGAAACTTGTGCTCCGCAAATAAATATATATATATATATATATATATATATATATATATATATATATATATATATATATATATATATATATATATATATATATATATTTTAGAGCACTTATTTAGGCAACTTTATATACATTAATATAATACATTTGATCTAAGAACATCTGTCGTTTGTATCTTATATTCTAAAATCTAAAAGCATTATACTACTTTGACAAATGAAAAAAGGCATATATCTATATATAACCGAAATAACATATATAACCGAATAACCGATTTTCCATTCACGAATTAGAAGTTACTTTTTAGCTTTCGAAAACACACACAGGCAGGCCGACGGGCAGACGATTGGGCATACTATATATATATAATATATAATATAATAATATATATATATATATATATATATATATATATATATATATATATATATATATATACACAGGCAGGCCGACGGGCAGACGATTGGGCATACTATATATATATAATATATAATATAATAATATATATATATATATATATATATATATATATATATATATATATATATATTATTATATTATATATTATATATATATAGTATGCCCAATCGTCTGCCCGTCGGCCTGCCTGTGTATATATATATATATATATATATATATATATATATATATATATATATATATATATATTATTATATTATATATTATATATATATAGTATGCCCAATCGTCTGCCCGTCGGCCTGCCTGTGTGTGTTTTCGAAAGCTAAAAAGTAACTTCTAATTCGTGAATGGAAAATCGGTTATTCGGTTATATATGTTATTTCGGTTATATATAGATATATGCCTTTTTTCATTTGTCAAAGTAGTATAATGCTTTTAGATTTTAGAATATAAGATACAAACGACAGATGTTCTTAGATCAAATGTATTATATTAATGTATATAAAGTTGCCTAAATAAGTGCTCTAATATAAACAAACATAAATATATTTTCAAATATCATATTTTTTTAAATAAAAGTACATAAAATATGGAGAAAATATTTAGTTTTTTTTTCAGTTAAATTATAGATTTTTTAAAACCATATTTTCATATCAATATTCGTGTCAACGATAACAAACAATAGAGGTAGGTGATTGGAGATGACAGTTTAAAAAGCTATTATACTTTAAAAATAGATGTACCAATTGCCAGAGGCGTATCTATCGCAACCATTTCTTCGAAAATCTAATTCGCCAACCTTACGTCCTAGATCTGATTTATTACCCATACAAAAGTGATCGGTCAGTTTCGAATACAGTAGAACTTCAAGTATCCGTATTAATTAGGACCGGATTACAAGTTTTTACGGTATCAAGCGTTACAAGCTTTTAGCGGTATCAAGCGTTATTTATAGTTTTCAACTTGATGCGATGTATACTGACAAAGCGCGCAAATGGTTGAGTAATTCAACGACAGACATCACGCTCACAGACAACTAAAGCGATGAGCAACAAATGGTACTGCCAAACTCCCAAAACGAATACTATCATGTGCACCGGGTTTTTTTTAGTATATTCCAATTTTTTTCTGAATAAACAAAATAACCCACATAACTTACAAAATCTTATTAGACAAAATCCTACATTTCCGACATACTTTTTCCAATTGTCAGTTTAGGAGACTTTGGTATGATTTTAGGGGCTTTTGAAGTCACTCAAACAAACATTATATTGCTTGAATTCGAAAAATTTGTTCGATCAACAAAAATTTCAAAAAAGAATGCTTGTTTTGAACTTGATAGTACAATCTATTTTTTTATGAGTCATATTTCTAGCCGTTAAAATTTAATACGCAAGCACGTGACAACCAATTATTTATACACTGAGTATGAAAATAAAAAAAAATTCTATATATACAAAATCTAACTCTATTTATATACTATCAATATTAATAGCAAGAATGTCGTGCGCATTGCCTAAAAATACAAGCAAAGAACAATATTATTAGGAGAAAAACAACCGGACACTATATAAATTATTAAATTCATACAAAATATGAATTAAATTTATATGTTCATGACAATATCTACCACCGATATAAATAACAAAGTGTTTTATTATTAATAGAATTCGAATAAACATGAATTTTTATGTACCGAGGGCTCCGTACACTTTACATAACATATTAACTAGGAACGGTCAAAAGATGTCCCTCGGCGATTTTGTTCTACTTTAAGGTTATCCTGACATGAGATTTAGTTTTATACTTGTAATAATATTGAGTCCTAAGCTGAAGCATTTATTTTTAAAAATGTTTCCAACTGTATCCAATGAAATACCAAAGTAGAAATATAATTTTTAATATATTCAAATAGAATTTAAACATCACAATATGTTCAAATATGATATCACTACTTTTGTTGGAAATAATTGTTTATTTATACTATTATTTGAATAGTGAGTAATTTGTGTAAGACATGGCAACGCTACAGTCAGGATCATAGAGCTAAAATTACAGAGGGGACGTAAGCCGCGTGCAATTTCTGACTTATCTGAGAAAGAAATTTGATGAGTCTGAAAATCATTGTGTCCTTTTTTCTCAGTCGACGCTTATCGCAAACGTTCATACATAGTACTATATGAACAAACTTCTCCCATTATTTTTTGCGCGACAACGTTGCCTTGTCAGAACGAAATAGGATGCCCCCTCTATAATTTTAACTCAATGGTAAGGATACTACGGGTGTCTTTGTCACTGTTAGTTTGGCTCCACTTATCGGCGATTCTTTCACTTAGTCTTATTATTTTAAACCACTGACCTTTATATAACTGGTCAGAATATGCTTATGGGTCTAAACGTGAAATAACGAACCCAATTGAAGCGCTGTCTAAGCGCCTTAACTAGCCAAGGTACTAAATTTTACTTCAGCGCGCTAGTGTGAGTAACAATTTTATGTGTGTAGTAGAAATACATGTGACAGTCACACATACATGCCACGCGGGCGCGCTGAATAAAAAATTAGTACGTTGGCTAGTTGAGGAGCGCCTCAATTCGGGTTAATGGCGTAACATGGGATAATCTGTCCACTTATATAGAGGTCAGTAGTTTAAACTTCTCGTAGATGTAACCAACGTTGTCAAGTTTCTTGTATCAAACTACTACGTTACGCGTTTTAACTATATTTCGATTAAAAAATCGGACATTCAGTCGACAGGTTTTTTAATTTTCTGCCTGTCACAGACGTTTCTTCTCAGAGATTATTTTCTGTAAATGTCTAAAATTTGGCATAGTTGCAGTCATATATAGTTACTCTTTATGGCAATTCAGTTTCATACTGTTAGTTATTTTATAATTTGATATATTAGAATATTTTTATTTTGTTATGTTGGTAATATAATATGTAATTTATAGTGACATGTATATTGTTGTCAATCTGTGTAATATAATAAAAGGATACATATTTCTCTTGTGAAAATAAAAATAATAATTTAATCTAAAGTAATATGTTGTATCCTGTTATTTTAGTTAAATTATTCAATAGTTACCCATTACAGGTCTGAGTTTTAAAGTTCGAATTTATTAGTTAAGGAGTTAGTTTTGGAGATTAAACCAGGAAATCAAAAACCATCATTATCTTCAAAAGAATCGTTCAGAAAAATTTAAATAGATTGAATCAAAATAACCTGTATTGAAAATTACAGAGCGATCAATTGTTATAAACAATGTAATTGGGCTTTAGTATTTCTTAGCTTTTACACTTATAAGCAAAACATCCGTGTATTACAGGTTGCATACTTCAACTAAAGATTCAAAAATCATCATGAAATAGAAACTTGATTTTATCCTTAATTTGTATTGTAGGACTTGTATATTTATGTTTTATTCCTGATCCGTTCAAGAAATATCCACAATAATATTTTGAATCTTTTACGATTGCCAAAGAATCTGACGTTCAGTTTTTAGTCATACTTCAAATTATACCGACTTTTGAAAACGCGAACGGTTGGCTATATCGCTTGAAATTCGGAATATGCGAACACTATGTTCCTTATAAAAATACCAATAACTTCTGTCCCAAACAGTTTTAGAAAAACAAATACATATGGCACAAATCAAAAAATCTTTGCATTTGATTTCTGCAGAAAATCCATTCGATTTTCAAAAAAATGTTTCGAGCACATGCAGTGTTAGATGAATTAATTTATCACGGGGTGGATGATATACTCTTCCACCTTCTGACAGAATGTCAACCGAATTGGAAGAATCTGAAGTAAAACAACTAAAGTAGAGCTCTGTCCTGTCATTCGCAACGAAGACAGTTAGGTTCGACAACGAACACAAGGCTAAAGGAAACGAACCAGATGTAGTATGAGGGGGTGGGTTTCTTAGGGGTTGGTAAAAAAGACCTAGAAAGGCCTACTTGCCAGGCTTCGATCTCCCCTGTACTAATACTATTACTACTACCCAGTGGAGCTCGACACTGTCGTCGATAATGCTCCCATAAAATTACAAACTTACTCACGTAGTTTTTTGAACATATACGTAATGTGTTTATTAGGGTTATATAAGACTAAGATAAGGCAAGGACAATCAATAATCTATCATAAAGATTAATAATATTATTCGTAATATTATTTATAAATTCTGTTATCCTTTTTGGCATCGTTTCTACAATACTTAATAATTTAATACTATAATGATCTAGAAGAACAAGGTTATCATATATAGTTACAAAAAATGTTCTTACGCCGTGCTTTTCGAACGGCAAAATCATGAATAATATCATCGCAATCTATCGAACGTAAAATTTCCGCCTCTACAGTTGATAAAGAGTTTATATTTTCGCTATATCTAGTGTAAACTATCAAAATTTGCCGCCCTAGGCAGCTGCCTACCTTGCCTAAAGAAGTCTTCAGACTGGTATCTTTTTGGTAGGTACGGAGTCCTGATAATTGATTGTATTTCATGTAAACAACGAGAACCCGTGCATTCAAATACAATATTAAATAAAAAAACCTTTTATGCTGCCAACTGCAAGTGTTGTAATGAAATCAGTAACAAATAAAAGAGTATTTCACTGTTTTCCTGAACAATTTTACGTTTTAATTAACATAGACATTGTATGGCTTGTTTGTATATGTTGCTACGTTCTTCTACTTTCTAGACGATCAATAATTCAATTGGTTGTGTTCAGATCATCTAAGTTCTTATTAAACAAAAAAAGTTAAATTCCTTCCACTCCACTCACATCCTTAGGCATCACAATGGACCTTATGGTCGAAATGTAACCCGTCCAGGGTAGCCTCTACAATCTATCTATCTCTAAACAAAATAAGTTACTAAGTTTATCTAAATAGATTTTTGCCAGGACACTAGACAGATCATATATGTAATACTCCTATATGGACAGTTTCTAGAAGTGGAAGCTGTCCCAACATTACAGTGCCGATTATATTTATGCTTTCTCTCCTCCGAGCCACCAGTTCTGTACCGTAATGTTGGGACATTCTTTTCTATATCAACTGTCCATATAGGAGTATTACATACTGGGTGTCCAGAAAGTACCGCAGGGGATTGATAGGGTAAATAGAGAATAAAATTCTGAGACGAAAAGTCCTCAACCATTTTTTAACCTGAGGTACAGGTAATTTGTTTTTAATTAAAATAAGTAACCAATCAGAGGCGCGCAATAGCGGTAAGCAGGGAAGTGGGAGTGGCGTTTCTATATCATTATATTAAACTTTTGTGTCTTAATAGTAGTGTTGATCTTATTTAATATTATTTAAAAAGAAGTATAACTTCTTACGTGCATGTATAAATACACACACACTTTTTTTATATCTAGAAGGAGTAACTGCTCTCTTCATAATTACTTTTTTTTTTGTAGGGTATGTTCAGAGTAACCGCTCGGCTACTCAGGCCCGGTGTTAGTTTCTGATTAACGAAAAGCGAAATTAGGTATGTATTTCGGAAGTGAAAACGGTTCAAAATACCACGGGAATATAAGTATAATAGATATCCGTAAAATATTGAATTTTCAACTACGAGAAATATTGATATTTTTTTCAATTGATCAATTGCGTCAGCCAATTCATGCCACCCTAAATATCATAATTTTGTCTCCATTTTTGGAACGAAGTTCTTTTACGCGGCTTAAAGTAGAGTGAACCTGGCAGAAATCGTCACCCTTCAGGCGACCTTTCCCTCTCTTTCTCTTTCTCTGCCTCTTTCTATTATATATGGTTGCATAAAATAGCTCCGTTTGTTTTATTTTTGAAAAAGAACTTCGTTCCTGACGGGGATCCTCCGACCGTACAATTTTATTATTTAAAAAATACAAAATAATAAAAAATAAACAAAACAAAACCCAAAATTTTTTTAAGCAAAACATTTATTAAAACAAAAAAAACAACAAATACAAAAATAAATTTTTAATTTAAAAAATCACAAATAAAATCAAATGTTTAATTTAAAAAATCCCAAGCACTTTTCTCCAAAATACAAATCGTCAAAATCGATTCATGGTTTCTGCAACTCAATCAATCAAAAATTATTGAGATTTAAACATCCACACAAATGTAAATTAGTATTAAAAAACGAATCGGTAAATTATTTTATGGAAAACATGGATCGATACGAATTTTTGTAAGAATTTGCTTGGATCTTTTAGATTAACGTCCAAAACAATTAATAGTTATACACACAACGAGCATTTGAGGTCAAAATTGACGTTTAAAAAAATACGGCCAATGTGGACATTTAAATCTATTCATGTTCAAATATCCAAAAAAAAGTTTTCGTAAAATAACCAAAAAATTATCATGCAAAACCAAAATTTTGTATAAAACGTAACTTTGCCCTAAAGCTAATGATCGCTTACTACTGTTAGAATACATTGTTTTATTAAGACAAAATGGCATATGACCACGGCGGCTAGCCTCTGAACATCACTATGAATATGTATTAAATACATTAAAATATATTACGTGTAAGTTGTTTATTTAATAGACGATAAATATTGAATAGTTTGTACATAACAATTTCAGATGAGAATACTTGTTTCAAATTTTTTAGAACGCGATTGTTCCGTAGTCGGGTTTTAGTTTTTGAACTTTTTTTTTTAATGAATAATACCCTTTTGGAAGTAACCAAAAAAGTTTGAATTCAATGGTAATTTCAACAGACGTGTCCTAATTATTAATTTTTTCATTTCATCTTTTGAAATAAGATTGCAATTCTTTAGACAATCGATTTTATGATACGAAAAACAAATAATATTCCCCGAATCATATACGTCATAATAGTCAAAACATAATAAATTTTATCAATAGATGTCACTAGCTATGGTAACTTTTAAAATATGGTAAATAAAAATTGAAAGCGTAACTAAAGGTTTTAATTTAACACTACCCTGTTTATAACTAAATAACAGCAAACTCGATTTGGTTTTTATTAACACAAATATAAATTAAATTATTCACAACAACAATAAAAAAAACAATGATTCAGTTTACAAGTTCGTGAATTTAGTGTCACCCAAATTTATCTGACCCAAAATTTGCCTCACTGAGATACAATTTTACTGTATTCATAAAATAATATGCTAATAATATCCTTGGCTTTGTGACTTTTATAGTTCTCGATTGGAGCAACTTTTGGACCACCCTAAAGTATGCAATTTGAATATAGAGTAGGTCTTCAACATCTAAGATCGACAAATCTCTCAAATAATTTCCAAAAATGCATAATTTAAAAAAGGTCTTTTAACGGTGAACTTAGGTTTGACCTTAAAGTTAATTCTCAAGATCATTTCAAGGTCAATTTGTTTTAATTTTTAATAGAAACTACTATTTTGTGTTATTTTTTACCTAGCTGTGGTTATGCACAGCTTGGCCTGTCTCATGCCCTGCGCAAAGTCTCAGTAATCTAGATGGGCTTGTCGTAGCCACTCCTTGATTCGGAAAATTACGGAGCATCTTGCTATGGAAATGACAGGCTCAGGTGAAAGGGGCGTTTGAGACGACCTCTCTCGAACATTTTATTCAAATACTTAGCTGCCTTTTAAGCCAAAAATCTTGGAAAATATGCTCAAATTATAAAAAAATTCGAATAAAAAGTATTTGTGTGAATTCCAACTTTCGCGCAAGATACAAAAAATGGGATTGTCTATTTGAAAAATAAAGTTGACCTTGAAAAGATCTCGAAAATCAAATATAACATCAAGGTTGAATAATACCATTAATTGACCCCTAAAGGCTAAACAAACTTTTGGTTGAAATATATTCATGATTTTATACTTTTAACTTGGTAAACCACAACTAAATAGCAATGTTGCCAACTTGGACGCTTTCCTCCAAAGTTTAGGAGTTAAAATATTGTAGACTTTTATAGGGGTTTAAAACTTTTGTTAGGGTATTTAAACTTCATTTACGACTGATCTCATATTTTACAAAATGTCAGTATAGGGGATTTTGGTTTTAGGAGTTTTAGAAATCATTCGTTGGTGTTTGGCAACACTGGGTTTAGCTGTCAAGTTCTTAAATTTTAAAAAGATAGGGGCGTTAAGTATTACGTAAGCAAACTTTCTATGATTTAGACACTCACCCCCCTGTATAAACAATAATAAGAAAATTGCGAACTCCCCTTCCCCAAATGATAAGACGTAAGAACTTTTTCAAAACTTTTATTAAATATTAAAGTTAAAATTTAAAAGACTCAATTATTTTTAAAATAAAAGTATTCGTGTTTTAATAAAATTAGAAAATTAAGAATCATTTATTGTCCACGCGTTCCGTATCCGTATAAATAAAATAGTCGATAGACAATGTCATAACAGAAAACAATGAACGTTATATTTATTTGTTTCAAGCCATCCTAGTACGCCGGGAATTCCCCGATTTGAACATCGGTATTTTTTTAAAAACCTCTATACTAGTAGTGTAAAGTCAATTCTCGGAAAACTCATTTATTTATTTATAGTAAGAAATATGAAAAGAAATTCGGAATACCATAATAAAATAATAAAAATAGTATTCTTAATTTAGATTATAAATATTATTTTAAAAATATTTTTATTGTTTTATAATTTTTTTTTATCTTACGTAAGATTTATTTTACCTCACCCCCTCTCCTTTTGTCAGCAAAAGAAATAATTGCCCCCTAAACCTGCTTACGTAATACTTGAACGTCCCCGATATTGAAAGGTCTATGTATAACAAACACAAAAATTGTAAAATAAATCATTGTAAAACAACACCTAATAAAATAAATAATTAAAAATTACGTTCTAAACTAAATATAACCCAAAATCCCTATTTACCATTATTATTAAATTAATTTCTAATATTATCGAGACTCATTCAGATCTCAGATCATTTTTTTTTTTTAATAATTAGTACTCTTTTGGAAGAAAACGATTTTTATAATCACATAAAATTTAATATTATCGAGAATCTGTTAAATCTCAGATCAATTTTTGGAATAATTAGTACTTTTTTGGAAGAAAACGATTTTAAATCACATAAAATTTAATATTATCTAGATTCTGTCAAATCTCAGATCAATTTTTGGAATGATTAGTTAATCATTTGGAAGAAAACGATTTTTATAATCACATAAAATTTAATATTATCGATATTCTGTCAAATCTCATCAATTTTTGGAATGATTAGTAGTTAATCATTTGGAATAAACGGGTATTATAATTTAAATAAAAAATTCTTAGTCCAAAATTTAAGACGGTGTTTGCTTTTGCCACGAATATAAAAATGAAACTTAATTTTGAGAAAAACGTTTATCTCATAATGGTTCGCTTGAACATTTTCTCTTTTTATATTAAATTAAAATAATTTTTTTTTATATGTAAGGCACTTTTTATTTTCTCTTATCGAATTCGCTGTAAAACTTCGTTGTAGAATATATTTATATATACATTAAAATAATTACTAAATGCCCATAGAATGAATTCCCATACTTCCCCTATCCTTCCCTAATTCTCACAACCTTAACAATTAAATCTAATAATTAATAATAGACCTTTTCATTTCAAATTACGATTTGTTTTTGTTTCGGGCAGAGTATCAAAATAATTAATGATTAATGAGGTATACATCTTTGTTCATCTTATTACAGACTGCCCGAAAATCGCATGCGCATAAAACTCTATGCAAAGGTCTATTTCCATTGTGATGACTATACTACAGATGGCACTAATAATATATAGGATGTTTTATGAAAAAGTAGTCAATACTAAAATTAGTAAGCAACAGTCTACAGATTGCGATGTCCAAAAAAAATTCATTACGCAGGAGCTGCGTCAACTAAGCGAACTTCCTCAGAATACAGAATAAAATGCAATTTTATCCGGTTAAAACTGTGACCGCTAGAGTGATTATATACAAGATGTTTCAGATTTTAATCCGGAAAATTGAATAGAGATCCCATAAATAAGAAAAGTTCATATGAACTTGGATGTTTTCAAGCTTCGTTTTCGAGATACAGATTGTTAAAGTTAATAAAAACAAGTAATGTAACCACTAACTGAGTTAATTGTTTAAATACCCAGTATATACTGAGTTGTATATCAATGATCTAATTGTTAGTAATTCGGTTTCCGAGGAACATTTAATCACAAATAATGAGAAAACTATTGAGCTTATGAAAAAAATTTTCAAACAAATGTTTATTTTAAAAAGAAAAAGATTTATTGTTAACAAATTTTTTTTCTATATAGAACACACATAAAAATTTCAGCACGTTATCTCTTATCGTTCTTGAGTTCTCGTGCCCACGGCCGGACAGACAGACGGACGGACGTGCGGAAATGGCCAAATTAGGCCATTTTAGGAACACCCATTCGAAGTATTTATGTCAAGGATTAATATTTTCAAGCATTACAAAGTCGGGACTAAACTTAATATACCTCGTATATTTACCATATACTGGGTATAACAAGTGAAAATAACTGAGTTAATTGCTTAAATATGCGGTATATACTGAGTTTATGAAAAAAAAAGTTTCCAATCAAAATTGTTTATTTTTAAAAAAGGAACATTCTTCTCTTTAAATTTTTGTTCTATCTCTTACGGTTTCAAAGATAGACCGTTTTGCAGATTTTGCCCAAACATGGTCCAATTTTGCACATTACGGCCTTAACCTTACTTTTTAGCTCAAGAACACACCCTAATATACCCTGGTACATACTATATACCGGGTATAACAAGTGAAAATATGAACTAATTTGTACTGAGTTAATTGCTTAAATACCCGGGTTTCCGAATCATTTTGGAGTAAACACTATGTCTCAATGACTAAATTAAGACATTTATACGACTGAAACAATAAACTTTTAGGACAAAATTCAGGTTACTGAACTCTTTCTAACATAATCGTTACAAAATATAATTACACTATCGATACATTAGGGATGTATTCGTTTTGGGCGCTTACACACTTTCAGCGCTTACGCTTATAAGCGCAATTTATTGAAGTTAGTATTGGCTTATGAACTCTTATGGCTACTCTTGAAAATGCCGTTCGTTTCAAGCATTATAAGTACGTGTAAGCGTCCGTTAACATAAATATTCAATATAAATAAACAAACGCTTGTACAGTATTCGTTTTGGGAGTTTGGAATTCTTCAACAGAATCCTTTAAATTTGATTCTTGTTTTGGAAAACGGTTAGAAAAGTTTTCCATACTTATTTTGACCAAGGTCCATGCAGTTGAGAGACACCTTTATTTAATTTTAATCGCGAATTGAATAGCTCAATTATGTAGTTATCCTTCCTCAAAAATTGAACACCGGTTGACGATCATTCCGAAGAGTAATAATCGATTAAAAATCTAACTTTGAACACAGCGTCTTATGGAGAACATAATTTGTTTGTACTTAAAATTATAATAACTATATTATTAAAGTAGCCACCATAATAAATAATGTTTATAAATATTCTTTGAAATATGCAGTTTATATAATTGCATTAAAAAAATGGTGTTGACGGACATTTGAATTAATTATTTAATAAAATTAAAACTTTTTTGTTCGGTTTGTTTTAGCCACCATATTTTGAAAACTGGCGACCACGCACACTAAAATAATGTACAGATACACACAAATATACAACATAGTTTACTGTCAAATCTGTCACATCAAGTCAAATCAATTTCTAATTTATATTTGCTAATATTTTACAATACTTTTAAAATATTTAGGACAAATAAAAAAAGGTTATAAATCGTTGTAAGATTATTGATATACTTAACTTTTTTCAAATCCTAATAAAATTTTATTAAAGATAGTACTCATTTGACTTTAGCGTAGCAAATGAACGTCCTTAAGCATTCCGTCATTATAATTTGCGAAAATATATTTATTGCAAATTAAGTATTGAAAAATTTTCATAAAATACACTATATAAAAATTAAAATTTTCTTCTACAGAAAAAACTAAATGCAATCATAACCATTTTCGAATCATTTGAAAATTTTCATTTTGAAATCAGGATCTCATATTGACACCGACATATTACTCAAACTGGTAGAAAAATAATTAAACAAATATACAATTACTCATCAATTTAGAAAAATAAATAATTTTAATTCAAAAATAAAATAAAAGTTCCCTTACATCCTGAAATATATAGAACATATATGGGGGAGTGGGGAAGGGGGTGTTATTTCGATTTACATCAATCGAGAGTTAAGATCAGGGCACACGAGGTACCATCTATCGCAGCGAAAGTTAAAACGTCTGAGACAATTTTAACAAATTAAGTATCGTGATAATAGTTCGGATAACATAGGATAAGTGACGTCACAAAAATATCAATATGGCGACCAGAAGCTGTCATTGTGTTAAGGATGTACGAGCACTGAAGCTTCAAAAAGATTAAGGCTTGATGTTTTGTTTAGATGTAAAGTGCATATAAATTTATTATAAAAATTTCAGGGGTGGGAGGTTACGGGGGTCTTGAATTAATTATTTAATGTTAGTTCAAGTTTTAATGCATTGCTCTTATGGAGAAACCCATATTTTTACACATATTTTGATAATTTTCACTTGGAATAAAATAAGACAAATAAAAAAAATACTACACAATAGAAAATAGAAAAATTAATAAAAAGATTGATCCAATAAAAGTCCGGCATGACGGGCCTAAAAAAAAGATATTTAAGAAAACAACTGAGATTTCGGTAAATTGTCGGCGGTAATGTCGGCGGTAGCTTAATTATCCGAAATCTCAGCTTTTTTCTTAAATATCTTTTTTGTTAGGTCCGGTATGACGGGCCTAAATTAAATTTTAATTTTAACTTACGACAAAAAATAATAAACATTATTGTGGACCTTTATGAATGTACTATATCAGATTTTGAAGAATTTTATAAATAGACTATACATCAGCGCTCGTACATCCTTAAGGAAAAATTTTCATGGAAACTTGTATTCAATGACCGATAGAAAAATTCCCGTAAAACGAACATTTAATTCAAACGGTGTGAGGGAAATAAATGGTCAAAGACTATTTTTTAGAAAACACTTCTGGTATATAATGAAAAAAACATCATGGAACTTAAACTTTAGATCATAGAAAACGAGAATTTTTGCATGCAAAAACAATGAATCAAAAAATTTACCTGTGACTTTTGGATGTATATCTTGATGAAGGAGGAAAATCTCTGGCACAACGATAAATATGACCACCAGATGACATGAATGTACTACAACTAGATGCCGGCGATGAGATTCCAACTAATGTATCTGTATCCGATTGAGGTGATTGTGGTTGTTTTGCTGTCATCATTGTGGTCTCCCCATCAGAATCTAACAGAATTAAACAAAGATAGCAACATATTATGATGTCATAATATCAAGTTTTGCTATTATGTTTTGCATGCAAGAGAAAGAGATGAAGATATTAGTTACAAGTGACATTTCATCTAGAATATTTAGTCTCAAATTTGCAACGGTTGAAAATATGGATAGGTTAGGTTAGGTTGGAGCGGCTGTCTTGGACGGGACACACTTAGACCATAAGGTCCATTGTGATACCTAGGGATGTGAGTGGAGGATAAGGAATTTGTGTGTAAACTAGGAATTGGTTGTACGGCTGCAGCCGACTTTTGATAGGAACTATGCCGATATTTATCTGGAGTTCGTGAAGAAAACTGCAGAAAACCTTTACAAGCACAGTCGGTTACTTCGATCTTGTCAATACGCCGACAGTTTAGTCAATTAACCGCCCGTTTTTGTTTAATAATTGACAAACTGCCGATGTCGGGATTCGAACCCATAACCTCCCAGTACCAAGTAGAGCACCTTAACAAGCGCGGCTACTTGCCGGTAAAATTTAGATAGGAAAAATTGAAATTTGGTGCAGATGTTAATTTTCCCATTTCTAGGTATCCATCAAAACGATTCAAAAAATAAGAAGAAATAGCAAGTTAAAATTTCTTAAGCGAGTTCTAAGGCTCAAAAGCTATTGCCAATTCATGTTGACGCCCTATCGGGGAAAATATCTATTTTTAAAACCATAAGGGATAGAGAAAAAGTTTATAACACAAAAAATATTCGTTTTTTAAAAACAAACAACTTTTGCTTTGTAAATTTTTTTCATAAACTGAACAATTTTGCCATAATTTTAGCACAATAATCTGTAACTACTGTAGATTACACCGCAAGTCAATACTTGTAGACAGTTGTGCATGTGGAGAAGTAAAACAGTACACACACTCAAATAGGAACTCATTATACAGGGCGTCTTAAATTTTATTAAATTATTCAATTTTCTAAGGATTAAAGTGTAAGAGACACTCTACATACAAGGATATTACTGAACGTGGATCGAAATACGTTAAGGTATTGAAACCAATCAAAATGGACGTAATAACACCTCGTGGATCCCATAGTAGATGGTAATGGGAGGGGGTGGTATTATCTTAAGGATGTACGAGCACTGAAGCTTCAAAAAGACTATATGGACATTAGCTCATACATTTTTTTAATGATAGATCCTACGGTCTTCGAGTTTTATTTATATTATGTACATAGTTTGTGTCAAAAGTATCTTTAAATGAAGTACAAGATAAAAATGGTTGAAAAGTTTATCATTAAAAGAATTAATTAAGTCGAGAGACAAGTTCCATCTAAATTTTGTACGATCCCTTGTCACTTATCACCCTCTACTAGAGCAAAAATCCATATTATAGAATTCTTTTTAGTACCAAAAAGTTCAAACGACCAATTCTGTAATAGCTGTATAAAATTATTTACATTTACTAATAATCCGGTATTTGGTATCCAATTATCGAAATTGCCCGATTACAAAACTGCAATTAAAGGTAATACGTTCGGCGATGTCGTTTATAAGACGTGGTCAACTATACATGGACTCAAAAAATAAATGCATTTCAGAATTAGACATTAGAACATTGCTACGAATATACTGGGTGTCCAGAAAGTACCGCAGGGGATTGATAGGGTAGATAGAGAATATAATTCTGGGACGAAAAGTCCTTTACCATTTTTTAACCTGACGTACAGGTAATTAGTAATTAATTAAAATAAGTAAGCAATCATAGGCGCGCAATAGCGGTAAGCAGGGAAGTGGGAGAGTCCGTTATTATTATTTATTCGCTGCTGATTTTCTCACTTCCCTGCTTACCGCTATTGCGCGCCTCTGATTGCTTACTTATTTTAATTAATTACTAATTACCTGTACGTCAGGTTAAAAAATGGTAGATCTCTATCTATCCTATCAATCCCCTGCAGTACTTTCTGGACACTCGGTATAACTTTCGCTCAAAACATTTGTTTCTGTGGAAAAAAATGAAGCTTAAAGCTCAAATTTGTATAATATTTTGTATACTTTCTTACATGTTCGTAATACGTCGTGTAAGTTCGTGTAATTAGTAAATAACCAATTGGTTTAAGAGCCAAATAAATATGTACAAACCAACTTCGAATGCATCATAAAATTGATCCTCGGATATGCTATGATCGTACAACGTATACAATTGTTGATTATTATTGTCGGGATTAAAATTATGACCATTCTCCGAATTACTGGTCACACTTAATTCTAAAGCGTGATGTTGGCGTGCCAATAGTAACAGAGATTCTTCAAGTAGACGTCGTTTATCGCTTTCGGTACGAAGTCGTGCTTCACGGATTTCTTCTTGTTGCTCCAATAGGCTTAGACAATGTGTTAAGGCTGATACCATTTGATTTGCGGTTTGACATACGTGTTGAAATCGCTGAAAATAATAAACAAAAATTAATACAGGGTTGCCCAAAGTTTTAAAACTTCAAAATATATAAACTCTTTAAACTTTGGTTATCGAGAATAAACTTTTTTTCTGTGTTCCTAGTTATTTTTAGGGTAAGAAAGAGCTCGCAAGTAACGATCAACTGTTTTATAACTCAACTAATTGTACAAAGCAAAATAAAAAGGTATTACTATAGTCAAATGAGCCCGAAAAATGACAGTTAACACTAATCACCTTCGTGATGGAAAGAGTTATTTAAGGTACGACAATCATGAGTTGGTTTCTTTTAAGTTATAGGAATTGGAAGGAATTGTAGTTTCTGTAAGTAGAGGGGCCAACTGAACCGCCTGGTACTGAATAACACAGTCAGCCTGATCTGGGTACCGGATCACTGATCTGGGTCACTCTGGCGTTAAAAGGAACGAAGCAGCGGACTCGTTGGCACGAGAGGGGTCATCTCAAATGCCCCTTTCCCCTGAGCCTGTCATTCCCATAGCAAGATGCTCCGTAATTTACCGATTCGAGGAGTGGCTACGACAAGCACATCTCGATTGCTGGGACTTTGCGCAGGGCATGCGACAGACCAAGCTGTGCATAACCACAGCTAGGCCATTCGACTGTGCTCGGTTGAAATTCACTAGAACACAGTTGAGAAGGGTGGTGGGACTCTTGACAGGACACTGTCGATTGAAATACCACATTCATAACTTAGAGATGATCTCTGATGATCCCACTCTGAGGGCCTGTATGGAGGACGATGAAACCTCCAAACATGTCATTTGCACCTGCAGAAACCTGCAGGGTGTCAGGATAGAATGTTTGGATCCGAAACCCTGGATCCATCAATCCTGGCGGCAATCCCGGCGAAGAAGCTGTGGGCTTTCTATGCGGTGTCTGGCCTCAACAGAATCCTATAGCTTCATCTGCTTAAAATAGCACCTTAAAATTGCATTAGAAGCATTTTGCCCAGCCATGTGGGACAAAATTCTGTATAAATCCTTATTTTCCGGACCGTTAAATTCCCGCTTGTATGCGTTTGCATTCTAAATAGTCGTCAGTCACGTGGATAGGGGCACACAAGATAGCATTTTGTAATTTGAGGAATTATTGAATAAGAGGAAAAGATCCTAACTAGGAAAAGATCCACATCTAATAATTGTCTTTTTTTCAAAAGGGTATATTCCCACTATGTACTATAAGAACGATGTAATTCATTAGAAGATATTTCGAAGATTTGTTCTCCCACACAAATTTTTTTCCAAATCTAAACTCTTCTCCTCCATCCTCTTCCCGGAAGCGATCACTATACCTTCCTTATAGGAGTGATATTCCAAGCCCAAGAACCTATTATTATAACTTTTGGATAAATTTTTGGATATAAGTTAACTGAAATAATTTTACGTCCATAATATTTTTCAGAGTGGAATTTATATTCTTTAATGGTAGCTTCTATGTAGTAACATCACGTTTTTATGTAATACCTCCCCTACCCTAAACATACCCAAAAAGTATATGCTTTACTGACACAGACATGTGGGGTATCTATGAAAAAGTTTTGATGAGTAGTGTTAAAAGTCATCTGACCCGGTACCACATTCTAACATTAAGTGAACCATTAGCTACGAGAATAGGGAATATGCATGAAAATTTTTTTTCACATTTATTTTCAGAATATGAAAATACTGTAATAATATTTAAAAACGAAATTAAAATCCGACAAATATCAAGGAAGCTATAAGCTTTTAAAGATTATTATCTGTCTCTTTCTTGCAAAAATATTAAAAACGGAGTTTTACGTGTATTTTAAATGGTGAAAGTGTAATATGACGTCATATAACATATCAAGAGGGCTATCACCCTCTTTGTCTAATCGGGAATTTCAATCATTCATATCTCGCTTATTTTTAAAGTTATTTAAAAAGAAATTTTACCTTGATATTTGTCAAGTAAACATGCTTCAATTCAAGTGAAAAAAAATTTTCATGCATATTCCCTATTGTCAAAATTTTGGATATAATATTCGTACCATAACTGCTGCACCAGGAAGACCACCCGTAGATGGACAAATTTGTTCAAGTGCATCTACAATTGATTCAGTCTCACGCACTTGAGTTTCTAATAATGATAAATGAGCAGTCGCCGTATGCAATGTATCTTGCATTGAGCCTAATGGACGTATAACTGGAGCATCATCTGGACTAACATTTTCTGTTGTATCTAACCATACACCAGCATTAATATAATGACTACTGAATTCGGCATGTTCGATTAAAGCGTTCACCCATTTCTAGAAAACAAAACAATCAATTTAGATAAAGCATGGAGCACAGGGTTTGAATTCTTACTTGTCTACTAATTTGGCCAGATACTTGTCCATCATTGACAACACTTAACTTATGAATAGTACTATCACTAAATTGGACTAGAAACGATGCGGAATCGGTAACTAATGGAGTGATTCGAGCTCCATCTAAATATTTAAAATCTTTTCGTTTTACGCCAGAACTTGCGTCTGCACGATTGTTAAAATATGTTAAAACGCCACGCTCTAAAACCACCTACAAAAAAAAACAAACAATTAGAAAAAAAAATTGACACAAAGTGATTAAAAAATTGCAATACACATACCCAAACTAATTTCCAGCCGAGAAATCTGGATAATTTTAATAATTGACCTTCGAATCGTGTTGCCATTTTTTGTAACTGTTGTATAGGTTTGACACTAAGTACTTGTTGCATTTGTTGATCACGTGCTAAATCTTGTGCGGTTTGACCTAAAAAATGTTTTCTTTATTAGGTCAATAAACTCCTTTATTAGGTGATTCACAAAAAAATGATAAATGGGTGCCGGGTCGTAACAACATTCCGAGCAACTGTAGTGCCGACGAGATACCAGAAATGGCTACCGAACACGATACAGCATCACAAAACATCTAAAACTGCATGTTACTCGAAAAAAATCATAGTAGGCAAAGGGCCAATATGACCAGAGTACAACTTAAGGCGTTCCAAAGATATTATCTCTCTACAGATATGTAGAAAGTCTAGGACTGTCAGTTCGCCACGACTATTGCATGAGCTGCCACTATGAGTAAGAGGAAGAGACGTTGACTCACCTTCTCTGCCACTGTCCAGCTTTTATTATGAAGAGGCTCACTTTTGGGTTAACCATTCTTTGACGAATTCTCTGAGCTAAAGTCTACCGGCGTCAAAGCCCTATTGCTATACCTGGACAGCTCCAAATGGTTTAAGGAATCGTGGCATGTATGAGTCAGCCCCATTTCGGTATCGTAATGGACCTCACGGTCTACGTGTGTTCCATCCTGAACTGCCGCTACAACTTAGCCTAATCGAACAATCTTAAGACACACAATTTGAATTTTCATACCTCGATTATTTTTAACAGTTGTGTCAATTCCATTTTGTAATAGTAAAACAGCTACTTCTTTATGGCCACGATATGCTGCGCAATGTAAACACGTATTACCTTGTGCGTCAACACTGAGTATATTTGGTGGATTTTCTTCTTTTAACTAAAAAAAAAGCAATTTATTAGAAGATTCCCTCCATTATAAAGACTAAAGCGTCTCATTGACGTTTAATGATTTTGTCTCTGTTCAGTATTTAAACCAACTTGAAATACTGCATAATCCTGAATGAAGAATGAGGACAATAATCGTCTCTGAAAGAGGGCGAATACGACCTTTATTCCTTAAAATGATTCAGATAATTTGCATTTCAGGTTCTACTGTACTGCTACTACAATTAGGCGCAACAGTCGTTGAAAAATCCTAGCGTCCTCTACGAAAGCTTTTCATTCGTCTCGGGTTAATTGCATTCTTCCCTCCATCTCTTTTCCATCTTTCGGAGCTCCTCCGCATGTTTTCTAGCCACTTTTTCCTCGGTTCTCCCTTGTTACGACTTTCCCCGGGGTTTCCCACCGCTTTGTAGCGGACATATAACTAAAAACGTGGTCTACCAGAAGTGTTATAAATGCATATGTATGTCCATGATACATTTATTGGATAAAAAGGAAACAAAATGTATTTTAAGGATGTACGAGCGCTGATGTATAGTCCATTTATAAAATTCTTCAAAATCTTATATAGTACATTCATAAAAGTCCACAGTAATGTTTATTATTTTTTGTTCAACACAAAATATTAAACGTCTACGAATCGCTTTAGATTTTAAAATTAATATAATTAAAAAAACCTTTTACCAATTGATTTAATAATAACAAATTTCCTTCTTTGGCTGCATCTAACAATTGGGTTTCCTTATTGATTCGTTCCGCAAGTTCAGCAGCCAAGATCATATCTGCTATTTCACGTGTTTTCGCTACATCGCGTGGAGTTCTCCCTTCGCCATTTATAATATTTACGTCAGCATTATGTTGAATGAGTAATACAACCAGATCCTACAAGAATTACGATTTTAATTGGCAATTTGTCTAAAGAGAATATTTAAAAGCGGAGGTTAAACGACAAATTGAAATGGATCTTATGCCACAGTGATCTTATACGTTGGAGGCCAGTTTCACATAATCAAACTTTTGCTTTCGATTAATGCCGAAATTAATTCCATTTTTCGAACAACGTTTTCGAATAGAAAACGACAACCAACCCCTCCCCATGCACTGGTCACCTCTATACATTCCAATTGTAAAGAGTATAACATTATTTGACACCAAATGCTTGATATGAAAATTCATACATCTCTGGCCGAGGTTTTGGGTTCGAATCCCATCCTAGATGTGTATGATTTTTCATAACATGCATGTGATGTCAAGAATGTTACCAATGTTAAGACATATTACTTAAATATCACAGTACGTAAACGCAAGTCACTTTGATTGGTATAATATAACCGAAAGGCAACCATACAAACAATAAATAGATGCAAGTTTACAAAAATAATAAAAAATATGTAAAGAGTATAGTTTAGGGTGTAAACGCCCAAAACGAATACACCATTAATGAACAAATCTATCAATTTCCATTGCTTGTACATAAAATGGAAAGATCCAATTGAATTTGGCACTTAGGCACCGTACTAATCGGTTTAAGATTAACATTAATTAATTACGTACTGTATTCCCAATGAAGGCAGCTTTATGTAAAGAAGTGTCACCATCTCGATTGACACAATTCACATTGGCTCCGTTATCTAATAAAAGTTTGACCATATCGTAATGACCAAAATATGATGCTAATTGTAACGGTGTCCATCCTAAATTTCGCTTAGTTTTACCTAAAAGTAAATAATTATGTTTAACATTAGAGTTCATTAGTCTCTTTGGATCGCCTTAATTTTGTTCTGATGGGATATTTTCTTTCATCAGTTACTTCATCATGATACAGCCTTCAGATATTTTGGAATTTTAATTAACTGTTGTTTAATATTACTGTTGTTTAATATCACATGCAATTTTCATTTTTAAAAGAGTATAAGCCACTAAAGTAGCGCACATTTTTCAATAGTTAATTAGATTAATTGGTTTTAACCTTTACGGCTTGTATCTCAGAAACCTATGAAGCTCAAATTTAAAAAGTAGGTTGAGACCCACCAGCTGACGGTACGTATCAAGTTTCAACATTACAGTTTTAATAGTTTCCAAGATATTTAACCCTAAAAATGGACATTTTGGGGACTGATTCAGTCACACATCATCAATATTCTAGGATACTTCCAGTTGTCCTAGAAATTTGATTTTTGGTAGGCAGATAGGTCTTAAGCTGAAGCCACCCAGCTAAGAAGGGGCGTCACCCACGTAAGAAGGGGCGAAAATTTATACCTCAAAAACGATAAGAGATCGAAGACAAATTTTACAACAAATTTCTCTTGTAGAAAAATATACAACTATTGGAAACTTTTTTTCATAAAATTTATAGATTTGCCATAGTTTCTGTTGTTCAAACATTGTCAATTATTATTAGCGATCAGTTATCATCGCTAATTATCATTAGTGATGTCAGTAGCGGTAATCTCCCCAAAATGATTTTCGCCACTTATTATTCCTCCAAATTATCCATAGCACACCTTTTATTATACGGAAATTTTATGATGTCTCAACAGGAAATACCTACGATATTTATATCAAATTCCTTGCTAGTAATAATTTCTTTAGAGAGCAAAATCTATTTTCCTTGTATTATTTAAACACGTGTTATAAAACGAGCAATTATTTATTTAAAAATATAAAAAAATTGAGAGGAAAATTCAAAAAAATCGATGAAAATGAATATCCTTACCTTTACAATCTAAATCTAAGGATATATTATGAATTTCACGTGCATTAATCAACTGTTGAGCCAAATCAACAATCCCATTACGTGCAGCACACAACAATGTCTCATGTTTATCAATACTCACAGGCTCAGCAATCGATGATTCGGATTCGGTATCATCTAATAAATCGAGGACAACATTACGTGCTTTTGGTCCATTTGTTGGTGTTGTTTCATTACTCGATGTTGATTCTAAATCTGAATCTAAATTATCATCATATGATATTGAGTTATCTTCGGTCATTGTTTAATTAATAACTAAATTTATCAATAATTAATTTAATTAATTACAATTTATGTAAAATTTGTTTTTTTCGATTTGTACATCAAAAATTCTCTTATCACTCAAAAATTTAAAATTGACATATATGACGCAATGCTCCAAATTTCAGCATACTGCGCAAGTTACATTTTTAGGTTTGTTCTAATCACACAACGAAATAAAAGATCTTAGTTCGATTTAATAATAATTATCGTGAAGTAGTAAAACTATTCTAAGTATAAGTTTAAAAAATTTAACTAACTTCCAAAACGAATACTGTTTAAGCGTTTATTTATTTATCTGTGAAGTGTACCGAAGTTTTCTTTAGTGTATTCCATTGCATTTTTAAATTTTTTGAATGTTTAAAATCTTTTTTCTCTCTAAATTAACAAAAAAAAACCACATAACTTACAAAATCTTAATAAAAAAAAACCTATTGTTACTTTAAGGGGTTTTGGTTTGATTTTAGAGGCTTTCGAAGTTAATCAAACAAACAGTTTATTGTATGAAAAACAACTGTTTTCATTCGCCGTATTCAATATTGATACCAACTGACACATACACGTACTTATAATGCCTGAAACGAAGGGAATTTTTCAGAGGAACATTAGTGGTCATAAGCCAAAACTAACGCCAATAAATTTCACTCATAAGCATGAGCACTGAAAGTGTGTAAGCGCTCAAAATGAATACTCCCTTAGTTACGACCTTCTACAGCCGAAGAGTGAAACCCCCATTTATTTTGATTTAAACTCTTAAGACGTTTCACTATTTCCGTTATATACTTTTAACTCGAAAAACAAAGATTGCAAAACTCGTAATACCGCGAGTAGTACAATATAACATAAAAGTAACGCAATGCAAGTTGAAGCTCATATAACTAGCCTAAATGGGTTCTTGTACGTAAGCGCATTTTCCGTCAAAACAATTTTAGCTTTCAGTGAAAATCAAAATTTTTCAGTACTTTTCATCACGCACAAATTTACTAAACTAAACTTAACTATAGGAACTTAACTATAGGACTTGTAGTTATTTTTTGAGAAATATTTAATAGTCCGATTGTTGTAAGAAAATTTTATCGAGTTTTTATTTGAGCATGAGGAGTTTAAATGCTTTTTTAGAGGTTTACAAAGTATGTTTAAATTCATATTTAAATTTTTTCTCATTGTATGAGAATTGTGACACCTGGTGATATTCCTCATGGCATGAGGATACTGCTGATCCTCAAAAAGCAAAAAAGTATACCTACATTTTAGATATATTGGCAACTCTAGCACTTGGATATGCTCTCTGGTGGGTAAATTATAAACTAGAGGTAGTAGGTCGATATTTCCTGCCCCAAACCCCGTGACATACTCTTCGGTCAACATGTTTCATGTTCGTACTCTGGTGAACAACTTAGTAACAAATGCTAGTAGTTTGAAATATTTAGCTCCGCCCCCCTGCCAGAGATCCCAATATCATATTTTTTTAAATGGCAGTTTAGGGGACTTTAGAGTCCTTCGAAATTGGTATTATGGAGAAAAAAAGTTCAAAAGCTAACAACACTACTATTCAGTTATACCGAGTTACACTACCCAAAATCGCCATCATATTAGAATAATTGAACAGTTTGGCGGTTCATTATTCCGAAGAGTGTATGGAAACCTTAACAAACCTAAGTATTCAACAATCTGACGTATTAACGCTATTTAAATTCAACCTCGTATTCTTGAACCCAAAGAGTATAAGATAGAGGGGAAGGTCGCGTATACTGTTACGAGGGCCATCTGATGTTTATGATGCAGTACTAAAGTACTGTCATGGCGGTTTAAAGTAATGCGTCATACTGAAAATACTACAGTAGCTTGTAACGGTCAACAACACTTCATTCTTATTTTAATAAAAAAATTTCTTTAAAATTAATTAAAAAAAATATGGTTCGGTGCAATGTGAAAGGATGTCTAAGAAAACGAAGAAAAGATAAAGAGCATTCTTTTTTTTTATGGCCAAAGAATAAACAAATGTAAGTATTATAGACCTTAAATTTATAGCGTCTCAAAAGTAAGTAATTGATTATCGATCAGTTTTTTTTACTTGTAAACATTTATATTCTGTAAATTTAATTTTGTTAAATTGTTTTATTTAAATTTGATTCCATAATTTTAATAATTTTGTTCGATAAAATTAGTGCTTTGAATTGATTTATAAATTTAATTTTGTAGACGCCAAAAATGGAAGGACTTTTGTCAGTATATAGGGTCTTCAAACAGTTTACGAATTTGTAACGATCATTTTGAAAAACGTTTCATCAAGAAAAGTACACCACCTAAACGACTATTGGTCCGGGATGCTGTTCCTACTTTACTACCGCCTGATAGTATTTTGAAAATGCCCAAGAATATGCCAAAACCTCCTTTGCCAAATTCGACTGAATCTCCTTTGAGAAATTCATTTGTAAACATCAACAATGACGAAGTAATATTTGAACGTCCAGCGTTGAAAGGTATTTTTTTTAAAATAATTTTAAAGACAACTGAGGATTGTTGCAGTAGTATAATATAAAAATATCACTAATATAATGTTATTACAGATGAATGCTCGCATAATGACAGAGGCATTAATTTTGAAGTACGTAAGGCTACTGATAATGAACCAGCTATAATTAATATTCAAACAAATAGCTTTGTGAAAATTTCATTAAGAGGTAAGAAGTGCTACTGCTTGCATAAGCTATGACTTCAAAGCAGACAAAAAAAACCAATTAATTGTATTTAATACTAGTTCACAATTTTTTGCGTTTGTGTCGAGTAAAAGAAGCTGGTGAGACGATAGAAAATGAAATAAATCCAAAAATGAGGAGATTAAATGTAGAAAATATAATTCAAAAAAAATTCAGTGATGTTCAATTGAGAGATAACTTTTTGAAAATTATGACTATTGTAACAAGTTGCCTTACAATTTTTCCAAAGTTTTATTATTTTAATACCAAAGAAAATGTGATATTTTGTTGTTAATAATTGTAAATAATTAATAATTAAAGTAACTATTGTTCAAAACATTTCCGAATCTAAATTGGAAATACTATTTTGAAGAATTTCTGTTACTATTGTTTCAAAAATTTCAAAATCTAAACTGTAAATATCATTTTTAGAATTTTTGTTACTATTGTTTCAAAAATGTCTGAATCCAAATTGTAAATATTTTTGTAGAATTTCCGTTTAATTATCTTATATGAAATTAAATACAAATTTGAAATTATTACTAAAAAGTGAAGAATAATTTGAACATTTCAAATTAACATTTTCTTTTCTTAGAGATGATAAAATAGGAAAATTGTAAATAACTTAACATTATTCGCATAGCATTGTAATCAATCCCCGAATACGTTATGATAGACATTCCAAATTGACCATAGCAACAGTGAACAGTATACAATGATTGCAATTTATTCTAGCTTAATATGCATAAATACCAGTGTAAAATTTGATAAAAACTTCAAAATAAAACTCGACGAAATTTACAATTAAAAATTTTTGATTGTAAAACCAATCCTTATCCTACTAAGTTTAATTTTTTTCTGTCACCACTTTTTCTACTAATCACAAACACAATAAGTTCATAAATGTTACAAAATACCTTCTATTACTTCATTACTATTTTTTTTCTTTTTTTTTTTCATTTTAAGACGAACCACAAACTGATAAATCAACGGGACCACGAAATCCAGACGCACTAATACAATTGATGGATAGTGAAGAACCTACTTTCAAAGCATCAGAAATGCTGTCAAACACTGTGGAGACAGCCTTACAAAATGACAGTGATATGCCCATATCGCTTACTAATTCTGAAGAACCAATATCTAATGCAGGATTAGAAGTGTTGCCATTTAATAACTGCGTGGGAACGTTTAACTTGAATATTTCGCCTGAGACTCCTGCGCAATGTAGTACACCTAAAAAGAATAATGAGTTTATACGAAAGCTTAAACTTTTTTCAAACAAACCGCTGTGTCAAGTTAATGGATCACCTAAGAATACAATATATTCTAAAGTAAAAAAAATTCAAATGTTAACACCTAAATCTTTAAGGCTGTACAAAGGAGCTAAAACAATAGGTCGCTTGCGAAGCCAAATTAACAGAATGGGAAAAAAATTTTCTGTAAAAAAAAAAATGAAGCAAGACGTTGAATCAATAATAAATGCGTCGTCAAACTACTTGGGTAAAAAAGCTTTAGTATTATTCGCAACTCAATTACGCTTATCTGCGACGAACAAATATGCAAAACGTTACAGTAATGAAGTGAAAGATATTGCATTGTCTATAAAATATCACTCTCCCAGAACTTATAAGCTTTTAGCGAAATTTCTACATATACCAACTATAAGGACTTTGAATGAATACCAAAAAGATTTTCCTACCACTCCAGGTTTAAATTTTGCGGTTTTAAATCAACTGAAAGATTCGTTTGCCAAAAGCATTCCTGAAGATCGTCTTGTTAGTGTTTTATTCGACGAAATAAGTTTAGCCACTGAAGTTCACTACGATGCAGCTAAAGACATGTTCCACGGTTATGCTGATGATGGGGAAGAACGTAAGAATGAAATAGCGCATTGTGCATTAGTAGCAATGATAACTTGGATTAATAAACCAATGAAGCAAACAATTGGATACTGGTTTTTAGGCAAAAAAGGCAATTCATCGAAAACTCACAAAATAATGGTTAATACTATTAAATGCTTAAATGATACGGGTCTTATCGTCAAATGCTTAATTTGTGATCAAGGAACCAGAAATACTGGGCTGATAAAGAAGTACAAAATAACGAAAGATAAACCTTTCTTCGAGTTTGAAGTTGGTGACGAAAAACGCAAAATTTATATAATTTTTGATCCTCCTCATTTAATTAAATCTTTTCGCAACAATCTATTCAACAAAAGATTCAAATACCGAGGTGGATACGTAGATTGGAAGCTTATTTACAAAGTTTATTTGTTGAGTAACCAAATGAACATTAATTTTATTCCAAAAATCAATGACCGTCATTTTGGAATGCAACAAAATGCAGCAAAAATGACTGTTTCACTGGCTACTCAAATTTTTTCCAACTCTATGTATTTAGCTTATCAAGCTTACAGGATGATAAAACCAAACGAATTTCCCGACAATGATACAACGGCAGAGTTTTTATTGGACATGGATAAATTATTTGATTCTCTTAACTCAAATCTTCTTCAACCAACAGTAAATTCAAAATTAAATTTTGCTATAACCGAGACATCTGGACACATTGAATTTTTAAATGAAATGCTGCTACAATTTGCTAATAGTAAATTTGAAAAAGGAAATGATAAACAAAAGGCTATTCCACCGTGCATCACAGGAATGATCCTAACTATTAACAGTGTCTTAAAATTATCTGAAGAACTGAGAAAAGAGTATAATATGCCAGCATTGAAAACTAGGCGTCTGAATCAAGACCCTCTTGAAAATTTATTTGCCGTTATTCGTCAACAAAATGGATGTTCAGTTAATCCTTCGACTAGATCATTTGAAACAGCTATTAAACAAAATTATATCACGCAATTAACGAAAGTTACAGAATCGGCTAACTGTCAAGATGACGAAAACATGATTTTTGCAAAATTGAGCAAGCTTAGTGCTGCAATCGCCAAGCCACAAAAAACTCAACAATCCTTACGAGAAGTTTTAATAGAAGCTTCAAATCCAGTCAAACAACTGGAGAAAGATATGTCACTGACAGAAACAGCTTCATTTACCCATGAAAATGCAATTTATTATATTTGTGGGTATTTAACCCGCAAATTTTTAAAGATTCACAAAAACTGTCAAAAATGTGTAGATTTTCTAATACTACCTAAATCGGATAATAATTATCAAGAATACAAACTATTTACAATCATGAAAGATTATGCTGATAAGAATGGGCTTCAATATTCTACGGAAATGGTATTTACAGCTGTTCAAAAATGGAATACCAAGTTTGAGGAAATTATCCGTAGTTGTATTCACGAAAAAAATGTATCGGCTCTTCTATACTCAAAACTGAATTCAGAATTACCAGCGTTTCAATTATGTTCCTTGGATGCTACAACATTATTTTTGAATATATTTATAAAAACTAGATGCTTCTGGGAAGCGCGATTCATCAGACGTGACCTCAAAAAGACTGATACCGTAACTTCTAAAAAAATCAACAAAAGGAAAATGTCTAAATTTGCAAAATCTGCTGCTGAAGAAATACCAATAAAAAAATCAAAGCAAAGCGACGACCAAAAAGGAGAAATAGAGGATAGCGTGCTATTAAAAAATACAATATCACTATTGTTAAAATAACAGTTTACCATTTTAGAATTGTCATTAATCAATTTTTTATTACTATGTATTTGCAGATTATTATGACTTACTAATAAATTTCAATAATTCTTAATTATTTCGTTATAAATTATTTTTTTCACATTTTATCTTTAAAAATTAAATTTGAACTGAACTGAATATCCCGCGCGTTTTATGTTTTTACGATGCATCACATTCACTAGAGGCGCTGAAACTCGTGTACGCTTTTTAACATTACAACTAATAGGAGCCTTCCCCTCTATCTTATACTCTTTGCTTGAACCATAATAAAACAACAAATTAGAGAAGACTCAAGGTTTTATGTATTTTTTTTTTTATTTCAGAAAATAATTATAATGTACACTTGCATAGGTTTTATTTAATTGATTTAAAGGATTAAGCGAAAATATTTATTTATACAATTATAATAATAATTTATGAAATAAAATACATTATACAAATATTTTTTAACACGGCAAATGTTAATATTTATCTAGTGTTGGAATGAATGGTTCTGATTCACAAATTGTTTCCATTTGATTCTTAATTATAATTTTTGTTTACAATTTACATCCCCATAAAAGGGTTGCCACCTCTCCGGTGTTCGGCCGGAGACGTGGTTTTTGAAACTATCCTCCGGTCACCGGACGATTAATGTATTCTCCGGGCAAAAACCAAAACTTGAAAAATATTGGTTTATATTTTACTTAGAGTTTCCTTGTAACCCTTTTGTAAGTTTTTGTGAAAGTATATGTATATGTACTCACGAAAAGTAGCGCGCATGCGTAGTTTGTTACATTGGATGATGTTTATGTTGGTCAAGTATACGTTATTATACTGTATGAATTTTATTCATAAATATTAAAAGTTAATTTTGTTAACTTTTTAAAAAAAAGTTATTTTAATTGTTTTTGTGTAAACATTTTGATTTCATTATTATCGTTTTAACAAAAAAAAACTTTATGTAAAACTTTATTTGTGTTTAATATAGTATTGAATCTGATTTTATATTAAATAAAAAACGGAAATTTAACTCAACAAAACAAAGATTTGTAAATAAATAAAAATTTAATGTGAAAAAAGTTTTGAATTGTTATTTTTATCTTACTATAATTTTTTTTAAATTTTATAGTCTCCGGACGAAAAACTTTCGAAAACCGAAAATTTTCCTAAACTCCGGTTTAATTCTCAGTTTATTATTTCCACCAGGGAATTTCGTTATAGATTTTTTTCTATATTTTCATATTCCCAGAACGTAGAGAATTCTGTTAGAAAATCTCTACGAGTAGTTTTTAAGAGTTAAGCTCGTTTTTGGAACTATTTCACTGGGCTATTAGTAGTGTTTGTCGGAGGTAAAGAATCATAGTAACGAATTGGGAAACTGGGTGGGCCAATATAGTTTTAGATGAGCCTAGATTCACCCTCTGCTGACGCCTCTGACCATATCAACAAAAACAAATTTATAAAAATGTAGTTGATATGCAAAAAAATTCCAAAGAAAATAAATGAAGTAAATGAATTTTTCAAAGTGTGCCACTTTTTTTTTGCTGTGCGAAGTATATTTTCATCGAAAATTCGCTAAAAATCATTCATAAAGGTTTACGACCTATAACAAAAGATAATTTTTGGCGTACTTCAGCAAAACAAACCAATTTGAAAAATTTTTTTTATAAATGTCACGAATTCAGTACACAAATTTTTTGGGATAGGTCACGTATATTTTCATATAAATACTCTTTGTGAGCCTTGATGAGACAAACAGTCACAGACAAATTTCGGTTATTCGTAATTGCACTAAATAAGCAAAGTTTTTTTATTCATAAAAAAATGGCTTTCATTAAAAATATTTTCGTATTGTTTGCAGTTATTTTGTGTGCTAAGGTAAGCTTAAACGCAGTGCTGTAAGGTATCTATATATAAATATCTAGATACAATTAATGTGTCTTGTATCTGTGTATAGATACATACTTTTAAAGAGTATCTATACCTATCTAGTATCTAGATATATTTAAGGTTGATCGGACACATGTATAGGTAAAATCGGCAATGTATAGATAAAAATCTGAATTTTTGATTTATTAATTGTTAACTCATACGTATAAAATAATTTTTTTTTAAACAATCTGACGAAGGGTTTTCATGTAATTAAGCATTAAATATTGAAATTTTAACATGTTGTGGATAGCAAATTATAGCAATAGCCAAAAGTGTCACCAAATTAGCAACGAATTACATATCCTGAGACAATATAAGAGTAATTTTAATAAGAGTGATGTTGACAAGAGTAAAACGAATAAAAGAAATTTTATCAAGAGTAATTTCAATAAAATATATTATATTTTAATTTATTTTGTTGAATTTTTTATTTATTTTATTTTTGTTTATTAACCGAATGAATAAAGCACAAACCAACTATAAAACTTAAAAATTCGTTACGCAGGAGCTGCTTCTACTTAGCGAATTTCCTTAGAATACATAAATCACTTTCTAGAGGTCACAATTTTAGTCTGATCAAAATGAAATGTCGTATACGATTTTAGTATTTGCAAGGCAAATTTTATTAATAAATTACATACGTCAAGGGGAAAGGGGGGCATAAAGAAAGAAGAAAACACAAAATATCTTTCTTAATATTAGAACAATCGAAAAATGCGTAAGAAATAAAGTTGTAGAAAATCATATTTGCTACAATTCATCACCTTATTTTTTTGGCTCAAACTCTAATGTGTACAGAGATATTGAGGAATTTAATTTTCAATCTTAAACCGTCAATATTTCTGTAAATATTAGTGTAACAGGAAAAATGATAAGAAACAAAATTACAATAAAACTTAGTACCTACAACTTTACTTCTTATAAATTTTTCGAATATTAAGGGAGATATGTCAAATTTTGTCTTTCCCCTCCCTCTAAACCCCCCTTCCCCTTGTCCGACATTACCCATTAACGAACTTGACCTTTTGAATACCAAAACCGCCTCAAATACCAAATTTCATTCCAATCAGACACACGCACATATGTACATATATATATATATATATATATATATATATATATATATATCCATATATATATGTATATATATATATATATCCATATATATATATATAAATTTTACAGATGGTGATTTTCGACCTACTAGGTAGGATCGATGGACATTTCCTTTCCTTTCAGGAAATTCGCTAAAAAAATAACGTCAACTTTTGTGGTCAAGTGTACTTCTCTTTGTTTTAATATTATGAACTTAATAAAACCAAAGAACACTTGAAAGAGTTGAAAGTGCAAGAATGATTAAGGAGTAGTTTAATATAATTTTTTCTGAAATTTGTTTTTTAGGCTATACCGTTTGTTTACTTACGAGATAATGGGGCTGAAATATACCAACCCCTCCAACCATACATTCCAGTAATTTACTTCAGTAATGTGAACGCTGTAAGTGGAGCTAGTTTCGTACAATATCCACAATATCCAGTTGTAACCGTAAGTACACCTTTCCTTTTCGATGCTATTCATTGAGTGCAATGCAGCGTACACAGTATTAGCCGCACGGATTGTAATTGAACCCAAATTCGGTTAAAAGCGTTTAATTTGCGTAACCGTAACCATTTTAAATAAAAATATAAAACCGATATCGTTACCGAAACCGATTATTTTATTTTAAAAACCGATTTTCATCCATTATATTTTTTTGTTTATGACATAAAGGCTTAATTTGAATTTTTTGCACGAATACTACAAATTTCTAATTCGACAACGTCATTCGATGTCCAGTTTGAGTGAGTCAACCTAAGGGAGAATCGGATCTCGTTAAATTTTATGACCTGTCGTGACCACGCTGTTGTATTCTTAGTAAATCATGGTTCCTTTGCCGTAAAACAAAACAACAAATGTCCAATTTGAAGCATCCACTAGCATCATCTAAACTGGCAAATTTAGTAGCGAGAACTAAGCATAAAAGAAAGAAGTCTTGCTATCTTCACTACTGCGCATAGATGGACCTCTTTTTACACTACTGCGCATAGATTGACCTCTTTTTACACTATTGTGCATAAATTAACCTCATTTTATGCTACTGCGCAGAGATCGACTTCATTTTACACTACTGCACGTAGATGCACATGATCCGTAGACGTTTGGACTGTCACTGGCCGCTCAATACCTGATGAGCCAGCTACGTAATCGCTTTGTACCGTTTTTTCATTTCTCTTTCGACGCTGCCGTAACTGTCACAATCCTTTTGACGCGAGCTTTCTTCTGATATGTATTTTCTATAATTCGGAGCATATTTACGAGTCAAATGAGACGAAATTTATTCAGATGATCCCGTATATTCTGGCGAATATTTTTATTATGCCTCCTCGTAGTGCTCCGCAAACTCTTCACAATGACACCCGAATCACCAATTTATAAGTTAACACAAAGCTAATTCGTAACCATTCACATGCATGCGCTTGCAATTATACGATGATGTCACAGGCAAAACAATCAGTGCGCGACACATGCGTAAAGGCATGATCTATCCGTTGTGGGCTCACCCATTGTTTTTGCAGTATTAGTCTCATTGTTATTAGCGATTCAATTCTGACGGGATTTTGTCACACAAGAAAGTTCGACTGGTTACCAGTGTAGCGAGCGAATAGACGTTTTCACGTCTAAATGCTTTCAGGCAACAGGAAACTTTATTTTAATAACAAATTTTAATTTGCAGAGCACATTCGTCACTTATTACCCATCTATTGTCCAATATGCAGCTGTCCAACAACCAATTGTAGCTAATAATGGATACATCAGTACAAATCAAATAACGAACAGCCAAATAGTTCCCGTAGAAATTAACTTACCAGCCAATTGTTGAGAATGAAGAGACATTAAATATAATGTCTAGACATGCACTGATTCGATCAAAAGCACCAAATTATCTAAATATAAAACATCCAATGTTTTCAAATATAATATTTTGACTGATTTTTATAAAAAAAAAGCAAACATTAAAAAAAAATTAATGAAAATTTAAAATTGTTTTATTTTAGACGCCATCTTGAAAAAGGGCAAGTAAAATCCGAATCATATGGGTAAATATCGGTAAGTTTAAAAACGGTTAAAAATAATGATTAGGTTCTTTATCGAAAAGAGTATATTAATTGAGGAGGATGTGGTCCGTCTCCTGCATGTAGCAAATTATTAAATCATTTATAAACATAGTTCAAACTACTTAGAATGGAATGAAAGTCATCGTTAAACATATATTAACGTCGATCGGACCTTGTTGGATCGTCAGAGGGGTTAACCAACCATCAACTACGAAACCCACTTTGGAACAACCGCTCCTTACCGCATTTTCTTACGGTGGTAAATTTTTTTTTCTTTGATACCTCCTCAACCGTTTTGTGTATTGGAAAAATAGTAGGAAATACAAATTCCCACATTTTTTGACTGACTGACTGACTGAATTTTTTCATAGCGTTAAGGTAGAAATAGCGAAAAATAAAGAGAATGGGGCACCACAAAAAAAGACCATTTTGTGGTGCCTCATTCTCTATTTTTCTCTTGTAGTTAGTAACAACAAGAAAAAAATAGAAAAAGAAAAACAAAATATTTCAACATAATTATTTCAAATACTTTTTATTCAAAAATGAAAATAGTTTCGTTGTTATTGAAAAACAATACAATATCACAGTTAATTTGTACATTTTCTTTATCCAAGAATAGTTTATCAATTTAAAAATGGTCCATTTATTTATTTTTTACAAATTTTACACAAATATCATAAACAAACAAAACAAAAAAAATAAATTATCAAAAAATAATAATACAAGGATGTGTTAAAAGTCACAAAGGGGTTCAAAAGATTCCTTGAAGGACACTTCGGAAATTCCACACGGAAAAAATTCACAACTGAACAAAGAATACTAATTATAAAATTTTACAATCAAATGCAATGATCAACACAATCAAGTCATTACGGAATCGGGGATTCACCAAGTGCATCCATGATAAGACAGTGATTAATCGACGACCATTCAAATGAAAATGTGCTTTATCTGACATTGTCAGTTTATGAATAAATTCAGGATCTCTTATTGCAACCCTGATTGGTGGAAATAATTCTCTTCAAAAACTGAGAATAATTAAGAATAATTCTTTTAAAACTCTGAATAAAACTTCTTAAAGTTTTATTTCTCTGAAAAAATAAAATAAATGATTTAAAGAGAGATTAATTAAATAAAATATAACTCGCCCCGGCGAGATTCGAACTCACGATCTCCTGTCTACTAGACAGACGCCAACTGAGCCACAGTGCCGATACATTTTGACAATTTAAAATATATCGGCACTGTGGCTCAGTTAGTTAAGGCGTCGGTCTGGTAGACAGGAGATCGTGACTTTTTGTAAATTTTTCCATAATGAATTTTCAAGATAACTTATCTAGAATTTTAAAAAGAAAGTAGCAAACAAATTAGTACAACTTAAAAATCCTTTTGTGACGACTTTTGGCACATCCTGTACATTTAAAAGTAAATATGACACAATAAAAATAATGTCTTCATTCACAAAATTTAACATATCAAATATAAAAAAAATATGGCAATCAATTATACAATTTGAGCGAGAAGAAATTTGTTAAACATTACGTAGAATTTTATAGGAAAATTATATTTTTCAAAACAATAATAATTACATACAATTTTCACGCTTATCAAGTCAAATCGAACAATTTTTTACGTTAAATTTCAAATTTTGTCCCAATTCCTATAACAATTATTTGTATTTTATAAATACGTATTTCGACTAGAAAGTCGTCACAACATCAGTATGAATGACGACTTTGTAGTCGAAAGATCTGTAACACGAAAGGTTACAGTGGGGCACATATCAGCATCTTCTCAGATAGTCAGGCCGCACTTTAGGCCCTTGAGACGTCAAGATTCCAATCGAGGATAGTCTATGAATGCTTCGAGAAACTGAACCGCCTGGCACTGAATAACAGCGTGTAAAAAGGAACGAACCAGTGGACTCGTTGGCATTCGAGAGGTCGTCTCAAACGCCCCTTTCACCTGTCATTCCCATAGCAAGATGGTCCGTAATTTACCGAATCAAGGAGTGGCTACGACCAGCCCATCTCGATTACTGGGACTTTGCGCAGGGCATGCGACAGGCCAAGCTGTGCATAACCACAGCTAGGCCATTCGACTGTCTCGGTTGAAACTCACTAGAACACAGTTGAGAAGGGTAGTGGGGCTCTTGTCAGGACACTGTCAATTAAACTAACACCTTCATAACTTGGGGATCTCTAATGTTCCCACTTGTAGGGCCCATATGGAGGACGATGAAACCTCCATTAATGTCATTTGCACCTGCAGAAACCTGCAGGGTTTCAGGCACAGACTGTTTGGGTCCGAAACCCTGGATCCATCAATCCTGGGAGCAATCCCGGCGGAGAAGCTGTGGGCTTTCTGTGCGGTGTCTGACATCAACTGAATCCTATAGCTTCATCTGCTTAAAATAGCACCTCTTACACGAAGACGCCTCGCCTTCGGGTGACAGGTTGTTCTCAAGGAGGAGGGCACAGAGAACCCCTTGGTCTAGGTGCTAGGGACCCATTTGCGGTACCCCTCTTACGTATTATTATTATTATTGTAGTCGAAATACGTATTTATAAAAAACAAATAATTGTCCTAGAAATTAGGGCAAGATTTGAGTACTTTTGAGATCTTGAAGCTCCCGATCTCAAAAGTCACATAATGTGTTATCGTAGATTCGGTTCCCAGAAATATTTCGAATAAGAGTAATCTTATGTTATTGTGAAATGTTGAAACCATTTAATTATGGTAAGATAATTATCCAAGAGGGGGATTTATCTACCGTAAACAAATTATCACCAGGATATGTAAATAAACCTTAATATACTAAGTCAATTCTGTGCGGCGTCTGGCCTCAACAGAATCCTATAGCTTCGTCTGCTTACAATAGTACCTTTTACCCAGAGACGTCTCGCCTTCGGGTGACAGGTTGTTCTCAAGGAGGGCACAGAGGACCCCTTGGTCTAGGTGCTCGGGACCTATTTGCGGTACCTCTCTTGCTAATTATTATTAAATCAATTACACATACTTTTCGAGATCTGGTTCACCATGAATTGGGGAAGAGCCTTCAATTTAAAACTCCATTCTCTGTTTTTCAATTTCGTTAGTTTTTTTTCCAAACAGGAGACAAACCTACTTTCAAAAATACTCTTAGTTACGCTAACGTAAAACGAACGATAGATGAGTGGACACTCCAGAAATTTTAAAAAAGAAGGTTTTGAAATTAATTTTAAATATGTCCATACGAAAATGGTGCTTACAAGTTGAAAAGACTTTAATAAAATTTTAAAGGCTCTGAAAATTTGTTCAATTGTGTTTATTCCCGATTTACCTGACGTCCAAAAAAATATTTCGAGTTTAATACTAAAAAGAAAATAAAAGTACCCTGACTATTCTTTCGACGTTGATGATTTACGTAGTCGATTACGATTTCGATACGCTTCCACAACTTGTGGTGCATCTAACGATGACGATGATTGCATATGAAATGATGACGTATTAATTCGGGCTGCAGCAGCACGTTTATGATGTGCTACTTTATTGTTAATTTTTAATTTCACACTAGAAATCGGTAATTTGGCACCGGTTTTTTTTGTGGCACGTGACGAATGTTGAATACTACTCGATTTTTTCATTATTTGTTGATTCACTTGAAGTGCCGTGGTATTTAGTGGGGTGGAACTTTCACTTAACGATCGACGGATTCGAGTTTGAGTGGATGTTGTAGCACCAGCAGCTCCAGGACCGGATGCTTGATCTTTCATTTGGTTTAGTTTCTTTTTTAGACAGTGCGCATACTCGAAACATGAATGTTTCTCCTCTTTCATACGTTTCACTTCGCCGGTCAAGTGTTTGTGTTTAATGTACAGTTCGAGCATCGCTTTTGCAAATTTATCCAATCCTACAAAAACAAAAAAAATTTGTTATGCCCACAGTTTGAGACACGCCACGCTAGATACGTTTAGAAAGATCAACTGCAATATAAATTAAACTTGGACTGATCCTTATTAACTAGTTTATCTATGATAAACTTACCTTTAGTTAAAGTACGTTTCTCTTTCATTAGCGCAGCTTCCTTTTCCTTCCAATCCATTTCACGTTGATCAAAACTACCCATTTTCGAACTCATTTCATTTAATTTTGACACATTTGATTCGATAATCACATTCAAATTGGCTTTCTCTTGGTGGAATTTCTGAACCATTTCCTTTAAATTTTCTTGCACACTTCGTAAACAATTTTCCAAATAAGCTTTTTCCGATTCTAGTGAAATAATTTTCTTATGGAATTGACTTTGAATTGTTTCAATTTCTTGTTTCATCACATCTTTCAACGAATTGTGTAACGTCTCAATGTCCTGGGTATGCATTGATTGGATTGAGACTAGTTGTTGTTGTAGCTCTTTAATTTCTGAGCCTCCACCGTACGGGTAATTTGGTTTGTTCGTATGGAATTGTTTGATAACCGATTCAAGTTGTTTAATTTGTTTTTGAAGCATAACAATTGTGATCTCGTGATTTTGTAAAGTGTTGATTCGTTGTTTGGAGATCTCAAGATCTTGATTTGCATGTTCTAATTCGGATATTAATTGTGCATTTTGTATTTCGAAGTTTTGGATACGATACATCAGTTCATCGATCATACCAGTTGCTTGTACATATTTATCCCGTTCCAATTTTATTCGACTCAATTGTGTGACTAATTCGTATACACGATTCACAGTTGTTGTGTCTCGGGAAATAGTCTCTGGTGGGGCAGTTTGTGGAGTATCTTCGGCATCTTTTAATACTCGATAACACTGGATTTGCGCTATGGATAAAATATTACTCATTAAGTCAAAAGCAAATCGGGTTCGCTCTATCAGGGTTCTGTACGAGAAGTTTATCAACAAGTTGGTCGTTTGAGTTAATACAGTTTTCCTTTTATCTATGACTCAATATCTAACAACTACTTTTCGAAAGAAACGACTGTGACACACAGCCTCCAGGCGGATCTCTAAAAAAACGCTTAAAATAGCTGCCTCTTCACCAAAATTCACTGAAATTACAAACTAAGCACCAAATTAGCACCTATTTATATTAGAAAGTAAATCCATTTGGCGGCTTTATCTCTGCTTCGTGGAGGTAAGCTCTGCTAGCTTGATATCAAGTCAGCAGAGAACTTCTGAGATTGGATTCTTGGCTAAATTCAAAAAGATTTAAAATTACAAACTAAACACCAAATTATGGTACAACGTAAATTCATTTAGCAGACTTTTTTCTGCTAAGTTAACGAGGGTCAAATATTGTTTCTAAAAAAAGGGAAAAAGTAAATGAAAAAAATTATCACAATTGCACTCCCTATTATTGGCATTTTCTTATATACATCGAAAACGATTTTTTTTTACGAATAAAAAACGCTAATAAAAAACTTTCTTTATTATACTTACCGTTCGCCATTTTTTCTTCACAGTTGGTTTTTAGAACATTTATCTGAGTTTCGATCGCTTCACGTACTTCCTGATCAAAGTTCCTGAAAAACGTCCAACAAATTAAAGGATGTCCAATTTATAATTTTAAACGATAGCATTATTCTCCTTAAATGTTTTTTAGTCTTTCTGAGAGTAATGCCCGAACAAATAACCAAAAGTATAAGCCTAACTAGATTGCAGCTAAAAAGGGTGGTGAAGTTTTTCACCAGACAATGTCGACTGAACCACCGCTTCCATAACTTGGATACTTCCCATGGAAAAGCCTGCATGGAGGATGGTAAACTCCACATACATTTCATGTGTATTTATAGAAGCCTACAAAGATCCAACCAGAGAAGTTATAAGCATTCTGCGTAGTCATTGATTTCGATAATTTCAATTACGTTCAACGGAGTCCTACAAGGAACCGGGTACAAATTATTTAAGTCCAGAATCCTGGACCTATCCATTATGGGAGAAATTCTGACAGAGAAGTTATAAACATTATGTGTAGCCGTTGATTTCGACAGGATTATATAGTTTGAACTGGAGGAGCATTATTGCGTCCAGAGGACGGGTTTCATCCTAAGAGATTACAGAAAACATACAGGTCTAGGTGCTAGAGACTCAGGTGTGATTTCCCACCCATTTAATTATTATTATCACTCTAAGATTTAAAAACAAAGGTAGCACAGGACTGTCGAACGTCTTTAAATGAGCTGGCGGAACAAATAAATGTAAACCTGATATGGGTACCGGGACACAGGGGCATTTCAGGGAATTGTGAAGTAAACGAGTCGGAACACAAGCATTAGTAGGTATCTGGGAGTTTCGTTTGCGAACTGCAAGCTGCTCTTGAATGAGAATATCTTAAGAAAGACCAATCTTAGATGGAGGGAGGAACGCACTTGTGGTACTACAAGGCAGATATGGTCACAGTACAATCGTAGGCGTTCCGAAGATCTTGTCTCGCTTCAAAGAGCCTATATAAGCAAAATCGTTGCGGCTATTACAGGACACAGGCTAGGCGGCAGGCACGCTGAAAGACTGGACCTACCAGTGAATCAAGATTATTGCAGGAGCTGTTACAATAGAAAAGAGGAGAAAACGATGTCTCATCTTCTCTGTCACTGTCCAACTCTTATCATGAGGAGATAGACTCATTTGAGTCAGCCTTTCTTTGACGACCTCTCCGATCTTAAGTCCGTTAACGTCAAAACACTCTCGCTGTTCTTAAACAGCTCCAAATGGTTCATGGAGTAATGGCCGGGGATGATTCTAACCCACTTTTTCGGTATCACAATGGACCCTATGGTTCAAGTGTGTCTCACCCCAGGATAGATACTCTAACCTAACCTTTAAAAAAAAAGCTTTGCATACTTGTATTTTTCAATTTCAAGCAATTGTACTTCAATCACTTGTGATTTACTTTCTATGGTTTTCTCATAATTATGTCTCAACGACGCTAATTGTCGCAACACTGATTGCTCCTTATCCGAAAAATCGAAACTCTCTTCCATATCGTTCAACTGCTCACCAACAAACTTCATTAAACTATTGCGCATTGAATGAATTTCATTTCGTATGCTGTCGTAATTATCATTATTACGTTTCAATTGTTTACGCAGCGATTTATTCGCATTCTCTAAATCACAAACATGCATCAAACGTTCTTCTGCCTCACGTAACTTAATCTTTAAATTTTCGATAACCGTTTGAAAAGCTTCTGAATTTTGATTACGTATTGATAAACTGTTGCGTAACGCGGTAATCTCTTCATGACATTTATCGTGTTGATCTTTACCGGTTTCTAGTTCCATAATTCTACGTTGTAGTTGTTGATTCTCTTCAGACATTTGTACGATATCATTCGATTTTTCGAGTAATGATGCTTTGATATTTTTATTTTTATTCGACATAATTTGTAGCTCAGTTCGAATTGTATCGATTAATTGTTGATAATTGTTTGGATCTTCTATGTCCGTATTGTCCTGTTTCGACGGTGATTGTTGTAGAATACTATTCTCTGCAAGTGATATGAAATCGCTGCGTAACGATCCCAAATTTTGTTGTAGATTGTGTATAGTTTCACCACGTTTCTGATAATCCATAGCTAATTTTTCATAATCGTGGTGTAAACGATTGTAATCGTTAAATTGTGTCGTATCGTTTCGTTTCAGTTCATCGATATCGTTTTCCAGTTTTTGTAATTTTTGACGGTATCTATTCAGCTCAACATCTTTTTGGGAGATGTCCTGCTCTAATATCGCGATTTGAGCCTTGTATTCAAGGATATCGTAACTATGTAAATCGGTCTGTTCGCCTTGATTACGTAGATTTGTGGATTCTTCAGATGTTTGACATTCAGTTGAAATACCCTACAAAAATTTAAAACAACACTATTTTACCCGGTATATACGGGGTGGGGTGTTTATTTGAAAAGTTTTCACAATTTAGAAAAAAATGTTTCAAACAAAAGTTGCTGAGTTTAAAAGGGGAAACATAATGCAATGAAATTGAAAACTGGCGATCACGCACACTAAATTAATATACACATACATACAAATATACAACTTAGTTTACTGTCAGATCTATCACATCAAGTCAAATCAATTTCGAATTTACAATTTCCTGGTATTTTACAATACTTTTAAAATATTTAGGACAAATAAAAAAAGGTTAGAAATCGTTGTAAGATTATTGATATACTTTACAACTTATTTCAAATCCTAAATAAATTTTATTAAAGATAGTACTCATTTAACTTAAGCGTAGCAAATGAACGTCCTTAATTGGAAAATTCAGTAGAAGAGTAAATGAAGCACTAACCTGAGAATTTTGTGCGCTTGTCAACATGGTAATCATCTGCTGTTGTTCGGAGATAATTTGTTTCATTTGTGTAATTTCATCACGTTTCACTCGCAACGATTCTAACGAACGTTTTAATTCAGTTTCTATTGAATTCGATGGCAATGAAGTCTCATGCGTTTGGTGGCATCTATCATGTTTCGATGACAACTTGTCTTTTTCGATTTTCGCTATTTCACGGAGTAATTCATTTAATTTTTCCTGAATACAAAAACATATAAATGAAAACATAACACAGAAGTTCGGTTTACACATCTGGATTGTATACGTAAGGCGGTTCGATCGGAACTAATGAGTCAAAACAATGTTAAAATTTTTTTATTTAATAATAATATTAACACGTAAAATGGGTACTGCAAATGGGCCCCTAGCAACTAGACCAAGGAGTCCTCTGTGCCCTCCTTGAGAACAACCTGTCACTCGAAGGCGAAACGTCTCCAGGTAAGAGGTGCTATTTTAAGCAGATGGAGCTATAGGATTTTGTTGAGACCAGACGCCGCACAGAAAGCCCACAGGTTCGCAGGACTGATGGATCCAGGGTTTCGGACCCAAACATTCTATACCTGACACCCTGCAGGTTTCTGCAGGTGCAAATGACATGTATGGAGGTTTCATCACCCTACAAGTGGGATCGTCAAAGACACCCAGGTTATGAAGGTGTCCCTTGTCCCCTTGTCTAGTATGATTCCCAGACCAGGACCGGGTTCTAGATAAAATCCAGAATTTTACCTAAATTAAATTGCGTCACTTTGCTTGGTAAGTGGAAAGTTCCACCTAGAAAGGTCAGCCTTTTCTGTAAGACAGCTTCGTAACTGCATGACTATCTTGCACACTAATTTATTGGGAACTCTAGCACTTGGATACGCTCTCTGGTGGGTAAATTATAAACTAGAGCTAGTAATTCTATGTTTGCTGTCCCAACACCTCTGACATACCCTTCGCCCTACAAATTTCGTGGTCTGGTGAACAACTTAGTAACTACTGCTATTAGGCTGAAATAAGAAGCTGCGCCCTATGCCAGAGATCCCAATACCACAACATTTAGGTTCTGAAAGTATTTTAAACATTTTTCCGAACCGAGGCGAAAATTCCCTGACAGTTTTAATGTTAATGTAAAGTTAAATTAATGATACTGTGTCATAACTTACTTCGAGATCCTTTACTTGGCGTTTTAAGTAATCACGTTCAAAGACAACATCCTTCATTTTCATTGCTTCTTCATTTGCCCTTAGTAAATTTTCTCGTTCAGCAGACAATTCACTCATAATCGTATTCAAACGTTTGGTCAAATCATATTGATTGGCCTTTTGACTGTCGTTAACATGAGTTAAATCCGTGACTTGTCTTTGCAAATCGTGTAGTTTTGACGTCTACAAAAAATGAAATCAATTTTTGAAAAAAACTTTACCAAAATTTGATTAGTGTAAATTTCCATTACCTGATCATTGATTAATTGTTCAATTGTTTCAATTTCCTCTTTATGTCTCGAATTGATCTTATGAATTTCAGCTTTATGATCTTCAGTGATTTTTGATTTAGTATAAATGTGATTACGATCGGATTCAACTAATTCTTTTCTTGTTTTCTCCAACTCATTTTCTAACTAAAAATTAAAAACGGACGATTAACATAAAAATGCTTTAGCGATTGTTATCAATCTGTGTACTATCTTCGTAAGGTCTCAGTGGCGTACTTCACTTTGCGGGGGCCTGGTAGAACATTTTTTTGTCCCCTTACTGAAGGTTCATATATTCGGGGTGAGATGCACCGAATATCTTATATCTGCTGTAACCCAGAGGTTCGCAGTCAAGGATAATGTGGCTGGATGTTTCTTCCTCCTCGCCACACAATCTACACACAATGAACCCGTTATGGAGTTCCATTGTGTGTAGATGCTTTCAGGGGATAATTCCCGGTAACCTTCCGCAGTTGCATCCTGTTCAGCTTCAGTAAAATATTGTAAATAATTACCTTAGTTTTTTCAGTTTTGATGAAGTCTCTATCATTCGTTAATTCATCAACTATACCCTTATATTCTTTCACTTTTTGTTGAGCTTCAACTGAAACATAAGAAAAACAAGTGAAAATAACAACCAACTGAATTAATTGCAAAAATATCCGGTATATACTGAATTTATGAAAAAAAATTCCAAACAAGTTGTTTATTTTAAAAAAGGAATATTTTATTGTCTTTAAATTTTTGTTCTATCTCTTATGGTTTCAAAAATGCACAGTTTTTTGCATTTTACTCAAACATGGTTCGATTTCACCCATTCACAAACTTGACCTTACTTTTTAGCTTTAGAACAACAAAATTTTCAGCTTGCTTTCTTTATTCGTTTTTGAGTTATCGTGTTTACAGACGGACGGACTGATATGTGGAAATGGACTAATTAGGTCATTTAATGAACACCTACCTAAACCAAATTTTTTTTATTCTGCAATCAATATTTTCAACCGTTACAAAGTCGGAACTAAACTTTATATACCCTGGTATATATAATATATACCGGGTATAAAAAGCCTGGAAGACTGGTTTACAAAGGACCGTTTTATTAGGTCAGGCATTTATATAATTTTGAATATCTGCAATTTTTTTCTAAGGGACGTAGCAACAGAGCTGTTACTAGGCAAGGAGAATTATATAGCAACTTATTACAATACAGCATGTAGCCATACCGCATATTCAAGAGACTAACTACACTTGCAACAAAGTTCCTACTTCAGATGCTCCCAGTAATAAGTCTTGGGTATGAAAAGTATTGAACTTCGACCTTATGTCCCATTGTGGTCCCCTTTCTACTTCAGTTTGGCGAGATTCGCTTCTCCCATATCTTGGTAATAGCCAAGTGTTTGCTTATCAGGTTTTCCTGAAGGTTCCTATATTCGGGGTGAGATTCATCGAATATCTTTTATCTGCTGTAACCGAGAGATTTGCAGTTAAAGATAATGTGGCTGGATGTTTCTTTCTCCTCGCAGCACAGTTTGCACATAATGAATCCATTGTAGAGTCCTATTGTGTGTAAGTGCTTTCGTAGGTGATAATGTCCGGTAGTATTGAGGGACTAAGAGCTCAAAATGAGTTACAGCAACCTAGACATGAAAAATTTTTCAACCTACCTAACAGACCTTTATTAATACTAAAAGTCATAGTTGCACTATTTAACTCTATCTCTTTTTTATGAATCACAGCATCTTTTTGCTTCAACTCTGTGTCTAGAGTTTCCTCCAATTCAGCAACACGTCGTGCCAATTTTTCACAATCACGTACGCGAGCTTGATACATTAACGCCAACTGTTTTGTATCAGCAATTTCCATTTCGTTATACTCATCAATCAATTGCTGTTCGACGTCACCATCGGATTCCACGGGAACGCTATCGATTTCTTTTAGTGGTGTCAGCGAGCTTACATGTTGAGTGCTCCAATATCGACGACGTGGTTTCATTAAATTTTGCATTATCTGGTTTAGTTGTGTTTTAGAGTCGGATAAGGGACTGTCGACGTTACTGTGGGAAATTCCTTCATCGTAATATTCTCTGGTGGATGAACCATCATAAGTGGGAGTTGTGATTGATTGAGGCGTATCAACGTATAGATTACCATTTGATTCGTATTCACCCTCATTCCATTGACCCGTCTGCAATACTATACACAAAAAATTGATTAGGGATCCATACAAATTTTGGATGGAAAAGTGGTCTCTATAAAAATGTATTCCTTTCGTATTTCTTTAATGGATAATTCGAATCTCCAATAAAAATACTCCCATTCTCCTTTGAATCTTTTAAATTTCCAGCCATTTCCACTAGTGCCATCGGAGTTTTATGTTCTTCTTAAACTGTCGTCGGAACAAGAGGATAGGATAGGATAGCGATGGATCTAAAGTAATTTAGAAACTTATTACGCACTGATACCAAAAGGTCTCCCCTTTCGTACTGTACAACTTCCTTAAAAGGCCTATGTGATTTTATATAACTTTGATAGTATCATCGGATTAAATTTATGATCCTTGCTGATGTGATTCGAATAAGGATTAACTTCCTTAACTCAAATAAGATCTTTGATTTCGTTAAAACCCTAGATTTTTTTTACGTTCTAAAATAATTTTGGTCCGAAAACCCGATTCTGTCGTTAAAAAACAATCGAAAACCTCATAATTGAACTCGTATAAGGCCAAAATGAGCCAGGAAAATATTGTATTCATGTTCCGATTTCTAAAAGCTTATGAAAATAGGCTTCAAAAAATAAACTAGATAGAAAAATAACCAGTCCGTGTGGTACAGTTGTTAAACGCGCTGTACTTGGAACTGTGAGGTTGCTGGTTCAATTCCCAATACTGGCAGTATATCAATTAAATTAATTTTTAAAAAAAATAATGGGGCGGTTAATTAACTAAACTGTCGGCGTATGGACAAGAACGAAAATAACCGGCTATGCTTGTTAAGTTTTCTACAGTTTCCTTTCACGAACTCCATATGAATATCGACATAGTTCCTATCAAAGTCGGCTGCAGTCGCACAACCAACCAATTCCTAGTCTACATACAAATTTCTTGTCCTTTAAGGGTCGGTAATAAAGGCCTACTTGCCAGGCTTCGACCTACCGTCCCCTGCTGCTACTACTAGTACTAAATAGAAAAATATGTATTTATAAATTACCTTTAAAAAATGAATCACTTTCGCTTTCAGAAGTGATTGGGCTTTTAATATTCGTAGAATATGTTCGTACAGTATCACTACGATGCGAATTGTATACGGTAAATGTTTGTGCATAATATGACGTCGTGTCATCTTCAGAGGTACTAGATTTTTTACCACTACTACACATTGTTGTTCCAGAATTTAGACGCGATGAAGTCGTTGATGGATATTGGACTGATGTGTCCGTCGGTATTCGTTGAACTTTCACCGTTGACAAACGTATTGATTCAATTGTATTTTTTAATATATTCACACAGTTTTGGAATTGTTGAGTATCAATCTTTTGATCGTGAGATTCGCCAGGTATGGATATAACTATAATTTATGGATTAGGAATAGATTAAATGGATTAATATGAAAAGTGACGGATTTTTAGTTTTAATATGCATTAAACATCCACAATCGATCAAAATATGCAAATTAAATACGAATTGCGATCCGGCAATGTAATTGTCGGATCCCAAATAGTTTGAACTTATTTCATATATGTATGAAGACTATGGATACGATTTAATCATTATAGAGGTGAAAAAATAAGCAGTACGCTGCAAAAAAAAATAAATAAAAAGCTTAATATGGTCTCATCATTACCGCTTTCAGTAGCATTAAACGTCGATTGAAAATCGGAATCATCTTCGGAATTCTCATTTGTTATATCGATAAAAGCACCTTCCAGAAGGTCGTGCAACTGTAAAGATAAATTCAATAAATCATTTAATTATCTACTTTTAATTTTCTTAAAACCCACATGAAAACTATCCCATTTAAAAAATTACTCGAAATAATCGTTTTTAGAATGAAATACAAATTTATACACTAATGGTGTTATTATTTTAGGTAATATGTAGTTGAGCGACTTTAGCCAAAAAAATGATTATCATTTTTTTATTCGAATAAGTAGGGGAGAGCGATATTTTCAATTGTTTATTTATAAAAAAAATGGTGAAAAACTGTGCAAAAATGGTCAATAGTATTATTATATTATAATATTATTATATTATAATATACAAAAAAGAGTATTTTTGGGCCTCTGGATCAATAAAAATCCGGGGGGAGAGTAGCATTTTCAATTGTTTATGTATATTAAAGGTGAAAAGCTGTGCAAAAAAGGTCGATAATATTATTATATTACGCTATTATGGTCGATGACTATTACAACCGAGTACTACAATCTTTCAATTCATCGGTCATACCCCGAGTTTTTGTGTCCCTGGGTTAAAAGGCGTTCTATATATTTCAGATATTGAAATTCAATAAGGTAACTATTCCCATCTGTACTTCAGTTTTGGACACAATGTCAGAAATATATAATATAGATGCCTTTTAGTGCAGGGGCTCAAAAACACGCAAACCCGACCAAGTCGGGGTATGACTGATAAAGTGAAAGATTGTAGTACTCGGTTGAAATAGTCATCGACCATAATAGCATAATATAATAATATTATCGACCCTTTTTGCACAGTTTTTCACCTTTAATATACATAAACAATTGAAAATGTCACTCTCCCCCCGGTTTTTATTGATCCAGAGGCCTAAAGATACTCTTTTTTGTAACAATTTTTGTTTAGCTTTGAAATTGGCAAAAGCCGTTAAAATGTAATGTTACCTTATTTTAAAATAATAATTTAAAAAAAAAATTATTATTTACCTCTTCATTACGTCTTCTTTGATCCTCTAATGCCTCCTCTTCTTCTTGATCTTGTCCAGAAGGACTTATTTGAAATGCGTCCGATTCCTTGAAAATATTACTTTCAAAATTATGACCCTCCATACAAATTGAGGGAAAATTGTATAGAAATTATGTGTAGAAAAATAAATTATCACAGAAAATATGTGTGTAAATAGAAAAAATACAAATTTAAAACACACAGCTTTTTAAATGAACAGAACAACAAAAATTCATTTCTGCCAAACATTAAAAAATAAATAAATATCATTCATTTGTATATGTCAATTGTTTTTACAAACAAATTATATCAGATAGCAAATTATCGAAAGACTGTTGGTGAAATAGATAAAATTTATTACAAATAAATGGTATAGTTATAATTTTATTCGATATATTATCCAAATTATATGCTAGATGTCCATTGTATTGTGATAGTGTGAGACGGTAATCGCTTGCGTCAAGGCATATTCACAATCAGTTTATACGTCAAACTATTAATGGTAGCAAAACATCGAAAAGGGGTTGGTAAAAGGGACATTGATATAGGGGCATAAGACGCTCTCAACGATCAAAATATTCCTTCAGCCGTTCTACATGACGACCACGGTCGTTATAGTCACGGCGAAAACGTCACTAATGACATCATTATTTTCGCTCACAACGACCCATCTGATGAGGTGGATCGAAGTGAGCGTTGAGAAATTCGGCGCAATTTTTAAAAGTTAAAGATGGCGACAGAAAAAATTACTTTTTATGATTCGGAAAGAGATATTTTAGCATTATTGCGATGCACCAACAAATATCCAACTGTCACCAGACATTTTATAAGGGCTTTACAAAACTTTTACGGGTGATGCTAGTTTTGCATAAAGGCAATAATTGGGACCCATATTATCGATACGTTTCGAGTGTTTGATTTGGTTTGATTGAAGTAACAAAGGTTGCTTATTAATAAATCGGTAAATTTCCCATTCACGCTAAAGACCATTTTTAAACATATTTGAATGCATTTCGTCTTTTCATTTTCATCTCCCTAAATTTCGAAATATGTTATCCTCATAAATAATGGTTGTGGAGAAGAATGGTAAATAATAAAACAACACTTAAAAAAATTCTTTTTTTTTTATTCAATAATATAATATTTCTCAAAAAAATTGTCAATATAATATACGGAAATGTTTATCACAAATTGTATAAAAATTGTATATTTTAAATATATATTTATCATAACCTTAAAAACTTACACATAATACTTTTTAAAATAAGTTTCGACTGTTTTTAAGTAATAAATATTGATTTATTATCGATCACACGTCATTCCATTTCAATAGTCTGTCCACAAAGACTGGGTTTACATAGAGTAGACAGTAAGACTTGAAAGGCAGACAAAGAAAAAGATTGATACAAACTGATTAAAAATAGAAAAGGGTACATTTCAAACGCTCCCAAAAAGTGCGTCATGTTTTCTGACGTGTTTAACCAGTATAATGTCAGTCAATGCTCAGAAGTGTCAACGATAAACATAGAAAACCAGTGTTACCAACTCGAATTTTTTCAAATCCGCAGGTTGGTATCGAAATTTTTATTAAGCTATTTAACATGAAGAATAGATATATTAGGAGAGCGAACGTAATGTTAAAAAAACGGTCAAGAATTGGTGTAACTATCTTTTATCAGTAGGGGTCACTGGTCTCAGTGCCGTACGGAATTTAAATGTTTAAATGTAGGCGCCAAGAAATCACTTTCATTCAGTTAATAAGAAGTCTTAGTTTTATAGATAATAAAAAATTGTTTTCGATTATCAAGTAATAATTAAATAAATATTAATAATAGAGAATTCTTAATAATCTGCAATAAATTAAAAGATGAAAAATCATAGTGATGATTGCAATTAATAATTACAAATATATGTTTACAATACTAACATATATTAGATAAAGAAAGAGGATGACAACCGGTAATTACAGACGATATTCCTTTCGTAAATGCAGACACGCATTCCTAACCTTAAACAACCTTCCACTCATTGATATATAACAGTATATCTATGCTTTCCCTGTACAACATCGTCCCATTTTTTCACATTTATAAAATTAAACAATTTTTATACTTACAATTTTTATTTGTAAGATGTGATAACCGTTGATTTTAATATGTAATAATAATAATAATTCCGTACGGGCAGATTTGCACTGCCGCTAGTGGCGAAAATAATAACTATGATCTCTACACGTTTTTGAGGACACAAAAACAGACGAATTGCCTATGTCGTTCAATCTCCTAATATATCTATTCTTCATGCTATTTAAAGTCGTGGACAGACCGATTATTATAACTTCTTATTTTCACTAGTTTTTTTTTTTTAAATAAATTAAATTTTTAATTAAGCTATTTAAAGCATAGAGATAATATAATATAGAGTAGACAATTCATAAATTATAATTTATGAATTATAATTAAATAATTATAATTTAATTATAATAAATTAATTATTTTAATTATAATTATTATCATAATTTTTTTTTAAATGACTAATATATAATGATTATATATTAGTCATTAAAAAGAGATAAATCTACCTCAGCGATTCTCTATCTGCAGTTATCTGAGACACAACTTTTGACTCGGCTTACCTACTCTACGCATATATTATCTCTATGATTTAAAGTCGTGGACAGACCGATTATTACAATGAAAATTAAATGAATAAATTATCGATAATTATTTTAAAAAACAAATTGTATAATTAATAATAAATAACTAGATTGGTGGCACATTTTGGTTGATAAAAATTATAATTGTCATAAAAAATGTTTTGTTTTTTCTACATACTAAAAATGATAATCGTGTTAGAGAATTTAAATAAATTAACATTTAAATAAATAAGTTCTGTTAATTATCAAATAAAATTTAAACTATTAAAAACAGCTAGTATTCTATATACACGAAACTCGATAACCGGTATTCCTCTGATATTCAGAGGTGTAACATTTTGCGTATAAATGAAATTAAAAAATATAATCACTGGAAAAATTAATTATTTTTAATTAGAACTACAAATGGAAGACAAAAATTAAGTATGTCTTTTTCAATCTTCCAAACTAAGACTCTTTTGCTGAAGTCACTCAAATATAATCTGACCAATAGTCATTTTAGAATATATTTTTTTCCGGATCACAACTGACCGGCATCTTGTGGCCAAACCCTGTCAATGACGATGTCCTATCATAGAGCTGAATTCATTTGTTTTGACTATTATATACGCGTAAGGGGAACTTATTTAAAAGTAGAAGGGCAACTTATTATACTCGTTATATTTCACACGTTTAAATAAAATGATAAATGGATTAAAAGTGGGGGAAACATTAATATGTTTCCTCGAGGCTTCTTTACAAATGAATATACTTCTAACAACCCTACTATTTAATAAAATTATCGTACGCGTAATTGTAGACAACGTGACTACAAAAATCACAAAAAAATTCCATGACTTTTCCAGGTTTTCCATGACTAAAGAAATCAACTTTCAGGTCTATAAAATTGAATCACACCGTGGTTTTAACTAAGCTTTAAACATGTCACCCACTGACCTCTAAATAACTGGACAGATCACGAACTATAGATATTAGAGGAATCCGAACGGTAAACGCTTTTTCACTGTATTTACCACTGATCTCTATTATATGGACAGCTGATACTTATGGAAAAAAGTTCAAAATATAGAGTTAGGTGTGTGGAAGACAGCGCCACGCAATACTGAATATGAAAACTAAATTAAACGAAACAGCGCACCCGTCAAGCGACAAAGACATGTATATGCTGATAATTTATATACGAGAAGTTTACCTTGTTGTATGGAAAGTTACCTTTCAACATTCCTGCTATAAAAAATTTAGTTCCTCCTTCAGTAAAGAGTGGCGGTGATGTATGCTCTAATGGTGCTAATGGCGGACTATAGGATCAGCTCTTCATATTATAGAGGTCAGTGGTATTTACGTACACACAAATGGGTAAAGATTTCAGTTTACTTTTTGGCCACTCATGACGCTTATGTTCAAGAGATACCGTTAAAGGTTACTTTCCATTTAACACACAGCCAAGGAGGTTACATTTATCGCACTTTCCTTTACACAACGTGCTTTGCTGTGTCACACACTCAATGAAAAGCAACCACTATTATTAGTACTTCTTGAGAAGTAGTGCGATCTATTTATAAAAATCTATACTTCTTAATGTGTCCCTCAAATTAATGCCACTTTTTTAACATTACGTTCGGACTCCTTAATATACACTTCGTGGAACAGATTGTCCTATGTGACGCTATTAACCCCAATTGAAACGCTCCTCAACTAGCCAAGGAACTAAGTTTTATTTCAGCGCGCCTGCGCGACATGTTTAATACACATGTGTACTTTAAGTACTTTCTATAAGTACTGCCCAACACTGATGCGCACGGATTTTAATTTTTAATCTAAATCCATTTCAGGTTTCCAGAATTTCCAGGTCTGTGGTGGGTGGCCACCATGTTAGAAATGTTTAGCGTGCACAAGGATTCACAACCTATAATTTTTTTGCCAATTAGAAAATAAATATAAATTTTTTTTATATTACGATTAAACAATTGATTATTATCGTGTGTAAAAACTATTATTTTGTAAAATTATCATAATTATTTTACGAATAACCTTGTTGATAAGATTTCTGTATGATAATTACATATATTTTCGAGTTCGATTAAAAGTTTTTCGTCGAGAGTGTACATAACAAATATCAAAGATATGCAAATTTCTAATAACAACCATTAACTACTAAATATAAAAAGTACTGTATCTAGTCACACGATAGCATAATATTTTAAAAGTAATCTCACGCAAATATAGACGTATTGTAGGACAGACAAAACTTAGGGTAGTGGGTAGAGACGTACGGTATGAGGGAGGGACAATCCTAATTAAATGTATTTCAACAACCTTCTCTAGAATAGCTAGAATAAGGATGTTGGCTGTATTTAAATAAAAATACAATTTTCAGCGATTCTCTATCGGCAGTTATCTGAGGGACAACTTTTGACTCGGCTTGCCTACTCTACGCATATATTATCTAGATAATTTTTAATCAACATGCCATTCGCGTGAGAGAAATTAAATATAATAATTACGCTAGCGTGTGATTTGACACAACATAGAAAAAAACACAAAATTAAAAGTATATGTATAATCATAGATATAATTTAACATGTTGTAAAGACATACATTTGGAATGATTAGAAATAATAATTACAAAAAATAATTATAGAAGACAAAGGACTAGTTTAGTTTAAAACTATAGACAGGTAAAATTTTCCCATTCTATTTTTTTACATATTCACGTTTGGGGCATGCCAATGAATATGGATCAAGATTCTGTCCCAACAAAAATCTAGTCCCAATTTTCTGGTACCCATTAAAATAGACAACAAATTTATAGGTCTGCCTAGAAATAAAACTTTTGGCCTTAAAACTTGACTTTACTAATTATTAACTTGTTACACCCTTCCTGACTAACGACCCATTCATGGACGATCAACTTTACCCCATACCCGCAGTTGCATATCGTGCACCGTATGGGTCATAGTTAATTACTCATCCAAGTGTTCCACATGCATCTTCTACATATGTATTTGTTTTATATAGTTTATACCAATGTCAATGCGCAGAAGCTTATCGTGCAATGTATCATTCATGCGTCATCAATTAGCGGGATTTTAAATTACGAATCTATATTTTATTTAAGTTTACGTTGACAGACCCATTGTTTTTTATAATGTTCAAAATGTTAGAAAAGAAAATAATAGCGCGAATATTTAAATTTAAGACATAAATAGTTCATTATTTCTGACTTTTAAAGGCAAATTTGATATTTTTTTAATAAAATAATAAACCGTTTTCATTAAAAACAAGAATGGTTTTAAAATTAAAACCACTAATTGTAAAGAGTATGATCTGAATCAAATATATATTTTGGGACTATTCCAATCGGAGAAATATACTCATATCTTGCAAGAACTCAGGGATTTCACGAAAAGTGAAATCGTAAGCGTAAGTCAGTTTCGATTAGAAAATATTCCCTGGTCACTGAAAGAAATTTCCGTAGAAATTCTTGAAAAATCTCGTATATTTCTTAATTTTCCACTCTAGCAATCGGAATGAAATTTGATAAGTAGTGTGCTCCTGGTGTTTGAAACTTTAATGTGCAAAATCGGATAAGAGAGGAGGGGGTGTATTTCCGAAAGAGAAGTGATATATTTATTTTGAAGAAATTCGGTAAGTTAGCGAAGACAAGGTATTTCTCGGACGAAACATATCTTCCGGTATGTAATAAAATAATCGCCAAATCTTTAAAACCTCCCGAATTTCTATTTAAAAAAATTCGAAAAAATGTTTTTGGTCACTCTAAAGTAGATTCTTACCTTTGAATGCTAAAAAATTACTAACATTGAAAAATGGAAACATGTACGATCCCAACATCAAGATTTAACTAAATTTTAAAGGTTGATTCACACCATAGACACTTCGTACGAATGTAGTCTAAGAAAATTTAACATTGAAATAAAAATTTTGAATATATTATACAAAAAAATTAATAATTTTAGTAACCCTTAAAAAATATTTTTCCATAGGAAAAAAATAGTATTTTAGGAACTAACTGCGATTCAAATTAATCAGTTCCCAATTGATTGGATACAAAAACTATTCTGCCACAAAGTGGGGTGTTTTATCTTTATCACATAAAAATTTTGAAAATACTGTTTACCGAAAAAAAAAATTCACCTAAAAAAGAACCCGGGGATAATAATTAAGACAATGCTTTCTTATCTCCCGCAACAAGACCGCTGAAAGTCATATGTAATTTAACAGCAGGCCAAATTAGGGCAATTGATCCAATACAATAGGTCATGGTTGCTCCTAAACACCAAAATGATATACTTGCAATAATTGGTCCAATTGCACGTGCCAATGATCCCAACGATCTAAATATACCCATAACTGTACCTTTTTGAGAATGTTGTCCATAATGTGAGACCATTGTCGTTAAACATGATACTACAAATGCCGTTGATATAGCAAGGACTAAAATGCCTGCGTACAGGCAATAATTCAGAATAGTTGTTGTTGGGGATGATATTCCAATTAATATGAAACTTGGAATTAAGATCCATAAACTGTAAACGGCAGCTGCGACCACTTGTTGTTCCTCGAAACGTCGAACGAAACGACCTTGAATGATAGACATTACAATGCCTATCCCGAAAAACATCCAACCTTGTTGCATCGAAGTGTATCCAAATACGTGATGGGTTAAAAATGTTAGGGTGAATTCGAGACCACTGTAGATGAATAAATACATAAAGTAGACGCTTCCTAAAGCTTCCAATTCTTTCTTCTGTTTTTTCGATAAACCTCGAACAAGTTGAAATTTGAATAAATCATTGATGTTGAGTAATGAAAATGCTTCTTGTAAACTTTCGGCGAAAACTTTGTTACGCTTGTTCTGAAATTAGAGAAAAAAATTTTTTTTAAGAAAATATGAAATTGAGGGTTGAAAAGAACACTTGCTTGTGACGGCTAGAAGTGGCATTATTGTATGGACGCGGTGAGTACCTTTTAAGACACGTCCAATAATGGCTGCCATTAGGTCACGTGATCCTGTTACTGGCTTTTTGGCTTGAAGCGGTAGTACCCCTACACACGAGGACGGTAGAGGGGTAGTTACTAGCGACCATAACTGACTAGTACTACTGTCCCATGTGCAGGAGATCTAAGTGTGAACAAGTAAACAGTTTTTTTAAAGTACTTCTCCTAAATGTGATGGTGAATTTTGGTTTATTAGCATGCTTCAATGGAATAGGCTGAAACAGGGTAGTAAGGTAAAGTGGGGGGTGAATATTTGTTTATTAGTATAGTCCATCGTAATAGGGTGTCGTTGAATAGGTTTTTCATAAGTGTTGGGGGTATGTCATGAACACTTTTTCGATACAGGGATCTGTACATGAAATATTAAGCTTTACAGTGTTTATTTTTGTTACATGCCTCCCCTCCCCCTATTCCAGCAGCTAGGGCTGTTTTGGAATATCTGAAAAAATTCAAAATAGTAGTAAAGGAAAATTATCACAGTTAAGTAAGATCTAGCTTACGAATAGTAGTCGAAAAACTTAGGACATGTAATTGGGTATGTAAAAAGTCATGTACAGTCGTTTATCATAAGTGGTGATAAAAATGGCATCCAGTGACAACAGTGTACATCTCTTTTTAATTTATTGACTCAAGTATAGTGAGATATAGCAGCCAATGGACGCCACACGGATTTATTGTATGGAAGTATGTTAAATTTCTCTCGAACTCGGGCTCTTGACCCCCACTAAAGAGCAAACCTAGTTGGAAACTGCTAAATTTTACATAAAGTTTATACAATTTAATTTATCATTTTATTTATATATATAGACTATAATAGTCTGTATATAGAGGTCATGTGGTGTTCATATTCGATTTTTATGCAATAAAATATTATACAATACGAGGTAAGTGACCCTGATGTAAATTAATAATAAAAACAGTTGTAAATTATAAACAAAGGCTGTTAAAAGCACATTAATTTTTATCATCAATTATAACACTAACTATTAAAATTATATTTAAGGATGTACGAGCAATGATGTATAGTCCATTTATAAAATTCTTCAAAATTTTATATAGTACATTCATAAAAGTCCACAATAATGTTTATTATTTTTTTTCGTAAGTTTAAATAAAATTTAATTTAGACCGTCATACCGGGCCTAACAAAAAAGATATTCAAGAAAAAAACCTGAGATTTCGGGTAATTAAGCTACCGCCGACAGAAATAAAATTTACCCGAAATCTCAGTTATTTTCTTAAATATCTTTTTTTTAGGCCCGTCATACCGGAATTTTATTGGATTTATCTCTTTATTAATATTTCTATTTTCTATTCTTTTTTTTATTCGTCTTACTTTATTCCAAGTGAAAATTATCAAAATATGAGTTCTCCATAAGAGCAATGCATTAAAACTCGAACATTAACATTAAATAATTAATTCAAGACCCCCGTAACCCCCCTGAAACTTTTATAATTGATTCATATGCACTTTAACTACATGTAAACAAAAAATCAAGCCTTAATCCTATTGAAGCTTCAGTGCTCGTACATCCTTAATTGATTGCTGGGCCCAATCAATTTTTCGATATAACAAATACAAATATTAAAAAAAAATAAAAACAAAAACGTAACAACTGATTTTGTCTGCGGAACTCTAAAAAAGCCTTTAATTTTTAGATGGTCGAGTGACTTTAAGTTCAACCTTAAAAACCAAAATCAGCGGTTGAGAAATTATTGAGAAACACAAATATCCAAACAATATTAGTCATAGGCAAATATTAGTCATAATAACAACTTTAAATAAAATATACAGAATGGCCTACATTTTAGTTAACATAGATTCTTACTTTATAGTTTCCTTAATTGATTCGATTCTCAACTTTCAAAGTATGTCAATTAAATTAATTGACGGGCAAGCTGAAGCCACTTTTTTCTGTTATTTTCCGTACGTGGAACGTGAATAAATAACTTTTCAGGTGTTTTTATAGAAGTACTTGCACACTGAGGCACTGCACAACACATATAAAACTTAGAATTCATATTTTTTATCAATAATTACGAAAAAAACTCTGAATCACCACAACAGTTTACCAGTGTTTGGCAACATATGACGTAACAGCGCGGTCACGTGAGAAATATTGGCGTTTTGGAGCGAAATTTGAAACGCAAGATATTTAAGCATAAGACGTATTTATAAAATAATAATTATTATTTGGGGCTATATTAGGTACTTATGAACGATTTAAAACACTTTCCTAAAAATAGTCAACATCCCTATTGTGGGACAACCATTATATATGGCCTTGTGAATTTTCCAGCACTGAATAAACAACTTTCACTTAAAATCAATATAAGTAAACAATAAGCATAGTTGTCTTAATTTACATTTACATAAATTCCATTTTGTAAACAGGAGAGAAATCGAAATAAATTTTCATGGTTAAGGTATTCCGCTCACGGTTGCTACTAAAAGATTAACGCTTCATTTTAGTGTTGCCAACACTTGAAGAATCTTCCTCCTCCCTAAAGGTAATTTCAAATGCTCCGAAAACTAAAGAAAATTAGTGACGCAGGAGCTGCGTAAATTAAGCGAATTTCCTCAGAAATTAGGAATAAAAATGTCACTTAATATATATGTAATATCATTTAATTGTATTCTCCCAAAAAAAATTCCTCACCATCAAATTGAAAATGGCTCTCAGTCAAATTGGCTGAAATTCAAGTATGTGTAGTACAATGATAGATATATCTTGGGGTCTAATTAAACCATAAATTGAAGTGTTTTTCAAAACAATTTTATTTGTGTGAGTGACATTGAGATTGAAATAAATATAAAAATACATAACCCCTTTACTGCGTTCACGAAATACTTTATACTCATTACGTACAGTGACCGTACTGCCTTAATTTTCTTAAAAAATATTTAAAATAGAAAATTTACTTACCGGTGGTAGCGTTTCCTTATATGCAAAAATTACAAACACCAAATCAATTGCTGACAATAAAAATGCAAATGATGCAGGATAAATGTACCATTGACCAGTCTGTGCTCGTGCCCAATGTGCAAACGCAGCACCAATAATTGGTCCCAAAATAAAGCCCAATGAAAAAGCTATACCAACGAGTGCCATATTCCGTCCACGTGCTTTACGGCCAGTTGTATCCGTGATGATAGCCATACTTAGCGATATGTTGCCTTTTGAAATACCTCCAACAAATCTTGCTAGGACAAACAGCAACATATTCGAGGAAAGTGCCCACAATACATAGGAAGATGTAATTCCGATCTATTTAAAAACAAAAATATTGATATTAGCCAATGGGAAACCGATTTTAAAGCTCACTTTCGCAGAATTTTTTTTTTTTTTCTTGTACCACAATTTTTAGTTCCTGTAAGTTTTTCTATAGAATGTATGTCGGGAAAAATTTTTACTCCATACAATGGGATGAATTTTGAGACAAAATTATTCTCAAATGTGTTACCACATGTATTAAAAGCTTGTTTCAAAAACGTCAAAGTGATGGTAGAATATATTTTATAAATTTTTTCATTTTCACATGTGATAAAAGTGGGGTTTTCCCCGATAGATCCGAGTTTGATATCGATTCCAATGTGATTTTGCTTTTGGGACATGCTTTCCTGTACAATAGGGCTGTTTGATTTGATTTCAGTTTTTTATAGAGTCCATTCTAAAGTAAAAAAATTGATTCCACTTACCATACATAGAATTAACAACGGCTTACGTCCAAATCGATCCGATAAAGCTCCAATCATAGGCGAGGCAATAAATTGTAAAAAACTAAACATTGAACCCAAAACTCCACCAAATAATACCGAATTGAATCGTTCCGGTACACCAAATTTCGTTTGACACCATTCTAAATTCGTTGTTAGAACTTTATACAGCCAATCGTTCTCTTGCGACCGATAATGATCCAGCAAAGCTGGGAATAATGGTAGAATCATTGTAAACGCCAATAAATCCAATAACAATGAAATGAATAGGATGAACATTGTTCGATCTTTGGGAGGTGTCGAAGGCACCGGAGAACGTTTGGACGATTTTTTCTCATTTTTAATAATATTATTATTCTTTTCGGCCATCATTCTATTAATTTTTGTGTATGGCGTATGGTGTAGACAAGAAGATGACGTTGGTATTCAACTAATTTGGAAAATTAGAAAGTTAATCTTTGCAGATATGAGTACATTTAATATATAAGAGGAAATATTACTTACAAAATATATAACACCCCACTAATATAGTAGAACTTGTTAATTAAAATCAATTATTTTACAAATGAATTGTGTTAAAATAAATTTTATTCTGATATAAGTAGATTGACATTATGATTTTCTGTTTATAGATAAAACTTGGGTTCACATTTTATTTAAAAATTTCAACATTTTTTTTTAAAGAACATGTATTTACATTTTTTACGGTAATGGAGTGTATATTTTATAAGAGTGCATTTAACTTTGTTATGATGTTATATTTTAAGATGGGTTCGTCAAATATAATACAGATTGTGTTTAAAAAAGTATGTAAAAAGGTTGTGAAAGGATAAATAGGATCTATCAAAATAAGAAACAAGTTTATATAAATATAGATCCGAAAGTAATAGTCTAAGAAAGAAGTGATGAACAAACTCAGCTTTTCATTTGACAAACGCGAAACTTTTTAAGAGGATATTATAAATTTAGTCCCTACTTTGGAACGGCTGAAAATATTGATCGGAAACAAAAAATTTTGGTATAGATGTTCATAAAATGACCTAATTAGTTCATTTCCGCATGTCCGACTGTCTGTCTGTCCGTAGACACGATAACTAAAAACGAAAAGAGATAACGAGCTGAAATTTTGTTTGTTCTAGAGCTGAAAAGTAAGGTTAAGTCCGTGAATGGGCAAAAACGGGGTGGGCTTCCCTCCGTCAGAGGGTAAAATATCCATCTTTGAAGCGATAAGAAATAGAAAAAAAAATTTAAAAATAAAAATGTTCCTTTCTTAAAATAAACAACTTTTAATTAAGAAATTAACTTTTCCATTTCTTAAATTGAAAACTTTAAAAACGGGAAAAAGTAATTATTTTTACAGCTATGCTGACAGAGATTGCAATGATCAGACTCATCTATTTTTTTAAATGTTAAATTTATTGGATGTATATTTTCAAACATATGAAAAAATGACATAATAGTATTATTTAACTGTACAATAAACATTTATCGCACATGTTCATAGCGACTCGTGTTTGTCAATGGTTGTCATAGTTCTGTTTATAAAAATTGGGTAGAGACGTCATATGATAAAATAATTGAAAGTTTAGTAGAATTTCTTGAACAATTTCCTAAATGAAATGATTATTATTTAATTTTGAGTATAAAATAATCTTTTGCATATACAATTTCTACAAAAAACAATCATGGAATCAGAACAAATTAATGGTCAGGAAGAGAATGTTCGAGTTGTGGTCCGAGTACGTCCATTTAACAAGAAGGAAAGAAAGATTAATTGTACGAATATTGTAAATGTGGACACATTTACACGATCATTGGCAGTGAAAAAACCTGGCGGTAATTTGGAACCACCAAAAACGTATACTTTTGATTATGTATTCGATGAGACAGCTACCCAAATGGAAATTTATTCGGAAACAACTAGAAATATTGTGGATAGTGTTATTGATGGGTATAATGGTACAATCCTAGCATATGGACAAACTGGAACGGGTAAAACGTATACTATGTCCGGGGATACAACACCTGAAACGCGTGGAATTATACCAAATACATTCGCTCAAATATTTGGGCATATTGCTAAAGCTGATCCAATATTTAAGTTTTTAGTTTGTGTGACGTATATTGAGATTTATAATGAGGAAGTTCGAGATTTAATTACCAATACAGGTAAGTTCAGTTTATAATCCATATATTTGTCCATGCACACAGTATTCCAAAGACAGACATACTGAATTTGAAAAGAATCTATGGAAATTTTGATTTTTTGCGTCTTATGTTTACTGTTCAACGGTGTGGGTTCTAAGTGTTTTAACCATTTAAACAAAATGCTTAAAAAATTGAATAACGTGTGGAATATTGTTCAAGAAACATTGAACATGGACAAAAACATTGAACGTCCACACCATGTAAAGGTTAAATTCAGAACTAAATAAAAATCAATAAAACCCGGGGACAGAGCGACATTTTAATTTAATTTTTTTTAAAAAAGGTGCAAAAAAGGTCGAGATTATTATAATATTATTTTTATATTATGATATTATGATCGATGACTATTCCAACCGAGTACTATAATCTTCCACTTCATCGGTCATACCCCGAGTTGGTCGGTTTTGTGAGATTTTGGATCCCCGCACTAATATATGTTCTATATATTTCACATATTGCGCTAAAAACTAAAGTACTCGGTTGGAATAGTTACCTTATTAAATTTCAATCGTTTTTGCCACAATATCTAAAATATATAGAATCCACCATCAAATCATAGCGCCGTACGAATCGTAGTCTTGTCAAGATTTGGATTCGGACACGGATTATAAACATTCATTAATTTGATTACAGGGAATTTAGAGGTACGTGAAAAGAATAAAGTTGGCGTATTTGTAAACGGATTAACTGGCTACATATGTAAAAATGCCGATGAAATTGATAACATATTAAAATTGGGTGCACAAAATCGTATCGTGGGTGCAACTGCCATGAACGAAGAAAGTTCACGATCACATGCAATATTAAACATAACCGTTGAGTCCAGCATACGAGAACCAAGTGGATCAACACGATTCCTGCAAGGCAAATTAAGTTTAGTTGATTTGGCTGGTTCTGAACGTCAACATAAAACTCATGCAGCTGGTGTGCGATTAAAGGAATCCGCTAAAATTAATTTATCATTATCAGTACTCGGAAATGTGATATCTGCATTAGTTGATGGAAAATCTACCCATGTGCCATACCGTAATTCGAAATTAACACGATTGTTACAAGATTCGTTAGGTGGTAATTCGAAAACAGTTATGATTGCAACAATTGGACCAGCTGATGCGAATTATGAGGAAACTATCAGCACTTTAAGGTAAGTCACTAATAAAATAATATCTAAGAGCTTAAGTCAGCAATACACGCTCTAGAAAAGTCTGTCAGGGCTCAAACAAACGAAAAGCCTTCCATGGTTGCTGGAGGCAAAATTTCTCACAGAGTATTTTACGCTCAAAAAACATCTCCGTCAGCTAGGTTCTGTGGAGTACACGTCGGAACATCTTAAGGAATATGGTGCCCATTCTTTCTTAAAAGAAAGGCTTTTAGATTTAGATTTCTCAGCAGATACCAAATAAGGAAACATACTAGACCTTTTAAGTTTTAGATTCCCAGATTAGTTACAACTAAAAGCGCAGAAAGTGGTACATTTATGGAAAGAGGGAGGGGCAAAAACAATGCCTAGTTTTGGAATTAAACTTTCCAAATATGATACGTGAAGGCCATTATGTTACGCTCCCCTAAAAATAATTCATTTCAGTCTAATTAGCAAATTCGAAAGTCTTTATCGTTTCTGCAACAAGACATATAAAACTTCTGAAGAACTTCAGTCTAACTACGGGATTGTTGTCCGGAAATATGGATTTTGCAATAAATTTTTCAGGTCTTTGCAACCTTTGATCTCACGTTCTATCAATCTAACTCTTAAGAGTCTGAAGTCTCTTTCAGTGAAACTAAAAATCTTTTATCGTATATGCTTTCTAATTTAATTCCAACAATCGAAATAGATCCTATCTAGCTCCTATGTCTGTAGGCCCTCTGTGCCTCTCTGTAGTATCAATTCGTTCCCTGGAAAAAACGCCCTCTGGTAATGAGTCGAGTTAAAAGCAGTTGGTACAATAGATTCCATTTGAAACCAACATAGTAGAAGAGTGCAGAATCTTATACTTAAACAATGTAGGAGGTAGATTCTAAATGATCATATTTCCCTAGATATGCAAATCGTGCAAAAAATATTCAAAACCATACGAAACCAAACGAAGAACCACATGACACTTTGATTCGAGCCTTCGAAAAACAAATAAACGATCTAAAACGTCAATTAGAAGAGGAATCAATCCATAATCCAATCGTTGTGGAAGAAATCGAAGTTGAGGAAGAGGAAGAAGAGGACAGCGATTTTAAACCGCAAAGAACGCTGTACACATTACCTGAAGTATTTGAAAATCAACAACCACAACCGAGCGATTCCTCACGAAACGACGATGAAAAAAGTTTTGATGACGTGTCGGAGAAAGGGAACAAAGCGTATGCATTGAATGAGAAAAACGTTCATCACGATGAATTGAATAAGGCAATTAGTGAACAAGCGCAAATACAAGAGAAGTTATCCAAATTAGAGGAGAAAATTCTAGTCGGTGGTGAGAATTTATTAGAAAAGGCACAAATTCAAGAACAATTATTAGAGGAATCGGCTAAGGAGTTAGAACGTCGTCGAAAGAATGAAGAAGAAATTTTAGAGACAATCAAAAATATTGAGGTAAACAAATTTTTATTATTCTTTTAAACAAATTCGAGACACCTTGATTTATGAATCGAGCTCGGATACTGTATCACAATTTAAGGGTCTAGAGTCAGAGACCTATACAATGTGATTATACACAATATATATATTTTATTCAAGGGTATATTAAGTTTAGTCTCAACTTTGTAACTGTTGAAAATATTGAACGCAGAAAAAAATTTTTGGTATAGCCGTGTGTCATAAAATGACCTAATTAGTTAATTTCCGCATGTCCGTCTGTAGACAGGAAAACTCAATAACGAAAAGAGTTAACCAGCTGAAATTTTATGTGTGTATTCTAGAACTACAAAGTAATGTCAAATTCGTAAATGAATTAAATCGCAAAGTACATCCCTCCGCCAGGGGGAAAATACCCATATTTGAAACCGTAACAGATGGGAAAAAACATTAAAGACCAAAAATGTTTCCTTTTTTATAATAAACAATTTTTGTTTGAAAACTTTGTTTATAAATTCAGTATGTACTGGATATTTAAGCAGTTAAATATATAGATATATCTTAGGGTCTAAAAAGTATTGCATTTGATCTTATGATTCATTATGCTCCCCCTTCTACTTCAGTCTGACGAGATTCGCTTCTTCCATATGTTGGCAATAACTTGGAGCTTGCTTATCAGGTCTTTCCGCAGGTTCATATATTCGGAGTGAGATGCACCGAATATCCTGTATCTGCTGCAACCCAAGGGTTCGCAGTCAAAGATAATGTGGCTGGATGTTTCTTCCTCCTCGCCACGCAATCTGCACTCAATGGACCCGTTATGGAGTCCCATTGTGTGTAGATACTTCCGACGGGGATAATGCCCGGTAACCTTCCGCAGTTACCTTTCCGGTAACCTTTTGCTGCGGTACATTTTCCCAGCGATCACGGTGTTTAGCATTTATCAACTCGTTGATCATCTGTTTATACTTGCAGTCCTTGGAATTCCTAAAATAGGCTCTGGGTCTATGAAGGGTATTCCGATTCTCTTTTTTGCTAAGGTATCTGCGTTTTCGTTTCCTTTAAGCAGTTAACTCAGTTAGTTGTTATTTCCATCTGTTTTATTGTTCTTTTTTTAAATGAGTCATGGGATGTCTCTTATGATTATGAATGAAAAATTGGTTTATAGACTTAGATTCATTTTAAAACAGTAAAATCACATTATATTAAATTTCTGAAACAATTGAAATAGGGAATACAGATTATGATTGAATATCAGAAAAACAACAACGAAATCTACAAAATGTTCGGAAAAATTTACGGATATATCATTAATAAAATTAATTAATTAATATCGTAGATGGAGCGGATTGATATTGAAGAACGTTATAACAGTTTAGCCGAAGAAGTTGCAGGCAAAACAAAGAAATTAAATAAGGTTGCAGCTTTATTGGCAATTACAAAAGCTGAATATGCCGATTTGCAACAAGAGCAACAACGAGAAATGGAGGGTACATTAGAGAATATGCGTAGTGTAACCAAAGATTTACAATTATCTGATCTCATTATTAACGAACACATTCCTTTAGAATATTATGTAAGTAAAATTTATAAATTTCGTATAGTATGCAGACATATAGACAGGAAAATCTTATGGAAAGATTTTTTTTTGTCTGTTTTTAAGATAGTTTTATTCCAGAAAGGTAAGCCATGATGTTAAGGTAGTTCACATTTAAGGATGTTACATTTTCAATTGTCATAGAAAAGTTTTGTTATCTATGTGTTTATTTACTATATGGTTAAATACACATAGCTCACCCAAATGAAATATAGTTTGGTTAATGAGAGCCATTCGGAAATCTTCACTATGCTGTGAGAGGTGCCCAGATTTGTAACACGAAAGGTTACAATGGGGCATATATCAGCATCTTCTCAGATAGCCAGGCAGCACTTCGGGCTCTTGAGGCGTCAAGATTCCAATCGAGGATAGTATATGAATGCTTCGAGGAGCTGAACCGCCTGGCACTGAGTAACACAGTCAGGCTGATCTGGGTACCGGGTCACTCTGGCGTTAAGGGGAATGAAATAGCGGACTCGTTGGCACGAGAGGGGTCATCTCAAGCGCCCCTTTCACCTGAGCCTATCATTCCCATAGCAAGATGCTCCGTAATTTACCGAATCAAAGGGTGGCTGAAACAAGCTCACCTCGATTACTGGGACTTTGCGCCAAGTTGTGCATAAACACAGCTAGGCCATTCGACTGTGCTCGATTGAAACTCAATAGAATGCAGTTGAGAAGGGTGGTGGGGCTCTTGACAGGACACTGTCGATTGAAATACCACCTTCATAACTTGGAGATCTCTGATGATCCCACTTGCAGGGCCTGTATGGAGGACGATGAAACCTCCATACATGTTATTTGCACCTGCAGAAGCCTGCAGGGTGTCAGATATAGAAAGTTTGGGTCCGAAACTTTGGATCCATCAATCCTGGGAGCAATCCCGGCGGAGAAGTTGTGGGCCTTCTGTGTGGCGTCTGGCCTCAACAGAATCCTATAGCTTCATCTGCTTAAAATATCACCTCTCACCCGGAGGCGTCTCGCCTTCGGGTGACAGGTTCTCAAGGAGGGCACAGAGGACCCCTTGGTCTAGGTGCTAGGGACCCGTACGCGTAACCCCTCTTATTATTATTATTATTAATGAGAGCCATAGCGCCAGTCACCAGCCAAGTAGCCTCGCTTGTTAAGGCGTTGTATGTACTTGGAACTGGGAGGTTATGGGTTCGAATCCCGACATCGGCAGTTTGTAAATTATTTAAAAATAAAGGGCGGTTAATTGACTAAACTGTCGGTGTATGGACAAGAACGAAGTAACCGGCTATGCTTGTGAAAGTTTTCTATCAATTCTTAGTCTACAGACAAAATTTCTTGTCCTCCACTCACATCCTTAGGCATCACAATGGACCTTATGGTCGAAGTGTGTCCTGTCCAGGGCAGCCGCTACAATCTATCTATCTAATAGCGCCAGTCAAAAAATATAGAATATTTATAATACTAAAACACTCACAAACAAAATGACGGATATCCAAACGAAAGAAAATAGACTATAAATTAATAATTATAAACGAATTTTGAATTTTTTTAGAAAAAGGTGGAGTCATTTGCCCAATGGAATGAAGATATTGGTGAATGGCAATTAAAATGTGTCGCCTATACTGGGAATCATATGCGTAAGCATGAAGAATGTCGCGAATCGAGATTCCGAAATCTTGGTAATGAATTGGTGTATGATGTTGAATTTCCAGTAAGTACAAATTTTTTAATTATCTTAACATTTTTCTAAAAATTTTGAAATACTGATTCCCCTCCGGAGAACCAATTCATGTAACCGATGATCCTGTTGTTACATACAAAAAAATATCTGAAATCAAACTAAGAAACAGGACTATAAGGAATAAATAATAAAACGTGAAATACTTTTGGTTATTTATTTTTTCCAATATTTTGTTGTCGAGTATCTGAGTGGATGGTGAGTTCTTCCCGATACTGCGACTTGGGGAATTTTATATATGGAAGTTACAGACCAAGCTACTCAGGAGACCAAGTTTGAAATTTAAACATTAAGAAAGAAGATCTGAGGTGAGTGGTAGTTCTTCCCACTTCAGATCCTGCAACATGCCTCTGCAACTGATTGCACAATAAAAATAACTAGATACAACTTAGACTGCAACTAATACTTCAACAAGAACCTAGAAAGGATTTTAATTCGGGAGCCCGTAGTATAAAAAATATCGTTATCGCGCAATCAAAACACTTGTGCGAGAATTGATGATTAAAAAGCATACAAAGTAAGCGCAAATTATGGCGAGGCAAAGCGAAAACTAATGTGGTTAAAAACAGTATAAATAGAAAATTCAACGCTCTTTAGAAAGCTTGCTATGATAAACCCTGACTACCGAAAGTGTGACACGTTTTTTTTCACCAGAGACTGTCTCAGATTCCTTTTTGGGAGCTAATGGGGCAGCTGAATTCATAAGTATCCAGTATTGATCGGTTAATCTGCCCTAAAGTATTTTCTAGTTTGAAATGATGTCTAGATGCTCACCTAGAGTACACCTGTTCAAGATTACACCTTATGTTGATGTTTAATTTGTCCTAGTTACTCTTCCTGAGGTTTCCATTGTACTAAATCAATTAACTTACACTCTGACTGCCGTAATGCGTAAAACTTTCGTCCTTGCCCTAGTCACAAATGTCGAAGACTGAGAATATCCTGAAGTTCCTGTTAATAAGAATATTTAGATTGGATATCGCACATGCTTTTTATCCGTCAACTCTCACAAATTAGTCACGGACTTCCCGACTATTTCTATCCAATTTTAATCATCATTTAAAGGAAAAATGGTCTGAAACTAAAAAGCATGTTCTTTGTTACAGGTATACATGCCGTATATATCGCATAAACCGCACAATAAATTTCATACTGGTGTTCCACGTCCAAAAACTGCTGTACTATCACGTGGTCGTAAAGGAACATCAACTACTGATTTACGTTCAACTCAAAATTAAATGATTTTATTGATTTAGGTTGTTTTTTTTTTATGAAAAATTTACGCTTCGTATTCATTCCAATAACGTATGTATATCTAGAGAAGTGTCCATAAAGAATTTAGTCACAAAGGTCTATTCGATATCTTTATCTCGAATGCGATCCGATAAAGATATGGAATAGAAATGGGTATTTGGTGCAGAGACGCCACAATATTTATTTTATTACCTAAAACAAAACAAATTTCTAGTCGTTCATTGTGCAAAGTATTTTTGGTAATTCCAATTTATTATTGTGATATTAATTTTATTATTTATAATATTATATTATTATTGCCAACATTCATTATTATTTACCAAAATATATTTATTTGTTGTTTTTTGCAAAATTGTTTTTGTTTAATAATTTTTTTAAATAATAATAAAGACATTGAAAATATTGAATATTTCAATAAAAGTATCTTGAACATATTTCTGATTTGTGTCTTTCTTTTTTAGCAAAACCTAATTTATAGTTGGATGTCGAATCAAATAGATAATAATCGATTTTCCAAATATTTCAATCCATTATTCAATGCTATAACAGATAGATAGATATATCTTGGGGTCTAAAAAGTATTGCACTTCGACCTTATGGTCCATTGTGCTCCCCCTTCTACTTCAGTCTGACAAGATTCGCTTCTCTTTCCCGAGCTTTTGCTGCGGTACATTTTCCCAGTGATCACAGTGTTTAGCATTTATCCACTCGTTGATCACCTGTTTACATGCAGTCCTTGGTATTCCTAAAATAGGCTCTGGGCCTAATAATTATTAAATAAAATTTTACTACTTTCAATATTTTATTAACGACTTTTGCATTATTATTATTTTTTAATATCTAATCTTTTTCAAAATTGATTGTGAGTTATCGATTGTACATGGAGGACGATGAAACCTCCATACATGTTGTATGCACCTCCAGTGTCAGATATAGAATGTTTGGGTCCGAAACTTTGGATCCATCAATCCCGACGGGGAAGTTGTGGGCCTTCTGTGTGGAATCCTATAGCTCCATCTGCTTAAAATAGCACTTCTTACCCAGAGGCGTCTCGCCTTCGGATGACAGGTTGTTCTCAAGGAGGGTACAGAGGACCCTTTGGTCTAGGTGCTAGAGACCCGTTTGCGGTACCCCTCTTTCTAATTATTATTATCGATGGTACAACTACAAAGTTGATAAGAAACACAAGTATCAGTTGTATTCGATTGTGAATAATCGATATTTGCCCCTCGATTGTGACAACTATACATCAAATATATACCATAGATAATATACTTAAACCCTTTATTATTTAAACTTGGGCCCAGTTTTTTTAAGGATAAGCCTAGTTAACTCGCGTGGTTTAAGTTAAGTTCCCCCACTTCGAGTCCGTTCCCCTAACCGCTGTTAATAAGTTGATATCACTGCATAAAATATTTAACACTTTGAATTGAAATATTTGAGGTTATGATAAATAATATATATGATAATATATAATAAATTATTATTCAGATCATATATATGATAATAATAAAATATAATAATATATTAATATAATATATTATTATTATTCTGATCAACGCTATTATGCAGCGCTAGTTTCGGGATCTAGGTGGGGGAACTTAACTTAAACCACGCGAGTTAACTAGGCTTATCCTTAAAAAAACTGGACTTTGGTGTATTAATATAAGGTATGTTCCAAAATTTGCTGCGAGCGCTGGCAGTACTTCATCGCGCGTTCCCGAATTCATGACAGCACGCTGCAGCAGTACTGTGAAAAAAATGACGTCATGAATTTTGTGCTGTGACTGCTGCCGCTGAAAAGGTGAAGCAGTGAAAGCAATGAACATGGTTGCGTGCTGTGAACCGCGTTCCAATTTTCACGACTGCAGTAGCAATAGCAGTGCGCTTGTAATTTTGGAACGCTACATAGTTTGTTATATATGTAGTACTCCTATATGGTCAGTTGGTATAGGAAAGAATGTCCCAACATTAGGGTGCCGACTATATTTTTCTCTCTCTCCTTCAAGCATATATGTAATACTCCCTCCGAGACACCTCGTCCACACTGTATATGCTTGATAATTCTAAAATATCGGTAGTGAGGAACATAAACTGGTTTACTCGTGTTATTTATGCAATAAAAAAGCATGTAGAGCTGACAATATTTCGTTCGAAGGATAGACACTATCTGCCTCACAATGTTGGAACAGCTTCCACTTATAGAAACTGAGAATTATAGTAGTATTACATATATGGTTTATGTCCTGAAAAACCGAAATATATCCGTTTTTACTCTTAAAAATACAAGATTATAACCAAAATTGAATTTCATAAATCATTTTTATTTGTTATAGATTAATAAATACATCAAAAAATAACCATGTATTACATATAGATATATACTTAAATTTAATACACAAAACAATGATGACATTTTGTTTTTATTATGACAGAGACGTCACGGCCATCATGGTCGGACAGCGTTTGCATGGGTTAATAAAAATCCAAATATAAAGATCGCTCATTCACACGTATAGTTTTTTTTTGTGTAAGTCATGTCAGAATACTTTTATATTCATTCTAAGCTTATAATCAGGGATCGGTATAATATCTTTTAGAACATATTTAAAATTGAAATACCTTTAAAACACAATTATAATGCTAAATGCGTTAATTAGGAGATGAAACTTTCCTAAGAAAAATTTTACATATAGTGACTCCATCACAAGCCTAGACAACCCCAGCGAGAAACTATTTCGACAGAGATAATTTAAAGTTATGTGCTATAAAAGATTTGAGGGTGTGGCAACCAGTCTCGAATCTTAGGGGGGGGGGGGCAAATCGGGACACCTGCCCTGGGTAGCAGTTTCACCAAATTTAATGTTTGAAAAAAACTCGTTTTAATGGGTGCATTCAAAAAGGCGCTGCGTGCAGTGTAGCATAGTAGGGCGGTATCAACAACTTTCCCCAAAATTTAAAAGTAACCTTTAAAACGTTTGTAAAAATTATTTGAGTGTCTAAAGTTTAGACCATTTATATTTGGTCGTAATTCAGTGGTTGAGAATCACTGGTCTAAAATTACGTTGATTAGTTTCCAAAACATGACTAACAAGAAGCTTAACCGACGACATCGGCAAGCTGTGAGTGAAATTTCAGCAAGCTAAAAATAATTAAAGTCTACCTACGATTAACAATGAGTCAGGAACGTCTAACTGGCCTCGCGATCCTAGTCATCAAAAATAAAACTGTCTATGAGATGAACTTTGATGAAGTTATAGACTCATTCGCGGAAAGGAAAGCTCGACGTGTAAAGCTGTAGTAAATAAGTAATAAAGAGTGCAAATTTATTTGATGGTTTTTATTCTCCCAGTCACAAAAATTCCCACTCAGTATATTAATTTCGTGACTTTTTTGCGCCCATGTTAAGGGTTTGCCCCGGTTCGGAAAAATCGTAGATCCGGGGCTTGGGGAAACACTCTGTCAGATCAGGTTCTCGCAGGGTTGCCCACAAAAGTGATTGAAGTTATTATATATACTATCTTTTCTGGAATGTATTTAAAATAGAAAATACATAGTTTTTGGATACTTGAAACTTATTTAATAAACATCAAATAGTTGACACGACAGTAATACATCTATAATTATGGGAATGTTGATTTACTATTTAAATACCTATTTGAAATGAATTGCGTCCTTGGATTTGGATGAAATTCACTGCAAAAGGTAAATTGGATTCACAAAACACTAAAATCGTAATAATTTTACGAATTGGCAACGGGGATATTGTAACCTGTCGTAAATCGTCTGATATCGTGAACAAATATTTCATAATTATTTTGGAGGAAAATGAGACGATTTAATCAATTAAATTATTTTCAAGACATAAAGATTTACATCAAATACAAAACATTAATTTACATAGAAACATTTAGGTACTAGCGAATTTCCTCTGCAAGAAAATAGAGCTTTTGGTGTTGTAGTGAGAGACCAAGTTCGTTAATGGGCAAAATCGGTAAAGGGAAGGGGATTCAGATATAGGGAGAAACACGTAATTTGGTTTATCTCTCTTAATATTGGAAAAATCGAAAAATGCATAAGAAATAAAATCCTGTTGCACATGCAAGAATCGTGGGAACATCAATCATCTCAGACCCCGTTTTTGTAATGGGCACAGATATACTTCCCAAAATATACTCCTTCTCAAAACCTTTCACTGTAGTCTGTGATAGAGACATGTGGTTGGAAGGAGAACCACCCTATCTCAAGAAAGGAATCGTTTGGTATACAGACAACTCCAAAACTGGGAAAGGGACTGGGCGGGAATTTACGGTGAAAGACTCAAGGCAAACATAAGCCTCAACTTGGGGAAATATGCCAGTCTTTCAGGCAGAAGTCTACGCCATACTGGCTTGCGTCCGTGAGAACCTACGTAGAGGCTACTTAAATCAGAACGTATGTATTCTCTCGGACAGTTAAGCTGCTCTAAAAGCCTTGTCTGCAACTGAAGTCACCTCAGGGGTAGTCAAAGATTGTCTAGAGGAACTACTGAAGCTGGCAAAACGAAACAACGTTAAATTGATTTGGGTACCAGGTCACAGTGGTTTCGAAGAAAACGAAAAAGCAGATACCTTAGCAAAGAAGGGAGTTGGAATACCTTTCATAAACCCAGAGCCTATTTTAGGAATTCCAAAGACAGCATGTGCAAATGTGATCAACGATTGGATGAATGTTAAATACCGTGATCACTGAGAAAATATACCGCAGCAAAAGCTCGGGAAAATACTGTTTCGGAATTCATCTAAGAGACTATCCTTCGATGTACTCAACCTGAACAGGATACAACTGCGGAAGGTTACCGGATTTATCACCGGGCATTATCCCCATAACGGGTCAGTAGAGGGATAATTAATAGCTGCCATTACTGACTAGTACTACGAGCTGCCACTACTATCCTCGTGTGCAGGAGGCTTAATATTTACAGAAATATTTACAATTTAATATTGCAAATTGAAATCCTAGATATCTCTATACATATTCAAGTTTTAAAAAAAATAATCAGGTCATGAATTGTAGTAAAGTTGATTTTCTACAACTTTACTTCTTATACATTTTTCGATTTTTCTGATAATAAGAGAGATTTCTATATTTTGTTTTCTTATTTCTCTAAGCCAAAGGGGGCTTAGAGAAATGGACAGAGATGATCGGCAAAATGAGAAATGGGCCCATTGAACGATTCTACTTAATCACGAACTTGGCCTTTCAAATATCTAAAGCATATCAGATACGAAATTTCATTTTGATCGGACTAAAATTTACGATAGAAAGTATACAAATACATGGAAAGTATATTTATATAATATATGTGTCTATAGCCACTCTAGCGGTCACAGTTTTAATCGAATCGAAATGAAATTTATTTGTATTTATTCTGAGAAAATTCGCTAAGTTGACATAATAACAAATTTTTTTAAACATTTACCCTGACTAACATTAAAATGATCTGACTTTTTCAAAATCTCAGAATTATCTGACATTTCCAAGTTTTCAAAATTCATAATTACCTGCTCTCTGTTCGGACAATTTAAATTCTATTAATCTGTTCCATGTCGTTTAAATAACCGCTTACGAATTATCTTCAATTGTCTACGCAGTATTTGAATTTCTTTATTCTCGATCACAGAACTATTATCACTATCTTTAGATTGTTCACGTAGCTTCTTTTTATTCGTATTCATTACGGCGCAAAGATGGGCTCGCAAACGTTGTTTGGTACAGCTAACCTTTTTCTTATAATTTTCGATTATCGTTTGAACAGATTCGCTTGCAATGTTTGAATTTTGCTTAAGTAAATCGGCAATCTCTTGATGGCATTTATTGTGATAAGCTTTTATGAATTCTAATTCCATAACTTGTCGAAGTAATTTTTTATTCTCTTCAGTCATTTGTACGAGTTGATTACTTTTTTCGTCTAATTCATCTTTGGTTTTTTTTCTTTTATTCGACATAGATTCTAGTTCTCTTCGAATTGCTTCGATTAATACTTGATATTTGTTTGGAACGTCTATACCCTGTTCCGCCTGATATTGTAGGAAACTGCTGGTCTCTTGAAAATCGACATAACATTTAAACGAATCTAATTCCCCTTGTAGATTTTTTATAGTTTCATCTTTTTGGGTGATTTCTTCTTTTAAAATCGCAATAGTTTCACCACGTTTCTGATAATCCGTAGATAATTTTTCATAATCATTCAGGTCAACATCTTTTTGTAAACTACGGTAATCGTTGTTTTGTTTTGGATTATATTGATCCAGATTGACGGAACGGAAACTGTGTAAATCGATCTGTTCACCTTGGTTACGTAGATTTCCGGATTCTTCAGATGTTTGGCATTCGGTTGAAATACCCTAAAAAAAATTTATATGTCTATCATTTCTCAATCTCCGCCATTATTTATTCAAAGTTTGACGAACAATTAATTTTAGCGGAGTGTAATATTTTCCAATTAATTTTTACTAGTAAGTAGTACTGAGACCGCCCAAGTAGCCGAGTGATCTAAGGCGTTATGTCTACTTGGAACTGGGATGTTATGGGTTCGAAACCCGACATCGGCAGTTTGTCAATTATTAAGAAAAAAAGGGGCGGTTAGTAACCGGCTATGCTTGTGAAGGTTTTCTGCAGTTTCCTTCATAAACTCCAGATGAATATCGGCATAGTTCCTATCAGAGTCGGCTGCAGTCGCACATCCTGCTAATTCCTAGTATACACACAAAAATTCCTTCCACTCCACTCACATCCTTAGGCATCACAATGGACCTTATGGTCGAAGTGTAGCCCGTCCAGGGCATCCGCTATAATCTATCTATCTAAGTAGTACTGATCAAGCTGAGGATTTTCTCGGAAACTATAACTATAATCAATGTATAGAATGACAATGACGGGTAGAGAGAGGTAAGGCGAAGTATCTCATTTCGGACTTTAGTTGCAAAAGTGTCCACTTAAAATCGTTGGATAATAGTTCAATAAGTAACTAGAATGGCGCTATTAGACAATAATAATAATAATGGGGTTTTACCTCCGTTTCTCAGACTCCACGGTCTATAACAGAGGCCACCCACATCATTATTTATAACCTTTATTGTATACATTTTTTATGATGTAAGTGGAAGACAAGGAATTTGTTCAGAAGCCAATATGAACGCCAATAAATTGCGCTTATATGCGTGAGCGCTGAAAGCGTGTAAGCACCCAAAGCGAAGACACTCTTTGTATACACTGAACAGTCATCCTTACCTCTACCCTCCACATAAATTACTTAGGAATTAAAAATGCATGTACTATGGGCCACAAAAGTAGCACTGATTTTTCAAAAATCAAATGAATAAAGCACAAATTAGTTATAATCTTTTTGTAAATGAGCGCTACTTTTGTGGCCATGTGTACAAGAGTAAAAAAAGCACTAACTTGTTTTGGAGAATTTCGCCTGGCAATAATGGCAATCATCATACGTTGTTGCTTTGAGACAAGTTGTTTCATTTTGTCGCATTCGCTTTTCAGTCTTTGTCATTTATGACGGTATTTATTCAGCTTGACATCTTTTTGGTTGATTTCTTGTCGTAGATTATCAAGTTGTGATTTGCTAAATTTCCAATATTCTCTGTATTGATGAATTTCGCTACTAAGTAAATCGGTTTGACATTCGATTGAAACGCCCTAAAACAATTCAATATCTAGAAAATCGTTTCGTAATCCACCAACTATTTATTCTAAGTTTGATGAAATAGTATTTTTGGCGAAATGTTAAAGTTTCCCAATTAATTTTGACTAGTACGAAGTACGCTTATAATTAATTATGGCTAATGTATAAAATTGCTCAGCAATGACAAATCTAGTACAAGAGAAAAGCAAAAACACTAACCTTTTTAATAGCGACAATTTGTTTTAGCTCATCGAAATAACTATCATCCAGTTTTTGTCATTTATGGCGGTATCTATTCAGCTTAGTAAGTAAATCGGTCTGTTCATCTTGGTTTCGTAGATTTACGGATCTTTCAGCTGTTTCATCTTCGGTTGACATACCCTACAAAAATTCAAATATATAGTAAATTGTTTCTCAATCCCTCATTATTTATTCAAAGTTAGTGTTAGGTTTCCCAATTAATTTTGACTATTAAGTAGTAGAGACACCAACCAAGTAGCTGAGCGGTCTAAGGCGTTATGTCTACTTGGGGACTGGAAGGTTATGGGTTCGAATCTCGACATTGGCAGTTTGTCAATTATAAAAAAGGGCGGTTAATTGACTAAACTGTCGGCGTATGGACAAGAACGAAGTAACCGGCTCTGCTTGTGAAGGTTTTCTGCAGTTTCCTTCACGAACACTGAAAAATTCCTTCCACTCCACTTACATCTTTAGGCATCACAATGGACCTTATGGTCGAAGAGTAGCCCGTCCAGGGCAGCCGCTACAATCTATCTATCTATCTAAGTAGATGAGACACTGAGTTATATTAAGTGTCTCTAGTAACTAGTAGGGTTATATTGAAACTTTCAAACTGAGGATTTTCTAGGAAAAGATAATTAGGGCCCAGCGGTATAGCTACCAGGGGTGTTACAGGTAGCAATTACTGAGGCCTCCAAATATCCGGGTCAACTATTGCAGCAGTTTATAGCGATGTCAGATAACGATGTATGAGTAAATTCTAAGAAGTTGGTCGAACGTTATGATGAAGACATCAGTGACAAATTTCACGAACAACTGTCATTCCTCCGTGCTTGTCTCCAAAGTCGTAGAAAAAACTTCATTCTGTGAAGTAACTCGCACATTGTTGTTAATAATTCCCGTCATTGTAGCTTCGGCAGAACGTTCATTTTGAAGTTAAAAATAAATAAAAATTTCCTACGAAGTAGGTAATTGTTCATAGAACACGAAACTATTTAATTAATGTTTTAAGACATGACCTTGATGCAGCCATAAAAATGTTTGCTGAGGCAAAAGTTCGTCGAATGACATTTTTATGTTTATTTTCCGCGAACGTTATTTTCTTTACTAAATAAAAACAAATTTATATTGATTTCACCTTTGTTGTATTGTGAATGTTCGTAATAATAATTGTAATAAATTTTCTCAAAATTTTATATATACATTATTCCTGACAATGATCATATATTGTTGTATATATTGAGATTTGTTTAAAGTTATGTAAGGGGTTGGGCCCAAAAAAAGTTTACACCTGGGTCCCGGGATTTGAAGATTCGCCACTGATCCGATGTATAAAATTACTCAGTAATTAAAAATTCAGTATAAAAGTAGAAAAAAGTATTTACCTGGGAATTATGCCCGCGAATCATTGGAACTATTTCTTGCTCTGACATATTTTCTTTCTTTTTGCGTATTTTCATAACGTTCCACTCGCAACGATACTGACGAATGTTGTTCAGTTGTTGTTACCCAGCCAGTTTCTAATGACTACGACGTACCCAGATGTACCTGAAATGTCATGCGTCACAGGGTGTGACAATATTTCACGGGGAGTAGAGACATGAAATTTTATGTAATACATTTTTCAGGGTTGAATAATGTTGCGAAAAATTCGGACAAATTTTCAGAAAAAATCAGTTTCATATTTCATGGAAATGAGATGCGAAGGTTAGATTAAAATATTTAAAGAGATGAGATTAAAATATTTCGGACTAAAAGGGCATACTTTTTTGGCACAATAAAAGGAAAATTTATGATATTATTTAGCCCCGTTTTAGCTAGTGAAAGTGGTTCCGGGGCTTTAAAACTGCTTAAATATTTATATTAATCGTGACAAACACACTATAGAGTGACCATTAAAGCTATCAAATTCATAGCATTATTTTATATCAGACTTTTCCAGATTCTGTTGTGGGTTTGGAACTTTAAGGTTTAAGCTTACTTGGGTTTTAAACATAATATCGACCTATCGGATTTATTACCGTTTTACAACTCCAGGATTAATAACTTACTTATTGGGTAATTTGGGTTAATTATATGTGGTTTACTCCTCCCTTTCTCGAAAGCTCTCGAGAAATGGTAATAAAACTGCAGTTCCACACTGCTTTATGCATAGAAATAACCATATCTGCTTTGAGCAGCTCAACGACCCACATCAATTCGTCGCCTAGACTTTCTTCCAAATCGTTTGAGTTAGTTCTGACGATAATTGAAGTTCTTTTCAAAATATGTTCTGCTGTAAAAGGTTTTAATTCCAAATACAAAAGTCACTTGATGGTACGCTTCCATGCGTTTAGCTAATGCTGATAGTACATCATCAGTTAGCGTAGTGGGTCTCTAACCTAAAGTCTGTTGCTGATATTCTTCACGTCGGTCAGGACTTTAGCTTTTGCCATATCTGAAAATGTGGATCGCATTGCTTGGGCGTACCCAAATTGCGATGTTGGCAACTTAATGTAAGCAATACATAATGCTGTTGTGGCACCTCATCAGTATGGTGTGGCCAGCGCTTATTTTCAAAAATATGTGTATCTTATTTTCTAAATCTACAATGATTGTTAATATTTACACTGGACGGTAGGTTTATACAGTACCTACCTAACTTGATAGATTTCTTTACGCCCAGGTGCATGGAACCTCCAATGACAGTCCCGTTTTGATGACAGTGACCATCGTAAATGTGTGACAACTTGAACAAATAATTTTGCTTATTATCTCGCTTAGAATTAGTGAAATTACCAAAACCATTTGATCATTTAAAACTGACTGAAAACATCAACGTCTACTGGGTCCCAGTATATGTGGGAATACAGGGGAATGATATAGCGGATGATCTAGCAAGGAAGAGAGCATCAACATCCCTTACAGGGTCGGAGCCATTCTGTGGAAGAAGGAAAAAGACACTAAGAGGACCACACTCTGGAGGAACCTTTCAGGATTCAGGCAGGCCAAGAAGAGTCTCTGTTTGCGAGAAGAGTCTCTTCTCGCAAACTTTAACCGCCTAAGATATAAAACCTGCATTGATCTGACCAAAAGTAGACTGCGGCTTCTGAGGTGGTTTCTTACGGCACATTGTAGACTCAGGAGACACCTTAGATATAGGCTTGGGACATGAAGACAACTGCAGGGTTTGTGGAGAAATGGAGAAAACTACGGAACACCTCCAAATTAGACTGCGACGCCCTCATACACAAAAGAATCAAATGTTTGGGAGTCTGTTAGATACGTTCAGAAAAGCTACTATCCCTAGACCCAATCCATATCCTGTACTTCTTGAAACAGGACGAGACCATATACTTCAGACGCCAGATGGGGGAGCACAATGATATTATAGGTAAAATTTCAAATTCGTCCCCTTTACCTAGATCAGTTTTTTGTATTATAAATACGTATTTCGACTACAATGTAGTCATCATCAGTATAAATTAGCTAGTCGTACTTTACTCTTTGACAATTAGAGATAGTTATAAAGTCGAGATCAACAGACAAAAATAAAAATAAATAGAAAATTAACTAGATTTAAAATATAATAAATTTTAAATTATATTGAAATTGCTCTTGTTAAAATTTCCTTCATTCACATTTGTTCCTGTTAATTTTACTCTTATTAAAATTACTCAGTAGCAGTAATAATTTTATTTCAAAAACCTAGAGTTATCACTAATTATCATTCGATAATATAACGTTTATATTATAGGTTGTTCATAATATTCGTTCATGCTTCTATTTTGCCATTTAAATTTTAAATACCTGTTTCAAATATTGCCCATCCTTGGTAGTCGGGAAGTTTCACAGTAGAGAACAGGAAAATAAAAATACGATAAAATTTCAATTAAAAAATTACTTTTTTATTTGTCAAAAATAAATTTGATCTTGTAAATAGAACACATTTTAAATCCGGAATAATAAATTTTTATATGTTTGCCAACTCTACAAACATAAATCACTAAAAACTTTTTTTGTAAATAATATTCTCTCTTATATTAAATTAAAAATTTTTATAAAACAATTTGTTTTTCTAGATAAACAAATTGGCCTCTGTATAAAGAAATGTTTCTTTATTGAATGTGGAATGATTCTAAATTTGTGTATTTTGGAATGCTCCATATATATTTCAACTTTTTGATTTTGGATTAAACTTTAATTTTTAACAATTCTGTGGCAGCGTTGACAATATGTTTAGCTGAAATTCCATACATGTCGAGTAACACGGTTGGTGGACCAGATCGTGGAATTGTTGGCACAGCCAACTTCTTTACAAGGTATACGGATGGTTCCAATGCTAAGGCTGATAATACAGCTTCGCCAAGACCACCTGGAAATTAACAAACAAAAAAAGGGAATTATTTTAAGTATACTTTTTGTTAAAAATCATGAACAAACATGAATTGTGATATATGTTAAGGATTCAGTATATCAATTTTGAATTCTATTTAAAAATCGGACAAGAATGAACTGGTTTTATATAATAAGATTCCGTACATAAAACATTTTAAAGAATGAATTAAAAAATTTGGTTGGAATATTTTTGGATGCGATTATTTCTTGTATTCATAGAAAATAAACTGCCGGTTTTTCGAAAATATTTCGAGAAGGAAGCTGAAAAGTGAACAATTTTATGTTTCTATGTTATGTGCCACAAAACATGAGGTTGAGAGAAACACATTTATCATCGGGCCAACAATAGTCTCAACATAAGGGCCCTTTTTTATAGGTACAGAATCCTAAAATATACAACGTTTCAAGTAAATACTGTCCGTTTTTAATTTGGAAGCGACAGAAGGGAGAATTGATATGGTTTTACACTTTTTCGGTCTTGAAATTACTTTTTAACCCTCAACAAGTACCATGAAAGTTAGTATCGATCGTTTTTTCTAAAATCAATATTTCTAGCTGTTACAGAGTACGAAAAAGTATAAAATCACTCCCTCTAAACTATTTTTGGATGACGAAAATAGTGGATACCGTCTGTTTGGGTAGATAAATATTCGGAAATAGATTAAGTCATATTCTATTAACATTCGTACGATATATTCTTTTCTACGAAAAATATTTCTAACCATTACTAGAAGATTAAAATTGTACATACCTTGTTCGTAATGATCTTCAACAGTGACAACACGACCTCCACAAGCTTTTGCATTTTGGATAACAGCATTAACATCCAATGGTTTAATAGTAAATGGATCCAAGACACGAGCGTTAATACCAGCTTTAGCAAGTGTTGCAGCTGCACTTAAACCTTCGTGTAAAGTGATACCTGCTCCAATGATAAGTACTTTATCTTCGGCAGATTGTTTAACAACTTTGGCTTTACCAATTTCGAATGTCTCATTGTTTGAGTACACATTTGCTGTATTGGGTCGTGATGTACGAATGAAACAGACACCTTTTGTGTTTGCCGCCAATTCGACAGCACGTTCTGTACTTACAGCATCACTTGGATAGAAGACAGTGCTACCTGGGATTGTACGAAACATAGCAATATCTTCCAAACCCATTTGACTGGGACCATCTTCCCCAATACTGACACCACAATGTGATCCAACAAAGTTAACATTTGTTTGTGAAATGGCACCCATACGAATTTGATCGAATGCTCTGGTAAAGAAAGTTGCGAATGTTGATACAAACGCCACTGTACGATCACGACAGGCAGCTCCAATTGCAACTCCTACCAAATTTTGTTCGGCGATGAAACATTCAATGTAGCGTGCTGGGTCAACTTTCTTAATTTTCTCGGAGTAGGTGGAGTTCTTTGTATCACCGTCGAGAGCAATTACACGTGCATTATTTTCAGCAATCTTTTGTATAGCTGTACCATAAGCTAAACGTGTTGCAACTAGGTCGCCAGCTTTGTAATTTGGTGGTGATGATAAAGTGATGTTCGAAATATCGACTAGTGGGGCATCATCATTGATTGGTTTTTGTGGATGGATTTGTAATGGCCCCTTGTTTTTAATTAAACCGGTTAAGTGTTGTAGGACACGCTCAGCTTCAGCACCAAGTGGTTTACCATGCCAGTTTTCTAAGTCTTCAATATTTGGGAAATTTTTACCTTTGTAAGTTTTAGCAATAACTGCAGTGGGTTTGCCTTTGGTTGTGGAAGCATTATGGAATGCTTTACAGAGATCTTCAACATCGTGCCCATCAACGGAAAGTGCGTTGAACCCGAATGATTCTAAACGTTTACGATAAATGTCCATTTTATGTTGTAAAGATGTTGGTTCGGATTGACCTAAACGATTGACATCGAAGCACACGACTAAGTTGTCCAAATTGTAATGGCTTGCGAAATGTAATGATTCCCAAATTGATCCTTCGGCAGCTTCACCATCACCAACGATACAGTAGACACGGTAGTTGGCTTTGTCGTAGTATTTACCAACGTATGCCATACCACAAGCAACGGCAAGTCCTTGACCCAAAGAACCGGTACCAACATCAATGAAATTCAAACGGGGTGTTGGATGTCCTTCTAAATCTGAGTCGATTTTACGTAGATTTAATAGTTCACTGGTTGGGAATAGACCAGCTTCGGCCCAAGCAGCGTATAAAATTGGTGCAGCATGTCCTTTTGATAGGATGAAACGATCGCTTGATGCATCACGTGGGGCTGATATCTTGTAGCGCATTGTGTGGAAGAATAGTACGGACATTAATTCGGCAATTGAGGCACATGATGTTGGATGTCTGTAAAGAGAAATTAGGTCAATTTTCAATGTGTTTTTATAACGCGATGGAATATTAAGATACCGACTAGTTATATATTAGATTCTTGTCTACCATTAAAATTTCTAACCGCTTCAACTTAATCATGCATATACAGAGTGTATAAAAAAACTATTTCCCACACATTAAGTTTTCAGTCACGCAAGCGCACTGAAACAAAATTTAATACCTTGACTAATTGAGGCGGCGTTGTATATTCTTTTGATTTTGTTATTTTACGTATTTTATTATATTACGTAAGATCAAAAAGATACTCTGCCCGGTTATATAAAAGTCACAGATTATACGCTGTTGCAGATTACAGAATAAGCCATGTTACGTCATTAGCCAGAATGAAAAATGTAATGAGCGCCGCTTCATTTCGCCAAGGTATTAAATTTTGATTCGGTACTCATGCGCGGCGTTTATGTATAAAAGTATGTGTGGCTGTCACATGTAGTTGCACTACACACAAATTTTATCAGTCACGTACGCGCACTGAAACAAAATTTAGTACCTTGGTTACTTGAGGCAACGATGTATATCATTTTGATTTTGTTATTTCACGTTTAGGGTCAAAAGGATACTCTGTCCAGTTATATAGAGGTCAGTGATTATAGGCTATTGCAGATTTCGCATTACAAAGGCTAATCTTGATGATGACAGCCTGTATACACACACAGTGTATAAAAATAGAATATTAAAAATTTGTTAAAATGTATGTTAAACAGTCTCATTAAATTCCAATAAAATGTCTAAATAAAATTAATTAACACCATAAACGGTTTTGAAATCAGCATTCCATTGGAATAATTTTGGAATACGATTAGATAATAATAATATGCATAATAAATTTAAAAAAAAAAGGTTTCAGTTGCTGTTAAAATTGCAATCAACAAATATTTTTATCACCTTCTTTTTATAAAATAAGAAAATTTTTATAGATAAATTGAGTATTCGGTCATATAATTACAATCATTGTACTGTGAGCCACAAAAGTAGCGCTCATTTTTCTAAATTATTTAGTTGATTTTTTGACTTATTCATTTGGTTTTTGGGTAAAATGTTTCGAATAAACGTTGTTAATATGTTTATATTGAACAACTTTTATACGAAGAAATTTTTCGAAAATCGAATGAATAAGGCATAAATAAATTATAAACTTTTTTTGAGATGAACACTACTTTTATGAGCCAAGTGTACGCTGACTTATTTCAAGGTAATTTATGCAATGAATTAATATCGCTAAGTAATTGTTTAGTCAATTCTATTATTTTACATTTAAGGTGGTTGGTGCAAAAGAGCAATTAAAGTTTTATTTACGACTTTTGAATACTTCTGATATTTAGTTCGTGAGATATTTACATTTTAAATTCAGTTAATTAGGTTGTATTGGCACAGTTGTCGAGGCTAGCGATAATGTGGTAAAAATTAATGATAAACGATAGTCTCAGCTGTATTTTGTCACATAGTTAAAAGATGGACTTTATGGCCATCTATTAACCACATGGCAAACTACAGCTGAGACATAAACCGTTAATATTTTTCCGTCTGATAAAAATCGATCCCGAAGTATTATACATTTTTACCACGTTGCCGCTAGTCTCAACTGAGTACATAGCTAATATTCGACTCCAATCGATTTGTGCCGAATCCATACGGTTTTCGAAAAATAAGTTATTAGTATTTTTATAGCGAATAACTTTTCTTCGTGAAAGTTTTTCAAAAATCAAATTCGACACAAATCGACTAAAAAAATTTGAAAAATGTACTATTGACTCCTTAGGTAGCTTTACTTTTCCAAAATTTTTAGTCAATTTATCTCGAATACATTAATTTGGCTCAAATCGACTGGATGAATTTGAAAAATCGACTGCAATAATGGCGTTCTTTCATCAAATTTTTGCAGTTGATTTGTGTCGAATTCATTTGATTTTCGAAAAATTGTTTCGAATAAAAGTTGTTCTTTATAAAAACATCAACAAATTTTGTTCTGAACATTTTTTCGAAAATCAATTAACTTGGTAGAAATTCAACTGTAGGTAAGTAAAATTTTGAAAAACGAACACAATTTGGATCGTGATAGTGTATAGAATTTTAAATATGTAAAATAAATTTTGTTTACAACACAATTTCCACTTAATTAATTTTTGAACATGCTGGAATTATACCCGGAAATACAATGAAAAACTGCACTTGATCGAATAAAAAAATACCTCCAGTTTAAGATTAAATGATAAAAATAACTCAAATCATAAAATTCTAACGTAAAGGTACTATTAAACTTCTACAACAAAATCCTTATTTTGTAGGAAATCATGAACGTACTATACCCATTACAATAACTACCTTAATGACTTAACACAATTTAAAAATGATTAAATTAAGCGCCAATTTTTATAAATTAATTTTCAGTTCAAAAACATGAAAACCCAACCGTCTGAAAGACTTAATTTTCAGTGAAGAATAAAAAAAGGAGAAGTAAACATCGACCTTAAAACAAATTCCAGTGAAATAAGGTTAATTGAAGGTCAAATTTAAACAAATGCCGGTATCTGGTAATAACTAAAAATCTTACCCAGATTTTGAAGCTTCTGTCGCTTTAATACTATCAATCCGTAAAATGTTAGCAATATCCTTTAATAATTGGTAGTTAACTTTTTCAGAACCCATTGTCAAAATTTGTTATAAATTGTACACTTTACAAAAATACCAGTTGATATCAATTTAACGCTACCTCGGCAATAAATGAACTAAATTTTAGAATGAATAACCAAGTCAATTTTGAATCCCCTTCCACAAACCATGTTTTTTTTGAACATGTTTTTATGTGAGTACTTCTCAAAGTCATGACAGGTTATCATCGGTGAAAAAATGTTAGATAATCAATGTTTTTTTTTTGTAAAAAAAATTCTACTTACCCCGATTTTGAGGCTTGTGTAGCATTTATTGAATTAATTCGTAACTTGTTTGCAATATCCTTCAATTCTTGAATGGTTTTGGATTCAGGTTTATGATAGTTAGCCATGATTTTTGTAATGACTCGGTAAAATTTTATGGTAAGAAGTTAAAGCACGCGGTCTTAGCATACAAGCGTGGAACGATGAACAAAGTCAAACATACAATTTTAAATTAAAATCAGCTGATGGAACAGAAATCGAATGTATTATCTAAATTTGTTATTTCTATCTAAAATAATATGTATCTCTTTTTAACTCTATATGGAAATGTTCATATAATGCTTAAACATATTATGTACTAAGGACCACAAAAGTAGGGTGCATTTTTCTAAATTTTATTGTTTATTTGTTGTTGATTTCATTCCGTTTTTGGGAAAATATTTCGAATAAAAGTTGTTAGTATATTTATAATGAACAAATTTTATCCGAAACATGTTTTTCGAAAATCGAACAAATAAGACACAAATCAATAATAAAATTTTGAAAAATGAGCGCTATTTTTGTGGCCATGTGTATGTTAATATATGGATGTAATATTTACTGTATAAAATTCATTTATAAAATTTAATTATTATGTAATTATTGTAGTATTTTGTATAAAGCTTGTTATAATATGATTTAAGGTTGACCGGATAGTACAGTACATTTCATAATAAACAGAAACACTCTTTTTAACAGAAATTAAAAATTTTAATCTTTAAATTAATTATTTAAATTTAGATATCATCTAACATCACTAGTAATCGAATTTAATTACTAAAAATAATAATCGTCTTTAGACGATTATTTTGACGATTTGATGAAAATTTTCGGGCATTTTTTATCTTTTTAATTAAGATATTTACAAAACTCTTCATCAGATAATTTTTTTTTAAATTTTAAGGTAATGTACGAGATTTAATTTATAATAGTAGAAGTTTTTTATTTTTTAATCTATAGAAGGTGGAGCAACATTATCGAAAATGTATGCGTTCATTCAACATTTGCTATTCACAACATGTTAAAATTTCAATTTTTAATGATTAATTACATTGCCGATTTTACCTATACATGTGTCCGATCAACCTTAATCGATGCATATTTGATAATTTTTTTTATCACTTTACACGCTAACATTAACTATTGACACGTGAAAATTGTTATGAGATCATGTTCTTCAAGATATATTCCGAATGATAAAATACAACATTTTGTTCAACAATTAAACATAGATAGAACTTTTTGTGAACATGAATTTCGGTAAGTGAGGATTAAAAATCGAAAATCAACGGTACAATCTGTTTCTTGACAAAATAGATAAGCTTTTAGGGAAATTCTACGGTAACTGGTGCGCCACGTTTTCAGATATATAAAATCGAGATATCAAATATCAGAGTTTACGGTTAGTGCAACTGTAATATGGCCACAAAATTAGCGAGTAATTTTTCAAAATTCAGTTCTTCAAAAGTTCTAATTCATATTTGCATGCAACCATACTTTCATGAAGAATATATCAGCAATACCGTCAACCGTATAAGATTATTTCGTAAGAGCATTAGCGGGAAGGAATGCGAATTGCCCGCTAGCGTGTAAATAGATATTATGTTTTTTTTATAGGAAAAGATCGGTTAAATATTACCATATCAGGGTAAACATGTAGAATATTACGATATTTTGACAAAAACTGTTAAAATATCTTTCTGCAGCTGTTAAAACATCTTTATGTCAATTTGGTTTTCTAAAGTTATTAATTAGTTATAAAAATATTAACAACTTTTTCTCTAAGCATTTTGTTTAGAAAACTGAATGGAATCGGTATAAATCAACAATAAAATTTTGAAAAAAGAATACCACCTTTGGAGTCAATATGGAGACTTTTACAGTAACATTTTTACTTTCAGTTCTCTTATTTTTTATCAGTTCGAGTATTAAGTGTTTATACCTTAATAACTCATCGTTACGTAAACATTTAATTTACATATACGTGTTCGTTAAAAAATTTAAAAGTAATATACCGGGATTTTTATGGCATGTTCATATTTATGTAGACCTTTTCTGGGTACGTTTTAAACATTGTTTTGTCCAAATTTGTCAAGTACGTCTGTGTCTGCGTCCTTTTAAATTAAACCTTTTTTAAAGTCATACCAATAACACCTGAAACACCTATTTGAGAATTTATATACATATTTTTTAACATTTTTCTTCATTCAGGCATCGTGCTAAGACAATCTTAAACGTATATAATATGGCGTATCAAATTTAGTGACGTCATATGGTTAATTGATGGCCCAAAACTCTTTTTAGCACGATTTCAAATTCTTAGATTTTTAATTAAGTTTTCTTCAATAGTAACTTTAAGAAGTTATTAAAACATGTGAAAATAACAACTAGCTGGATGAATTGCTTAAATACCCGGTGTATATTAAATTCATTATCAATGCGTTAACTGTATATTTTACTTTTTACTCACGCAAAGATGTATAAAATATAAAGTAGTGTATGTAGGTGCTGTATGATTAGGTTAAAGTTAGGTTGCCGTGTGGAACACACTTAGGCCATAATAGGTCTATTATGATACCTGAAAAAGAGGACTATTTTATAAGGTGCCACTACTCCTTTAACCATTTAGAGCTGTTCAAAAACAGCAGAGAAGATTTTACGTCGACAGATTTCAGTTCGATACATATATACTTTTGTAATCAAGAGAAATTACTGATGTTTAAACTGAAATTGTGACAAAACTATTCAGTTTATGAGGAAAAAGTTTCAAACAAAGATTGTTTATTTTAATATATATTTATTTTTTATAACTTTTATAACTAAAAGTTTCCACCTGGGCCCTGCAAGGTGAAGCTACGCCACTGACTTCTGTATATATTATATAGGGGTTGAATCTGATATGGGAAAAGGTGTAACGTATGTAAAATTCTTTGCAAAGACCGCTTAGACATCACCAACTGCTGAGAACGTCACCTGGTGGAAATTTCGGGGTTTTCCTCAACACTTGCTTGCACCCGAGCAATAATCACATCATTTCGAACTGCATGAGGTCTTCCAGCACGTGGAAGATCACAGACAGCCCCATGTTGCCGAAAACGCTGAACCAATCGGTAAATTGTCGGAACATGAAAGCAATTTCGATATGATCTTTGTGTCTGAATAATCGAATGCTGACTTTCAAAATAAAATTGAACAACTTTGGTTCTTTGTTCTGTGCTGAGTCTTTCCATCATAAATTTCCCAAGTTTTTCAAAGTTAATTCTGAAAAAAAAACGTAAAAAAAAATTTTTTTCACTAACTAAATCATAACGTTACTTATGCGCCATCCTATACATAGATATCTATTGTATAAAAATTTGCGTGTACCCAATTACTACGGAACCAATAAAAAAAACCATTAAGAGTGAAATACAAATCAAATACTATGACAACCTTGACTAACACTATGAACTCAATTATAAAAACGAAGTGACAAGGCTTCCCCTTCACCGAAAAATTAGAACAAACTAATTACTCATATAGAAAAAAAATTGATTTCATTTTTGAGATCATGCAACCATAATTCTGTTAATATAATTATCAGTGGCGGATATAAAATTTTCTACAGGAAGAGGGGGTTAATTTTTGTTAAGTTATGAGGTGGATTTGGAAACCCTGTGTATTACACGTTTTACACACCTCTCTACAAATGTTGTTTTATTCGTTATTGGAGGATTTCCCTCCAAATACAAAATCATTATAAAAATATATTTAAACACTCCTTTTAAAAAAACCATAAAAATTAAAATGTAACTGGGTTAAATAATGCCGTAAGATGAAATATTACTACAGTTTAATATAAATGATTTTATATTTTTTAAATTGTAGACAAATAGTAGTCTTGTAAGTGCCAGAGCTGAGCAGTACTTTAAGTAAAGTACTTAAAGTACTTTTGTGTCACTGGGTACTTCTATTTGTAATATAAATTCTTTCTATATTCTTTTATTGTTTTTTTTTTTTTTTGTAAACCAGCGTTTATTTATCCATTGTTAGTATGGTTGCCTATCGTATATTATACCAACGGAAGTGACTAGTGTTTACTTAATTTGACATTTAAGTAATATATCTTATCATTGATTACATTCTTTGACATCAAAAGCTTGATATTCTGACATTCTAGACAAACACTCTGCCTCTGTTATCTAAAATTCAGTAAAAAAAGGTTCATAGAATACTTTAACGAAATATCTCACATTTATAATAATATATGATGGTATCGTGTATCGTTGTTGCTGAGATCATGTGCTTTGTGGTTAAATGAGCCTTTAGATTCGAATTGTACCACTGCACCATGGAGACTACACAAGGAGATCGAACTCTTCACAAAAGGTCATAATTCTTATTCAAAAACATAATTTAAAGATGCTTATATAGTACAACCGTACAACCGTGGCAGAAGTAGACGAATTTGCCAAATTCAATTAAATTTCTAAAGATATAGTTCGACAAAAAATTGTTGAGAAAATTTCTACGGAATACCATTATAATATTATTCTTACCATTTTCAAGATAAAAGTTAGAAATGAGAGAGAAAGAGTGATGGATATACGTCCGAAAATTTAGCTCAAGAATACGCTCGAATTTTTGGAATCCCATACTATTTCTGCGCAACTTTGGCCCCTGGGAATGGCAAAATCGATTTTAGCCCCCAATCTCCCCTCGGTTGTCAATATGATACATAGAAAATATTATTTTACAATGTACTATAGGCTACAAAAGTAGCGCTCATTTTTTAAAATTTTATGATTCATTTGTGTCTTATTCATTCGATTTTTGTGGAAATGTTTCGAATAACACTTGTTAATATATTTAAAATGAACAACTTCTCGAAGTATTTTTTCGAAAACCGAATAAATAAGACACAATTATAAAATTTTGAACAAATGAGCGCTACTTTTGTGGCTAATAGTACACAAACATAAGGAAGAGGTTATACTGTATTTTGTTATATTTTGTGGTTTAGTAATCCATCTAGAGGTATTATATGGAATTTCTGTACAATATAATCATATTATAATGCAATCTTGTGTCTAAGATACGAATACTTATATTTTACTTCTACTATTTTATAACGCAATAGCATACAAGGGTACCTCTATCGTGAGCGACTATGAACTAATTTCATATTGTATTCGTTCTAATCAAAATAGAGTGCGTAGTAAATTATTAACCTGTTGGTGGTGGACTGGCAGTGTGTACATCAGTGTACATCATACTCGGCCTGAAAATTAAAATAAAACAAATATTGTGTTAAAATTTAAAGTGAAGTGTTCAATCAAAACAGTTTCAAAATGGTACCAATGCCTAAAAAACGTGCAAATCCAAATATTTTAGTGACAGGTTTGTATTATTTACAAATTGTTTTTTATAAATGACCTAGATTTTTTTTGTATCACAAGCATACATGTGTTGTATTTTGTAATATTTATTTGCTGTATTTACTGTTTTTAAGGTACGCCTGGTGTTGGAAAATCTACATTATGTCGTACACTTGCCACTGAAACTGGTCTAACTTGGAAGGATGTCTCGAAAATCGCAAAAGAACAACATTTTCTGGAAGAATTCGATGAGGAATATAAGTGTCCAGTTTTGGATGAAGAACGGGTACATAATTTTTATTTTTCATGATATATAGTTCCAAAAACTTTAAAATTTGTTAAAACATCACATCAAGTTAATAAAATGCTGTACATGCGTCAGTCTAACTTAACCTAACGAAGAGGGTAAATTTTATTTCGAAAACGATATAACAAAGTTGTTCAATATAAAAATACTTCTGTTCGGAATATTTTCGAAAAGCGTATAAGTCTACAATTTAAGTATTAAGATGTATTTACTTAGAATTCAATTTATGTGAAATGTATTCAGTTTTTGAAAAATGTGTTTTGAACAAAAGTTGTTGGTATTTTTATAACGATCAAATTTAAAATGTAAAGTTTTGCTCTACCACATACCATTTTCGAAATATAATTTAAAATCCTTATTAAAGAAGAGTTGGCTGACGATAAGTAGGGTAAACATAAAAACCGTTAGGCATACCTATTAGTTTAGGGTAGTTAGGAGGGCCGTGTCTGAGTAAATAGCCGTCTCCATGATAACATCGTATATTAGAGAAAAAGGCATTTTCAATTAGAATATTATTGGCATTGTAGTTCATGGGAATCACGTAATCCATAGATATCTAGAAATCCAGATAACGGCACTTCCAGAGTCTGTCTTTCGAAAAACAAATGCTTCAGATAAAAATTGTTCATTTAAATATACCAACAACTTTAATTCGAAACATTTTCCCAAAAACCAATTGAATAAGGCACAAATCAACTATAAAATAAAAAAAATAAAAACGTTACGTTTTTATACCCGGTATATAATATATACCAGGGTATATTAAGTTTAGTTTCGACTTTGTAACAGCTGTCCCGCCTGTGAACACGATCACTCAAAAACGGAAATCGATAGCGAGCTTAAATTTTGTATGCGTGTTTTAGAGCTGAAAAGTAAGGTCATGTTCGTGAATTGGCAAAATCGGGCCATGTTTGGACAAAATGGACAAAACTGCTTAGCTTTGAAACCGTAAGAGATAGAACAAAAATTTAAAGACAAAAAATGTCCATTTTTTAAAAACAAACAACTTTTGTTTGAAACCTTTTTTTTTATAAATTCAGTATATACCGGGTATTTAAAAAATTAACTGCGTTGTTATTTTCACTTGTTTTTGTTAATTTGTACCTTATTTATTCCGTTTTTTGGAAAAAAGTTTCGAATAAAAGTTGATAGTATATTTATAACGAACAACATTTATCCGAAGCATGTTTTCGAAAACCGAATGAATCATCCTCATTACAATTTTGATGCATCCACAAAAAATCTTAATAATCCGAAAAATTTTTTTTAGTTATTGGATTACATGGAACCGTTAATGGTTGATGGAGGAAATATTGTGGACTATCACAGCAGTGAATTCTTCCCAGAACGTTGGTTTGATATTGTTTTTGTGCTACGTACAAACAATACAGTCCTGTACGATCGTTTGGCAAGTCGTGGATATGCGGGAAAAAAATTGGAGGATAATTTATCATGTGAAATATTTCAAACAGCTTTAGAAGAAGCCCATGCATCGTACTCACCAGATATTGTCGTTGACATAGAGAGTAACACACAACAACAGCTGGAGGATAATGCAATCTGCATCATTGGTTGGGTCAATTGGTGGCGAATAAATAATAACGATTAACTGCATACTGCAAATATCACCTCTTTTTTTTAAATTTAATGTAATATAACCTTGAAACTATTTGTCCTGAAGTTTTCTACAACAAAACAAAACACTCCGATTCATTTTTCATGAAAATTTATAAAAGTCAAATATATTGAAGGGGTTTATAAAATTGTTTTGGGATGTAATGAAAAATTTATTTGATTTTATGAATATTTGCTTTGTTCATTTTTATTCGAACATTGTGCTCAAACAAACGCCTTTTTTAATATATCTAAAGATCTAATATATCAAAAAGAACTCAACTCTTTTTATTGTCCTGAAGGCGATAATATTCATAAAAATAATCCGAATTACTCCTTAAGGATGTTCCAGCATGAAACCACTTTTCGTAGGTTTTGCTCATTTTTTGTCACAGGCTAAAAAAAAAACGTTTTCAAATAAATCCCGAAGTTTCAAAAATTTTGACGAGATGAATATTTTAAAATATTGATAACTTCATGTAATCGATTTTTGAATAAGAAGTGAAACTCAACTGTTAAAAAATCTGTTAGGGTAAATTTTGAGTCTTAACAGGAACATCCTCCCATTACCAGAATTAAGTGAATATGTTATGCCATATTTATTTATTTTTCCAAAGCAAAATTTTGGTTATGTTTATGCAAAATTTATTACTTTAATGGTTTTGGGAAAGGGGTATTCCTTTTGAAATCTCTCTATTATTTAAGGTAATTTTTTCTTGGTACGACTATTACCAGGATCGTTCAACGATAATCGCTGAGCACTGTTTCTGTATATTTCCTATGAAGCGTTTAATATATATAATCGTCAGCCGCTAACGTTTTTTGTCGCGAGAAGACCACGTGCATGGGCACCCTATTTTCGTAATGCGGATGATGAAATTCTTCACGAAGAAGTGGCGAATTATCCCTCACTGTGATTAAAGAGCTAAGGGAAATGTATGGGTTGAGATTTCCGTTGATTCTTTATCGTGGGCTGTGATTGTATGATTATTTATCATCTTTGATTAATTCTAGTACGAAGTCAAACTGTTCAACAGAAATACGGAAAAATTCTGAGAACTGTCTGAATTCTCGGTTGTAGCGGCTGTTCCGGACGAGACACACTTGGACCATAAAGTCCATTGTCATACCTATACATTAAGGGTGTGGGTGGAGGACAAGGAATTTGTTTGCAGGCTAGGAAATGGTAGATTGTGCGATTGCAGCCGACTTTTATAGGAACTATGCCGATGCTCATTTGGAGTTGCGATTAAAAACACGCGATTAGTGAAAAATTAACAAATCGCAGATGCTTCGAGCAAAATAGTCTTGATAGTCGCACTGAAGAAAACGTACCTTTAAAAGAAGCGCGCATGATCGTATTTTAAAATTTTTTTAAATAGTAAACGTCCCATGTATTTCTTTAGCACGCATAAACTTTCAGAAAAACAAAATTTTTATAAAACAAATAATTTTTTTAATCGTATTCTTTTATAAACCAACTTTTGTACTTGACTTTTTTTATATTTATAAATATGTATGGCAGCCTTGGTTGCATAAAAAAAAAACCATATTCTCAGTGGCGGACGAAGGTCCTAATTCGGTATAAGCGAATCTATAATTTGAGACCATATTTTTTTAAATTAAATTATTATATCTCAAAGATGTTAAAGTGTTATTAAAATAAGCTCTATATGTGTATTAATATATCTCTATGGAGATATCTAGAGATATTAATTTATCTCGAACAATTCCCTTTACCCGACTACGGCAAAGCCGAAAACAAAGTGTTGTTTTGCTTGTTGTTGCATGCAAATGTTCAGTGTTTTTCATATTAATGTAATACGAGACTATTTGCAATTGAAAATAAATAATACTTTATCTGGTGGCAAGAAGTGAACAACTTTCGGTAGTAAATAAACAAAGTTCTTGAAATAGGATTCCTTATTAGACTCTAGTAAACATGTGCTTTTTTTTGTAATTCCACTTCGCCTTCTCAGAAAATTATGACCAAGGTTTCATTCGCTTCGTAATTGAAAGCATCTAGGAAGAAGTGCATCTAGAAAGTTTTTGAAGAAGTTGAAGTCCGCATAAAAAAATTGCAAGTTATAAACAATTTAGTAAAAAAAAAAGAGGGGTTTCGTTTTTTGCAAATATCTCAAAAACTACTGCAGATATCGTAAATCGGAAAAAAGATTCTTAAAGAGCAGGAAATTTCCTTAATTGTACCACTAATATTTATAATTTTAATTGAGAGGTGAAAATTGAGCTTGAAAACGGATGATTCGGCTCCGCTTAATTCCGACACTTGAACAAAAAAATTTTGTTAACCCATTAAATATGAATATTAAAGAAAGAAAGAATTCAGGTACTTAGTGAATACTTAAGCAATTATCCGTCGGCAAAAAAATTTTTACCCCAATTTTCCATTAACTATGCTTTTGTTAATTAAAAATTTTTTCCAATCTGGATAACCACGATCATTTTTAAAATAAAAGTCTGAAATTTTTTTTGTCTACTTCTGGGAGCTATGTTCTATGAAGGATTTAAAAAAGATGGAAAATTTAATATATTTTGATTTTCAGTGGAATTTGAAAAAAGGCACATATTGACTAGTCAATATTAGAATATAGACGCAACATGTTACGAACTTACGATGATTATTTACTATCGAAACGAGTTCTAAAAATCTCCGTTCCGACACTGTGCTCTTATTTTCAATTGAATTATAGTTTGCATTAAAAAAAAAAAATATCTATATACTTTTCATGTAATTGGGTGTCCCCATCGACTGTTTGTATCGTTTGGCATCTTTATCCGCCTCTGCCGCATATTCTTTACAAAATCTGATCTCTATTTAATTTATTATCATTAATATTATTAATTAGTATTAATATCGATTCCGATAATTCTCTAGATTAAAGAAAGTTTGGCCTAAATTTTGTATTATATATTGTTGTTAAATATTTTGTTCAAAATTGTTTTTGTTTTGTTTTTTTGGTTGTGCCAATTTGGATTGTATAGATTGTTTTGGGACAGTTCTAATAATTTTTACAAGTTAATCTACTGAATTAAGGATGTTTGGGAAATAAAAAAATTATACAATTCATTGTGGGAATATTATTGGAAAGTTTTGAATTTGAATGCATGGGAAAATCCACGCCCAAATCATCGAACCAAAAACCCTTACACCTTTTGATTTCTTTGATTTATTAATATATTGGTCGTGTTCAGACAACTAAGTAAGGTACCAAGTATATCTGAGTTTTTTTCCAGGACACTTAACCGACACAGATACTAACCAATTTAGATTGTGACGCCATTTTCTTTGGTAAGTGGTGCCAGATTGAGGAATTTTTCCCTAGATTTAGTAAATTTAATAGTCGAAAATCTAGGTGATTTATTCTAGTGATTGATGTATTTTTAGGGAATTTCCCGAAAGGAAATAGAGCTATTGGTCTCGTACCGACTTCAAAATTTTGCAAAAATCTCTTCAAATGTCCATGTGGTATGTGAAGTGCTTTTGGTATTTGAACGATCAAGTTCGTTAATGGGTAAAATCGGATGAGGGGAAAGGGGGTTTAGAGGAAGGGGGAAACACAAAATTTGGCATATCTCCCTTATTCGAAAAATTTATAATAAGTAAAGTTGTAGTAAATTAGTTTTACTATAATTTTGTTTTTTACCATTTTTTCTGTTACACTAATATTTACAGAAATATTTACAATTTAAAATTGAAATTCTAAGTATCTTTGTACACATTAGATTTTTGAGAAAAATGATCGGGTAGTGAATTGTAGCAAACATGATTTTCTACAACTTTACTTCTCATACATTTTTGGATTATTCTAATATTAAGAGAGAAATTTTATATTTTGTGTTTTCTTCTTTTTCTATGCCCCTCACTTCCCCTTTCAGTTTCAGGAAATTTCAGTTTTTTCGATATTTTAAACAAATACAATTTTCTGGATTTATTGCAAATCGAGGAAACCAAAAGGAGTAAGGTATTTTAGCTTTATGATTTAGTGTACAATGCTCCATAAATACTATGAAAAGAAAAACCTGAAGTTGATTCACCCTTTACGGAAACATACTATGTCGTAAGTCCTAAACATCCCCTAATAATTTTGTCGATATTAATTACTAAAATTATTTTAATTGTTTTTTTTTTGTTAATTACTATATAATAAGTGTTTAAAAATTAATATAATGGAAACATTTAATAAAGTTGCTATTTTTTTCAATTTTCAATTTTTACATTTTTCTCATTATTAAAGCACAAGTTTTGTATTACTAAAAAAAAAATGATCGAAATTTGTATATGAAATTACAGGGCTTAAGGACGTTCGTGCATGAGGCTTACTTAATAGTAAATGAAAATTTATTTCTTAGTGAATTGAATAGCTTAATTCAGTAGTTATCCTCCCTCAAAAATTTAACACCTGTTGACGATCATTTCAAAGAGTAATTATCGATTAAAAGTCAAACTTTGAACACAGCGTCTTATGGAGAACAGAATTTTTGTTGTACTTAAAATTATAATAACTATATTATTAAAGTAGCCACCATAATAAATAATGTTTATAAATATTCTTTGAAATATACAGTTTATATAATTGCATTAAAAAAATGGTGTTGACGGACATTTGAATTAATTATTTAATAAAATTAAAACTGTTTTGTTAGGTTTGTTTTAGCCACCATATTTTGAAAACTGGTGGCCACGCACGCTAAAATAATATATACATACATACATATATAAAACATAGTTTACTGTCAAATCTGTCACATCTAGACAAATCAATTTCTAATTGACATTTGCTGATATTTTACAATAAATACTTTTAAAATATTTAGGACAAATAAAAAAAGGTTAAAAATCGTTGTAAGATTGATTATTGATATACTTAACAACTTTTTTCAAATCCTAAATAAATTTTATTAAAGATAGTACTCATTTGACTTTAGCGTAGCAAATGAACGTCCTTAATAGATAATGGTTCTTCATAAATTATTTGAATACACCTTACTAATTTAAATAAAAAACTTTTATATGCTTAATTTGAAAAGCAATTTATTTGGAAAAATTATAATTGGTTAGAGCGAATCCGATCCGACTGAAACATAAAAAATTGCTCTTAATCGAATTCTACGAATTTGAGATATGTTAAGATTACAACATATCTCAATTTAAAAAAAAACTTGAGGAAGATTTAAAAAAAAACTCGAGTCATTAAAAAAAAAAATTTAGCGTCCATTTAACTCGATCCTTTCCTTTTTTCTGGAGTAAAAACTTTAAATGAATGCTACCTTATGGTGGTCACTACTTTACGGCCATGGGAAAACGAACTTTTTTAACTAATGAATTATGTTGCTAAGGAAAATTAGTTATGTAAAATAACCAATAAAATTATTGATCTGGTAAATTTATCGAATTATTTTTGAGCGATTATAAGGCCCTTTGTATTTGCTAAGGAGCCGTCTATAAAATATGTACGCAGAAAGACATGATGAAGGCCAATTGCCTCTGATTGGTTACTTATTTTAATTAATAACTAATCACCTGGTATATATATGTTATATATATATATATATATATATATATATATATATATATATTACAGATGGTGATTTTCGACATTTACTAAGTAGGATCGATGGACATTCGAAAAAAATTTTGAAGTCGGTACGAGACCAATAGCTTTATCTCCTTTCAGGAAATTCGCTAAAAAGACAGATTTTTTTGAGTTTACTACTCTCAGCCACAAAAAGTTTCCCTTCAATAATAGTTCATTTGGGGAGAGGTCCGGTTATGTGATGTAATATAAGGTAGCGGCTTAGCGAAAATGTGACGCAGCGGGACAAAGGGGGAGGGAGAGTTAAAAGACACGTGGATTTTCGGTGACATATTTTATGAAGGCTCCTGACATGCATGAAAAATAAAATTTTTTACAATAAAATTATATAAATTTTGCGATAAAATGCAAACAAATATTTTTTATATATTATATTTTGGGAAAATTGAAAAATTCAGTATCATTTAAACGAAATACATCATAAATGTATGTAATTTTCACATTTTCATATTTGTTTTTGTTCATTTTAAAATTTGTAATTATATATTTTGTAAATGTATATACCATATTTGAAAATCCATAAATATTTATTATATATTATATATGTTAATAATCAATGTGTTTTTTATTATGATCAAAGTTTTCCCGAGTATTATCCTGAAGCAGTAGTGGAATGGAAAATACCTTCTCATTTTTAGCGATGTAGCAAGTATTGGTTTTGTACCGATGAAGGAATTTCGGAAAAGTTTCTCCAAATGTTCATCGAACCTACCTAGTAGATATCGAAAATCATCATTAACATTTATATATATATTATAATTATATATATAATATATATATACATGTATCGGTGTCCAAAAAGTTTGAACACGGCATAATAAATCGTTTAACCCCCAATAATTTTTCCTAAGGAATTGAATGCGGTAATTAGATTTCAGGCGAAACAAGGTCAAACTTTGAAATTTTAAATGGAAACCCATATTTTTTATTACATATTCTTTTGTTTCTTTTTGGACATTCATTCTTTTCTTAATATATATATATTATATACATATATAATAATAATTTATATATATAAATAATTATACATAATATATATATATATATATATATATATATATATATATATATATATATATATATATATATATATATATATATATATATATATATATTATGTATATGTCCAAAAAGAATGAAAATTAATTCATAAAATTATAGATTTGGATTTATGTTTGTAGGCAACTTTTAGTACTTTTATGTCGAGTAAGTTGGCTATTGATAAAAAGTATAAATATCTGATTTCTTACCAGCTTAAGGGCGAGTAATATATATATATATAAATAAATATATTATATATATATATATATATATATATATATATATATATATAATATATCCAGTTGCACAAGCGCGAAAAACATAGTTCGCCCTTAAGCAGGTAAGAAATCAGATATTTATATTTTTTATCAATAGTCAACTTGCTCGACATAAAAGTACTAAAAGTTGCCTACAAACATAAATCCAAATCTATAATGTTATGAATTAAATTTCATTTTATTGGAAAATAAAAAATGTAACAATTGAGTTGATTGTTTAAATACTCTGTGTATACTGAAATTTTTTTATCAATTCATATACTGTACGAAAGATAGATTCAAACAAAAGTTGTTTACTTTATCAAATGGATAAAGTAAATGATAGATTGGCCAACCATGGCATTTTTAGCATCAGGGTACTATAGGCTACAAAACACAAAAATAGCGCTGATTTTTCAAAACCGTTGAGTCGAATTGTGCATTATTTATTCGGTTTGTTTCAAATAAAAGTTGTTAGTATATTTATAATGAACAATCTTTACCCGAAGTATTTTTTCCAAAAACCGAATGAACATGGCACAAATTTTTGAAACACGAGCGCTACTTTTGTGCCCCATAGTACCTTAAAACGTAAAGATCATTATTGAACTCTTAGATTACATACGACTATATTGTGGTCTGTTTGTAGAGGAAAAAATATGAAAATTAATCATTTTTACATGAATTGACAATTTTGAACATTTTACGTAACTAAAATACAAGGTGTTCTAAAATTATTTTATTAAAATTTAGGGAGAAATTGATATGTTTTTAAATTATTAATTAAGCTATCTTAAAAACGGTCAGGGCCGTCTTTGACCACGCAGGAGGGGCCCTTGGGCATACAAAGTTTGGAAATAAAAAAAAAAACCAACTGAAACTTTAAGGTATATACTGAGTTTATGAAAAAAGTTGCATACAAAAGTTGTTTATTTTAAAAAAAGTAACATTTTTTGTTCTTAACTTGTTCTTTCAGCTCGTTATCTCTTTTTGTTTTTGAGTTATCGTGTTGACGGATAGACAGGCGGACGGACGGATATTCGAAAATGTACTAATGAGATCATTTTATGAACACCTACACCAAAAATGTTTTTGCTGCATAAATATTTTCAACCGTTATAAAGTCGGAACTAAACTTCGAATATGCGGTGAAAACAGCGGATCAACTACTATGTTGCTGCGAGGGGATTTATTAAGAATCTGAGCCTAGCCTGCGAATCCTTATAGAGAAGAAGAATGTTTAATAGGTTTTTCAGATGACCTTGTAACCCCACCTAATCTAATATGAAACATTATCGAATTGGAAACAATACACGAAATTGTATCCAAAAATCACACGATTGTACATGAAAATTACTTAAAAATATTCACATAATGATTTGCAGAAAATCATAATTATGGAATATAACGTAATGATCAAGTGCGCGGAATATAAGATGTAAAAGATTCTGTAATATGCATGAAAATATGGGAATATGCATGAAAATTTTTTTTCACTTGAATTGAAGCATGTTTACTTGACAAATATCAAGGTAAAATTACTTTTTAAATAACTTTAAAAATAAGCGAGATATGAATGATTGAAATTCCCGATTAGACAAAGAGGGTGATAGACCTCTTGATATGTTATGTGACGTCATATTACACTTTCACCATTTAAAATACATGTAAAACTCCGTTTTTAGTATTTTTGCAAGAAAGAGACAGATAATAATCTTTAAAAGCTTATAGCTTCCTTGATATTTGTCGGATTTTAATTTCGTTTTTAAATTTTATTACAGTATTAACAGTATTTTCATATTCTGAAAATAAATGTGAAAAAAATTTTCATGCATATTCCCTATTGTGTAAACGACACCGGATACACGACACAAGGGTTTTAAAAGTAATGAGATGTTTCACATTGGGCCGACATCGTGTCGTGATCGTTTAACCGACACACGACAGTCGGGCAGCCACTAGGAAGCTCGACAACTCCCAGTTCTGTGGCCGACTATCGTGTGATTTGAGTCTAGTCGGGTCAGTGTAGTGGTGGTTTAAGGACGTTCCAGCACTTTTCGACAGATTTTGCTCATTTTTTGTTCACAGGCTAAAAATAACGTTTTCTAATAAATCCCGAAGTTTCAGAATTTTTGACCGTTTAGAACGCGAGATAATTAATATCAAAGTTATCATTCTCTCTCACTCTCTCTCATTAGACGCATGTAAAACTTCAACTATTATCTGTTTTATTAACAAAAATACTCGACAGATTTAAAAAAAAACTAGGAGAGTAAAGATAAATATTTATTATATAAATTTAAAAAAAAAAATCGTGTGTTACCGTTTTGTTTTCGAAATATAAAAGTTTAAAATTATTATTTTTTCTCAAAATAACATTACTTTGTATATGTGAACAGTGTTTTTGTCTATGTGTTGTATATGTGTGTTTATGTATTTGCGATATAATAAAATCAAACCGTTTTTTTGTCCTGATTATATACCACAGTGCTGGAAAGTCCTTAAACAAATGGAAATCTACTTTACCTTCATTCAGTACAACATATGTTTAGGCGGAACACATACTCTGAATTATGTGTTATGTACTCACTCAAAGAACATACCATAAAATGGTATACTGATGGGTCAAAGACTCGATGGAACCAGAGCAGGTGAGTATGGACCAAGAGTCAAACAATCTGGACTTATGGGCAAATTTCCCAACATCGTTCAGGCGGAAATACTGGTGATTGAAAGATGCACCCTGTTCAACCTAGATAGGAACTATCGGAATCGTGATAAAGCGATCCTCTCCGGTAGTCACGCGGCAAAAGCGCTGAGTTCTTCAAGCGATCAAAGCACCGAGTTCTTACGTCATCAGCTCAATGCTGGTATGCGAGTGCCTAGACAAACTTAACAATCTGTGCAAGAATAACAAAGTCATCCTCCACTGGGTTCCAGGACATGTGGGAATAGAGGGGAATGAGATAGCAGATGGTCTGGCGAGAAAGATAGCATCGAAATCCCCTAAAGGGTCGAAGCCTTTCTGTGGACTGGGTGATCAATTCTATCGAGAAGAGATCAGGAAGGAAGAAGACACCAAGAGAGTCATACTCTGGAGGAAACTTCCGGGGCTCAGATAGGTCAAGAATCTTCTCGGGAATTTATAATACCCGATATATACTGAGTTTATGAAAAAAAGTTTCACGCCAAAGTTGTTTATTGTTAACATAAGAACACATCCATGATGTTCCCATCTACGAACTTGATCTTACTTTTTGGCTCTAGAACACATATACAAAATTTCAGCTCATTATCTCTTTTCATTTTTGAGTTATTGGGTCCATGGACTGACGGACATATGGAAATGGACTAAATAGATCATATTATGAAATATGAACACCTATACCAAAATGTTTTTCATGTGATGAATATTTTCAACCGTTAGATAGACAGATAGATTGTAGAGGATGCCCTGGACGGACTACACTTCGACTATAAGGTCCATTGTGATGCCTAAGGATGTGAGTGGAGTGGAAGGAATTTTTGTGTATAGACTAGGAATTGGAAGGATATGCGGTTGCAGCCGATTATGATAGGAACTATGCCGATATTCATCTGGAGTTCGTGAAGGAAACTGCAGAAAACCTTCTCAAGCATAGCCGGTTACTTCGTTCTTGTCCATACGCCGACAGTTTAATCTATTAACCGCCCCTTTTTTTTCTTAATAATTGACAAATTGCCGATGTCGGGATTCGAACCCATAACCTCCCAGCTTCCAAGTAGGCATACTGCGCAGACATAACACCTTAGACCGCTCGACCACTTAGACTGGTTACCCTGGTATATATTATTTAACGGGTATAAAAAAACACAAAGGCAAATGTTATATTTATAAACTAGATTTCGTTTGTTTATTGGTCACGCGGCGCTACCATCTTAAAAATGTTCACGTTCATAATACAATGGAAAACTATTTTATGAGTTAGAGTGCCCGCACACTACAAACTTTTTATCGGCCGATAGTTTAGTCTGTATCGGGCTATAATGTATTCTCTATAGTAATTGTTAATCGGTAGTAATTGTTAATTGTTACTCTCATATTTCATTAATGAACCGATTAAACTATCGGCAGATAAAAAGTTTATAGTTTGCGGACACTCTTAAGGTTCTCAATTGGTGACTACAGCACTTGAAAACACCTCAATCAACGTCATCCAATTAGATATCAATTACTTCTTATATCGTTGACGGTTTACTTCAAAATCTATGTAGTACTGTTTTTATGAATTTTTTTCGTCATGTACATTTGGCCACAAAAGTTGATGTCATTTTTTTTTTAAATTTTATAGTTTAATTGTGCCATATATTCATTCGGATTTCGGTAAAACGTTTCGAATAAAAGTTGTTACTATATTTTTAATGAACAACTTCTTTCCGAAGCATTTTTTTCGAAAACCGAATTGATAAAGCACAAATCAATTATCAAATTTTTCGTTACGCAAGAGCTGCGTCAACTTAGCGAATTTCCTTAGAATACATAAATCACTCTCTAGCGGTCACAATTTTAGTCTGATTAAAATGAAATGTCGTATCTGATATGATTTTAGTATTTGCAAGGCCAATTTTATTAATAAATGGCATACGTCAAAAGGGAAGAGGGGCATACAGAAAGAAGAAACTACAAAATATAAAATATCTCTCTTAATATTAGAACAATCGAAAAATGTATAAGAAGTAAAGTTGTAGAAAATCAAATTTGCTACAATTCATCACTTTATCATTTTTGCTCAAAGTCTAATGTGTACAGAGATATTAAGGAATTTAATTTTCAATCTTAAACCGTCAATATTTCTGTAAATATTAGTGTAACAGAAAAAATGATAAGAAACAAAATTACAGTAAAACTAATTTTTTATAACTTTACTTCTAATAAATTTTTCTAATACTAAAGTAGATATGGCAAATTTTGTGTTTCCCCCTCCCTCTAAACCCCCCTTTTCCCTTGTCCGATTCTACTCATTAACGAACTCGACCGTTCAAATACAAAAAAACACCTCACATACCCAATTTTATTCCAATCAGATTAAAACTGTGGCCACTAGAGTGTCTACAGATACATATATATGTGTATATATATATATAAATTTAACAGATGGTGATTTTCGACATCTACTAGGTAGATCGATGGAGATTTGAAGAAATTTTATCGAAATTTAGACATCGGGACGAGACCAATAGCTCTAATTCTTTGAAGAGTAAATTCGCATCAACTTTTGGGGTCCTTAATACCTATGAATATGAATTCGTACATTTACAAAATTAGTTTTAATATTAAATAACAAACAAAAAAAAATTGATAATTAATGCGAATAAAAAAAATATAATTGAAATAACATTTGACGAGTAGCATGATGAACAAGCAAAACTTTTTAGTTGTTTGAAATTCATCAGCATACAAGTAGGTACTCACTGAATAGACAACAGTCGGTTCTAAATCGTATTCATCCGCGCATTTATCAACAGTGACAATACAAATTTGTACTTATGACAAAATAAACAATTTGTAAAATTTTTTGAAAAGTGCGCCGTTTGTTTTCATGTGGAATGCAATTATTTATTTAAATAACAATTTATTTATTTTTTATTTATTGTTTTATTTGTTTAACTTTTAATGTAAGTATTTTTATTCTTTTTATTTTGAAAAAAATGTTGTTACTGTTTTCAAGTCAACAATAATTATTACAAATATTTTCAAATAATCCGTTGATTTAGTTAGTTAAAGGGGGCATCAATCCACTTTAAATATTTGTAAAATAGGGTGATTTTGTATAATTTTTATCGAGGGTATATTAAGTTTAGACCTGGTTTTGTAAAGGTTGGAAAATATGAAAAAAATTTATAAAATGACTGAATTAGTTCATTTCTGCATGTCCGTGGAAACTACAACTCAAAAACGAAAAGAGATAACGAGCTGAAATTTTATATGTGTTTTAGAGCTAAAAGATGGGACCAAGTTTGTGAATGAGCAAAATCAGATCGTGCGGAAAATATCCATCTCGGAAACGGTAAGAGATAGAAAAAAAATTTAAAGACAAAAATATTCCTTTTTTTTAAAAATAAATAAACAACTTTTGTTTGAAACTTTTTTAATAAACTCAGGATATACCGGGGGTATTTCAAAAATTAACTCAGTTAATTGTAATTTTCTCTAGTTTTTTTTTGTTAAATTTTGTAAAAAATAAATGATTTGTGCCGAAACAGTTCGGTTCAACTTTTATACGAAACATATTTTGTAAATGTATTCGGCACAAATCGGCTGGAATCGATAGTATACGGTCACATCAAAAATTAAAACTTTTTATTAAATGAATCAAAGAATTTACGTAAGCAGGTACAAAATGACAACTGAGTTAATTGCTTAAATACCCGGTATATACTGTGTTTATGAAAAAAAAGTTTCAAACAAAAGTTGTTTATTTTTAAAAAAGGAATATTTTTTGTCTTTAATTTTTTTTTATCTTTTACGGTTCAAATATAGATATTACCTCCCTCCCCATCCCTGGTGGGGGGGAAGTTAGGTCTGATTTTTCCCATTCAGTAACTTAACACTACTTCTTAGAATTCTCACCAAAAATTTCATACAGACAGACGGACGGAAATGAAATAATTAGTTCATTTTATGAGCGCCTATACCAAAATTTTTTATCTGCGATTAATATTTTCAATCATTAAAGAGTTAGAACTAATGTTACTATACCCTGGTATATATTATATATACCGGGTATAATAGGTTATAGTAGAGACTAAAAAAAAGTAATTCCCTAGAATAAGTAAAAAATCGTATTTTCTTAAAAATTGTAATAAATTATCCATTAAAAAAATTTTCGATTATGAAATTCGTATTATTAAAGAAAATTACTAAAGCACAAGAAAAAAGTATTAATCTTGGGAAAAGAATTTTTCTTATTATTCTTGAAAAATTTTCAAATTAAGAATTAGAATTAAAGAAAACCAGGTTTTTTAAACTAATTAAATATTTGAATGGTCAATTTTTACAACTGGAAATAAAGTATTATTTGAGTTTAAAAAGTAAATAAATATAAAACAAAATGAAAATGTAAATATAAAAATAAAAATAAAATGAAAACAAAAGTTTATAAAGAACTTTAAGATATCAATTGTTAATTATTCGAATAATTGCTAAAGATAATTTTATTCAATTGATAATTGAATTAATTTTCATCAGATAGTTATTTTTATTCATAAAATATCATTGAAAATTATTTTGAATAATTAATTAAACTTATATCAATTCAATCATGATTATCAATAACCAATTGGAAAATACTTGTTACTCATGAGTTGATAAATATTGATTAAACAATAGCATTTTTTTCAGTAGTAATAAATTACGTAACACTATAGATTTCATTCCCACCATTAAAATTATAATTACAAATAAATTATATTTAGTTTTTTTTTTTGGGGGGGAGGGGTCATGACCATGCATCCTCCTGGATCCGCGCTTATGTCAAATTGGCTGAAATTCAAGAATGTTTTACTCCCAATCAGTTCTTATGGGAACAGGTCTCAGAAATATATAGTTTTTGAGCTACAGGTTTTGGAAGTGGCTAGCTATTTTCCAATTCTAAAACGAACTATTTTCAGGATCTATATACGCGAAGCTTTTTAAGATGGTAGCACCTCGTAATCAATAAACAAACTAAATATATGGCCAATGTTTATAAATATAACATGTGCCTTTGTGTTTTTTTATAAATATTTTATTATTTTTTAGCGATTTCAGTAAATTTTTGTGCACTCCCGTTCAATAAAATGGAACCAACCTGAAATGTTATTTTTTTTACATTTCATAAAACTCCTCACTTGTGTATCTCTCTGTATATTATTTATTTATAAACAAAGATAAGTAGTCTATTTTTTAAATGTGAAAAAAGAAATGGAAGTCTTATATTTTTTATTTATGTAAATAAGTCAATGATAGAGTAAGAATATGTAATGTAAATACATGTTAAGTGTTATATCTCACTTTTACGTGTAAAAATTAAATAAAATGTTGTGTCTGTCAAAAACATTTACTACAAGAATAATCAAAATTGTGAGAGACTGGTTCGGTTCAGATCGGTTCAATTTTATTGAACGGGAGTGTACTTGAAATTGCAACTGTATACAAATTTGCACTTGAGGATTAGATAGTAAATAATAATAATTTAGTAAATATTACTTTAATATGTTTGTGAGTGGTTTGATTAATTTTCAATACCAATTTCCACGCTTTGTGACTATATTTTACGCTTCAACTTATTTTCAATTAATATGTTTTCTTTACCTAGCTTTGGAAAATAATGAAACGATATTTCTGGGTTTCGTCTTTTATTGGATGAACACAAAGGCACTGGGCAAGATCGAACCATTATTATACCCCGTATACGTAAATATACAAGGTATATTAAGTTTAGTCCCGACTTTGTAACGCTTGAAAATGTTAATCCTTAACAAAAATGCTTCACAAAGATTAATTTTTCTTTTTAAAATAAACAACTTTTGTCTGAAAATTTGTTAACAATTAACTCAGTATATACTGGGTACTCAAACAATTAACTCAGTTAGTTGTTACATTACTTGTTAAATTATAATATTTGCTTAGAAAAAACGCTTACAGAATAAATATACACTTCCGTTCAATAAAATTGAACAGATCTGAGATTTTGATTATTCTTGTAGCAAATGTTGTTTACTATACTTCCATTTCTTTTTTCACACTTAAAATATATACGACTTATCTTTGTTTATAAATGAATGATTATACAGAGAGTTACAAAAGTGAAAAGTTTTATGAAATGTAAGAAAATTAACATTTCAGGTCTGTACAATTTTATTGAACGGGAGTGTACATATATGCCATGTAAATTTATTTCTTATTTTGGTTTTTTTGTTAGTAATATCATATGACCACCAAAGGAGTAACGGTTAGCAAGTTTCACGAACATTATACTGTACCTATACCTACTTGAGGCACAAATTTTATATTATTATTAAAAATGCCTCTTCTTATACCGTGTGTTCATTTGAAAAGCTATTTTTTAAATATAATGCATTTATTAAATATTTATATGCATTTTAGAAAAAACAACTTTTGTTTGAACCTTTTTTTCATACATTCCATATGTTTCGTGTAAATACGGCGTAAATGGCCTTACGGTAATGTAAATGGGGCAGAAATATTGGATGCATGAAAAAAAGTTTCAAACAATAGTTGTTTGCTTTTATGAGTTCTTATAAATTATTGTTCATATAAAAATGATAAACAACTTTTGTTTGAAGCTTTTATTCATGCATCCAATATTACTGGTGTAAAAACAAAATACGCTACATTTATGCCTATTTTACACCAATCTATGGCATGTATGAAAAAATGTGTCAAATAAAAGTTGTTTGTTTTTCTGAGATAAACAGTTTTTAAACTTAAAGATTTTCTCTATGTTGCACCGTTTAAAAGTTAAACCACGTGGAACGGATACATGGAACTATAATTATTGCATTATGTTTCATCATTTTTTTCTGAAATGCATATTTAAAAAAATATTTTAAATAGGTAACTTTTCAAATGAATACACGGTATATGATGTTATATGGATTGGAAGTCATCCAAATTTTTATTCACTTTTTCGATAGAAATCTAACATGCAGATACAAATTAAGGCGAATTACCTTGAATCACCTAGAACTATATGGAGAAAAAATAAATCTGCTTTTTTTTTTTTTAATTGAAAATGTACTAATTAGCTAAATACACATTCCTTAAAATTCTAAGTTCAATGTTTTTTTCTAAAACGAGTGAAATAATTCCAAGGTACTATTTTTCTACAAAACAGGTTTTTTGATGCTGTATTTTGCACTTTTAAATGAATGTTATCAATGGAAATGTTTTCCCTGATTATCATTCAAGAATATAATGAGATAATTATGCGAATATTTTGTTTTCATTTCATGTTGCAACGTTTGAGGCTATTTAGGGTGAAAGTACAAAAAAAAAAATATATATATATATATATCAGCGAAATATCACTCACTTACTCATCAAAATCCAGCCAAAACTTTTAAGTTAGAAACATGAAAGAACCCTGCACAAATCTAATGGTAATTGAAACAAATTAGCTAAAAGTTTAATATGATATTCTATAAGTCATTCTGATAAAAAGCCCTCATGGGCACAATGCCCAGAAACGTATAGTTTTCGAGTATTGGCCGGTATTTAAATACAGCTTCATCGAATTCATCAAAAAAAGACAGAATGTTTGTTTAACCAAAGACTATATATGTTCATCTCATACAGACATATTCTGAATGAATGTACAAGCATTACATAGTGTAATATCTACAATTTGTACATTGTTCTGTTTGTAAATTATTCAGAATATGGCTATATGAGATGAACATATATAGTCTTTGGTTAAAGAAACATTCTGTCTTTTTTTGATGAATTCGATTTAGCTGTATATAAATTATAAAATAATTATTTTCTAATTAAATACCCACGGATTTTATCCTGATTTTCTTAAGAAATGTATATAAATAAAATGTGGAAAATGTTTCTAATAAAAGTTGTTAGTTTATTAAATAATGAACAACTTTTATCCAAAGTTTGTTTTCTAAAACCAAATAAATAAGGAATAAAACAATTGTAAAATTTTAAAATATTTTTATATTTTTGAAACGGAATGCTAAATATTAAAATTATGAATTCAATTTATTTTTTTATTGTTCAATAGAAACAATTCAAAATTTGCATCAGTTTACCGCAAAATCATTCTTGTTGATTATATAATAATTTATGAACAATTTCCTATAAAGTGAATATTAATTTAATATCTGTTTCTCATAAATTGAATATTAATTGGTTTGAAATTGAATAAATCAATCTGTCATCAAAATTTTGTTTAACTTGGTTTTCTATATTATTGTCTAAATACCTTGTATATACTGAGTTGTTTATCAATGCGTACATGCGGAAATGAACTAATTATATCATTATCATCTATTCTAAGAATTTTTTCTGCAATCAATATTTTCAACCGTTTCAAACTCGGTACTAAAATTTATATATACTATAATACCCTTGTATTGTGTTTAAACTATTGGCTCCACGCAAAAATGTTTCATACAAAAGTTGTTTATTTTTATTCGATAAACATTATTTATATTTAAAGATTTTCTCCATCTCACATCGTTTAAAAGTTAGGTTTTTAGAGTGCCATACGGACACGGATTGAGTAGCTGCCACGCGGCACGGATGCATAAAACAAAATCTTTTTATAGCCTATGTCACTCGGGAACAATGTAACTTCCTATCGGTGAAATAATTTTTAGAATCAGTTCAGTAGTTCCAGAAATTACCCGGAACATATAAACTAACAAACAAAATAACAAACAAATTTTATCTCTTTATATATTAGTATAGAATAGATATACCGGGTATACAAATTCCATAAGTAACCAAACGTGAATGAAATTTTAACAGATGTTCAATTTATGGTGAATATAACCGAAAAATTTGATCGAATACTTACATAAATTTATAATAGTTCACCTAACATTTTAATTAATATCATCAGATATAATTTGATTAAGTCAATGTAAGTAATTGAAGTTCAAATAAAGAATGTAATGTTATTTGTGTTGATTGTTGCGTTGTTTCAAGGTCACCATTGCCGTAATTATATATATATATATATATATATATATATATATATATATATATATATATATATATATATATATATACTCATAGGTCATAGGAAGTAAAAATATTTATAGTAACAGATTGATTTAAAAATAATCTTACATATTTATTATCCATGTTAAAAACAAATGATCATTAGGATTCGGTTACTGCTGGTGTGTTTACTTAACACTGAACTGATAAAAGAGTTCATACACCAATCGAGTTAGGATGACTTTATACCAAAATGGCACCAAGTCAGTTTTTTTTTTAAACTGAAGTCGCTTTACATTGCACTTAATTTATAAAGCCGGTTACTAATGCACAGGTAGAAAATTAGTCTTTCGAACTTGCACGTACTTCAAAATTTAACAGTAGTTGACAAAAATCGACTACAAAAATTTGAATAAATAAGTTTAAAAAATTAAAAACCCTACTACGAAAAAAGCAAACAAGTTTGAAGAGCCTTGTAAATATTTCTCATAATCGGAGGCCCAATGGACTTCGTCTACGAGCAATATTTACAAGACACTACAAATTTATTTCGTGCTTTTTTCGTAGTCGGGTTTTAGACTTTCAAACTTGACTTTCAAACTTGACTTTTAATTTATTATACATTTTCGGAATCTGTGAATTAAGATCATTTAACGACATCTCATTTGTCAAAACATGATGAGTAGCTAAACGAACATACATAGATTGCTAATATTTGAATCAAATTAGCTTCAAAAAGCCGGTTTCAGGCAGGTTGTTCGGAACCGCAATTTTTTTTTAATCGATTCATCTTGACGTCCTGAATATGACCCTAAATTTTTACGTTCCAATTCGTGACGGAACAGGGTCAAAATTGAATTTGTTTATAACAAAAAAGCGTTTTTTCTTAATATCTTTTTTAAAACTAAAAATTTTAAAAATGACATAGAATATTATTCAATTCTATATAAAAAAGAAAACAAACGAGCCCATAAACATTAAAATCGGTTTATTAGAATTCGAGAGAAAGAAAGATTAAAATTCCCAAAGTTCGAAAAACGCAAAAATTTTAAATTAAAATAATAAATCTAAAAATTATTCATGTTTTTTTTAACAATGACAAAGTGTGCCTTTTAAAAATTTGCGGTTAAAAGCAACCTGCTTGAAAAATCCTTATTTGACTCTATTATAAACACATACCGTAGTCGGTAAAAATGAATCCTACTTTTGGAGTTAATGTTTGACCTTGAATTTTGATGTTGAGTTTTCATCAAATACTTAGGAGGTTTTTTTTAAGAGATTATTTTGGAGATATGCGCCATTAAAGGTGCCAGATAAATTTTATACCAGATAATTATTTAATAAATTTCGTATTATTCTTCACTAGTAACAGTACAAGCTAAAAGTATAAAGCACAATATGATAAACTTTCTTATTACAGTTATACCAATTAAACATATCTAGTATTACAAATATAGTGTTGTAATTTTTTTTTAGAATGTCCTGTATGTTGTACATATAGTGGAAAGTAGCGCTAATTTTTCAGAATTTTATAATTGATTTGTGCCTTAAGACACAAATGAATAATTATTCATTCGATTTTCGAAAAAATACTTCGGAAAAAATTTGTTCATTATAAATATACTAACAATTTTCATTCGAAACATTTACCCAAAAGCCGTATGAATAAGGTTCAAATCACCTAAAAAATATTGAAAAATAAGCGCTACTTTTACGGCGCATAGTAATTTTATCAGTTTTTTTTTTTTTTTAAATTATAGATCACATTGTATACTTTATTGTATATAAAGTTGTCTAGTCTATATGTTTATTCCATGTTGTTTACAAACGACAAATATTTATTTAACAGCAACTAAAATAATTAATTAGCAGTTACTGGGCTAAATAAAATGTGTTTCAGACAAAATTTCATCCGTAATATATTTACAATTACAATTAATAAACACATAATTACAATAAATTTTTTGTTGTTGTAATTATATGACCTTGTTTATAGTAAATACACGGATTAATCCAAAAAAAAGTTTGGAGTTGTGTATTATTTCTAAGTTTTTTAGGTACTTATTAAAATATATATAGTAAATACACGGATTAATCCAAAAAATTTTAGAGTTGTGTATTATTTCTACCTTTTTTAGGTACTTATTAAAATATATATAGTAAATACACTGATTAATCCAAAAAAAAGTTTGGAGTTGTGTATTATTTCTACCTTTTTTAGGTACTTATTAAAATATATATAGTAAATACACGGATGAATCCAAAAAAAAGTTTGGAGTTGTGTATTATTTCTACCTTTTTTAGGTACTTATTAAAATTTATCGTGATAACTAAATATACGCATGCAGTGTCACACAAAATTGATAATTTATTATCAAATATAATTAATTTAAATGTATACAATTTTCAAAGTATAAAAAAAAAACTATTGAAAATCCTTGAAAAACTACTAAAGTATTTGTTTTTGTCGAGTAATGTGTATAAAAATTACACGAACGTTTTTTGAATTAAAATGAAGTGTGGTGCCATCTTTGTAACTCGAATAATACTTATAGTTGTTGTACACTCTTATTAGGATAATTTGAATCAATCTGACATGGTCTTAATGAAATTTAAGACCGCAATAGTTCCTTAAAAACTTTAAGAAGATTTTGTTTTGATAACAGAGTATCGTTGTTGTTTTATTTAAAGAAATAAAAAATGTAAGACTGCTAACAGTTTCTTAAAACTTTAAGAAGATTCTGTTTTGTTTCTTAAGAATTAGATTAAATTTAGTCTAAAATTGTATGAAAATAAGTAAAAAGTTGATTTATAACAATTAAAACTATTTTTTATTTAAAGTAAATTTAAAAAAAAACTCTGTTGGCATGTCCGGGTTCTACGCTCCAAAATCCGGGTTTCGCCAGATTTTAGACATGGCAGCCCTATAAAATATTAGCATAGATTTCATATGTAGGTTCAATTTTTTTGATTAATAGTGTATACAATTTAACAAAAATCTATTTTATATTTTATGAAAATAAGAATTAATTAATTACTGTTTAAAAATTGTGAAAACATAATAGTTCTGATCCGTAAAATCACGTGATTTAGTCCGGCATCAAAATACTTTCAATTTCAAGTAGCTCTTAAGTCAGTTACTTAACTGATTTATACTTACAGTATTTATAAAATTACTGATAAACTAAATTTATGCAATTGTATTTGTTGAAAGTATCTTGAAGTATTATTATTCATTTTTGTAAATTTAAATATTTATCTTTGAATATTTATGCATATATTCAGCTTCGTGTCATTTGATAACACCTCTGTGATAACTGCAAACATATTATTATTTGTGTATACTTGAACGTCACAGTACTATTAGTCCGATCATTTGTTAGTTTTACCTGGAAAGTTTTCCGGGAGTTTAAAAAATTGGCATTTTTATGGATTTTGATGTCCTCTTTCCGAATTTTAACTTTGCCGTCTCGTAACGTTACCGCTCGCGTTATCCATATTGGAAAAATGGCGCCCAAAAACAGTTTTTTGATAATAGCTACTTTCCGATTCATTTTACAATGAAAATAGTTATGTAATAAATTAAAATAGAGAAAATTTCCTATAATTTATATAGTAACCTTTTTTTGTTAAATGAATTATACCAAGCGGTACCAATGCATGGTACAAAAATATAATTATAGCATTGTGCTTCCCCCTTTTAACTGTATAACTTTTGTTTCAAACATATTTTTCGATTCCGCTTAGTTTTAGAATGACTCACACTGTTTATACCGAGTATAAAAGAAACTGCAAAAAAGGCCTCCATACATGATCAAGCAAATAAAAAAGTATATATCGCGGTGTTGTTATCATAATTAAAATGGATTATCTGAAATGAAATAATCATTTTGTTCTTTTATCTAAAGTTTGTTTAAGATATTTATTACCAAAAATTTAAATTCATATCATTTCAAGTGTACATGTATATAATACATGTCACTCTCTTCAGCAACAGCAACAGATCCAATGTATTTGCTAAAATTTGCATACAATAAATTAATAGCTTTTTACAAGCTTTTATGTATAGGGGAGCCCTGAGCAAACGGGGTACCTGGCCGGAATGAAGTTAGACAATTTTCGGTATGGAGAGGTTGCTATTAGCGTATATATATATATAAATATATATATATATATATATATATATATATATATATATATATATATATATATATATATATACGTTTGTGTTTGTGGACTCTCTAGCGGTCACAGTTTTATTCCGATTGGAATGAAATTAGGTATTTGTGGCGCTTTTGCTATTTGAAAGACCAAGTTCGTTAATAGGTAAAATCGGACAAGGCGAAAGGGGGGTTTAAAGGGATTTACTAAAGGGGTTTACTACAATTTTGTTTCTTATCATGTTTTCTGTTACATTAATATTTACAGAAATATTTACAATTTACGATTGAAAGGTTAGAGTTTGAGAAAAAATGACCAGATAATGATTTGTAGCAAACATGATTTTCTACAACTTTACTTTTCATATATTTTTCGATTGTTTGAATATTATGAGAAATATTTTTTATTTTGTGTTTTCTTCTTTCTCAATACCCCCTCTTTCTCCTTGATCTATGCCATTTTGTAATAAAATTAGCCTTGCAAAGTTATGACCGCTAGAGAGTGATTTATGTATTCTAAGGAAATTCGCAGTTGAAGTTGAAGCAGCTCCTGCGTAACGAATTTTTTTACTATAAACAGAGACTTTGAATTCTTTAATAAATCTTTTAGATACATTTAATTCTTTTTCCAGCAGTGGTTATGGCATAGTAAGGATGGAGAGGGTTGGTTACCTCGATAAAAAACAAAAATAATACATGATAATATTTTTAATCATATCTGCATAATTTTTTTAATGTAAATTATAATTTTTAGTAAATATGGTTAGTACTAATTATAAATTAACACTAATTACATTTACTAATTACATACTATTTATGTAATGCTATAAATTTTTAATTACACAACTGTAACAATCTTGGTTAACAATAACATTTCATTTATATTGTAATCGTATACTACATGTATGAATACTAATATTTATACAGGATGTAGTGAAAAATGACGTGTCATATATTTCTTGAAATATCCCTGAATAAATGAATTCCAATGCCCTGACAGATCCGATTCTTTAAGCTGCTTCAACACTTTGGATCATGTCGCTTTCAGCATATATTTCAAATGACCACCTTTTTTGACCAAAAAATAAACTTAGTGTAAAGTTGTTAAACACCTGGGATGCCGTTCGACATGGAAGATTCCCTCGCCAAAGACGCACAACAGATGAAAGTTTGGCTCTAACCATGTCTAAAAATGATCCGATTTTGTCCATTCACGAACTTGACCTTACTTTTTAGTTCTAGAACACACATATGAAATTTCAGATCGCTATCTCTTTTCGTTTTTTAGTTATAACTAGAACTAAAAAGTAAGTTCTTAAATGAGCAAAATCGGGCTATGTTTGGGGGAAATAGGCAAAACTATTTATCTGTGAAACCATAAGAGATTGAACTAAAATTTAACGACAAAAAATGTTCCTATTTGAAAAATAAACAACTTTTGTTTGAAACTGTTTTTCTTAAATTCAGTATATACCGGGTATTTAAGAAATTAACTCAGTTAGTTGTTATTTTCACTTGTTTCTATATATATTTAGATTTATTATTTTATCAATATGAATTTCCACATATTAAAGCTCACTACAAAATAAATCATTAAAAATATTTTATAATATAGTCGATTTCACAGTAAATTTATAATTTTATCTCGTTTCGAATCAATGAAAAACTTTCTAAAATAAATAAAAATAACATAAAACATTGTTGTCTAACTAAATGATAACAATACTTAACGGTTAATTAAGTGCGCATAAGTGCATTAAAAAATTTACAACCGCAATTATTTCCGAGAACTTTGTACTTAAAAACTAATTAGAAAAAAGTTTTCCATCTAAAATAAGAGTTTAATTCTTGATTCAAAATTAAAAATACTATATACTCAATTTCTTAAACAATGCAGTCAGTCACTAGCTTATCAAATTTACGAGTCATATTTGTACAAAATGTATGAAATAATAGACAGTTGTGTACGAGTAATTTGTGTCCTATCGTATGATATCACTGACCTCTATATATATGAACTAACCATCCCATTAGGAAGTCTTGGAACACTTGGATATGCTCTCTGGTCTCTATATTTCCTACTATAACTTCCGTGTCATACTCTTTGACCAACGAGTTTCTTGTTCGCACTCTGGTGAACAACTTAGAAACTGCTTCAAGTAGGTCAAAATATTAAGCTCCCCCCCTGCCAGAGTTACCAATACACATGAAAACAGTTTGATATAAACGTTTGTACAGTTTCAACAATAGACGAGGATGATAACGATGTTGCTATTGCTGATGCACAAATAGTGAGACCAGAGTAAATAGAGAGTAGATAATGAGACGATAATCCCTCTCCCTACCCAATCCCTCCCTTCATATGAATGACTCCGTTCCGTATAGCCGTTGAGTGTAGCCAAGCCAACGAACATTTTCCTTCAAACGTTGGAGGCGTCCCTTTGACTCGGTGCAAGAATACCGACATCGGTTGAAACTTCAACGTTGGAAGGTGTTCATAGAGTGACGGAAGGGAATCATTTTGAGTTAGAAAGATAAGATTGGTGGGGGTTCAACTTTCTTCAGGGTTGCAGTGATCTTCTAGGTCACCGTGATCAGGAATATCTATAGTGACAATCCTCCTCTGTATTAGCTAGCTTCTGATGAAGTCTATGATTTTACCTGGACTAAGTAGCCTCACTTCAATTGATAAGGGGTATCCTTTTCCTAAGAAGTTCAGCTTTTTAAAGATGGCAGCGTTGCAGCTTTATAGAAGATTATCCGCTGTTTGCGCCTCATTGAAAAACCGACAAGTATCACTCTCGCCTTTGCCGATATTTTTAAGATGTTACCTCGATGGGGAGTAATCAGTCAGAGGTTCGGTAATGATCTTAATATCTGGTCTGCTAAGTGACAGAATCATCATCAGGAATTTCAAACATATATGATTTTGCATGACACTCGAGTAGATTGACCCTCATGAATGACATTGTATGTTTGATTGGAAACTAATTCATTAAAAGGCATCATCTTACAGCTCTAGGCTAAAGGATCACATAGACATGGCGTACCATAGAATTCAAATAACTCAACAATCCGCCCATTGTGCGTTCAATAATCCGTTCAATTAACTCAACAATCCGTTAACGGAATCATAAAAATATATTGTAACCTACCAAAAGAAGTACATCAGAATGTTTGCCATTTTTGACTGATCGATTTTATTTTAGACTCAGCGGCTATATTTTAGTTCTTGCCTCTAACGATGGCTATAGTATATGAACCTCTAGAATATAGCTCTAGTATATGGATCTAGTATATGTTTAATTTGAACCGCTTTTTTTCTTTTACGTCATAAGGAATCTCAGTCCATTTATACAGAGGTCAGTGTATGATATCTACTACTAGGCAACAGCAAAATCATATGCGTGCGCATATTTTTATTAAAAAATCATTTTGACTTTCATATATAATATGAATATGAATAATTGTTTTATGTTCAATAATAAATTAGTTTAAAATTTGTAATATTATTGGAAAAAACGCGAATCTAGGTTATATTAGATTTGTTGAATTATAACCCACATTCTATTACGAATCAGACAGGGTGCATAATAAAGCAAGTATCCCCACCAATTTGAAACACACCATCATACGAAAACACACCATACAAAATTTTATTAGTTTGATCACTACACTTCCATATACAAATAATTTTTTACAGAAAAACCATCTTTTTACAGACTGTTATTGAAAGATAAATTTTTTACTGAACTTTTTATGAAAATTTATAATTTATATGTAAATCTAAATAAGAAATTTAACAAACAATCTGTATGTATTGTAAACTTTATTTGAGCGTGTACTGTTTATTTTACTTTAACTGATGCATATATGATTAAATGTACGTTTACGCATTTGTACATTCATACGCATTATACAAGTTCTTACTGATGTTTGAGTTGAATTTGTGGTTTAACCACAGAGCTTTTGAAAAAAATCTTCTTGCTAGATAGATTTGGGTGGGAGAATACATGAACTAATTTTGCCTACAACCTGGAACTCTTTACTTTTTTCCGTAGAAGCTCAGGGTATTTCAGATCGTTATCTTGTAACGCCTAGACAGACATCCGGAAATTGAGTATTTATTAGGGAACATTTTATGAACACTTCTACCAAACTTTTTTTTCTACGATCAATATTTTCAACCGCTACAGGATATAAAAATAGTATATTCAAAATATATAAGCCATTGCGGAGTTCTCTAGCTGAGTTCCTGTTTTAAATAGACATCAAATGTATAGATTCTTGTTGAGAAGTTTGATTTAATTCATGTTGTTTAAAACCAACCCTTTACCTTAATTCTACCCCTGTCTAAATGTATTGACTATGTTACAATACTTCAATGTAATAACGATTGCCTATATTAACAAACAAATTACGGACATTGTTGGAATTTTGACCTTTTCCCCAACTTTCGTTTCTGCTTCCAGATTCCAACGAATAACGAGAGGGGCGATTTTAGATCATTACAGCTAAAGGTGGGTTCTGATTATTCATATTTTAATATTCATTTCGGATGAACATGTGAATCCGTAATTCATAGTTTTCATTATTTTAATTAAAAGTGAAAATTAAAACATGATAGAGATGGGGGGGGGGGGGGGGTTAATATAAATATAAATCTTGTTTTGTATTTTTTTATTAGTGAAGGTTGACCAAGATACTTGAAGTTTCGGTTATATTGTTTGTATTTTAAACCAGTTTTTTTATCGTTTCTGGAGAGTACAATGTTGTAACTAGGGATTACTCTAGAGGGGGAATTTTTATACCATAGATATGTATAATTGATATAAAAGAGACGTAAGGATATTTGGAAGATATATCGAAAATACTACGAAACGAACAAAAATTTAGCAGAATGTTCCCCAATTAAAACACGTAAAACATATTTTACCCCACTATTTACCGAGTCTATTAGGTCTATGCTACTGCCTTTCGTAAAATTTTTCTGGCACCTTTGAAGGCGCATATCTCCAAAACAAAGAAAGTTCGTTAAAGTACCAAAAAGGTTGACTAATCTCTAGACAATCTTTAAAAAAAATCCTCGTAAAGTATTCGATGATAACTCAAACATCAACATTCAAAGTCAAACATTAACTCCAAAAGTAGGGTTCCTTTTTACCCGACTACGGAGGATTATGTGTTTAGCCATCTATGTATGTTAGTTAAGCTACTTTTCATGTTTTTACAAATATGGTGTCGTTAGCTTCGTGGCCCATGGTACAATTAACTCGCGCTGAATTATTCCACATACATTGTATACGTAGATGGAAGTATTGAAAGTCATATCATTCTAAATTGACATAAACACAATTTTATATAATAAGTATTTTATTAAAGAGAGATATCAAATTATACAATTCATGTAATAAATATATTAGTCTCCTTTATTTCTGAACAAATTTTTTGAATTTATTTATTACTTGCTATATTTCCACATGGCTTTTCAAAGCAAAAATTGTTTCAAATGTGTTTGAAAGTTTAATCCGTGTAGATGTTGAATGAAGGTTAAAAATATAACTTTGGAATCAACTATCAAAAGGAAAACAGTACCTTAACAAAAAAATTTTTTAATAATATCTTAAGTGTATCGTTTTTTGTTGTTGTAAACTTAGTGGTATCGAAATAAAAATTGTAAAGATGACTTCAAGACAAGGTAATCAATTTTTTTTACGTACACTTATTTGGGAAAATTTTTATTTTTTATTTAAATTGCAATATTTTTTTTTACTATTATCACTATAATTTACAAAATTAATTATTAATTTGAGTGCAAATATTTGGGTATGTACAAACTGATTTAGTAGGTGTTTTTTTTAAATGTATAAACAATTGAATATTTAAAATTTTGGTCGCAAAGTTAAATTTGAAAATTTTCTCTATAACGAACTTTTTAAAAATTTTCAAAAAAATTTCATATCAGTTAGGTCAAAAGGACATGCTTTTTATTTGAAATAACTATCCATAATATTTCGCATTTAAATTACACCTTTGTTGATTTTTTGAATAAATAAAAAATTTTTGAGGTTGTAAACTTTTTTTTTGAGTCACAGAATCCAAAATAGTTGAGTCATAGATTTCAGATTTAATTCCGCGTAAACAATAATCGTAATTTGCATATTACCTAAAGAGTTGGATGTCTATCATTAGGTTTTCTTATTTATGACGCTAGAGGTCATTAGTTACACGAAGTAGTAGTTTTTTTTCGTTTTAAATGGGTAAGAAAGGGTACAAGAGACAAGGTCAAATTATTATGATGTTTACTTTAATGTAATTGGAAATTTAATATATGTCCTTCATTATGAGACTTTTTGAACGATTCAGAAGCTTTAATTATTTTTTAAAATTGATTAAATTGTTAAATGTCTTATAAATTGGAAGATTCATTCGTTACTGATCAGTGTCAGATTTACGAAGGGACTGCTGTAGACAGGGATGGGTAAACGCCTTTTTAAACATATTTACAAATAAAGATTATTAAAATAATCAAAGAGAACTCTAGGTTTTTTTAAAATTATATTTCAAATTTTGCCCCTATTCCATAAGATTTACATCTAGATATTTAGATGGCAACGCAATCATCGTCAGTAGCTAAATTATCGTAAAATTCTCGTAGAAGTCCTTACTGTGAAAAAGGTTGTATTAAAGAGGCTCTTTTAAGGACGATTATTTGCGAAAAAGCAACAAGATTCATTTGACAGAAATTTAGCTTTTTTGTTGTAGAAATGACCTTTTTTATGATTTATTCAACTATCCGGATATTTGATTCTCCGGATCAGGTCCGGTTCCAATTAATATGGATAATTGGAGTTCTATTGTATAATAATTATAATATAATAATAATGGGATTTTACCTCCTTTTCTGAGACTTTATAGATTCCATAGTTAGTTGTTTAACCTTTATTAATTCTTTTAACGACACGTTAATTAATGTCAGTGGACGACAAGAAATTTGTATGTAGGCTAGGAAGTGGTAAGTTGTGCGGCTGCAGCCGACTTTGATAGAAGCTATGCCGATATTCATCTGGATTTTGTGAAGGGAAACTGCAGAAAACCTTCACAAGCATATCGGGTTAGTCCGTTCTTGTCTATACACCGACAGTTTAGTCAATTAAACGCCCCATTAATTTTAATTCAGAAACTGCGCCGCCGGGATTCGAACCCATAACCTCCCTGTTCCAAGTAGGCAGAGCGCGTTAGACCGCTCGGCTACTTGGGCTGGTAGACAATATGGAATAGAGGTATAGATGAGTATGGCTAGAAAATGTTTAAAGTAACATAATATTTTCTCCCGTCAAGGACTGAAAAATTGTGTTTAATTTTTGAAATACATTTGTTGTATGAACTGCCATCTATTGACAAAATTTTTGAAGTCATCATGTTGTGTATACTGCCATCTATAGGCAAATTTTTAAAACGTATTAGTTGTATGCATCGCTATCTATGCATAGCATATTTAACATATTTGTTTTATAATATGTTTTCCGACACCTCCAACAAATATCATTATATTTTAGTCAATGTATACAAAAACTTGACAAATTATATACTCAAACCTTCCTCGAGAACCACTCTATCCATTGGTGAAAACAGCATGAAAATCGGTGCAGTAGTTTTTGAGTTTATCGCGAACAGACAGACAGACGCGGCTGGGGGACTTTGTTTTATGCTATGTAAGGATTCAAATATAATATCGACATTATTAAATTTATATCTTTATTTTTCTTTTTCCACAGAGCGGCCTGTCTCGCTAGAATCGTGTTTGGCGTTGATTCGTAAATCTTTGAAATCGAAAAATATGGATTTAGAAGGTGGACATTTTGATGGGTACATTCCACATTTGTTTGTTGTATTAGGTGCATCGGTAAGTTTATATTTTTATTCTATTTTTCTAGCATTTTACTCGAAATAAAAAGTTTAATTCATTTTGTTAATGTCTATAATGGGTTTATCCACAAATTTTCTCGTTTTAATAAAGTTCTAAAATTTAGATCTAAATTAAAATGGAATGTATATATTTTACGCATGCGTTACTATTCATTAAAACTATTCAAACTTCTGACTAGGGATGTTGCGGATATTCGAATCCGCAATTACGGAACTTTCGCATAAATTTTAGCATCCGCAATGCGGATGTTGCTGGTTTTGTTTATTATTTCTGATTATGAATAAATCACAACGTGTTTAGACGTGTTTTATATGGATGTTTCTAGATGCGAGTGTACTGATGGTGCTCCCATTCGGCACTCGCTTACTTTGACTCGTGTCAAAAACCGACTTTTCATGGAGCATGGACGAGGCAAGGCGAGTCGAGACAAGGCAGACCAAGCATTGTGGGTTTACTCTAGTGCTCGTTATGCCGCATTTAAGTTGTATGGATTTAAAAAAAATTTATTTCAACAATTGTTATTGTTTGAGTGTTTCGCCTTGAATAATCTATTTGACAAGTGAACCAACAATGCCACCACCGACGCAAAGTGTGATTTAGTCTTATTTTAAACTAGATGAGCATGTCCGAGATAAATCTCAGTGTAAAATATGCAATAAAACATATTCTCCTAAGGGCTGTACAACCACGTCTTTGAGGAATCATCTAAAATCGATGCACTCGGAGCAGTTTAGTCTGTTTAGCGCAGAATTAATCTATGATCCTCTGCGAAATAGGATGGAACCTGAAAAGGCAGCGACTTTGCTTTTTATTAAATATATAATACACCACATTTTAAATTTGCATACTAAAAATTTGATTATAATATAAATATGATTAAAAATTAATACCACCTTTTCCCTTTATTCATGTACCTAAATTAAGTCTTTAAAAAAAACTTGACCTATAAATCCGCATCAGTGGATATCAAAATATCCGCATCCACAATATCATCCCTACTTCTGACGAGTTAATTAAGCAATTAGAATTTGAGTAATTTCATTTTTTTCAAAATTCAATTTTCATTTTTCAACCGTATAGTTTCATGAAAATCTATTTGAGAAAATAAAATATAAATAATTGAGCATTTTCTCAAATGGATCTAAATGCGCAAAACATTATACAAATTTGAAAACTTCATAAAACATAATTTACATAATTAAATATTGATATGAAAAAATTAACTCGTCAACCAGCAGGAATCGAACCCCGGACCTGTGGATTTCTAGCCCAACGTGCTTACCGCTACACCAAAGATGATTCTGACGTAAGAGCCAATTTATTCATATGACAGTATTATGTTAGAATCTTGTTTGGCGTAGCGGTAAGCACGCTGGAAATCCAGAGGTCCGAGATATAACAACGAATTCCTGGTTGACGAGTTAATATATTCATTACAATATTTTAAAAAATTCAATGACATGTTTGTCTATATAGTATATGCCAGTTCTTCCATACTATGTCTTACGTAGCCTTAATGGAATTTGACAAGTATTGTGTTGTGACGCTTAAGTATACACAAATAATAATATGTGGATAATTTTCATAACTGAAGTTTTGAAAATGATCTTGTAGGACCGAAACATGTCACGCATGAAAATTATATTTTTACAAATAAAAAAGTGTTTTAAGAGTGGAAATTGCAAATTATTTATTTTAAATAATAAACATATATTCACACAACCGATGAACGCAAGCGCACTGAAGCAAAATTTAGTACCTTGGCTAGTTGAGGCATATATTTTAAATTTTTATACTCGGTATATGTAAATATACAAGGGTATATTTAGTCCCGACTTTGTAACGCTTGAAAATATTGATCGCAGACATAAATGTTATTGGAATAGGTGTTTATAAAATGGCCTAATTCGCCCATTTCCGCATATCCGTCCGTCTGTGAACACGATAACTCAAAAACGAAAAGAGAAGAAGACGAGCTGAAATTTAGTGAGTGTGTTCTAGAGCTAAATATTAAGGTGAAGTATCGAAGTCAAAATTTCGCAAAAATTTCTTCAAATGTCCATCGATCCTACCTAGTGCATGTCAAAAATCACCATCTGTAAAATTTATATATATACTTATGGACATATATATATATATATATACATATATATATTTATATATATATGTCTGTAATCACTCTAGCGGTCACAGTTTTCATTTTATCGGAATGAAATTTGGTATTTGAGGCGCTTTTAGTATTCAAAAGGTCAAGTTCGTTAATGGGTAAAATCGGACAAGGGGAAGGGGGAGTTTAGAGGGAGGGGGAAACACAAAATTTGACATATCTCCCTTAATATTTGAAAGATCGAAAAATTTATAAGAAGTAAAATTGTAGGTAATAAGTTTTACTATAATTTTGTTTCTTATCATTTTTTCTGTTACACTAATATTTACAGAAATATTGACGGTTTAAGATTGAAAATTAAATTGCTTAATATCTCTGTACACATTAGAGTTTCAGCAAACATGATGAGGTGATGAATTGTAGCAAAGTTGATTTTCTACAACTTTATTTCTTACACATTTTTCGATTGTTCTAATATTAAGAGAGATATTTTATATTTTGTGTTTTCTTCCTATTTTATGGCCCCTTTTCCCCTTGACGTATGTCATTTATTAATAAAATTGGCCTTGCAAATACTAAAATCATACCAGATACGCCATTTTATTTTGATCAGACTAAAATTGTGACCGCTAAAAAGTGATTTATGTATTTTAAGGAAATTCGCTAAATTGAAGCAGCTCCTGTGTAACGAATTTTTTTAAATAAACAACTATTATTTTAAATTTTTTTTCATAAATTCAGTATATGCCGGGTATTTAAGCAATTAACTCAGTTAGTTGTTATTTTGACTTGTTTTATTAAATTTTTATCTTAAGCAGTTACCAATTTCATGATCTGTGCGACTAAACAAATATTCCTTATCTACTTCGTGTTCAAATTCCAAATTTTCGAAACTAACTCCAAAGAAACTGGACGTCAGATCTCTCTAAATTAATTTACTATGGCGTATTTACCATTGATTAATTAATTAACTTTTATCTTTAATTTATCTCTAACGCTCGAACAACCTTAACATTTTAAAATTGAAAAATTAGTCACACAAAAGATTGTTAACATTTCAAATCTCGGAGTTCTAATTAAAAATCCCTTCAAACGAATAAAAAATACCAATTTTTTTTTGTAGGTCAAGGGTTTTACAACAAAAATAAATAAATTCATTTCATTTTGAATGTTGCCAAGGTTAAACATTTTATTTATATTTATGACTAATGTGATTGTTACAATTTTAAATTTGCAATTTAATAGTTGTTTTTTTTTTTTCAAATACAATGAGGTTGGCATTCACATTACCGCGCAGAATGAGTGTTTAGGGTTACCAATTCTCCAATTTTAGACCGGAGACTCCGGAAAAATTAAGTTTTCTCCGGACTCCAGATTCAAAAAATTTACGGATGAAAATAATGTGTGATTCTTAGTTTTTAAGAAGAAATTATAAAAAGTATCAGTTAGTTATGTGTAATAATAATAATAATTAGAAAGAGGGGTACCGGAAATGGGTCCCTAGCACCTAAACCAAGGGGTCCTCTGTGCCCTCCTTGAGAACAACCTGTCATCCGAAAGCGAGACGTCTCCGAGTAAAAGGTGCTATTTTAAGCAGATGAAGTTTTAGGATTCTGTCGAGGGCAGACGCCACACAGAAGGCCCACAAATTCTCCGCCGGGATTGATCCCAGGACTGATGGATCCAAGGTTTCGGACCCAAACATTCTATATCTGACACTCTGCAGGTTTCTGTAAGTGCATATAACATGTATGGAGGTTTCATCGTCCTCCAAACAGGCCCTACAAGTGGGATCATCAGAGATCTCCAAGTTGTAAAGGTGGTAGTTCAATCGACAGTGTCCTATCAAGAGCCCCATCACCCTTCTCAACTGCATTCTATTGAGTTTAACCGAGCACAGTCGAATGGCCTAGCTGTGCTTATGCACAACTTGGCCTGTCGCATGCCCTGCGCAAAGTCGATATGAGCTGCCACCCATTGATTCGGTAAATTACGGGGAATCTTGCTATAGGAATGATAGGCTCAGGGGAAAGGGGCGTTTGAGACGACCCCTCTCGTGCCAACGTACGAGCGATGTACGATGTACGAGCGCTGATATATTGATATATGAAAATTGGGACCGCTAGAGCGATTATAGACACACACACTATATATATATATATATATATATATAAATTTTACAGATGGTGATTTTCGACATCTAGGTAGGGTCGATGGACATTTGTAAATATTTCTGTAAATCTTAGTGTAACAGAAAAAATGGTAAGAAACAAAATTATAGTAAAACTAATTTACTACAACTTTACTTATTATAAATTTTTCGAATATTAAGGGAGATATGCCAAATTTTGTGTTTCCCCCTTCCTCTAAACCCCCCTTTCCCCTCATCCGATTTTACCCATTAACGAACATGATCGTTCAAATACCAAAAGCGCTTCACATACCACATGGACATTTGAAGAAATTTTTGCAAAATTTTGAAGTCGGTACGAGACCAATAGCTCTATTTTCTTTCAGGAAATTCGCTAAAAAAACAACGAAGCTTTTGATAAAAAATAAAAATTTTTATTTTATTTAAAACATGGTTCTCCCAATAATACTATCTCTATCTAACTTAACAAATTATTTTCCGTTCACTCACAAACATTTCTCACCTCGATCACGCGAATACGAGCTTCATTGATGGAAGGTAACCATTCCTACAACCAAGAGCGGATTAATATAATTCACTAACCTAGGCAGCTGCAAAATAGTCACCCCTCCTTTTAAGGTACAGTTTCATGCTGTTCCTCGACTCTGACGTCGGAATGAGTCACGTGATCAGCCACGTGGCCAGTTTTGACGTCATCGTCGAAAACGTTAGAAATTGGAGTTAAACCAGCTTCTTCGCTTGAGGTCAATTGTTATTAATTAGAATTGATTTATTTTAAATTCGTTATTTTCATCCTATATTATCATCCACGTAGAACCATCAAGTTAGCTCGACGCCTAAAATAAGCGTTGGCGACAGAGGTTTGACGGCAAAAAAACAGCATCAACGCTCGGACGTCAAATCGGATCACGTAACTCCATCGACGCTCAATAAAATTATACTCTCATAAAATTGTAACTTTACTTACCTAGTTTTTTGAACGTATAGGTAATGTGTTAATGTTAGTAGTCGTTATATCTAGTTTAAACGATCAAAATTTTCCGTTCTAGGCAGCTGCCTCCTTGCCTATCCGGACCCTGCCTACAACTATTGTTTGAATTTGTTTTCCCTTAATTTTAAGATATGTAACCGAAAATGGTATGGTTGAATATATAACACCTTTATCCCCTTCCCTGCCCATCGCAAAACTTTATCGGAAGTTCACAAGCTCGATCACTTTGTTATAATCTTCTCTTTCACTCATCTGAAAATATGGACTTTATTTGGATTTTTTATGTTTATAGGGTGATTTAGCAAAAAAGAAAATTTATCCAACACTATGGTGGTTATTCCGGGATAATTTATTGCCAACGGAAACACGTTTCTATGGATATGCACGAAGTAAAATCTCTATTGATGAACTTAAGAAGCAATGCCATCAATATATGAAGGTAAGATAAACAGTGATGATAGGATTTTAACCCCTTACAAATAATTCCCACGCTATATTTTGACTTTACTGTTCCCCATCAACATATTTCACACCCATCTGAAATAAAATTATGCTGATTCAATGTTTTATAGCTAGGACATAGGACACCGAATTTATTAAACGTTTCTTTCGAAATTTCTAGGTAAAACCAGAAGAAGAACCAAGATATGAGGAATTTTGGCGTTTGAATCACTATTTTGCTGGACAATATGATTCAAGAAAAGATTTCGAAATGTTAAATCAAGAATTATTAGTACATGAACAAGGTGTGCCCCATGCGAATCGATTATTTTATTTAGCATTACCGCCGTCAGTGTTTGAACCGGTTACAGTTCATATTAAAAATGCCTGTATGGGCCAAAAGTATGTTCCAAGATATTTTTTTATTACAATTTTTGCTGTTAGACTGGAAACCTACGTCTTTTTCGCAAGATCTGAAACTTGTCAAAACATCCCTTAATTTAATCAAAAACAAACGGTTTTTCTGCTTAGAACTGTCTGCAAAATTTGATAATGGTCTACCATACCGAAACATGTCACACAATATAAATTGATAATTAAGTAATTGATAATAAAATACTTGTCAAAATTATAAATATAATAATGGAATTCCACAAAATAAAGTTCTTTACAATAAATTTAAATTTTCTTAACTTATAAGAAATGTTTTGACAAATTTCCTTTGCAAACATGACGTAAGTTTATGGTCTGACAGTTTTTAACTATTGCAATTTCCCCCGTTTCGAAAAAATGAATAAAACTACCATTTATATTATTATTTCTAGGGGTTGGACACGAATTATTATAGAAAAACCATTTGGCAGAGATGCAAACACATCCGCCAAACTGTCTGATCATTTAGCGTCCTTATTCACAGAAGAACAAATTTACCGTATCGATCATTATTTAGGCAAAGAAATGGTACAAAATTTAATGACATTACGATTTAGTAATCGTATTTTTGGTCCAACATGGAATCGTGATAATATTGCATCAGTACAAATTACATTTAAGGAACCGTTTGGAACCCAAGGACGGGGTGGATATTTCGATACGTTCGGTATATTCAGAGATGTCATGCAAAATCATCTGCTGCAAATATTAAGTTTAGTTGCCATGGAGAAACCAGCCACTGTACATCCAGATGATATTCGAAACGAAAAGGTAAGTTTTATATTGGAGGTATCTAGATTTGCCAAAACGATTAAAGGACATATGAATTTTAACTTAATTTAAAGGAGCCCTTAATTTTTGCATGAAAAAAGCTCGCAACAAAAATCTTTGTATCGCAAAAATGTTCATAACATACTCCCAATATTTTTAAACACCTATACGATGATACACGATGGGGATATATTCACCAAAAAATATTCACCCCCATTTTACATGCCAGAGATGTACCCTAAAAAATATTTTTTAAGTTTTTATTTCACAATTTTGTAAGCTTTATGGATAGTCATGCAAAATTTCAGCTTTATAGCAATTATAGTCTGCTAGTAAAACGGTTATGAATGAACAAGGCCAAATTATAATGGTTTCTTGGTTTAACTACAGATCCCTAAAAATGATTCGATCAATTTTTATAAAACTTTGGGAAAATCTCTATGGACTGAAGGTTGAATTTTTTCTCCTTTCCTGTTTAGAGGGGGTTTACAGTTTTTGGGCATATTGTTAGGCTAAAATAAAGATTCAAATTGGTTATTGAATCTATTTCTACTCACTCTTCTCACTTCGTAAGGATGTTTCAAGCACGGTAGGAGGTAGTAGAGTGGATATAATCGATAGGGAAGAGGTTAGCATTTCAACCTACCGGCAGTAGGTTCTAAGTGGCTCACCAGAGTGCGAACACGAAACTTCAATGCCATACCCTTCGATCTAAAATTCGTGGAGGTTGGGGCAGGAAACATAGATCTACTTAAATTTAGTTTTCAATTTCCGAGATAGCTTTCGTATTTTTGATATTAAGAATATAATAAAAATTTTATATTTTAGGTAAAAGTACTTCGTTCTATAAAAGAATTGACACGCGATGATGTCGTTTTAGGACAATATGTAGGCGATCCAAATGGTGAAGGTGAAGCACAATATGGTTACTTAGATGATGAAACTGTTACAAATAAACAATCAGTAACTCCTACTTACGCGTTGGCTGTGTTGAATATTAACAATGAACGTTGGGATGGTGTTCCATTCATCTTACGATGTGGAAAAGGTTTGTAACAATTGTAGGATCATCCACAATGCAATACCTCTCATTCCTTTTGGGAAAGTATAAAATCTAGAGGTATTTTATGTTCCCTGGCAATATCTGGTTGTCACTAAAACTTATCAAGAAGGATATAAGCCCCTAAACACTATGAGCATTTCTTTTATTCAAAAACTGAGTAGATCTGCGTGTTCCGATTTCTTTTTTCGATCTAAATATCTACTCCGCAAAATACAATCCGGAAATCTTCTAAGAAAAATCTGTGCAATTTCGAACCTTCAGAAATACCTGAATAAATTCCACACCGAAAACGCACCGGATTGTCTTTAAATTCACTGATATCAAAAGGACAAGACGAATGGTAGTTTGGCTCTAGCCTTGTCTAATTCTAATTTTTATCTTTGGTTGCTTATCGGAGGTTTTTTGAATAATATATATTTAGGAAGTGTTAAGAGTTCTACAACTCTTGTCAATTCAAAATCTTAACATATTGAGGTGCATGGTTCTTCAAGAGTAAATCTGTCAGTGGCCAAGTAGCCGCGCTTGTAAAGGCGTTGTGTGTACTTGGAACTGGGAGGTTACGGATTCGAATCCCGATATCAGCAGTTTGTCAGTTATTTAAAAAAAAGGAGCGGTTAAGTGACTAAACTTAAGTGAGTATGCTTGTGAAGGTTTTCTGCAGTTTCCTTCACGAACTCCAGATGAGTATCGGCATAGTTCCTATCAAAGTCTGCTGCAGCCGCATATCCCACTAATTCCTGGTCTACACACAAAAATTCCTTGTCCTCCACTCTCAGCCTCACATCCTTAGGCATCACAATGGACCTTATGGTCGAAGTGTGCCCGTCCAGGACAGCCGTTACAATCTATCTATCTATCGTAACTTATTGAGGTGCATGGTTCTTCAAGAGTAAATCTGTCAGTGGGCGTCCTTGCTCTTAGTCAGATTGGACATTATCCGATTGAAATTGCTAAGAATAGTTTAGCCCTATCTCAGTTCTAAATTGTTCCTCCAAACCGAAGCTCTTTTAGTTTTCTCAATCTTAAGCTCACTGAGATATGATCTTTAAAGATGATGCCGTAAGAGACTTTGAGGCTTCTTTCTTCGTCAGATTGTCTACTGTCGTTTTGTATGTCCTGACGCCCAGTAGGGAGTGGCTTTATTACCTGCCTAACATTGGTATTATCAACACAAATATTTTAGAATAAGCTAGTTGAAACACCTATTTCATATTTCGGACCTTTGAAGAGTCGGTTTTGTTTCGATTGGTTCGAAATAACTAACAATTCTGTTATAATTTTAGCATTAAATGAGCGTAAAGCTGAAGTACGAATTCAATATCAAGATGTACCCGGTGATATTTTCGAAGGTAAACCAAAACGTAATGAATTAGTCATTCGTGTACAACCTGGCGAAGCACTTTATGTAAAACTAATGTGTAAAACACCTGGTATGACGTTCGACATGGAAGAAACTGAATTAGATCTCACATATGGTGCCCGCTATAAGGTTAGTATATATTTTACTCTTATGGATAGTAAGTCTGTAGCAATTAGAAATATACCGTTCTAGTACATTATAGAGTGTGGAGATTAGGAGAAGTATCTCCGTGTATAGAATGTGTTCGTGAAATTGAGTAGGATTAAGATAACGTTATTATAGCAAAATTCCTAAAATTGTTAGAGTAGGACAGAATTAAACGGAGAAAGTCTTTTTACTAGTTTAAATACAGTTGAAAAAATATAACATAAAAGTTAAGCAATTGACAAGTTTCTACTCTGATTCACCGGTATGCTGTTATCTAAAATCGTATATATATTTTCTAGCCATACTCTAACATCTGTACATCTAACGCTAATTGCCTTTTAGCGCCATTCTGGCTATTTATTGACCTACTATCCAATTCCAGAATCCTATAGCAACTAAAGTTTCATATTATATAATAGGGATGTTGACTATTTTAGGAAAGTGTTTTATGCATGAAAATCTTGCATTTCAAATTGCGATTCAAATTTCGCTCCAAAACGCCAATACTTGTCACGTGACTGCGCTGTTACGTCACATGTTCCCAAACACTGGTAAACTGTTGGGGTGATTCAGAGTTTTTTCGGAATTATTGATAAAAAATATGAATTCTAAGTTTTATAAGTGTTCTGCGGTGTCTCAATGTGCAAGCATTGTCTCCGTATGACTGCCTCGCGGATCTAAAAATTGAATAAAACAATTTATTAAGTGAAAGACAGATCATAACCTCAAAATCATTAATTTCTTTTCAATTGTTCAGTTAAATCTTTCGAGATTATGATTACTATTATAAAATAGTGGTTACAGAAACAACAATTCTTGTTAGATTACTTACATGGAGGTCTTTACATTTCTAAATTCAGCAGAACAGAAGTTATTATTTGATGTAAAGAAATTGGCTACCGTAAGATAGTCAATTCTCGGCAAATTCGAATCCGAAATTCGGGTTTATAAAGGCAAATTTGCCTTTATAAACCCACTTTCCATTATGGAAAACTCCTTGCAATCGTTTTTAAAGGCAGTAGCAAGCAAATTTTGAAGAAATTACGCAGAAATCACTGTATAATATCTAAAACAACGAAGCTTTGTTGATAGCGCTTGGCGATGTTTGCGAACAAGTGACGTCATGCACTCTGATTGATGTTTGTTGTCACGTGACTTAAGAGCGATCTAATTACATTTTGTTTATTAAATATTAATTAAATCCAATAAATATAAAGAAAAATATTGTGTTTTTTTTTAAATTTCTATCATAGAAAATTATATTTTTATTTAAATACAGTCGTCCATTGTGTTATATTATGTTGAGACTTTTCAAGTTTCAACTTGAAAGGTCTTGAATCAGCATTTGACTTAAGTCAACTGTCTCATTGAGCTATCAAACATTTCTGTTTTAATTCTACAGGATGCAAAATTACCCGATGCATATGAACGTTTAATTTTGGATGTATTTTGTGGCTCCCAAATGCATTTTGTCCGGTCCGATGAATTACGTGAAGCATGGCGAATTTTCACACCTCTATTACATGACATTGAAGAGAATCAAATTAAACCAATTCCATACAAGTAAGTTTCTCAGACAACAAAAAATGCAAGAAAAATACTAAATGTTCGTTATTTTTATAGATACGGATCACGTGGACCCGAGGAAGCTGATAAAAAAGTACGTGAAAATAATTACGTCTACTCAGGATCATACAAATGGGTTCAACCAGCACATTTGTAATTCCAACTATCGAAACATTCCTAGTGATGAATTAATTACAGGAGGAGGCGCAATCATGGAACTAAGTACTTATATGGATAGCAAGAGCTTTAAATGTTTTAAGTGCACTTTTAGTTTCAAGAAAATTTAAGTTCCATTAATTAAGCCTTAGAATAAACACTGTTAGAAGTCATCAAAGAATATTCTAAAACATTCAATATTTCCAAAAGTTTCGACTCAATTTTAAAATAATTGTTAGACGCAAATGGAAATGTTTGTGGTCGACTGTGAAAAGACTTCTTCTAGCAGTATGTTTTTAAGGCTATAACTGTACAATAATAGCCCTAACTCACTTCTAGCCCTATTTAAGTTCATCACTGCAGAATCATTCCATTAAATACTCTTCAAAGCATTTCATTTGCCTGCACTTCAAATTTTTTTTAATACTCTGGTTTTTGTGAAATAATCTTTTTCTTCTACCGGTATGAAATATTCGAACAAAAATTAATTGAAGAAATTTTTTTACCATCCAAGTTTATATACCATCAGATCTTTTCCTAGTTGGTGTAGGAATCTTTAAGAAGCGGAAGAAATTTCTTACCAACGCTTTCACTTTTGAATCCTTCATAATCACGTCATTGTGTCTCCGGTGGGAGGGGTTATAAATTTTTAATAAAAAGAATTTTACTTGTGTCGAAAAAAGGTTAATCTGAAAAAGAAATCAATTCGAGTAAGTGATCAGAAAACAACACGCACCTGATACTGTGATCGTTTTCACCATGGAAACTAGACAAGGAGACCGAACTGAAACGGGAGAATTGACAAAATATATCAACGTAATGGTAGAAGTTATATTTACTTTTTGTGCCATTAGCGTCGCTAGTTTTCCTTTTGCACCGAAGTGAATATAGTATAATAAATAGGACTGAAGTATATATTTGTCATTTTGTTAGACTTATTATTAATAAATAAAAGTTTAATTTAATAACTGATTCAATAATCTTCTAAATTGATTTTAATAATTTTAATATAATTGATTTCTACTTAATTTATTTGCATTTTTACAATTCCAACTTTACAGGTTACTATTTAATTATTCGATGTTTTATAATTATTTTGTTTTTTATTGTTATGTAATTATTTTGCGAATTTTTAACAATCACTTATTTCAACTAATTACTTTATTTCATTTATTAAAAAAAGTATTTTATTGGAAAAATACTTTGGCTGCAAATAATTTTTATAATACTACATAAATGCGTCATGTTTTTCAATTCAAACTCGCGCTTTATACTCCCTCCACTGTCTCCGGTGCAAAAGGAACACTACTGACATCTTATTTTTGTCAACTATTTGTTTACATGAAGTTCGGACTCCTACATGGTTTTCACACAGATTTTGAAAAAGAATTTCTCAAAAAATATTTTCTTCGAAATTTTCATACATTTTCGACAATAAATAAAGCTACTAACGATTTCTTAATATTTTTTTTACTGGTTTCCTATTTTTTTTGACTATTTTTAATATTTCACTTACGGTGGGACCATCAATTTATATTTAAATTTGTTTAATATTAATATCGGCTTAAATTAAGCTGGGCGATAAAATTTAAGGTTTAATTATGTTATATTTAAAATGTTTTTCAAACAAAAAAAAAATTGTAATTGCTGTTATTAATTATTTATTAATTTTTTGTATTTTTTATTTCTTTTTATGTTTTTTTTTTTTGAAAAACAAAAAATTTTTAGGAAAATGTGTGCAAATAAATCAATTTTTAATTGAATATACTTTTGTGCATAATACTCGATAATAGTTGAAAATGATTGGAAATATATATTTTTAAATTTAAAATTTCCTTTTTTTATTCCTGTTGTTCCTTTAAATCCCTAAATTTTACTAATCAACACTATTTAAATTAATGTGAAAAAAATTGAGCTATTTGTATCCATAAAAATAACGCTCATTTTTCAAAATTATATATTGAATTGTGTGTCTTATTCGTTCTGTTTTCGAAGAAGTACTTCAGCTAACAGGTGTTCATTATAAATATGCTAACAACTTTTATTCGAAACATTATCCCAAGAACCGAATGAAAGGTAAAAATTTCAACATTAAAATTTTGAAAAAATTGAGCGGTACTTAGTGGGTGCCTTAACTCAAGGCCTACCAAATTCCCGGGTCAACTATTGCAGAAGCCTTTAGCGATGTCAAATAATGATTTTGCGAAAATTTTAAGTAGCTGATCGAACGTTATGATGAAGAAAGACATCAGTGACAAATTTCATGAACTAATTGTTGTCTCTCCCTGCTTGTCTGGAAAGTCGTATAAAAGACTCCATTCCATCAAACAGATCGCATATTTGTTGTTAAGGATGTCCAGCATGGAACCACTTTTCGACAGATTTTGTTGATTTTTTTTTCACATGCTAAAAATAACGTTTTCTAATAAATCCCGAAGTTTCAGAAATTTTTACCGTTTAGAACGCGAGATAATTAATAGCATAGTAATCATTCTCTCTCACTCTCTCTCATTAGAAGCATGTAAAATTACATGCCCGCCCAACTATTATCTGTTGTATAAAAAAAAATACTCGTCAGAATTTAAAAGGATATTAAAGATAAATATTAATTAAATTTTTTTTAAAAATCGCGTTTTACCGTTTTGTTTTCGAAATATAAAAGTTTAAAATTATTTTTTATTTCAAAATTACATTAATAGTGAATATATATGAATAGTGAATATATCATGTGTTGTGTATGTGTGTTTATGTATTTGTTCTATAATAAAAGCAATCCGATTTTTTCCTGATTATATAAACAGTGCTGGAGAACTACCTTAATAGAACATTCTGTTTTGTCAGCTAGTTTTCTGGATGTTTGCACTGCCTTAATGATATTTTTATCAATTCCAATTATTGTTGCTTAAGCTGAACGTTCATTTTCGAAGTTAAAAAATTACCTACGAAGTAGGTAATTTAAATTTATCATTTTGTTTACTAAATAAAAAACAAATTTATATTGATTTCACCTCTGTTGTATTGTGAATGTTTGTATTAAATTTTCTCGAAATACTATATATTGTTCCTTTCAATGATCATATATTGTTGTTACTCGCACAGCTCGCAAGGGTCCTCCGCCACCTTGACCCCCGTGGTGGCCTTCGGACGCATCCCTCTAGCATGAATAGAAGTAAAAAAGGTAATTTTTGGACTTTCTTCCTATTTGTTCCGCGTCGAATGCCAAAAAACCTGCATTCTTCTAGCATGTCTAGATGTGGGTTAGAATTTGTATACGTGAGTCAGTGAGTTTTTTTGTTAAGTAAGCGGGGGGGCAAAAAAAATTTCACCTAGACCCCGCTAGGTTAAGCTACGCCACTTTATTTTTTGTAGTTCGGTTAGTCACATACAGATGACTCTTCTCTACATATTTATATTTAATATTATTAATAGTATTTACAGAAAGCCGATGTAAATTTATATTAATGACTAATTCATTCATAGCTTAGTAAACCGGTAAATATTTATTGAATTACAAATCTGAATAAATTTCTAATTACTTTATTAAACAGTTTAGTTATTTATTTATTACTTTCTGGAATGTCATATGATTTCATATTTCCTGTATCAAAATTAAATTTTAGCAAATTTCATTTCGAATGTTATCTAAATCGAATTAGAACGTCACAACTTATAGATTTAACTGTTCAAATACTCTGAATATACTTACTTCTTTAGTTGTTCGTGTATTGTTTATTACGCGTAAATATATGACTTGTGTCTTTTGAATAAAGGTAGGGGAACCCGGGGCAGAACAGGATACTTAGTTGAAAATATGGTTTAAAAGTACAAAAAGGTTTATTAAGAGATCTGCAAATATTTCTATGAACACACTATAATGTTATAATCACAATAAAATCTATTTTGACAAAATGGAAACCCGACTTCAAAAATCAAATATTCTAAAACAAAAAATGCACTAAAAAGTAAAAAAAATAATTGCATATTCTTGTGCCAATTTCAGTTCACCTAAGAAAAAAAATTTAAATATATGTGTACAATTATTGTTATTTTTGGAGTCGGTGTCAGCATAGAGAAATTCACATAACTTTTGGACACCGCCTCCAAAAATAACAATAATTGTACATATATATTTAAAATTTTTTGCTTAGGTGAACTAAAATTGGCACAAGAATATGCAATTATTTTTTTACTTTTTAGTACATTTTTTGTTTTAGAATATTTGATTTTTGAAGTCGGGTTTGCATTTGTCAAAATAGGGTTTATTTCTCGCTTTTTAGTGACTTTGAAGTTCTGTAACTTATTTTATTTGTCTAAATATTGGTAGACCAACTAAACGACCTACAAACTTTTAGTGCATTTTTTTATAACACATTTTTTTTTATCCGTTGTTTTTTTTTTTTTTTAATTTTTAGTAACCAAACCCTTTAAAACAAAAACAAAAATTCAAAATCGGTTCATAAATGACGGAGTTTTGAGGTGACACACATAAAAAAAAAAAATAAATAAATAAAAAATACAGACGAATTGAGAACCATCTTCCTTTATGAAGTCGGGTTAAAAATACAATAATATTGTAAGAAAATAAAAGAACAATATTTTTTTTTCAAAAATAGAAAATTATGTCATCTGCCCCGGGAAAGCAGAACGAGGTGGTAAGGACAGGTTATTATAAACACTTATAAAACTAGTGGAAAAGCAGAAAAAAACAAGTTTATGCACAAATTTCATTTACTAGGGCAGCCTCATCATCTTCGCTATCTATTCCCACAGGTGAAAAATGAAATTACGGGACTCTATTGTCAGTTGTGTCTACTGGAAGACATTGTGAAACATTGCGGCAGAATGGGGTACTTCATTGGACAGAATGGGATACCCCATTCTGCCCCAGAGACACGATTCGGGTTAGGAGGATAAGTTCACACAATAAAGATACGTAAACAAACATTTAACTACACCAAACTAAAGACAATTTAACGTACACTCCCGTTCATAAAAATTGTACCAGTTGAAACATTCTAAGTGCTACTGTATGTAATATTATACATATATTTAGTAATATACTCGCGTCATTTAAAAGTTTCGTTTTTAGCGTGCCACGCGGACATGCGTGCATGAAATGTAAACTTATAGCCTACGTCATTCGAAAATAGTGTAGTTTTCGATCACCGAATTTTTAGAATCGGTTCAATAGTTCCAGAGATTACTCCCTAAATATAAGTACTATCAACTGACCCATATACAGACTTCGCACTGAAATTGTATTTAAACTATTGTTTGTGTAAAAAAATGTATCATACAAAAGTTGTTTCTCACAGTGTTTAAATTTAGGTTTTTATCATCTGCCTCACGGACACAGATTTAGTAGCTTCCATGCGGTAACGGATGCATGCAACAAAAACTTTTTATAGCCTATGTCACTCGGGAATAGTGTAGCTTCATATCAGAGAAATAATTTTTAGAATCGGTCCTGAAGTTCCAGAGATTATCCGTCACAAACAAACAAACAAATAAATTTTATCTCTTTATATATTAGTACAGATACATGTATATTAAAAAAAGTTGCATACAAAACTTGTTGGAAATAAATTTTTTATGAATAAAAGTATTGATGTGTTTTTTTTTGTAATTATTGTAGATAAAAAGATATGCGTGATAAAAGATTTGGAGGTGGTTGCTCCCTTGTCGGATCAGGTTCTCGCAGGGTTAGGGCCGTTTCTGAGTATATGACCGGCTGTGTGCCAGTATGTACGGCCACCTCCAAGGTAGTATCATATAAAATAAAAAACGCATTTTTAATTAGAATATTAATAGCTTTGTAGTTCATGGGAATCATGTAATCCATAGTTATCTTGAAATCAGATAACGCCATTTCCAGAACCTGTAGCTCAAAAACCAAGGATTTCTGGGATTTTTGCCCATGAGAATTTCTGATCGAAAGGTTATGTATAACTTACTTGATTTTGAGCCAATTTGACCGAGAGCCAATTTTCATAAGGATTCTGCGAGGTCCTTTCAATTCACTACTTGTTTTTTTTTCTATCTTCTTTGTTAATTTTTTTTTACCGATTTAGCCGCCTTTTAATTTGAACGCGCACGCAATGAACGCTTGCCAGACACATCCCTGCGCCGCAGGGTTGCCTAAGCAAGTGATTGAAGTTACCATGTGTACTATATTTTCTGAAAGTTTCATCCCCTAATTAAATGAGCGCCGTTTTTTACGGTCGCCGCTTCTACTATATAGACCATTAAAAAAGAATCGATTTTTCAAAAACATTTGAAAAATTTTGATTTGATTACTTCCCCCACAAAATACGCTTCCGTTGACTAATATATTAACATCGACGCAAAGTATTATATAATAAAAAAGCTTTTTTTTTCCAGTACATCACAAATAAAATGTAAGCATATACGCTTCGATTAAAATTTCAATTCAAAGCTTTCATTCATAAAATTTGCATACAAAGCTAAAATAATTGTCCTAATTGGCTCGCTTGAAATGTAAACTGTTTAGATCAGAACAATGAGCTTTTTGGGTCAAGGCTATTCTCTTTAATTCGAAATATTTCCGTATACAGTAACAATATTTTTCCAGTAAAATTATGTTTCGAGATTCGTATATTTCAATACAACGAATCCCATTTCGGTAATGTATTAAATTCGAACAGAGAAAGATTACATCTGATTGTCGAAGTGTTAGAAATAACTCGCTTTATAAAGTATAATATAATAACACTTAAAAATATATTGTAACAAATCAATATAAAGTCGTTGTTAAAGACATGCGCATTGTTGGCCATAGCAGAAAAAAGAAATAATAATTAAAATGTATATTTAAAAAAATATTAATAAAAAAAAAATGATTTAGTTCTAAATATAGCAAATCAAATTAAAGTTAATAATAATTTTGTATTTTTATATTTAAATTAATCAAATACTTTTAACGTTATTAAATCTACTTTACAAGATTTGTCGAATTTTTTTCCCGAGTTTAACATCAATTCAAATATTAAAATATTCAATACATGTTATTTGCGCATTGGGGATGAATAATCATGTTCTCTTTATCTAATAAGAGATAGATATATAGAAGGGTATAGAAAATACGGTAACGAATATTTATAAAACAATTGAATAACGTATATTACTCACCGTGTAAATGAAACACCACTAGAATGTAGTATTATCAATATTTCAATTGATTTTTATATTGTTCTCTCTGTTTAACGCATAGTAATTGTTATAGTTTGATCTTTTTTTCTATGAGATTCGAGTTGAATTTGAGTATGATTCTATGTGTATTTGTATCCCCACCTCAAAAATATTAACTCTAGTTTAGTTATATGAAGGTAAGGACTTGTGACAAATTAAATGAAATTTGACGCTTAAAAGAATAGATATTTCAAAAAGAAAATGTTTATAAAAGTGTGAAATAGTGTTGTTGATATTTTCCGTGAAAATTCATTCTTGAACATTTTATAAATTTTGAGTAATTTAAGTATACTATACAATATTGTTGAATAAAACTTATTTGATTTGACATCCATTTGCCAAACTTAACAATGTTTTCGGGACTTACAAATCAAGTTACCTCTTTGTGGGGATCTGCTAAAGGGGATCAAGAGGAACAAGTACCAACCCCAACTGAAACAGATCCAGCAAAAGAAATAAATGTTACGGCAACACCAACAAATCCCGATGATTCTAGGTAATTGAAATGTTTTTCTTCTTTTTGTACCATATTTTTGAATATAATTTTTCTTTGGTTTGTCTGTTTAGTCCTACTAAGGGTAGTAAATTAGAAATGTTGGCTAATGTGAAAAGTCAAATGACGGGATGGTTAGGATCTGGTGTAAGTGTAATTCCTGGTTTGCGTGGACGACAAGGAGGTGATGGGGCTGAAGATACTACTGGTATTTCTGGTGGAATTGATAATCCAGCTCAAGATCCTACCAACGAATCACCCATACCCGGTTCGCCTAGTAAACAAAAAGATGATGACGATAATTCTAGGTAAGCTATACAATTTTTTTCGGTTTGTTTTTCTCCTTCTTAGCAATATTTTTCTACTTTTTTGTGTTTAATCTTTATAAAATTTTTCTCTGGGCTAATAAAATTTTCTGCCAAATTTAAACCATATTTGTGAATGCATTATAATCGATTAGCCGTGTATGCAATATTGTCACCCGTAATACCATCTAGTCTGTTTTTTATGTACTAATTACGAGTGTAATCAATTTTTTTTTGAATTTGATTATTGGGGTTATAGTTTTGTTTCTTTGCGAGAAACAGACAAAAATGTATTTTTGTCGCAAATAAGGTGTGGAAAATTTTTCCCATTATCTAGGTTAATGGATTCTAGAGAGGTTATGCTAATTACGTAATACATATTGTTGAATTATTTTTATGGGAAATAAGTAAACGGAAAACGGTCGAATAAAATTTTATTTAGGTTGAAGGGGGTGGTTTTTATTTCGTTAATTATGTAATAGTTTTGATTGATAAGGGTTGTAAAATTTTAACATATTTATGATTTGTTTGAAATGTTTCATGAAAAACTTTATGTAAATTAGTAGTACAGTTCCTTCGCTGAGAAAAACGACAGTTTTGTTCCCATTCGAAAGAAAACATTCTAAAATAGCTTTCATCCACGTCTACTTCAATGCAGATACGGAAATAATTTACTCCTCAAAATTCAGGGTAAAAATCCATTTTTTTCTTGAATAACAAAAATTGGTTGTTAAAAATTTTGATTTGAAAAATTTTCCATCGTTATCTGCAAAATAACATTTCCTTATTTATTTTCTGACTTTTAAACATCTGTGAAATTGGGATTCTGTATAAAATCGATTTTGTATTCAGATGTTTATTTCTAAAATGAGAAATAGCGTTCATAATTCTGGATTATTGAGCTGAAATTTAGTTTCAAGTTGAATCAAAATAAAATTATCCTAAAATAAAATTAAGGGGTGAAACTAACTTGAAATTAGGTTTTAGTCCAATAATAAACGCATAAATTTTGAATATACTTATCTTTCTTCGATTTAGAAATAAACATGTGAAGAATATTGATTTTATTCCGAATTCCATGGCCACTTTGATTTTTTGGAAGTCGGTAAAAGAAATTTTTTTACTGAAGATCCATATCGATGGCAATTTTTTCGTCCATAAATTTTTGACCCCTTTTTCGTTAGAATGCATAGAAAATGGCTTATTTGGAAAAAACTGATTCTTAGTCCCGAAAATGGGATGAATTTGAAGGAAGTGTTATATTTAAGGAAGCACTAAGAGCGACAAAAGTAGCGTTCTATTTTCAAAATTTATAATTAATTTGTACCTTATTAATTCGTTTTTTTGGAAAATGTTTCGAATAAAAGTTGTTCATTTAATTATAATGAACAACTTTTATCCGAAGATTTTTTTCGAAAACCTTATAAATAAGGAACAAATCAATGATAAAATTTTGAAAAAATAACAGTACTATTGTGGCCATGAAAGCTGTATTTTTCTTCCAGATGGGAACGTATTTCTAACCAAGGAAAAGTTATTTTATGGTTTGTCTTATGTAAAAAAAAAGTCCAGGAAAATATCTTGTTTCTCCTGGGAAATTTCCATATTTATTTTTGTAAATAGTCAAAAGTTGATAATATTCGGATTCCGAAGGTCCAAATTTTGGGTTAGATGATTTTTGTTCGTATAGCATAGTGAATTTCGAAAATACGGAGATTTCTTTAGTTGTATAGAATTTTTAAACCCCGCACTGTTTACTTGAGCGGGCTATGCCTCACAAAATCTATTCGAATTTTCAGATTAGTTGACTGAAACGGGATATCGTGGGGATTTTTTTTTGTAGCCCAGTATTCCTAATCTTTTTACGTTTCGATGTACTCATTTTTCTTTTTCTGATCCAAGTCTTTACTCTTCACGTGAAAATTTCATTTTAGCCACGTGTTTAAGTGGACTAATTTTATTAAGCATTTTGAGTTTGGTACCACTGTATATTTTTTTACTATTACAGCGTTACCTAACTTATTTTATCTATGATGTTTTTCGTTAGCTTCCAAGAAGCATCGTTAGATGGTGTAAACTCTGTGTAAAATCACCTGAAACGTCGAAGTTTTGATTTAAAAAAATCTAACCATACAAGTTTTAATGGTTATAATTACGGAAAAAAACTTGTTACCCAAATACTCAAAAAAATTTAAGTCTTATAATCTCAAATTTGAAACTCATAACCTAAATTTATAATCTTCAAACCACTTTTTTTAAATTCTCCACGAAAAAAGGGATGTTTGACGCAGAAGTGCGTTTTCGCTGGGGTGTATGAGGTTTTGAAGCTGGTATTAAATAGAGTGTTATGTACCATTTTTGGGGGAAACTCCCTTTCGAAAAGTTTAAATAAAAAAAACTGTTAAAGATGGTAGAAACAGTTAAAGGTCCTTGAAAAAACATGCAACATTTTTGGGGTTGATGAAATTGAGTGTCTGTTGTTATTTTTATGGATGGAACAGAACTTTTCTGGACTGAATAGCGTTGGTTCCATCTTATTTGAAACACCAAAATTGACAAACTATTTTTTGGAAAATTGCCAAACTGTGTAAATCGATTATTTTGAGCTAAATTGTTCTATAAAATCACTTACAAGGGTAGGGCATGTATTGGGATGGGACATTGAGGGGATTATAGTACCTCCTTAAGATTATTTATTGCCTAAGTAAGAAAGTGCGTTAGTTAACCGATTCCGAGAAAAAAAGCTCACAAAAAGCTTTTTTATCATGTTAGCAATGGCGTACTTGCCTTCTTGCCAGATAGCTAGGATTCGATTCTACTTTGGAGAAAGTTCTACAAGGTAGAATCGAATTCTGACTGTTAACAAACAAATACCGCTTTTTCGTGAGCTTTTTTCTTGGAATTGGCTCAATAGTGCGGTCTCTTACTTCGACATTCGAGAACCCTTAATCCTATAAAGCCTCATCTCGAGGTCAATTTACCAAGTCGTGTTCTCCCCTTTTAAGATCTTGAGAAATTATTTCCGAAAATGTTTAGTTTTGAGTACCTGCCGACGAGATACTTTTGAGCTTTTTTTACCCTTCTATATATAATATATAAAAGGGTATATTAAGTTTTGTCCCGACATTGTAACGGTTGAAAATATTGATCAGAGAAAAAAATTTTTGGTGTAAGTGTTCATAAAATAATCTAATTAGTTTCTAATTTTCGCCTGTCCGTCGGCACGATAACTAAAAAACGAGACGAAATAGCGAGCTGAAATTTGTTCTAGAGCTAAAAAGTAAGGTCCAGTTTGTGAATGGGGAAAATCGGAGCCCCGCCAGAGAGGATAATATCCATCTTTGAAACCGTAATAAGAGATAGAACAAAATTTTAAAGACAAAAAATTTTTTTTTTTAAAGAAACAACTTTTGTTTGAAACTCATTTCATAAATTCAGTATATACAAGGTATTAAAACAAATAACTCGTTGATTGTTATGTTCAATTGTTGTTAATTAAAAATCTTTTAAACAGTAGCAGGACAAACTTGTTTAAAAGGAGCAATGCAGCTTATCGCTTTGAAAACGGTTCTATTTTCCTTAAAAAGTGTAAAAGAGAAATAAAAAATTTAAAAAACCTCTGATATAAAAGCACCTCTAAAGGTAAAAACTGTAGAAAAGTTCGTTGGGGAATATGATAGGATAGTTCGTTAGGGAAAATGACAAAAAAAACGGTCCTGAATTCACTGATCCCAAAAAACCAGTTTAAAAAAATTTGTTGATATTTTTTCAGTTTTTATTTTAAACTCTTCGTATAATGTTTTTTTGGTCAGAAACATTAAACGGATTTGGGTCATGTTTACTACAGTCATAGAGGAGCTATACTGAAATATTAATACTTTGTCTCAAACAAGTACCCTTAAAAATTTCCCATTAAAATGTCATCTAATATACGTATTTATTCGAGTAAATAAAATATTTACAGGGTGTAACAGGAGATAAGGTAGCAAATATTGAGGGTAGATAAAGTGCGATTCCTAGGTTTGAAATATGTTCTCATCCAGAAAAAAATTTGGCATTTACGGAGCTTTTATGTACACGCCATGGAATACCTTCTTCCTGAAAATTCACAGTTTGGAACATGCTGAACAGTGTCAGCATATAACATCCTACATCCTAGTCGGGTTCCTTACAGAAAAAAAGGATTTAGATATTGATATGTCTCTCTCCGCAGTTAAGATCGGACTGAGACAGTCAAAAAGCTAATATATACTAATGATGACTACTTAGTGATTGAAATACGCATTTACACTATACAAATAACATAGGCACACGAAAAAATATCTTGTTCAACATTCTTATATATATTTGAGATAGCTGAATCCGAATTCGGGGTTGGTTTGACTCGGTTATGTCGCATTTTGTTCGAAACTAAAGTAAATTGATTTAAATGTTTCAAATTTCATCAATTTTTTGAGATTAGGAACGAAATACGATCTGTCTGAATCAAATTAACCCCGGATTCGGATTCAGCGACCCCAAAACCGTAAAGAAATGTTTGTCTCGCTTGGGAGATAACAGATCTTTTCCGTATCTCTGTAATTGATTAGAGGTGTACCTGACCTCTAGGGTAACCTTGGATTGCCGAGCCTTTCTAAATGAATTGGCGACTAGGTTCAGTGTGCACCCAGAAATGGTCCAGAAATGATGCAAAGTACCGAACACGAGTATTCAAAACATCTTGGTGTACTCTTTATGAACTGCAAGTTATTCCTGAAAGAAACCGTACTAGGCAAAGCCAATATAAGATGGCAAAAGGAACGTACTTGCGGTACTACCAGGCAGAGCTGACCAAAGTACAACTTAAAGCGTTCCGAAGATATTATATCTCTACGGGGATCGTCTATAGGCAACGTTATACCAGTCATCACAGTGCGTCACGAATATTGCCGGAGTTGCCATTGTGAGGAGGAGGAGCAAGAAACGATGACTCATCTTCTGTGTCACTGCGCAGCTCTTTCCTTTTGGGTCAACCATTCTTTGATGACCTCTCTGAGCCAAAGTCTACCCGCGTTAAAGCCCTATTGCTATACCTGAACAGCTCCAAATGGTTTAAGAAATAGTAGCAAAAATTGGTCAGCCCCATTTCGATATCACAATGGACCTCGCGGTCTTAGTGTGTCCCATTCAAGGACAGCCGTTACAACCTAATCTAACCTAACCAGTAATTGATTTAAGATGTGATTTTGGAAATTTTGTCCTTACTCTATGATACTTTGCTTATGTTACATCCGGTATATCTACTATCTCACTCATTTTCAGTAAATACTCTTTTTAATGTAGTTCACATGTATTATGTAGATTATTGGAATATTGGTTACAATTGGTAGCATTCTACTAGCTCGCAGCTAATACATTTTTAAATTGAATAATCTCGATATTCGTCGAATTTCATTTTCGATGTAATTAATAAATAGATTTAGTTATTACAAAAAAAAAAAAATTGTAAATATTATTTTAATTATAAATTGAGAGAATTATATGGAATTATGATGTCCCTGAATTATATATAGAATTATTTTCGTATAATACTCTCACCAATTTCGCATGACTACCAAAAATGAGAATTTGAACACTGACAGTATATAGGAATAAGCGAAAATATACGAATTTGAAAATTTGGTAACGCTGGACATTTTGTTAATATTTCTGGAGCCTTAGATCTGAGTTTCGGATAATCAACTATCCGGTCAGTTTATTTAAACAAAAAAGAAGCTAAATTTTTTTAAACTGATAAAGACTGAAGACAAATTTTCGATATACTTGGCTAAAGTTTTGCTTTTTCGCAAATAATCGGCCCTGAAAGAGTTCTACTGTACTCTCGCCATATTCATCAAAAATTTGGAATTGGGAAACAGTGAATGGCACTCCAATTTAAAAGTTAGTATCGCTGGACGATGGATTTGTTACAATTTCTAGAGCTATAAATCTGAGTATGGATTCTCGGAACTGTCTAAGTGTGGTTCTTTTTTCCAAGTTTTTGTAGCCGATGTGGGCCGAATCCATGTGAATTTCGAGAAAATCTTCTGAATAAGACTTGTTCGTTATAAAAATACCACCAGTTACTGAAGAAATTGTAGATAATTTGTTCGTACTACAAAAGTTGATCCCTAGAATTTCAAATTTCAAAAAGGCACTTTTCAAAAGTCCGCCGTGTTGCGTGACGTTATTAATCAGTGAAATGTCTGTCAATCGTGCCTTGATGTAATAATTCAATTCACAAAACTTCTGAAAATGGTGTTTTCCTCCATTTCTGAGACTCCATGGTCTATAACAAAGGCCACCCATATCATTATTTTTTAACCTTTATTAATTATTTTAATGATGCGAATGGAGGACAAGGAATTTGTATGCAGGGTAGGAATTGGTAGGTTGTGCGGTTGCAGTCGACTTTGATAGGAACTATACCGATATTTATCTGGAGTTCGTGAAGGGAAACTGCAGAAAACCTTCACAAGCATAGGCGGTTACTTCGTTCTTGTCCATACGTCGACAGCTTAGTCGTCAATTAACCGCCTCATTAATTTTAATTGACAAACTGGTATACGAACCCGTAACCTCTCAGTTCCAAGCAGGTCGAGTGCCTTAGACCGCTCGCCCACATGGGCTGGTCAGAAAAATAATTTATTCAATGCTTTTATTATTTTTTAGCCTAATCTTTACCAAAAATTTCCGGAATATTCCATTTACAAACTCATGTAGTATGCTCAACTTCTTAAAGGAACGCGAGTAAAAACTTCTTGAGCCGCTCGTAAAAGAAGCTTAACAACTCAATAATCCGAAGATTAATCTAAGTTTCGTCTTTTTATGTTGCAATTTTATTTGACTATATTGTTAAAAAGTTGATTGTATTTTAAAACAATATGGAGAAAATAAGCCAATAATAATAAGCTGTCAAGTAACTCTGATATAATTTAGATAGTGTTTAATACGTGCATGTTATGTAAATTGCCTATAAAGACTAAATTTAATAAATAAACGAGTAAATTGAATAAAATATGATAATGATATAAATTTGTATTTATACTCTGTGTTCTACTGAATGTTCCAAAGTTATCAACTTTTAAACTTTAGTTTTAAAAAAATACTTAAGAGGGCAAGGTGAAAACTTCTCAGCCTAGTAGTGAACAAATGAGTTATATATTTGGAAAATGCATTTATTTCTCAATGTAGTTAGTCACTTTGTCCAACGTTTCCCAGAAGTGCGATTCTGAAAGTTCTTCAAATATCCATTTATCGCTGCTTTTACCTCGCCATTTGACCAAAGACATTTTTTTCCAGCCACAAGTTTCTTAAGATTTGGGAATAGATAAACGTCAGAGGGAGCCAAATCTGGCGAATAAGGAGGATGTTACAATTCAGAGTCCAAATTCATCAATTTTGCCATTACCAAAGTGCCTTTGTGGCCGAGTGAAGGCCACTTTTTCGTCTAGCTGGTCAAGATGTGCGTAGTATCCCCTATTACTTTTTTCACCTTTTGGTAGGTAGTCAATTAAAAGAATCTCTTTTGGAATCCCAAAAAACACTAACCGTAAACATTCCAGTCGATGCAATTGTCTTTTCTTTCTCGGTCGCATACAAAAGAGAACTTAGACATATAAAAAAATTTGGGGTCATTATACAACTCTTCAGTGGCGGATCCGGGATACAATGCCCCCGCCTTAAAATTAAACAAATTCTATACAAATATACTTTTTTGTGTGTAGATTTTGGTAAATAAAGTCTAGATAGCCTTACTGGTTTAAATTCGACCTTCCCTTTCACACTACTATTAGGTTAGAGTCCAAATTACAATCAAGAAATTCTATGGTAGACTAAAACCCCCCCCCCCATATTTAATTCCTGATCCACGGCTGCTGTTGTATTGTTTCTAATCATATGATTGGAGCAAGATGGCGGCGCATACAAATGAGAACATAAAGTTTGACATTTGAGGTTAAGTTATCAATAAAAATTAAATGTCATTGTAGAAAGAAATAAACGAAATCATATCCCGTAGGAAAACGATAATTAAAAGTTATCCATGCATCAGAAAATATGGTTTAAATTTGATTTGAAAAATTGATATTAAAAATAAATAAAATAAATTTAAAAAAATGAAAGGAACACATTTAAAAAAAAAAAAACACCTCCATGCTGGTAAAGTTGAAACACTATTTTCTTTTTTTACCGGTTTTACAGCAACCGGTACAATAGGGAAATGGGCAGAGAGTAAGTTTTTCAATTTGCAAAATAATATTACTATATATTTATTATATACTTTTTTCAAAATCCATATTATATATATTTTATTAGAATTTTTTTGCACTAATTTGCATATATAAAAGTTTTTACAATTTTTTACAATATACAAATTTTTTATATATTTTTTTTATTTACTAATTTAATTATGTAGTGGGTGATTTATGATATCGGAGCAATAATTAATTGAGATGATTTTTCGAGCTATTTTCACGTGGAAAAGGATATTTTCTTCTCCAGAAATTGGCACTCTTTGATCTATTAAATTCGATGTTTTTTCAATGTTCTCGATTTTGTTTTAGAAATCCAGAAGTCTCAGCTTCGATTTCTGGTGTAATATCTCGAAACTGAACAAAATGCGCCAAAATCTTCTTGTAGTGGATTGAACGTAGAGTGTTTTCCTCCTCGGAAGTGGGGTTAAAAAAACTCTTCAATCAGTAACAAACGGTTCCGTAAACGTCGAGGATCCCTCAAAATCAGTAATTCCTGTTTAGTGAAAACTTAGGAATGTGATAAAGCGCTAATTATAGGTTTTTTACTCTGGAAATGTTGGATACTCTGTAATGGATATGTCCACAAATCTTTCACCTAAAGAAACTCTCCGAGATTTGATTCAAGCGGTATAATTATGGAACAAATCAAATTAATATCTATTGGGATCTCTATCTATTGAAATATCAAGGGATGGAGCTTAATATTTCAACCTATTAGCAGTAGTTACTAATTTGTTCACCAGAATACGATCACGAAACTTGTTGGTCGAAGAGTATGTCACGGGTATTAGGGTAGAGAACATCGTCCTATCACCATTAGTTAATAGTTTTCCCACCAGAGAGCCTATTCAACTGCTAGAGTTCCCAATATAGATGACTGCAGTTATGTTAAATCCAAGAGTTTTTCTTGTTCAAAATACATAGAAATAACTCGAAAATCTTTCTCCTATGACATCATAAATCACCTAATTTTAAACCAGTTGGCAATTTAAATGCTTAACTAATGTTAGTTATATAATTTTTTTTGTTAATTTTACATAATCAATTTTCTTTTAAAAAAAAAGCAAGGCCTTAATTACGTAACATTATACAAAATAATAATAATTTATTAAAAGTATTTACTGAAATTCATAAAAACTTAACAGATACAGATATTAAGGGCTTGCGCACAGAAATAGAAATGGGGTAAATTGAAATTAACCGTAATTGATTCAACTACGCGATGAAATTTAATTTTGAGTCCACTCATACATAACTCAATCCATAGCCAAGTAGTTCGTCACACCAAGATTTAGCACTTGAACTATGTTTACAGGAAGATTATTAAAATAATCAAAGAGAACTCTAGGTTTTTTTGAAATTACATTTAAAATTTTTCCCCACTTCCTAGAACATTTATTTGTATTTTATAAATACGTATTTCGACTACAATGTAGTCATCATCAGTATGAATTAGCTAATCGTAACTATCTATGGGATATGGATTCAGAGATATGTTGTAGTACATATTTGTATATACGTATTGGGAAACTGAGGATTTAAATACGCTGTCTGGTGGTAATAAAACCAACTAGAGATTGTAGGATAAATATGATTACGTAAGCCACGCCTCTCCCAAGGTTCCCAACCAATGGGAAACTGAGGATTTAAATACGCTATCTAGTGGTAGAAAAAACAACTAACGATTGTAGGATAAAAACTATATTATTACTTAAGCCACGCCCCTCCTAAGGTTCCCAATAGACAAGTATCGTATGTGTCACGTGTCTATCGGTACAGTTTTGGACAAAAATTATGGCTGATTATACTATACGTTGCCTCAGTCTTACTATACGCATACGCTCCACAATTTTTTGACAATATTGTACCAAGACAACTACCCTTAAGGTTATTCGCGTATTACGGCAAAGTAAAGATAAAGAGCTGAGTTTTTATAATATGCTATTAATCAATAGTAAATACACACAAACTTATTTTTTATCCTTTTGTGGATACGATAACTAAATAAGCCTTGTTTGAAACTTTTTTTTGCAAAAAATGACGCCGCAATTTCATTAGTATTTAAGCAATTCACTCAGTTTGTTGTTTCACAAATAATGTTTGATCCTATTTAATACAAGCGTATTATGCAGCCCAAAAGTAGCCCTTAATTTTTAAAATTTTTTAGTTGATTTGTGTGCCTTAGTAATTCGATTTTCCAAAAAATGCTTCGAATAAAATTTGGTCATAAATATACTAACAACTTTTATTCAAAACATTTTCCGATAAACCGAATAAAGGGTCAAAATCAACTATACAATTTTCAAAAAATAACGCTACTTTTGTGATCCATAGTATGTACTACCAAAGCTCATTCAAAGCATGTAAAGCTAAACGAAATAAATAATGAACGCGATAATCCTAATAGTAATATTTATTATTTAATAGCAACAAAAAAAAAAAAAGGAATAATCACGAATATTATGTGATAATCCAATATATAGTTTAATATTATTTTTACGACAATAATCTTCCATCCATTCCTGTCATAAATACAGGAATCAAATAATTATTATCTAATAACAGACCATAAAAAATAATATTATATCGAAATTTGTTTTCATATGTACACAGATAGATCACATATGTAGCGTTCTATTTAGAGAATTTCCTCCTAAAGAAAATAGAACTATTCCTCCTGTACCGATGTCAAAATTTTTCAAAAATTTCTTCAACTAGTTGATGTTACAAATCAGCATCTGAAAAATTTAAATATATATATATATATATATATATATATATATATATATATACTTATGTATGAATAAGGCGCTATATGTGTCTGTAGTTACTCTAACGGTCACAGTTTTGATCTGATTGAGATGAAGGTTGGTATTTGAGATACTTTTCTTTGGGTACTTGGCAATTTTTATGCGCAATAGCGGGAAATGGAGAGAGTCAGCGGCGAATGAATAATAGTAACTGACTCTCCCACTTCCCTGCTTACCGCAATTGCGCGCCTCAGATTGGTTACTTATTTTAATTAATAACTAATTACTTAAAATATGGTAGAGGACTTTTTGTTTCAGAATTTTATTCTCTTTCTACCCTATCAATCCCCTGCTGTACTTCCTGGCATCCGGTATATATATAAATATATATATATATATATATATATAAATATATATATATATATATATATATATATATATATATATATATATATATATATATATATATATATCCTTACATAGTATAAAATAAAGTCCCCCAGCCGCGTCTGTCTGTCTGTTCGCTATTTACTCAAAAACTACTTCACCGATTTTCATGCTGTCTCTTCACCGATAGAGTGGTTCTCGAGGAAGATTTTAGTATATAATTTGTCAAGTTTTTGTATACATTGGATAAAATATAATGATATTTGTTGGAGGTGTCATATTATAAAACAAAGTCCTCCGCCTTTCGATAGATGGTAGTAAGCAACCAATGTGTTAAATATGCTATTCATAGATAACGATGCATACAGCAAATACGTTATGCACAATATGAGTACTTCAAAAATTTTGCCAATAGGTGGCAGTGCATACAACAAATGTATTTCAAAAATTAAACGCAATTTGGACGGGAGAAAATATTATGTTACTTGGTTATAAGGGCGTTACAAAATTTTTGCGATGGTCATTTTTAACATCTACTAAGTAGGATCGATGAACCATTGAAGAAATTTTTACGAAATTCTATCATCGGTACAAAAACAATAACTGCATTTCTTTAGGAGAAAATTCGCTTAAAAGAAAGTATGATACTTTTAATAAATAAAATATATTTTGATAATGTTACGTAAAACTAAATTGTTTTGTTGAGTGATCTATTAGATCTATTACAAACTTGAACAATAGAAAATACAAAGAAAATAAGTTTATCTGATTCAAAAACTGTGTTAGAACCGGATGTTATACCGGAATTGAATGTGTCGTAATGATACCAATTGAAGAGATAAATTTTCCGTTACAATCTGTTGAATTTACACGAAAAAATATATTTATGAGACGATATAAAATATAAAAATAATAAATCGTATTTTTTTACGACCTTGGGAATAAAAATATTACCATAGTTGAATATCTAATGGAAATATTTTTAGAATAGGTAAGTAGGGATGCATCTGAAAATTTTTAGGGTTCCGTATTTAGAAATGAAGAACGGAATCCAACTGTTCAGATTTTAAATTGCCACCTAGGAGGGATGCACGAACCGAATTTTGCTCATGCGCAAACTTAAAAGTTACTTTCAAGCTCAAGAACACACATATTAGGTCATTTTATAAACACCTATACCAAACTGTTTTTTCTGTGATCAATATTTTCAACACTTACAAAGTCGGGACCCAATTTATATACAGTGTGTCCCATTGAAAAGTTTTTTTTAAATATGCATTTTAAAAAAAAGTTTCACAGTTTAAATGGGGGGGGGGGGTGGTACGTAATGGAATAATTGTATTTTTGTTCCATGCATCACGTGGTGTAACTTATCTTTTAACCGGTGCAAGATAGAGAAAAATCTTGAAATGCAAAAACTGTTTTATCTCATAAAAACAAACACCTTTTGTTTTGAAACTTTTTTTATATATATCCCCTAATTTTGGTTTAAATACGGCGTAAATTTTGTATTTACCTCAGACATATTGGATAAATGAAAAAGTGCTTTATTCATTTGATAAGAACTCATAAAAAGTAACAACTTTTGTTTCTACTACTCCTTTTCATCTAATATTTCTAGCGAAAATTTACACCACATTTTTACGGCCCCATATTTATACCAAGACTATGAGATGTATGGAAAAAGCTACAAACAAATGGTGTTTGTTTTTATAAGATAACAATTTTTTCAAAATTTCAAATGAACACTGTATATACAGGTATTATAAGTTTAGTCCCAACTTTGTAACGATTGGAAATATTGATCACAGACAAAAAATTTCGGTATAGGTGTTAATAAAATGACCTAATGTGTGTGTTCAAGAGATAAAAAGTAACCTGAAGCTTACGAATGAGCAAAATCGGTTCGTGCATCCTCCGCTAGGTGGAAAATTTCTATCTTTAAAACCTTAACAGTTGGGAAAAGAATTTTAAAACAAAGTTTGTAAATAAAATTTCGAATTCGCCCCTTTACCTAGATCAGTTTTTTTATATTATAAATACGCATTTCGACTACAAAGTAGCCATCATCAGTATAAATTAGCTAGTCGTCGTAATTTACTCTTTAACAATTAGAAATAGAAAATAGAGACCAATAGACAAAAATAAAAATAAATAGAAAATTAACCAAAATAAATTAAAATATAATAAATTTAATTGAAATTACTCTTGTTAAAATAGGGCAGTATTTTCAGAATATGAAAATACTGTTAATACTTAAATAATATTTAAAAACGAAATTAAAATCCGACAAATATCAAGGAAGCTATAAGCTTTTAAAGATTATTATCTGTCTCTTTCTTGCAAACATACTAAAAACGAAGTTTTACGTGTATTTTAAATGGTGAAAGTGTAATATGACGTCACATAACATATCAAGAGGGCTATCACTCTCTTCGTCTAATCGGGAATTTCATTCATTCATATCTCGCTTATTTTTAAAGTTATTTAAAAAGTAATTTTACCTTGATATTTGTCAAGTAAACATGCTTCAATTCAAGTGAAAAAAAATTTTCATGCATATTCCCTATTGTGTTTTACCAAACTGTGAAACTGTCACCAAATTAGCAACGAATTCATATCCCGAGACAATATAAGAGTAATTTAAATAAGAGTGAGGTTAACAAGAGTAAACTTGAATGAAAGAAATTTTAATAAGAGTAATTTCAATAAAATTTATTATATTTTAATTTATTTTGGTTAATTTTTTATTTATTTTTATTTTTGTCTATTGATCTCGATTTTCTATCTATTTCTAATTGTCAAAGAGTAAATTACGACCTGCTTATTTATACTGATGATGACTACTTTGTAGTCGAAATGCGTATTTATAATATAAAAAAAACTGATCTAGGTAAAGGAGGTGAATTTGAAATTTTATTTCAAAAACCTATAGTTCTCATTAATTATAATTTGATAATCTAATATTTAAAGTTTGTAAAGTCTAAAAGTCTAATATATCACTCTATATTGAGGTAAAAATGTTTCAAACAAAATATCTAAACCAAATTTTGATAGGCAGAAATTATTGCAAAACTAAAAACTGTCTAGACATTTTGTTCTTATGAGTGCAATAAAAAACAGTCGATTAATTTCAGACGAATATAGAATATTGATATAGTTTAATCGAAAAAAGTTTGATGATTCGAATTCAATTATTTTGGAAGATATTTCATAAGCGTTACCTTTGTTTATGGTTTAGAAATAAAATTTAGTAAACCAAAACGAACTAGCTTAGAATTCATCGTTTATTCATAGAATGATCGCATAGACCAGTAAAATTGTTTAGAAATATACATACTATAGACTTGTACAGATGATTCAGGCATTAGTACAATCAATAGAGAAGCCCGTTAATCTTGTCCGCATTGCACTAAATTACAGGAGTTATTTTAAAAAAAAATTAGGTTCAGTATAACGTACTGAATGTAAATGAACAAAATCCATACAAATTTAGACCCCGGAAGTGCCGCCATTTTGAGAAAAACTGTATCGACCTATATCGGCATTACCGTGCACTTTAGGTCAAAAATGGTAATAACCTTTCTTGTAGATAATTGAATTTCCTATTTTTTTGTTAGTTAATTTTTTTTTGTATCACTTACCGTTTACTGATTTATTGACTTTTTGACTGATTTCTCTTTTTCATCATCATACCTCATTTTTATTAACCTTGCACCCGTAGTGCAACATTAAACGCGTTGATAACTTTTAAAATATTATTTTTAGACAAAAAAGTTTTAAATAAAAGTTGTAGGTAATTTGATTTAAAAGTTCAATTATTAGCATTTTATTGTTTAAACAATTATTAGAACAGATATCGGTCAAAAAGTCAATAAATAAATAGTAATAGTCGTAAAGTCGTAAACGGTAAGTGATACAAAAAATTTAATAAAAAATTATGTACACGAAAGGTTATTACCATTTTTGGCCTAAAGTTATCTACAGTTTTTCTCAAAATGGCTGTACTTCCGGGGTCAAAATTTGTAAGTATTTTGTTCATTTACATTCAGTACGTGATACTGAACCTAATTAAAAAAAAAATTACTCCTGTAATTTAGTATAGCGCAATATTCTCTATTAACTGTACTACATGATATATGAGCTCTTTCGGCAGATGTTCCGAAAAAGGGGCTCCAAGGCCAAGGGAGCGCGTCCCTTTATACCTGCCATAAACCTCATAGTCGCAGTATGCCAGTTCTTCAACGCATAGTGAATATTATACTAAATCCACGTGTTGGAGTATAGATGTGTTGGTTTGCGGCACTCATACACTGAAACTATTCATTTTACAAAAAAAAGGTGACCACATAAATTGTAGGTAATTTTCTCTAGTTTATTTTATTACATAACTATTTTTATCGTAAAATAAATCGGAAAGGAAATATTGTCAAAATACTGTTTTTGGGTGCCATTTTTCCAATACGGCGGCATGATCAATAAAGATACGAGGTGGTAATCGAAAAATTCGAAAAGAGCACGTCGAAATTTATAAAAATACCAATTTTTAAAACATCCGAAAAACTTTCCAGGTAAAACTACCAAATGATACCGGACTATAATTTTCCCCGTTATTTTATTCAAATTTTACTGGCCTACTTACGTAAAATATAATTTTGAATAATACATTCAAAATTTATTATTCATTTAAAATATTCAATTTACATTCATTAAAAATTTGACAAAGGTAATGTCTTAGTTTTTTAGGGATAAAAATTTGGTTAGATTTTTTTACGAAACAATATGTATAATTTTCAATTAAAAATATTAATTTTTTTTAAATATAGTTTCTCATACCAACCATAATATTATAATAATTGTAAAAATAAATTTTTCAATATGCGCTTTGTCAATAGCAAATATATTTATTATTCATTTGTTTCAATTTTTAATATGTATTTCATCTAATAGATAACGCTATTTCGCCGCTACTGCCTTTTTAAATAACGTGTACACAGTGTCATACAAGTAGTTTTCCAAATTTTAGCGAATTTCCTGAAAGGAGCTATAAGTCTCGTACCGAATTCAAAATTTTGCAAAAATTTCTTCAAATGTCTATCGATCCTACCTAGTAGATGACGAAAATCACTATCTGTAAAATTTATATATATATATATATGTATATATATATATATATATATATATTTATATATATATATATATATATATATATATATGTATATATATATATATATATATATATATATATATAAATTATATATATATGTCTGTAATCGCTCTAGAGGTCACAATTTTAATCTAATTGGAATGAAATTTGATATTTGAGGCGCTCTTGGTATTCAAAAGGTCAAGTTCGTTAATGGGTAAAATCGGACAAGGGGAAAGGAGGGTTTCGAGGGAGGGGGAAACAAAATTTGACATATCTCCCTTAATATTTGAAAAATCGAAAAATTTATAAGAAGTAAAGTTGTAGGTACTAAATTTTACTGTAATTTTGTTTCTTATCATTTTTCCTGTTACACTAATATTTACAGAAATATTGACGGTTTAAGATTGAAAATTAAATTCCTTGATATCTCTGTACACATTAGAGTTTGAGCAAAAATGATAAGGTGATGAATTGTAGCAAATTTGATTTTCTACAATTTTATTCCTTACGCATTTTTCGATTGTTCTAATATTAAGAGAGAGATTTTATATTTTGTGTTTTCTTCTTTTTTTTATGCCCCCCTTTCCCCTTGACGTATGTCATTTATTAATAAAATTGGCCTTGCAAATACTAAAATCATATCAGATACGACATTTCATTATGATCAAACTAAAATTGAGACCGCTAGAGAGTGATTTATGCATTCTAAGGAAATTCGCTATTTTTATATAATTGGTTTGTCCCTTATTCATTCGGTTTTCGAAAAAATACTTCGGATAGAATTTATTCATTATTAAAATACTAACAACTTGTATTCGAAACATTTTCCGAAAAATCGAATACATAAGGCAGAAATCAACTATAAAATTTTAATAAATGAACCCTACTTTTGTGGCCTATAGTACTAGTATTTGATAATAAAATGAATTTTTGTTGATTTCGAGTTTTGAGACATGGTTTATTTTCAAATATTAAAACGTATACCACAATATTCGAAACAAAATTGTATTGGGATCTCTGACCGGGGTTGGTGCTTAATATTTCAACCTACTAGCAGTAGTTACAAATTGGTCACCAGAGTGCGACCATGATCGACCAAAGAGACAAGACTTATTATACCTAGATACTGGTATTTCAATTGCGCAATCATCGTCAGTAGCAAAATTCCGTATGTCACATTAAATTAGTTAAATTAAACACACCAAATGAACTTTTAAAAATGTTCACCGAGTAAGTCAGGCCTAATTTTATTTCTTTAAGGTGATATATGGAATTTACCTACTCACGATGATTGCGTTGCAATCGAATTGCCTGAATTATTTGGTGAACATGTTATTAAGTTCATTTGGTGTGTTTAAAAATTTTGTTCGCAAGCCTTATTTTTACAGATTTAATGTGTTATATGGAATTTCCGTACTGACAATGATTGCGTTGCAATCGAAATACCGGTATCTAGGCGTGTATAATTTTCGAATATACGTTTTGTTTCCGAGTACTGTTTGATATGTTTTAGTATATGAACAACTATGTACAAATAGCGTCAAAAGTCGAGCAATCATTTCAAAAAGTTATAATTGATTTGTGCCTTATTTATTCGGTTTTCGAAAAAATTCTTCGGATAAAAGTTGTTCATTATAACTATATTAACAACTTTTATTCGAAACATTTTTCCGAAATCCGAATAAATAAGGCACAAATCAATTATAAAATTTTGTAATGATAGCTTGACTTTTGACGCCGTTTGTACTATTTTTCTAAGAGCTAGTAGCAGGGAGACTTTAGTTAGGTTCCAATTGAGTTGAGTTAGACTTGCCCTACATGTAATTGGGATTCCGAATCTCGTCGGTGGTTTCTTTAAGGACTTGTAGGTTTGGGCTACATCTTCGGGAAACAAAGCTTTTTCACATCCCTAATCGTATGAACATTTTACCATATTTTATAAAACCTGTAAGCCCCAAAAGGAATCACCGACCTAGAATTTTAGTGAAACTTAGGATGTTTCAACTATAGTCCGCAAGCTATTAGTTCTTGATTATATTTTTGTAACCGTGTGAGCAAAGTACTGAGCCTAACAACTTAAACGTGACGCAACGGGTCGGTAAAGTTACGTCAAATTACTGTACAATGTATAGATGTAGGAATATAGGAACGAAAGGTAAATTACCTTTTTCGGGGAGGGAGAAACCATTTTGATGCGTAAATTCTCCAGTGAATCAGGGGGGGGGGGTCGCCCAGGCAGTGACTGGTTGTTGACGCCAATTATATACGTGTGTACAATCTTAAGTCCTGCAAAAAATGGCTGTCTCTGGTTTTAATTTTTTGAATGGTCTTTATTTTCAAAAGCCCAATGAGTTGATAGTTAGGTGTGAACTTAACCCGGTATATAATAATATACCAGGGAATATTAAGTTTAGTCCAGACTTTGTAACGGTTGAAAATATTTATTGCAGAAAACAATTTTGATGTAGATTCATAAAATATGACCTAATTAGTCCATTTCAGCAAAGTTTCAGTCCATTTCAGCCTGTATCGTCTGTAAACACGATAACTAGAAACAAAAAGAGATGTATGTGTGTTCTAGAGTTAAAAAGTAAGGTCGAGAATGGGCAAAATCAGACCACGAATGGACAAAACTGTTTATCTTTGAAATCGTAAAAGATCGAACAAAAATTTAGAGACAAAACACGTTCCTTTGTTAAAAATAAAAAAACTTTTGTTTGAAACTTTTTTTTTTACATAACTTCAGTATATACCGGGTATTTAAGTAACTCAGTTAGTTGTTATTTTCACTTGTTTTTTTTTTTTTTTATACAAATTTCATATTTTATTATTTTATTCTTATTAAAAAATAACAAGAAACAAAAATATTGTTAGAATAGGGAATATGCATGAAAATTTTTTTCAAATTTATTTTCAGAATATGAAAATACTGTTAATACTGTAATAATATTTAAAAACGAAATTAAAATCCGACAAATATCAAGGAAGCGATAAGCTTTTAAAGATTATTATCTGTCTCTTTCTTGCAAAAATACTAAAAACGGAGTTTTAAGTGTATTTTAAATGGTGAAAGTGTAATATGACGTCACATAACATATCAAGAGGGCTATCACCCTATTTGTCTAATTGGGAATTTCAATCATTCATATCTCGCTTTTTTTAAAGTTATTTAAAAAGTAATTTTACCTTGATATTTGTCAAGTAAACATGCTTCAAATTCAAGTGAAAAAAATTTTCATGCATATTCCCTATTTCCCTGTCAATTTAGATGTCTTTTAATTTGGCCGCCTGCGTGTTGGGCACACAATGAATGTTGGTTAGATACGACCCTGTGTATACTCAGCCTTACATTCGCAATTTAAATTTGAGTGTTCGAATCAGGTGTTCATAAATGAAGTTTTAAAACATTTTTAGAACATGAATTACTACTAAATATTTACATTTCCCATAAAAACAAACAAACCAGAAACAAAATTTTTTTATTGGCATGACTGAATGTTACATCGCTTGTTGTAAACTATTTACTGTCGAATATGTTTAGAATTTCTAAACAATGTTGACAAATGTAGACAATGTTTATACTTGTTTCATACAGTTATGTAGTCAGTGGTGTAGCTTCACCTTGCAGGACTGAGGTGGAGACTTTTTTTGGGACCCCCTTTCATTACTTAAAACAATCTCAATTTATACAACAATATATGATAGTTTTCCCACACTAGAGTTCCCAATACTATGAATAGTTCCCAATATGGATGACGAAAAACACCATCTGTAAAATTTATATATATATATATCTATGGATATATATATATATATAAAACGGCCACAATTTTAATCTGATTGGAATGAAATTGGCTATTTGAGGCGCTTTTGGTATTCAAAGGATCAAGTTCGTTAATGGGTAAAATCGGACAAGGGAAAAGGGGGGTTTGGAGGGAGGGGGAAATACAAAATTTGACATATCGCCCTTAATATTTGAAAAATCGAAAAATTTATAAGAAGTAAAGTTGTAGGTATTAAGTTTTACTGTAATTTTGTTTCTTATCATTTTTTCTGTTACACTAATATTTACAGAAATGTTGACGGCTTAAGATTGAAAATTAAATTCCTTAATATCTCTGTACACATTAGAGTTTGAGCAAAAATGGTAAGGTGATGAATTGTAGCAAACATGATTTTCTACAACTTTATTCCTTACGCATTTTTCGATTGTTCTAATATTAAGAGAGATATTTTATATTTTGTGTTTTCTTCTCTCTTTATGCCACCCTTTCCCTTTGACGTATGTCATTTATTAATAAAATTGGCCTTGCAAATACTAAAATCATATACATTTCATTTTGATCAGACTACAATTGTGACCGCTAGAAAGAAATTTATGTATTCTAAGGAAATTCGCTAAGTTGAAGCAGCTCCTGTGTAACGAATTTTTTCTTGTTAAAAATACATAGAAATACGTCGAAAATCTTTCTCCTATGACATCATAAATCACCTAATTTTAAACCATTTAGCAATTTAAATGCTTAACTAATGTTAGTTATATAATTTTTGTTTGTTAATTTTACATAATCAATTTTCTTTAAAAAAAAGCAAGGCCTTAATTACGTTACATTATACAAAATAATAATAATTTATTAAAAGTATTTACTGAAATTCATAAAAACTTAACAGATACAGATATTAAAGGCTTACGCACAGTAATAGAAATGGGGTGAATTGAAATCAACTGTAGGTGATTCAACTACGCGATGTACTGGATACTTTTTTTTGAGCCTACCCTTACATAACTCAAAAAATCTCAATCACATAGCATGGTAGTTTCAGACCAAGTTTAAGCACTATGTTTACAGGAAAGATTCGAGACGTTATTAGGGCTCTATATCTCAGAGACCGCTATGAACCGCAGAGATTTTATAACACTTAATATATGAAGAAATAATCCACATTTTTTAAATAATTCATATTTTACTTGGCCAAGTAAAATATGAAGACCCTACACCTGAAAAACTTACCCAAAAAAATATTTACCAATCATTTTCTCTTTTTTGTTAAAAAACTTGGGTCTTTAGATTTCACTACATTTAAAGGCGAACATTTTTGTTTTTACTGGAATATCAATACTTTTTGTTTGCGAAAACATGGTCCCTCATTAATGTAGTTCTTCGTTTTGGAAAAATCTGTAGGTGCACGGAAAAATTGCCCACACAAAAATAAATTCTTAAAATTGACCCAAATAACAAATAAATGTTAATTTCATTTTACTAGTTTTAAATAACCTTGCATGAAAAACTTCTTTAAGCCCAGTAGTTAATAAAAGCTTCTAATTGCATTGCTTCTTCTGTTTATTAAGGATGTATGAGCACTGAAGCTTCAAAAAGATGAAGGCTTGATTTTTTGTTCACATGTGGTTGAAGTGCATATAAATCGATTATAAAAGTTTTAGGGGGGGTTATGGGGGTATTGAATTAATTATTTAATGTTAAAGTTCGAGTTTTAATGCATTGCTCTTATGGAGAAACCCATATTTTTGCACATATTTTGATAATTTTCACTTGGAATAAAATAAGACGAATAAAAAAAAATTACGCAATATAAAATAAAAATATTAACAAAGAGATTGATCCAATAAAATTCCGGTATGATAGGCCTAAAAAAAGGATATTTAAGAAAACAACTGAGATTTCGGGTAAATTTTATTTCTGTCGGCGGTAGCTTAATTATCCGAAATCTCAGGTTTTTTTCTTAAATATCTTTTTTGTTAGGCTCGGTATGACGGGCCTAAATTAAATTTTAATTTTAACTTACCACAAAAAATAATAAACATTAGATTTTGAAGAATTTTATAAATGGACTATATCTAGTGCTCGTACATCCTTAAGACGAAAAATTCATTCTTAAATTTCTATTTTTCTTGAAATCTTTAATATTTGAGCTCTCTGTCTGTTTGCCCTAAGATCAATTAAATACAGTTGAACGAAGAAAGATTTACACAAAATTTAGGGCAGTGATTTTCGGAGTAAGCGAAGCTTTGTTACTTATCGAAATAAAATTTAGGGAAGAAAATAGGGGTGATAGTTTGCATGGTTACATTAACTTATTTGATTTTACATTTTGTCCCAATATGTACGTCCAAAACTTTGGAACCCAATATTTCATTTTATTTTAGAAATAAACCGATTTCGGTGTGATGGTGAAAAAGGAAATCAAGGGAGGTTTAGAGGGAGGGGCTACACATAAGTTGGTGTATCTCTCTTAATATTGGATAAATGTGAATTGTAGTCAAGTTGATTTTCTACAACTTTACTTCTTATCGATTTTTCTAATATTATGAGAGATATTCTATATTTTGTGTTTTCGTCTTCCTGTATGTCTCTCTGTCCCCTTGACAGATTCGAATCATTAACGAACTTGGCCTTTTAAATATCAAAAGCATATCAGATACGAAATTTCATTTTGATCGGAATAAAATTGTGACTGCTAAAACTATAGATTCGGCACAAACCAACTGCAAAAATTTTAAAAACTAGTTAATTTTTTAGCGAATTTCCTGACAGGAAATAGAGCTATTGGTTCCGTACCGAAGTCAAAATTTAGCAAAAATTTCTTCAAGTGTCCTTCGGTCCTACCTAGTATATATATATATATATATATATATATATATATATATATATATATATATATATATATATAATTTTATAATATATATATAATATATATATATATAGCGGTCACAGTTTTTATTTTATTGGAATGAAATTTGGTATTTTAGGCACTTTTGGTATTCAAAAGGTCAGTTCCTTAATGGGGAGTTTTAAGGGAGAGGGAAACACAAAATTGGACATATCTCCCTTAATATTTGAAAAATCGAAAAATTTATAAGAATTAAAGTTGTAGATACTAAGTTTTACTGTAATTTTGTTTCTTATCATTTTTTCTGTTACACTAATATTTACAGAAATACTGACGGTTTAAGATTGAAAATTAAATTCCTTAATATCTCTGTACACATTCGACTTTAAGCAAAAATGATAAGGTGATGAATTGTAGCAGACATGATTTTCTACAACTTTACTTCTTATACATTTTTCGATTGTTCTAATATTAAGAGAGATATTTTATATTTTGTGTTTTCTTCTATCTTTATGCCCCCTTTTCCCTTGACGTATGTCATTTATTAATAAAATTGGCCTTGCAAATACTAAAATCATACCAGATACGACATTTCATTTTGATCAGACTAAAATTGGGACCGCTAGAGAGTAATTTATGTATTGCAAGGAAGTTGAAGCAGCTCTTGCGTAAAATTTAAAATCGTGAAGGTATTTTTGGGTCACCTTGATTAATCAATAGTACAAATGACGTCAAAAGTTGAGCTATCATTTCAAAATTTTATAATTAATTTGTGTCTTATTAGTTCGGCTTTCGAAAAAATGCTTCGGATATATTTTTCCCAAATCCGAATAAATCAGGCACAAATCAATTATAAAATTTTCAAATGATAGCTCGACTTTTGACGCCATTTGTATATAGTACTGAATCGGTTATATCCCAATAACGTCTTGATTTGATCTCAATATCTCAGAAGGTAGATGTCGACGAATAAACGCGACAATTTAGCTTTTTAACGTGAATAGTGCCGCAGGATATGTTGTGAGTGAGTGACACGAACACTTCCGATGATTCACGAACATCGCACGAAAAAGTTAATGAAATTATTCTAGTGGCGAGAACATTTCAATACACCACGACAGCCGTCGTTAACGATGTTTATTTGAAAGCAATAATGATGATAATACTCGTTCCCACGGCAGTCATATTTTAGGAAATGATGATAAGACCACCTGCTGTCAGTTTTATGTGCGTGCGTTGTTGGTCTATTAAACACCTGTTTGATTTCGAGTTGGAATTACCGTCTCGAAGTTTTATCACTGTTTGGTACCGCAATAAATTTCATCAATAAAATATTTATTGACGAAATCTTTTTACAATTTTTTTGCTAGCATTCCGTACCATAAAATTCTTACATCATTTTAGCGAATTTCCTGAAAGAAAATCGAACTATTGGTCCCGTACCGAAGTCAAAATTTCGCTAAAATTTCTACAAATGTCCATCGATCCTACTTTGTAGATGTCGAAAATCACCATCTGTAAAATTTATATATATATATATATATATATATATATATATATATATATATATGTGTGTGTGTCTGTAATCGCTCTAGCGGTCAAAATTTTAATATGATTGGAATGAAATTTGGTATTTGAAGCCCTTTCGGTATTCAAAAGGTCAAGTTCGTTAATGGGTAAAATCGGACAAGGGGAAAGGGGGGTTTAGAGGGAGGGGTAAGCACAAAATTTGACATAACACCCTTAATGTTCGAAAAATTGAAAAATTTATAAGAAGTAAAGTTGTAGGTACTAAGTTTTACTGTAATTTTGTTTCTTATCATTTTTTCTGTTACCCTAATATTTACAGAAATATTGATGGTTTAAGATTGAAAATTAAATTCAGTAATCCCCGTTAATCGGAACGGAGCAAAAGTTCAACCTTTTTTTCAAATAATATTTACCCAAAGTTAAGTACCATTTTCTCTGGATGTATAAATCACAGTTCGACGTTTTTCTCAAAAACTTTTCATCTAATTTGAGTAAAAAGTGTGGATTCCCTTTAATAAACGCGTCTTGTTCTGGATAAATAATTTGTTCTGGATTGCCAAGAAAATCGGATAATATAAACCTTATTCTAGTTAGAAAATCGATTACATATTTTAAGTGTTCGCAGTATTTTTCCGTAATACTACAAATATCAGGACTTAATGTAGTGAAATGAATGTCTTTCCACTTCGTTTACCTCCTTCCCCCCGCTAATTTCTTATATATATTTTCTTCCACTTAAATAATTCTTAAGAATTTTAAATGAATACAAACAAAGTGGTTTAAATTAAAGTTCCCCCTCCTTGCTTTGGTGAGATAGAAATACAGTTCAAATCCTCCAAACCATATACCCACAGGTAACACCTTTCATGCGTGGATAAATCTTGAGTCTTTGCAACGTCAAAAAAGTAATTTACGTTAAATTCAGGGTTGAGGATAATGATTATATGGTTATTAATATATCCACCAATGCACTTAGGTAACCAGACATATGCATAAACAATTTACGACGTCAAATAATTAATTTTCGTTAAATTTGGGGTTGAAGTTCATGATAATATAGTAAATTGTATATCCGGAATAGTTGTAGCATTTTTTGTAGGTTAATAAGTCTTGAGTGCAATGCACTTATATAGCCAGACATACGTATAGATAATTTACGACGTCAAAAAAGTAACTTACGGCAAATTTGGGGTTGAACCTCACGATAATATTAATCGCTCACACTTTACCACACATATTTCGTAAGTTTTTCATTTTGATTTGCTATCGACAACGCTATAATAACCATTTGTTTTAATTAAATTACATAATAGATACCAGCAGTGCAATTACATAACCAAATTCCATATATCATATATTTTTAAGTTTTATATTTTTATTACTGACCTCCATCATATATGGACTGACTATCCTATAGCGTAGAAATGATCCAATTTATGCATAGATTGGAGCCATCTATACTTGCGAGATTAGTAGCGAGAACCACATATAAAACGTCGCTCAAGAATTAAACCTAAAAACATCTGAATCTTTCAGTGAATGTTTTAATAAGTAAGGCGGAGCCCCTTTGCGAGGCCTTTGTGTAACTGACTGACTCAATCACTTATAAAAAATCTAACCCACTTCTAGACATGCTAGAAAGATGCGGTTTTCTGCACTCGATGTGGAATACTTTGAAATTTAAAGGAAATATTTTCCCATTATACCTCTCTTGACCTTCCCTAGCATCCACGTTTCCACCCCACCCCCCTTAACCTCCTTTGATTGATTGATGTAATGGGTTCTTTACCAAATTTACCCTACACAGGGTATGTTTTCTTTCTAGGAGGCGAAGCTAAGGCCGAATAAAACTAAAAGATTTTATAGAAAAATATTATAAATATTATTAAAAAAATGATTTATGTTTTGATTCTCGCGCGAAACTTGTCGAATTCAGATCTCTTTACTAAACTCGCAAGTATAGATGGCTCTAGTGTATACTTCAATTGCGATAATTTTTGTTTGTTTGACGCGAGGTTAGAGTATAGACACCTCCATAGACGCCATTAAGGAATTTCAGTGCATATATGAGTTTGATGGAGTTCAGTGATTTTTATGAATTGTTTTTTTATTTTGTTGATTTTAATTGAAAACTACACGCAAAAATTTAAATCAAATAATTAAACGTTTAATTCGCAATTATTAAAACCATTTCGTAAAAACTTTTTATTTTATTTTGTCAAATGAAAAAAGGGTGTTTAATAAATTTTTCATACTTTTTGTTTTGAAGAAAACCTCTCTTCTATGTGTATAAACTACGACTAAGAAAAACAGAAAATTCGTTTTGAAATTAATATAAAATTGCAAAAAGTTTAATAAATATTTTATGTGAATCTGTTAAAATATTTTATTGTATTGAATTACAGTCAAAATGAATTAATTACAAAAATTTTGTTTGAAAAAATTCATGTAATTGTTGTAATTTATTTTCCAATTACACAGGCTCATTGAATTATCAGACATCAAAATTTTTTCTAATATATAAACTGGACAAAGTTTCCCATGTTACGCCATTCGCCAGAATTAAAGGTGTAATCAGCGCCTCTTCAACTAGCCAAGGTACTAAATTTTTCTTCAGTGCGCATGCGCGGCGTTTATATGTAATAATTATGTGTGTTAAAGTATGTGTGGCTGTCACATGTATTTCCACGAACATGCACAAAGTTTGTAGTCACGCCGCCGTACTGAATTCAAATTTAGTACTTTGGATAGTTGAACCGCTGCTGTCTACTCTTTTGATTTCGTAGGTTATTTCACGTTTAGGCCCGTATGGATACTCTGTCCAGTTATATTGAGGTCAGTGAATATGTATGATATTTTAAGACATAAAATTCTATATTACTTCGTTTATGGATTAAAATTACAGAGGTGTACTCGTTTTGGGCGCTTACATGTTTTCAGCGCTCACAATTATAAGCGTAATTTATTGGCGTTCAAATGCTGTTCGTTTCAGGCATTATAAGTACGTGTAAGCGTCAGCTAACATCAAAATTTCTATATGACGGATGAAAACAGTTGAAGAAAGGCGCAGGTCGCGCCCGCGGCGTAGATTTTTCGCGAAACGTCCTACACATAATTCGTAGACGTTTGTATTGTCGCTAGCCCCTGTATGCTTGATTGGTTAGCTACGTAATCGCATTGCGCAGGTTCTTCATTGCCTTTTCGACGCTGCCGTAGCTCTCGCATTTGTTCGGCACTTTTCCGGTTCGTTGGATTCCTTTCGATGCGAACTTTCCTTTGATGTGCGTTTTTCGAGGATATTTATGAATCATATGGGGCGAAATCTACAATTATTTTGTAAATTTGACACACCAATTTGTTACTTTACTCAAAGCTAGTTCGTAACCATTCACGCGCATGCGCCTACACTGGTACGATGAAATCACATGCAAAACAAATACAGCGTGACAGATACGTAAAGCAATGATCTATCTGTAGTGGGCTCAACCATTGTAAAGGCATTATTAGTCTCGGAAAATATTAGCGTTTAAAATCTACGGGTATTTCGTCACACAAGAATGTTCGATCGACCACCAGTGTAACGAGCGAATAGACGTTTTCACGGAGAACAAAAATTGTGACTACAATGGTCAGAAATTTTAAATCATAAATTGGGTTGCCTAATGAATGTGAATACTTTTTATTGTTAGCCTGTGTTTTTAAAACTTTTTTTAATTAATAAATTATACTATAAATTTAAAAAAATAAATTACAGAAGTTCTGCTTGTAAAATTACATATAATTAATGTAACTGAAATGAAATTATCGTAAGATTTGAAAACTATTTGTAAAATTCAAATGAAATAAAAATTTCAAAATTACAGAAATTATATGTAATTGTAAGCTTGTAATTCGAATAATTTCTGTAATTGTTGTAATAATTTCATTTTCCAAATTTAATATATATAAATATTCATTCATAAAGTTTACTTAAAGACAATTACAGAAATTATTCGTATAAAAATTGCATGTTTTCATTTACACGATTATATATTTATAAGACATTACCACGTTGTTTGTACACTAGAATTCGCCCATTTTCATCAATTTTGGTTGCTGTTAAAATCGTTTTACAGAAACACTATTTATTAAACGCCTTTTGTGTAATAGCATTTTTATATTTCAGTTTACACAAAAAGCATGGTTTGATTTATTTATTTTTTTAATAAAAATTAAAAATTTTAATTAAAAAAAAAAACAATTGATTAATTTTTAGCGAATTTTCTTATCGATAATTCAGCTATTTTCAAATGTATTTTCATAAAAATCAAATTACAGAAACATTTTCGGAATATTAAATTATTTTATTATAAATATGTGTTTACAGTGTAACAGAAGGAGCTGATAGTGGTCCCGGTTCTGGAACTGGTACTCCAACCGAAGATAAGGATGCCAACTTTGATGCTGGAAAAGGTGCGACTTATCTGAAACTCATTCTCTTCATGTCATTCAATTTTTCAACTTTTCTTTGTTTTTTTTATAGTTTCGACAAAAGCTTTGGCTGGTGCGAAATCAATTGGAAGCTTTTTGTATTCGGCTGTAAATAAAGCCGGCAAGACTGTGAGTGAAGCTAGTGCTAAAATTAAAAAAACAGTTGAAGAAAACGTAAGTAATCAGGTAAATATATTTATCTTTCTAATCAAATTCAAAACATTTTAAGGTATTTCTATCGGCATGAGAGAGAACGCGATATCTTAGAGAGAAAAATAACTTTTTAAATAGTAGTTGTATTAGTGCAGTAAATCTGACATGGCTGTAACACACACTATCATACATTGCTCATCTGAGCGGACGGTATAGTAGTCAGCACAAACAACGTTGCCGCTTGTACAATTTACTTTTGGAATAGTCTAAATATTTGTCAAAAAGTAATCTTTGTTTATTGTTTTTTGGTAGACGACACGGTAAATTACATCTTATTTAGGCTCAAAGCATCCCTAATTTATTTATTTACATAGATCCAGTTTTGTTTGCAAAGTTATTTTTTCTATAGCAAAAACGCGAAATAAATATGTTCAAAAATGTTCCCTAAACAGTCTGGGTTGAGTTTCTATCCTTTATGTGTTCAAAATTGACAACTTTGAACATTTATTGCAGCTGACAGAGACGGTTAGTACTTCTACAATTTTTTTTTTTACAACTTTATATCGTTGAAAACTACCTCTTTGCAAAATTTTGTGCAAAACTACTTTTACTCGCATGTCGTTAGAAATACCTTAAATCTGAAAATTTGGGATTTCTCATTTTAAACGACGTTGGAGGAATCTAATAAAGAAAACGCTATCCATTGCTAACTATCTAACTGGTTTGGAGGAAAGCTTAATCAGGCGTCAGGAAAATCGACGGTTTGTTTTCATTTTTCATCAGTACTCACAAATTTAGCTTTTTTTTAAGAAATAGTCTTTTTCACGTTTTTTTCAATTATCCGGATAGTTAAGGACGTTCATGCATGAGGCATAATAGTAGATAAAAAAAATTTTTTTAGTGAATTGAATAGCTCAATTCATTAGGGAGGATAATCCCTCAAAAATTAAAAACCTGTTGGCGATCATTTCAAAGAGTAATTATCGATTAAAAATCAAACTTATAACACAGCGTCTTATGGAGAACATAATTTTTTTGTACTTAAAATTATAACTATATTATTAAAGTAGACACATTATTAAAGTAGACACCATAATAAATAATGTTTATAAATATTCTTTAAAATATGCAGTTTATATAATTGCATTAAAAAAATGGTGTTGACGAACGTGTGAATTAATTATTTAATAAAACGAAAACTGTTTTGTTAGGTTTGTTTTTGCCACCATATTTTGAAAACTGGCGACTGCGCACAGTAAAAAAATATATGCATACACACAAGTATAAAACATAGTTTATTCTCAGATCTGTCACATCAAGTCAAATCAATTTCTAATTTACATTTACTGATATTTTACAATAAATACTTTTAAAACATTTAGGAAAAATAAAAAAAGGTTATAAAACGTTGTAAGAACTTTTTTAAAATCCTAAATAAATTTTATTAAAGATAGTAAGTACTCATTTGACTTTAGCGTAGCGCATGAACGTCCTTAATAATCCGAACCGGGTCTGGTACCAACCAAGCCGGATACTTGGATTTCTACTGTATTCAATTTTTTAGGGACAAATTCATATTTTAGCTTGTGAATAAAATAATTAACCCTCGATTAATTATTTGTTTATACTTTGGTTTTTCCTCGATCCTGAAAGTTTCTGATTTATGTTTTTTTTTATAGAGTATATTGGGCGAGTTTAATAAAGAACAAGAAGCCTTCATCAAAGAACAACAAGCAAAAACGGCTACCTCTAGTGTTCCTCCATGGGTTGGCTGTCCAAACGAAGAAGCAGTTAAAGAAGAATGTTTAAGTCTTTCATCTGTAAGTAACATATTAAATCGTGATTTTTTTTCCGCAAACTAAAAGAACTTTCCTTTTAACAGAATCGAAGAAACTTCATACGAGCACCTCCAGCTGGAGTTGAATTCAATTTTGATTATGAAGTATCTTATCCGATTGCAGTAGCCATTATGGCTGAGGATCCAAATTTAGAAAAGATGCGCTTTGATCTTGTGCCTAAAGTGTAAGATATAATTTTTTACTTAACCGAAGTAATTTTGTTAAGGATGTACGAGCACTGAAGCTTCAAAACGATTAAGGCTTGATTTTTTGTTTACATGTAGTTGAAGTGCATATAAATCAATTAAAAAATTTTCAGGGGGGTTACGGGGGTCTTGTATTAATTGTTTAATGTTAGTTCAAGTTTTAATGCATTTTTACACATATTTTGATAATTTTCACTTGGAATAAAATAAGACAAATAAAAAAAAAACTACACAATAGAAAATAGAAATATTAATAAAAAGATTGATCTAATAAAATTCTGGTACGACGGGCCTAGAAAAAGATATTTAAAAAAACAACTGAGATTTCGGGTAAATTTTATTTCTGTCGGCGGTAGCTTAATTACTCGAAATCTCAGGTTTTTTTCTTAAATATCTTTTTGACGGGTCTAAATTAAAATTTTAATCTTAACTTTCGACAAAAAATAATAAACATTATTGTGGACTTTTATGAATGTACTATATAAGATTTGGATGAATTTTATAAATGGACTATACATCAGTGCAAAGTCAAAAAATGATCATATCTTGAAATTTGCTATTTGTTTTTGTAGAATAAATGAAGAACAATTTTGGCGCAATTATTTTTATCGCGTTAGTCTTATTTGCCAGGCTAATGAGCAATCATTTTCAAGTGCTGATTCAGTAGATAATTCAGCTGTTAATGAAGGTAAGTTTTCCTTGAATAAAACTTTCATTTGTTTAAAGTTTCCCCTTATCGAGTTATGGGTACCTTAATTTTTTTATACTTTTCATCTTGAGATAACTTCAGAAGTTTATCTTTGGGATAGAAATATCTAAAGTGAAGAAAGCGGGTATAAATGTTAATTCATTCTGGTTTACAGAGAGACCGCTACAGGCTATCCATAAAACAGCGTCTGTCAAGAGACGGGCCTACGGTGCCAGAGAATAAGAAAATTTGGGTACCTTTTCATGTTTCGCAATATTGCTAACTTTTATACGTTTATGTTTCGCAATATTGCTAACTTTAGACGTTATGGAATTTTTTTTAAGAATTAATTCATGAATTTTTAATGACAAATTCAGAGTAATTCGTTGTTAATTCATGTCATTCGAAATTCATGAATTGTTCCGTATATATTAGCCTAAAAGTTAGCCACTAATTTTTATTGAGTGTAGGGAAACTCTTAAAAAGTCACTGAACAGGGATAAAAACGCATCATTATCGAAGCGTATTTCGCAATCCCCGATTATTGGTGACCTTATAAGGGTTTTCCTATTGAAATGCTTTTAGTATAGTGTCATTTAATATGTGTGGGCGATCCTAATAGCCTCAGATCAAATACAAATCCTTAGTCAATGATCTTGTTCCTTCCGAAAATTATTTTTGTTAGCGACTTTGCGGCCTGAGTAAAATCCAAAGTCATGGGAATTATTATGGAGATTGATTTACTAATAGTTTACCTTTATATAATGCAGATCATCCTTAGCGCGTAGTTTGATTTATCTCCATGCAATACGGGCGAGAATTATTAAGCGCTGATCATAGCACAACTCACAAAGCTGAGCACACTTGTTCATAAAAATGCAACTAACCAAAGTTACACAGTTGCTCGATTTGTATACAACTTACAAAATATGACCTTGATAGTAACAAATCGAGTACTTTTGACGGTTGTGCTTATCTTATATTTGTCGATTAACTCGATCAAATGTAAGGGAATGAGAATCGGTCAACCTCCTGGTTAGATTGCTTACTGGTCATTGCAGGCTGAATAGGCACCTATACCTTATGAGGTTGGAGGACATTGCAATCCACTCTCTTTCAGAGGATGATAACCTCTTCCACCTTCTGGTAGAATGTCCTTACAGATACAGAATTAGATACCTAGCCTTCGCCTCAACCAAAATGGGGGAAGCTAAGGTAAAACAACTCAAGTGGAGCTCTGTCCTGTCATTCTCAAAGAGAACGGGTAGGTTCGACAACGAACACAGGGCTAGAGGAAACGAACCTGGTGTGGTAGATGAAAAAAGAGACGGAGGGGTGGGTTCCTCGAGGGTCGGTAAAAAGGCCTACTTGCCAGGCTTCTGCCTCCCCTCCGCTACTACATATCAGTCGAGCATTCGATTCGCAGTTTTTTTTTTACTGTTTAAGCCAAATTTGGGGAAATCAGAAAATACGCAAATTTACAATGTGCGATTTAGACAGTCAAGTGTGCGGTCATGTAATAATTTAACAGTATGCGATTTGCAACCATGTCCACTCAACTATTTCGTTGTTCAATTATTTACACAAGTCGAATCGGCGTACTTTTTCTAAATCAACTGTTTGTTCGACAAATCTAAATTAGGTTTAAGTAGTTGTACTCGAAATTGAAAATGAGCGATTCTCTGGTGACAAATTTAACAATATCTTTATTTCAACCATAGAAAAAGTTGAAAGTGTTGTTACTGAAGCGAATTCCAAAAAAAATTATGTTCTATCGTTTCGATCTTGTTTTCAATTGCGAATATTTTACAAATCTCCCGTTCACATTAACGTCGATTTCATTATGCCGCAGAATTTCTTTGTAGTAATAAACATATCATTCGAACAGGTTCAACTGTATTTGTTCATAATCATATTTTACTGTAAAAAAGCGAGTTTGCTTTTGATAGTCTGCTAGCTTTTTTTAGAAACTAACCAAAAAAGGAATGCCAATATTTAACTTGAGTATTTTCATGTTCTTTTTCTAACAGCTTAAGAAGATGGATTCTTCATCTTGGAATCATTGAGGTTTAATAATAATCTTCCTTCTCAACACTATTTTAACCCAATTGCTTCCCCCCCCCCTTCTTCATATTTAATCCATTACCATGTTATAATTTCAGTTATATTATATAGAAGCTACCATTAACCAAAACAAAAAAAAACCGTTGTTAAATATATTTATTGTTTTTGATTTTTTTGAAGAAAACAAAAACAAATCCTTTTTGAAAAATGAAAAAAGGCTGTAAGAATATTTAAAAATATCTTTTAAAAAAAACAAAAATATATATCTAATGTTAAAAATCGGGATGTTATAGTCAGAATTTTTATCAATTTTTTTTAGTATATTTTTTATTCCCTTTTTTTAGTTTTTATTTTCACTTTTTTTTTGTGTTAATTCACGGTTGAGTATTCATGATCCGTGTTTCTCGTCGAAATAGTTTCGAATGTTATTCTAATAGTTTCGAAAAAGTTTTGACTGAATTGTACGCGAGATATATATTGTAACGATAGCTTTCGAACTGTTTACTCTTGGATACCCATCCACCGTTAATTTTCGTCAATTGTTAGTGCAAACTTTCCCTTAATCAGTATTAATAGTTGTAAGATTCAAAATCGCTCCTCAAAAAACATTAATCCGATTTTCATTCTTCTAACGCGCTTAGAAAGAGAACCTAATTTTGTGTTCGAATAAAATAAAAGCTTTAGCTACTATCGGGTGTTTTTTTAAGAGGGTGAGAACTTTAATTACAAATACAAAATGATTAATTTTATTCATGTAATTTTTATTTTATTTCGAAGTTCAATGTATGCCATTAATGTTTAAATATGATTTTGGACATATGTCCACTTCGGCTGCTCCTGACGATCTGCAATCTGTCAATGCAATTTTTAACGAGTTTTTCGAGCAAATCTGGTCTTATTTTTGCTATAACTCGTTCAATGTTAGCTTCCAGGTCGTCGATTGTTGCTGATTTGTTAGCGTACACCAATGATTTAACATATCTCCACAGAAAATAATCGAGTGGTGTTAAATCAAATGATCTAGGAGGCCAGTTAACAGGTCCAAATCGAGAGATAATGTTTTCATTAAATTTTGTTTTTAACAAATCAATGGATTCACGTGCTGAATGGCCTGTAGCTCCATCTTGTTGAAAGCATATTTCGTCTGGATCGATGTTGTTTTCCATGTTTTCAAACAAAAAATCGTTGATCATAGTTCGATAACATGCTCCATTGGCCGTAACGTTGGCTCCAGCATCATTTTTAAAGAAATAAGGACCGATGGTACCGCCAGCATGCAATCCACACCAAACAGTAACTTTTTCTGGATGCAATGGTGTTTCCAATATCTGTTCTGGATTTGTTCACTCCAAAATCTACAATTTTGTTTGTTAACAAAACCATTCAGCCAAAAATGAGCTTCATCATTAAACACAATTTCACGAATTGAAGACTGATTTTCAAAGTAAATTTTAATAAATTTCAAAGCGTTGTTGAGGCGTGAGTCTTTCCATGATGAAATGGCAAACTATAATGAATAAAAAAAAATTTAAATAAAATTATTCCTATTTTAATAAATTTCTCCCTATCGGAAGTTCTATCATACCAAAAAAAAAAACACCTATATTTTAAAAAGTTTTGCACGATTTTTTTTTTCTTTTATTTTTTTGTTTTTATTTTATTTTAACCTGTCCATTCTCGATATCATTAGAAGAATGGATGAAAGAAATTGATGCTGAATTATCTGAATTTGAAGTATTGTCAACGGATAAAGTAGACGATGAAAACTTCGAACAAGATTTGGAGAAACTCGAAAAGGAAATACTTGGCTATCAATTGGATTCATCTTCGGCTGAACCATCGGAGAAATCATCAAAATAAGTATCAAAATTTATAGGTTATATATTTTTTTATTTGCACGCAATTGACGCAATTTTTTTTTTTTCTATTCCTATTTATTTTGAATGTTATTTTCAAAAAATAATAGAGTACAAAAAATTGGATGTATTTAATTTTCATTTTTAGTTGTTAAGTGTTAAATAATCCTTAAAAATATTTAAAAAAAACATTCCCCCTTGTTATATAACATTGTCTGTTTTGACATTTGAATTAATGGCGCCATATTTGAAATTGAAAAAAATATTTTGCCGCCATTAATTTAAAAGTAAAATTTTTTAAATGCGACCACATAAATGGAAATCTGTTCTCATATGTCTTTTACAAAAATTTCAATATGAATTCATTTACAAAAAAAATCAAACACCCAAAATTTCTTGGATCAAATTTTGCTCCTTGAAATAAAAAACTTAATATAAAAATAATTTTTTGAAAAAAAATTACGGTGCTATATCAAAATGAATATACTTTTGCACTGAGTGCAATGAAATTCTAAACTAACCATTTAAGGCATTTATAGGGCAATATTTAAAAATAGTAGTAGCTTCCATTTTAAAATGTATTTTTGATAGTGTTTGTGGTGGTATCTAATCGAAATTTTCGTTTTTAATTTGAAGTAGTAAAATATTTTTTAAGAAATGAGTAAAATCAAATATACGTAAATTCAAAATAATCTAGAAAGTGATCAATTCGACAATTTTTGTTTTAAATTTAATTAAATCATATTTTTGAATCTTGTAGGCAGTAAACTAGGGAAAGAATCTATTCCTTCAAACAATCGTACTGGCAGTTCCCCATTAGGTGAATTACTATATTGAAAACACTTTCATAGACTCTTTTTAAATTAGGATGCGTTCTACAGTTTTATTTGACGGACAGGTCGTAAAGAACCATTGCCGACAATTGTGATTTCTGTCTACAATTCGCATATCTAAAAATTTATTCTGTTAATAACACCATTCACCCCTTTTGATTTGCGAGATATATTTTTAATTCTTCTGGAGTGAGGTTCTGAAAGGTATAATCTTGTTCAAGCGTTATCGGTGTTGATGAATATGACATTTTTCAGTGACTTTGGAAAATCATATCAGTTTCTTCCTGGCGTCTCTTGTACATGGTTTCTCTTGGCTAATGTTGATGTTTCTTCAAGGGTATTATATTACGAAGATCGGAAAATTCTACACGCTCATCTAGGAATCACGCGTTTATCTGATTCCTTTGCAGGAAAACGTAAATGCTCGAATAGGTAAGGTCTGTTGCAGTGCTGAGACCGAAACTAGAAACACGGCAATTTCAGAAAAACCTTGCCATATGAGCAATACAATTTGCAATATTTAGTGGTGGTTATGTTTTATGCGAATTGAAATTCATCTTACTTCCTTTTTTGCTCAAATATGCAAACGCGTAGAGACATACAACTGGCGATACTCATCTACGACTGATTCATTTTAATGCAAATCGAGACTCCATTTTCATCGTTGCTCGAGTCCGCAGCCGCGTAAAGGCACGATATTACATTTTTCCCCTTGCCGCGCTGGTACGCATGCAGAGAATTGATCTATCGTCTATTTTCAGAAGATGATATCGCAAATGAATCTAATTAATATTTCTGAATAATATTTTATTATTTTGTAACAAATCTAGTCAGTATTTTTTTTTTCTTCATTTTATAAATTGAAAAACGTTAATTGCCCTTTTGATATCCCACAAATGATTCTATCGCAGATACACGCAAATAATTGAGTAGGTTTTAATAGACAATAAAGTAATAAGAAAAAAAAAACAAATCAATACATATTTTATAAAAAAAATTGAATGTCATTTAAAAAAATTTTAGTGTTGTATAAAAAAAATAAATAAAAAATTTGAATTCTAAATTTAAAAAAAAAATATAATAAAATATTATATATATTATGAAATGAAAAAAAAATCACACTTTTTCCAGTTTTCATATGAGAATTGATTACCCGCACTGTGATTTTATAAAAATTTAAATGTATAAACAAAACAAAAATATTGTTCATTAAAGCAAAAAAAAATCAAAATGTGTTTTTTGTTTGGCGTTTTTATTTTACAATTTAGCTTTGTATCTTTATTTTGTGTTCCCAGAACAAATATATCAAGTCAATTCTACCATTCAAGTCGTTTGTCGTTGTAAATCATTATAGGTTTCGAAATATTTATCTACAAAACTATATAAGTTTTGAGGTTATATGAACTGTCAAAATATGAACAATTTAAGATTAGATCGGATAGAAATCACTGACCTTCAAACATATACAGAGGATTTTATGGCGTAAAATAAGTATCCAAAATGTTATTCAAGACTGATGAATAATGGTCAATAATACAAAATTAAAATCTTTCATACATACCGTTGTTTCATATTATTTATTTCCGCTTCTCCATTGGATCATCACATTGTTCCATTTCTAAACTATAGAATGGTCCATTTATGGAGGTCAGTGGAAAATATTCCTAATATATATTTCAACATAAAAAACGTGAATTCGTATATGGGTTCCGACAATTTCCTACGTCAATCTATTGAGTTATTGCGACATACGACGTTTGGTAGACTAGACTTAAAAGTTTCTACGATCACTCATGAATTCGTATGACGATTGAAAGCTAAATCGTTTGAATTCTTTTTAAAAAAATACTCAAAGTGCGCTTTATAATATATTGTAAGTAGATTTTGAAAGTAATTCACTTGACTTAAGATAATGATTTCTTTTTAAGACGTTTCATTATCACATAATGTAAATAAATTCATAGGCGGAAACTAAATTTTATTAAGGGAGAGAGCGAATACCTTCAATTATTGTTTGTTTTTTGTATCATAGAATTAAATAGTGCACACGACAAAAGGAGCTTTTGCTGGATAGATTTGACACAAAATGACATAAAAAAACCCAGAAGATATTCGTTAAAAGCTTTGCCTGAATAATATATAAGAGTCGGCCGATTCTTTTAACTCAAATGTAATAAAAATGTGAAAAGTAAGCAGTTCAAGCAATTCTGTAAGTATTGCCCCAGAGAAAATAGTGTATTTTCCACGTGAGATTGCTACTCAAGAAATATTGTGGCAACTATTAAAATGTGAGAAAGATGGAGACTCAAACTAATCGAAATAGTGATTTAAAAATGTTTGGTTTTTTTTTACTGTTATGTGTCTATTAAAAACTGAGAAGTATTCAAAATATTAAACTTGAGAAAATAATTGAAAAGAAAATGATTAATAAGTTTTATTGACGCATAACTGATGCTCACGATTTCCAAAACGGATGTTAACCCCAGGTGTAACTAGTTATTGCATCCTAATTAATATGTCACTACCAACGAAATTAGTATGCGGTTATACAGCCTCCATAAACATATGGTAACCCTAAATATCACTAGATATTGTGCTACGATCTGCTATCAAGTATAGTTTTAATTGCGGATGAATGAAATACATAGCAAAGTAAGAGTTCGCTGTTTTACGACCTCTAAAATATTTTGTAAGTATTATTTTAACAACAAATTATTACCACCAATTTGAAATGTAAGACTATATTGTTTTACTATCTCCAAAAGAGTATGGATGATAGCTCTGTATGTAATTAGTTATTATACTACGCTCTGCTACCGTATACACACGAAAACTTACGTATGACACAAAAAAGACGATACAAAAATTGAAGGAATTTAAGAATGGTATACTTTGGGAAGTTAAGCACTCTTTTAACTCTCCCACTAGTAACGCCTGTATCTATATACAAAATACTAATTTTCTAGTTCAATGACGTCACACAGTGTCTTGTTAAATTTAAATGTGATTGAATATTATGTTCTGGGAATATGACACAATGAATGAATAAATAGCAATAAACACAATAAAAATTATAAACGTTGCAACAATGTTTTTAAATAAAGATATGAAGTCTAAATTATATTGATAATGTATTTTAAAAAATATATTCAAATCTCGATGTGCGTGCTCAAAAATTTCAACTGTTAATATTGACAAAAAATAAATAAAAAAATCTATTTCGAATATTTAAATATACAGTAGAATCTCATTAAGTCGTTCGGATAAATAATAATAAGCGCTACGAGGAATAGTTACGATCTTTTTTCTATCAAAGATGATTTTCTTGTGAAAATATGTTTCATACATGATTCGTTCAAGTGATGTATTGGATTTTCGATAACCCTGATCCGATTCAATGAGATTCAACTATATTTGAAATTGCATGTTTTTCTCTCTTAAAAAAACATATTAAAAATACATTTATATATAATATATAAAAATATTTTTTAATTATAAGAATGAATTTTGGATATATTAAAGTTTTTGTAAGAATGTTGTTTATAAAACTGATGGCTGTTATTTTCTTATAAGAACATGAATGTCGTTTCTTTCCACGAAATTATCCGAAAAATTTTGTACAGTAAAATAGTGCAGTTACACTGTAATTTATTTAAAATTACGTTGTACATTTGAAGTTTCGATTTTATTATCATTGGTGCAATTTTTCAATCTTAATAACCGTCAACGCACAGATATACGAGATCCGCGTGGAGATAAATTATCTGTGGTCTATTTTTAGCAAACCGTATGGCTAAAAAACTCATCAATTTTATGATACTAGGATGAATTAAGTGTAAACCAGATTTTCTTGCGATAGTCTGTGCTCTACAACAAGCGGTTCGTTTGATTGATCATTCATAATTTAAATTACGGTTGCTCTCTGCTCCAGTTTTGCCCAAGCAGAGTTTTTTAAAAGAAGAAGAATTTAAAGAAACGTGAGGGAAAGATTTATTCCACAATAAATTGATAGGGTGATCGTATTTCGATATAATAAATACTAATGACTTCGAATTACGCGTAATTCAATATATTACTGTTCAAATCTATTTTCCAGATAAATAAAACAGTTGATTCGTGTAGAACATATAAAAAATGTTTCGTATTAATAAAAAAATTCATGAATCAATTTCTCTCGGAACGAAAAAAACGATATTTATGTAAAAATATTTTCGTTATTCTGTGATTTTTTTTAAAATATAATTTTATAAACGTAATTTTCAAAGAAAATATATGAAAAACAGACACACCAAAATATGAGAAACCCCTAAACGAATACTTTTCGGAAGTACACATCGAACAAAGTTGTGTCCATACACCATCAAAACTAAAAAAAAGAAATTATCTTTTGAGAAAAACTTTTTTTGTATCCCAATTTACCGTCCGTTTTTTAGAAAACGTTCTCTAAATTCCGTTCAATTTCATTTGAAAACATTCCGCGCTTGACAGTGTTGTTAAGTTTTTTTGGGGCCTATTTGGTTTTGAACATAGGTCAATATAGAAATTTTTGTCAAACGAATCATTTTTAAGTTATCAATACGGCCTATGTCATTTTCTCCTTTTTCATTTTAGCGCACGTCTTCAAAGAAAAACGTGCGTTAAAAAAAATAAAGTCAATAAAAAAAAACATATTTGTAAAAAATGTTATTAAATTATAAATTCAAATTATTTAGAAGATATTTCAGATTAATAATTAACAAAAAAAAATAAGCGCGCGATTCTATACTTTGTTTCAAGAAGAGTACTTTTTATGTATACAAGTTGTATAAAGTATAATAAGCCTTGATGATTGATTGATTGACGTCACAAATCTGTAAATAATGAAAAAAAAGTATATAAAAAACCTAACCTTACCTTTTTGACAGTTCCCTCTTTAATAAAAAAAAACCCACCTGAAATAGAGCTTCGTGAACTGGACCTTCTTTCAATGTTTGCGAAAAGACAAAATAGCCGAAAAAAGGTCTTAATTTACGGCAAAATCTTCTCGAAACGTATTATTTGTGTGCTTTTCGTTATTGAATACACACATGCGCAGAAGTGTTTATTTCTTCGAGTCGTTAAAACAATATTTTTTTTAACGATTTCTCTTAAAAAAAATCGTTATTTCTATTAAACAAATAGCTAAATCGTAAGCACAATTGAAAGTTATACTTAAAAATACAAAAAATGTTTATTATCGTTGCTTAAAATCCTAATGAAAAAACTCGAGCGTCCAGAAAATTGATTATTTAATTATAAACAAAAAGAGTCACAAATACGTTTCAAGAATAATTTGGAATCAGAATTTGCTGACTATTTTCCTTTTGACAAATATTGTAACGGGTGCCAACCCAGTTCACGGACCTTCTCAAATGGTTGTGATAAGAGCATATTCTATAAAGTGAGATTCTAAAGGTGCTGTTTGTTTTGAATGGAAGCAAAAATAAAGTATAGAATCCGATTTGAAAATATTAGCACAAAACTATTGATAGAAAATTAGATTTTCTCAATTAAAATTAAAAATATTTTTCACTAAAAAAAGCAAATATTTGAAAATGTTTAAAGAAAACTTTTTGAACATAAAATATGGATAATTTTAAATAGCAAAATTTAAAATAAAAAATTTTTGATATTGTTGGAAACTTAAAAAAGTAAATGCACTAATTTTTTACAAAAATTTTTATCAAAAAATATTCAAATTATTAAAATTAATCCAATTATAAAATGGTCAAACGTAGGAAAAACTTGTGTTTATGTTCAATTTTTGGTCAAAATAACTGACCTGAGTTTATTGGAACATTGATTTTTGGAGGATATCTCGGGAAATTTACAAAAAATGCGTGAAATAAAATTTCTCAGATCTCGTTGTTTAATAAATTGACCGAACTTTGCAATTTTGAAAGTTTTATTAACGTTTACGTGAGAAGATGCAATTTTTGACATCAATGGTTTCAAAAATTATACAGATGAAAACTAACGGACGAAAACTCAAACAGCAAAATCGCCCACTGTGCAAAATTGCGCATTGGAAGAGTTTGTTCTGTTTTTTCGCAGATCGTTTATCGTTAAGAAGTCTGCAAAATCGCATTCAACGCAATTGTTATTTTCCAAACTATTACGAAAAAGACTGAAGCAACTAAAACTTGCCAGATTTGAGCGTCTGTAAACTCGGCCAATTTTTAATCTATGCGAATTTGAATGCCTAAAATTGAGAGAAAAACATCAAATTTTCACATAACAATAAAAGATCCGTGGGATCTCATCCCATTCATTCAAAATACATTCAGAAAGACACATTTAGACCAAAAATTAAACTTTGACACAACTTTTTGTACACTGATTTAAAACTTGCATTAATTGGATTCGAAATTTAATAAATATTATTTGATTTAAATGTTTTGTATTGCAAAAATTGGACAAGGTATTTTTGATTGTTATTTAACAAAAAAGATAACATTATATAAAGATTAGAGATACAAAATATCACATACACCCACTAAACATGAAAAAAAAACTACACAGGTACTTTTAGTAATATTAAGATTAAGTAACTTTTATCCAGAATGTTTCAATGAAATGACTCTCAATTTTTTTTCGTTTGAACTTAAAACAACAGGTACACTATGTCTTAGTATAAATACTGCTTCTTAAAAAATGTCTGCAGTTACAGAAAGTATCTTCTCGTATTCTCCATCTGATGAATTGGTTCGATTTTTTGGAGTGAAATAGTTCAATAGGGAAGATATAGAATTTTTTCCCTAAAATTAAAGGTAGTTTTTGAATTGCTACTCAGAAGTTTCATCAAATACCCTTTACTTCAGGAAATAGAGGGTTTAGAGATTATTTTTCGCGATATAATACTGCCGAATATCTGATTAATATAGAAAAACATCACAACATGTCTTCACAGAAGACGCAACCTCTCTCATCTTCCGAGGTTAGCATCCTTAGTTTACAATACCTCATGAGAAACCAAATAAGTGTCGCAATCCATCAGGAGTTGATTCTCTGGTTTAGAGATGTAAGATATTTTTCGCGATATGATATACTCTCAAATATCTGATTATCTAATATGAAAAAACATCACAACATGTCTTCACAGAAGACGCAGCCTCTCTCATCTTCCGAGGTTAGCATCCTCAGTTTACAATACCTCACGAAAATTGAGAAACGTATTTCTCTCATCCATAGAATCTCATTTCCGAGGCTTAACTTCCTCAAGTGTCTTCTAACTTTAGAATGCTCCGTTTTAAAACTCATTAGTCAGTCATTGCCTGTCTGGTTCAGGTTAACCAAAGCTGCCTCCCTATTAAACAAAGAAAAAACGGGATTGAATCCAACTAATTTTAAAGAATTATAAAATAGAATTTGATATTTCTTCAACTCTTGAGAAAACTCGTTAGTAGTTGTACTGGATCAGGTTAACCAAAGCTGTCTCCCTATTGAAACAAAAGAAAAACGGGATTGAATCGAACAAATTTTAGAGTTGAATTATAAAATGGATTTTGATGTTTCTTCGACTCTTGGAAAACCTTTCTTTGACTCCAAAAAAAGTGTTTGTGCTAATTACACAGCGACTAGAACAAATTTGTCTGTACATACAAAAAGGAAATCATTTATCGTGAGACATATTGTATATTTAAAAATTATTATTTACAATTTAAAAAAAAAATGATTACTGCCATCATCGTATTTTTAGAAAGACTAAATAAATTTTTACAATTTATGTGTACGAAATATATTTCTTTAAAAAAAACATTAGTGCGCATAAAATCGCACGGCCGAAGTGGTAAATTCTATGGCAATATTGTGAATGATATTAATATTATTATGGATAATATTTGGACGAATTAGAAACGAGATTTAAGGTATTTCTAACGACATGAGAGTAAAAGTAGTTTTGCACAAAATTTTGCAAAGAGGTAGTTTTCAACGATATAAAGTTGTAAAAAAAATTTTAGAAGTATTAACCGTCTCTGTCAGCTGCAATAAATGTTCAAAGTTGTCAATATTGAGCACATAAAGGATAGGAAGGAACCCTGACTGTTTAGGAAACATTTTTGAACATTTTTATTTCGCGTTTTTGCTATAGAAAATAACTTTGCAAACAAAACTGGATCTATGTAAATAAATAAATTAGGGATGCTTTGAGCCTAAATAAGATGTAATTTACCGTGTCGTCTACCAAAAAACAATAAACAAAGATTACTTTTTGACAAATATTTAGGTTATTCCAGAAGTAAATTGTACAAGCGGCAACGTTGTTTGTGCTGACTACTATACAGTCCGCACAGATGAGCAATGTATGATAGTGTGTGTTACAGCTATGTCAGATTTACTGCACTAATACAACCTATTTAAAAAGTTATCTTTTCTCTTTCTAAGATATCGCGTTCTCTCTCATGCCGATAGAAATACCTTAAATTTATATAATATACAAATATACTTACCATAGACGTATCCTTTAAATAAAAAAAGAAATATGTATAGTGCCTCCTTAACTCAGTGATAGCGACTAAAATGACAGGGTACATGGGTTAAAATCTACCCAGAGTTAAAAAGATTTGTTTTTAATTCCCTCAATATATATTATAAACGTTAGCCTCGTTCGTCCGAATGAATACCTATACTCTATAGAAGTTATCGCTTCAATAAAATCGAGTTTGATTTCTATGAAACACTGATCAAAATAATTCTCTACAATTTAAGACGTTCAATAAAACAAAAATGTATTATTTTTGAAAAAGCATAGGCCTGTAATAAAGGAAAATAATACTTCGAATAAGAAACAAAAACAGGTTCTAGAATTTAAGGGAATTTATGCATCCCATAGATTATCTCAACAAAAATGTAGTTCAAAAACTAATCGACAGTTAAAATTACATCATTTCTGATTTTTTTGATTGATATTATTTATTGTGATATTAAAAATAATATTTTTGAAAAGAAAAAAAAAATTGGATGTTTCTTCTGTAACATTTCAAATACGAAATTATTTAAAATATAATTCACATAACTTATAAAATTTGTGTGAGTGAAGATTTTACAACGCCCCGATTTAGAAGAAATTTAAAAACAAACTTCTCTTTTGAAAGAAAAATTGAAGGAGTTACTCTTATTTTTTTCACTTGGAGACCTTGAATTTACCCGTAAATAATCAATTATTTAACTATGGAAATACATTGATTAGAAATTTTGAAAAATACAGAGAATTTCATCAAAATTAGGTTCGTTCCAGTGAACCATAAAGTTAAGAATAATTTCTGTCGACTCGAAAAAAAATTTTAAATAATTTTGTATTTATGGACAAAAAAAACCGTTCAGAATATGGCATATATACAAAGTATTTAAAAATTATTAAAATTTCAGTTCGGTAATAACCACCATATTTGTAAAAAAAAAAAACTAAGTTTATATATATATATATATAGAAATCTGTGCATTTGACGAAATTTATTAACGCGTCAATAGTTTATCAAGACAAAAAAAAAACAACAACAAAACTCTATTCGAAAAATGCTTTTTTTGTATTTTAAACAACAAATAAACTATATAGTCAAACATTTTTACTTACAGAGAATTCCGAAAACATTTCAAAAAATATTCAACATAACGGTTATATTTTTGAACTTCGTGAATACGACACGAAACAAACCGATCTCATAAAACTGTCAAAATATTAATGGCTATGTTGAATATTTTTTATGTTTTTAAATAATTAACAGATTAATGAAAATTTTGATTTTCCGACGAATTAATTAACAAAGAAAAAAGAAAATTTTTTGAGTGTGTTAATTGTTAGTAGACATAATTATTAGCTGTAAATATTTAAACAAAAAAAAACTTATCAGAAAATATATGTATATGTATATATATACAAAAATTGTATATATATATATTATTGTGTTATCCGAAATGTAAAAATTGTATTTGAGTATATATATGTATTAAATAAATATTGGATGTAGCAATTTGTTTGTCGATTTCGATTTTGTTATTTCAATTTTCACAAAGAAACATTTTTTTTCAGGCTTCAATACAGAGTTTATTATGGAGGCAGTGTCACACTGTTGTGACGTTCTTGCTTAAAGAAGTAGGTAATTCAAAAAAATTATAAATTCGTAATCATTTCAGTCACCATGTACAGCCGGCATTACAATTTTATAGTAATATTTTTAAAACGTTTCAACATTTTCCTAATAGATGGCAACTTATGTCCATTAAAACTGGTTTTCGTTAAATTTTTAACTGTTATGATTTTGGTACCATTTCAGTCAAATCTTATGCCGGCTGTATACATTCGGCGAGGGAAGATGAGATATAGCCAGCGCGAGAGTGAACTCTCAACGCTTGGTTTGCCTTGTGTCGACTAGCCTCGCCATCACTCCATTAAAAGTCGGTTTTTTTAACACGAGTCAAAGAAATCGAGTAGATAATACATTTGACACAAGCATAAAAGACACTCCCTTCTACATTCGATTCAACGTTCAACCGCCATTTTTTAATATTCAACTATCAACCGCTTTAATTGTACCCATTTATCTTAAAATTAGAACACGAAAATAAATAAAAACTAATTTTATGAATACTTTTTTATTCTTTTAGTGTCCTTCATTACTCACTTGAATAATAATTATTTTTAATAATTTAATCAAAAAATTACTACTCCGTAATTTTCAATTTAATGTCATTTTACAGGTATACCAAGGTAATTTTGTTGACTAACTGACGAGAACTGTATTGCCGGCCGAACACTCGGCGAGAGTGTACACAGCTCCACTCTCGGCTCTGTGCCTTACGAATGTCTCGTCGAGACATTCGCCGAGTGTGTACTGCTGGCATAACAAAAACAATAGTGATGATGCGGGCACTTTAAAAAGCTGTGTTTAACTCTCACTCCAAACTTTATTTCGAAAACGATAAGTGTTTGAGCAAAACTTGGACGAAATATGAAACGTTTAATAATTTTGGTGATCCACAATTTTGAAATTATTAAACTGCAGCTGCTAAAACAAATTTTCTGTAAAAAGGAAATGAAATACTTCACGGAGAGAACGATCTCAAATTTATATAAAATGTTTGAAATATGGATACCAACGGGAACGTGTTCCCGTTGAAAAGTTCCACTAAGTGAAATTTGATCTAATCGTGGCAAAATTTATATAATATGAGATCGTTCTTTCCGTGAACAGTGTATACTTATTTGTTAAGTAAATAAACGATGAATACTGCAAAATATTTATTAAAGATTTTTTTCGGTTGTAAAAACTAGGAAAATATCAACAATATTTACAAAGCTTTGACGGAAAATATCAATCAAAAAAATTGATGATATCGCATATCTTTTTATAGCAATTTTCTGTTTATAGTAAAATTAATTCATATATTATAAATAATTATTAGAAGCATTTCTAAAATAAAAATTTGTTATTTCAGGATCACCTTTCTTTTAATAATAATAATATAACAAAATATATTTTTAGTACGAATTTATCTTTTTGAAATATTTTCAAAATTTATTTATAAGTTTCCTCAAAATTTTAATTATATAAAAATACTTTCATATGTATAGGGTGTACCTTTAAAACATGGTGAAAGTTTAGGAATTTCTTGAGTTATTTTAAAAAGAATTTCTTTTAAAATGTAAAGACGTTCAAAGATTACATCTTTGGGTCGTCATATATGTATTACTCCTATATGGACAGTCCCTATATGTGGAAGCTGTTCCGACAAAGTGAGATAGATAGTGTCTCGTGCTCTCTATCCTCCGAGCGACCAATTCTGTTCTGCGCATTGTCAGGCTTGCGCAACATAGACAATGTATCTCGGAGGAGAGAGAGAATATAGTCGACACCGTAATGTTGGGACATTCTTTCCTATAACAACTGTCCATATAGGAGAGCTTGCTAGAAATGGTACAAGGCTGTCGAACACAAGCATCAATAGGCATCCGGGAGTTCCGTTTGCGAACTGCAAGCTGCTCCTGAATGAGGATATCATAAGAAAGGCCAATCTTAGATGGAGGGAGAAACTCACTTGTGGTACTACAAGACAGATATGGTCTGAGTACAATCGTAGGGGTTCCGAAGATCTTATCTCCCTTCAAAGGGCCTCTGTAAGCAAAATCGGTGCGGCTATTAAAGGGCACTGGCTAGGCGGCAGGCACGCTGAATGACTGTGTCTACGAGTGCATCACGATTATTGCAAGAGCTGCCACAGTGGGGAGGAGGAGGAAACGATGTCTCATCTTCTGTCACTGTCCAGCTTTTGCCACGAGGAGATGGACTCATCTGAGTCAGCCTTTCTTTGACGACCTCTCCGATCTTAAGTCCGTTGACGTCAAAGCACTCTTGCTGTTCTTAAACAGCTACAAATGGTTCATGGAGTAGTAGCCGAGGATGGGCCAGCCCACTTGTTCGGTATCACAACGAAACCTATGGTCAAAGTGTGTCTCACCCCAAGACAGCCACTCTAACCTAACCCATGTGAGATTATATTTAAAAATTTTCATAAAATTAACGAAGGAGTCGATCGTTTTTTAAAGGTACACTCTGTAACATAACCAATATATTTTAATTTTTTTAAATATTGTTGAATTTGATAATACGCTTGGGGTCGGTCACATCTATATGAGAAATTTAATTCAATTAATATTTTCAAAATTAAAAATTTGACACCATAGATCAAATGATCCATTGAAATTATTTTAAATGATTTTTAACAACACAATGGAATTAATCATATATTTATCAACTTTTGTTTTTAATGAAAAATGCATTTAACCGTGAATTCGATTTTAATTTTTGATAAACGTGATCTTTATTGAATTTTAACGATGTATGATCAATAAAATATTAGACTAAAATTCATCACATACCGTAAATTATATTCGACTAGAGTCCAATCAATTAGATATCTTTAGAATTGGCATCTATGATGTTCTGACCATGCCCTAATAATCCCTAGAGACTGTTTTAATAATGCACAAAATTATATTAAACCAGACTTTCTTACAGTTCAGAAGACTGTCGAAATTCTCGAAGGAACATATATACTGAATTTTCGACCCTGAATCAGCATCGATCTGGACATCTAAGATAGCTATTTCAAAAGATATCCAAAACTATTTAGGACTCTGGTCTGTATGTTAACTCCCGTAAATAAGAATGGACTTATAGTAACTCACACAGAATACGTTTGTCGTTATCGTAATCAAAGATAGTCAATTTCAATTTTATTAATATGTTATAATACTTAATATGCTAGAATCAAAGATTAAAATCAAATCAGACATGGGGAACTTGAATACTTGGATACTTGTTGTACCGTATGAGATTAAATTAAAAATTTAAATAGATGAAAGAAAAGTTTAAAGTATAAAATTTTGAAATTTCTAGTAAAATCGTGTTCTGTCTTTAATCGATAGTTCAAATTTTGAGGATACTTCTTATTTTAATCCTTCAACGATCATAGTTGAAGTCAATGAGACATTTCTAAAGCTCTTCTAGACATCGACTTATATATGAATTTCTTAGGTCGTTCGATTTATCGATGGTCGAAATAATTTTCCCCTGGCCCGGCTTTTCAACACGTGCCAAAGGAATGTATTGTTGTAAAAATCGACAGTTATAACATACGCCGACATATTAGGTTACGTTCAGCAGAGTAAAACATGTTGAATAAGCGTTTACATTTTAAGTTAAACCGCGCTTAATCCGTATTTCCAAAATTGAGTAACTTTTAAGCGAAATACCTTCAATCAAAATTTGTGTAGCCTAAAAAACAATAACGTTACTTTTTTTTAAAAACACAGCGCTTTTTTGACATGCTAAACTTTTTTAATTCACTGGCAGCGTTCAGCAGAACAGATTTAGTGCTACTGTTAAAAGCAACCATCAATGGAATGAAAATGGCGTTGTTGCTCTAATTCTTACTAGAAAAACTCTAGACATTTCTAACTTGAATACTGAGTTATCGATCTACCGTCATTAAAAACTTCTAATTATAAAATCGTTAAAGGATTGTACAAAAATTTTATGGAATTTTATAAATATCATAAAGGCACTCATATATTTTCATTTGATAAAAAAGGCACTATTATTTCTCAAAGGCACTATTACGATTGCTCTATCTATACCTATTTTCTGTAATTCACTCATACAATTTCCATTCGTAGATGAAAGTAATCCTGAAATATGAATCTTAATAATAATATTTTTTTTATTAACAAAATAGTGATTTGAACACAGCGAGAAAAGAGATTCTTTTTAAATATGTGCCGTAATTTAAACAATTTTTTATGTTAGTACTGTTCGAGTACAGTTAAATCCAGCAATTTTTCAAGAAAATAAACATATAACCATCTTGTAATTCAATTTGACGATATTTTGTCTCAATAGGTAATTTCAACTTTACCAAAACGTAACAAAAGAAAAAATTTCATGTTGAAACCACACGCAGCGAGAGTTCTTGCAGAGAAATTAAGTGACAAGGCCATTAACGAGACAATTCGGTCATTATTATCCACATTTTCGTTTCGATTTATTCGCGTTTGTTGAGAATAAATGTAGAACCAGGCCAATTTTATTAATAAATGGTATAGGACAAAGGGGAAAGGGGGCGGGGCATATAGAAAGAAGAAAACACAAAATATAAAATTTCTCTAAATATTAGAACAATCGAAAAATGTTTAAGTAGAAAATGTAGAAAATCATGTTTGTTACAACTAATTACCTGATCATTTTTTCTAAAACTCGAATGTGTTCAAAGATATTTAGGATTTTAATTTTCAATCTTAAACGGTCAATATTTCTGTAAATATTAGAGTAATCGAAAAAACGATAAGAAATATAATTGTAGTAAAACTAATTTCCTACAACTTTACTTCTAATAAATTTTTCGATTTTTCTAATAGTAAAGGAGATATGACAAATATTGTGTTTCCCCCTTTCACTATACCCCCCTTTCCCCTTGTTCGATTTTGCCAATTAACGAACTTTGCCTTTCAAATACCAAATGCATCTCACATACCCAATTTCATTCCGATCAAATGAAAACTGGGACCGCTAAGCGATTACAGACACACATATATATATATATATATATATATATATATATATAAATTTTACAGACGGTGATTTTCGACGTCTACTAGGTAGAATCGATGGACATTTGAAGAAATTTTTGCAAAATTTTGAAGTCGGTACGAGACCAATAGCTTTTGTTCCTTTCAGGAAATTCGCTAAAAATCAAAATGAGTAAGCAATACTTATCTTTGTTAATCTTATTGTAGAGTGTCCGAAAATCGCATGCGCATAAAAGGTCTATGACAATCATTTATCTCCCGCCAACATATTTGCAAAAAATCGCCAAATTGAATTATTTACGACCGTTATTTTTCATTTAAAAGTCATATACATAAAATTAATATATTTTTGAATAATTTTCAATAATTTGAAAAAGTTTTATATCACATTGTTTTTTTTGTTCCAATTTAGAGATTTGTTCAATAAAAATTGAAAGGTCACATTAAACTTGTTCCATAAATACGGCTCATATCTTACAAAAAACAAAACATATGTTAAAATTATAATTACAAAAAAAAAATTACATTAGAAAATACTTTTATGGAAAACTAATATTCTAAACAAGGAAATTAAATTTTAAACTTTATTTTAATTACTATGAGCGATTAATTTATATCGGTGGAAATTTGCTCAAAAAAATGAAGGAAAACATTCTTTTTTCTTTTTTTTAAAATTATTTTATAACAAAAAAAAAAAATAAAACAAAAAATAAAAGAGACACAAAAAATTAATACTGAAAATTCTTAAAAATTATAGAAAATTTGTGAGTTTTTTTTTTTTTGATGAGAGTATGAAGTTGTTGAAACGAGCATTATTAGTGAGGGTGAAATGATTTTCTTTTTAAATTATAGCAAAGTAGTTGATCCCAAAAAATTATCTTATTTTGCTTTTCCTGTGTGGGTAAATGTCACTCAAGTATGAAAATTCTGGAATAAATATTATACGACTGAGGTAATTTTTTTTTCTTTGTAAAATAATATACTTTTTCATTTTCATTTATAACAAAAAACAAAAATTCGTTACGCAGGAGCTGCGTCAATTTAGCGAATTTCCTTATAATACATAAAATACTCTCTAGCGGTCATAATTTTAGTTTAATTAAAATGAAATGTCGTATCTGATATGATTTTGGTATTTGAAAGCCCAATTTTATTAATAAAATGGCATAGGTTAAGGGGAAAGGGGGGGGGGGGGTATAAAGATAGAAGAAAACACAAAATAGAAAATATCTCTCTTAATATTAGAACAATCGAAAAATGTATGAGAAACACAGTTGTAGAAAATCATGTTCTCTACGATTCATTTTATTATCATTTTTCTCAAACCCTAATGTGGACGGAGATATTTACAATTTTAACTTTCAATATTAAATTGTAAATATTTCTGTAAATATTAGTGTAACAGAAAAAATGATAAGAAACAAAATTATAGTAAAACTTAGTACCTACAACTTAACTCCTAATAAGTTTTTCGAAATTTCAAATATTAAGGGAGATATGCCAAATTTTATGTTTCCCCCTCCCTTTAAACCCCCCTTTTCCCTTGTCCGATTTTACCCATTAACGAACATGACCTTTTGAATACCAAAAGCGCCTCAAATACCAAATTTTATTCCAATCAGAATAAAACTGTGACCGCTAGAGAGTCCACAGACTTATATATATGGCTATATATATATACATATATACAAATTTTAACGAAAGTGATTTTTAACATCTAGTAGGTAGGATCGATGGATGTTTGAAGAAATTTTTACAAAATTCCAATATTGGTACAAAAACAATAGCTGCATTTCCTGTGGAGGAAATTCGCTATAAAAAAACCGCATGCCAGAAGCAATGGACATGCGTCGTTAGGATTTTCAAAAACGAAGGACCAGCCCTCGTTAAATTCAAAAGAAATTTCAGAAAAATAGTGTTCAGTAACTCGAACACATCATTAAGTGGAGATTAGTGTCGGAATTCAAGACAGAAGATAGTGAAAACACTTTCTTTACGCATTTCAAAGTTGAACAGGATACACAGATTGAAGAACCTCATTCTTTGGTGAAAAATGGAGTGGGTACTAAAGGCGAGATGGGGAAAATACATCCTCTCGTTCAATGGAAACTACAATCGGTGAGATATGCGACAATTGGCTACAACACTAGCCCATCTAACTGAGATTTAAATCAATTTGAATTTTTTCGACTTACGCTACAAATCATTACTACTTGCATCGCTTCTTGTTCGTAGCACGTTACAGCTTTCAATAGAAGGCCTCAGGTGATTCGAAGTAAAGGAAGAGTATAATCGAAATGAACGGACAATTTGAAACGAATCCAATAAAATGGGATGAGTTTAGTTCCGGGTAGACAAACTAATTAATCCAAATTAGACATGGAAGATTATATATGTTTTAGGCTAGCCAAAATAGCGGTACATGGACTTAACTATTACCTCGATGACTTAGCTGAACTTAAAGATACCTCTCAGGGTAATCCAACCTAATGGATATTGTGGTTTTATGAGTTGGGAGCTCATAATCACATAAAATGTTTATTGAGATTACCTCTTCCTCATGACAAAATCTGAATTGATCGCTTGGGGTGATCCCAAGCCTGTGCGTATGTTAGTTGAGATAATAGTGTTCTAGAAAAAGACTTAGAATTCTGGAATAAATGTAAACTTCGAATATGCTATAGTGGAAAATACTCCTTGAAGTAAGAAGGAATTGCTCTGTTTTTCAGAAAAGACAAATAAAGTTCATAAGAACATGGACTCAGGGGAAATATTTTGTTTTCCGAACTTGCAATGGAATGAGAAAATCATTCACCCTGTTCCATGAATAAAAGGGTAATGGACCCAGAAATACTGTTTTCCTGGAAGGAGGTTTAAACTTAAAGAATTTTCTTTCAACATCATAAACAAACTCATTCAAACAATTCAAAAAAAAAAACATAAATAAATAAATAAATAAAAATTTATAATTGGAATGATACAAAACGGATAAATATTTTCATGGAATGAGTGACACTTTGTACTACCAGAAAAACAAAAGAAATATGATCTAAAAAAAATGTACCCATTACCCAAAGTAAAGTGTTTTGTTAAAAAGTTGAAAGAAAAAAAATCATATTTCAAAAATATTCACTAAAAAAAAAACATTTTTAAAACTCCTTAGTATTTAATTTTGAAAAATTTCAGAGATAATTTTTAAAACAAAACAAAATAGAAAAAAAAACACAAGAATTAAAACAAAAAAAGGACATTATGAATGTCAATATAATATAATAATATATTTAAAATAAAAAATAAATTAAATACTAAGAATTCATAAAATAAAATGGGGTTTATTATCGGTCCTAGTTGAATTCTTATTTACAATCCTTTAATTTTTAATTTAACCTATTCCCTGAGGGAGACAACCCTTTCTCCTAATTACTTTTCAATATATTTGTTCAGAATCATCATACGTATGCAATAATTTTTTTTCTATATAAATTTCTTATTAATATATATAACAATCAAGGCACGGCGATTCCATTTTTTTTATAACCTAAAAATATTTAGTACTGCGCATGCACTTAAGTTGTGTCACGTGTTTTGTATGACAAATGTTAGGTTAAAAAATCGTTAAATTATTTCTTTCACAAAACACACATGGAAATAAAATTTTTACAGTAAATTTAGTTTATATATATATATATATATATATATTCTTCTACGCATAGAGAACTTATTCTCGTGAGAATCCAAATTCGATTTAAATCAACCCAATAGTTTTTTACATGAATTAAATTGGACCGACAAAAATGGTTGAAATCGGATAAATAATTTTCTCACGTTTGAATGTTTGAAGTTTTAAATATAATTATGATTAACTGCTGTCTACAAAGTAGGGAGGAGAAAATTCGTGGAATGATTTACGAATTCGATTGGCTTTCTTTAGTATTTATTCAGATGTATTGATGGAACAAACGAGAAGTTAATTTAGTGGGAATACGAGAAATATGAATTTAAGGAGTCGTTTAAAATGTCTTCTAGATATTTGGAAGTCTTTGCCATGAACTTTCTCAATCGATTATGTTTAGTTTTTGTTTCATTAAACTAATTAACTTACTGTAAAAGGTTCATTTTCATGGAATGAAAATCGAGAATCTCAAAATTTAGAATACGCAACTTAAGTGCAGGACAAACATTTTCTATATTTACTTTGATCATACGTTTGAGTTCCGAACTCAATATTACAAATAATAAAAAAAATTTCTTTACACCTTTTCATAAACTTACGATCTGCTATTCAATAGTATCACATCCAAAATGAAAAAAAAACAACATATTTTACACTGTAATTGTAGTTCGAACACCTTTGTACACACCACAGATGTCACTAAAACCACTGTTTGCAGTTTAGTTGGAACACATCGCGTTCATTTATTTTCATGTAAATTTTTACTAAGCAGTAAATTGTTATGTGGGCCAGATAAATGTCTTATCAATTCTGGCAATGATTCAAATGTAAGTGTACAAAAACAACAATTAAACTTACCGTTGCCGGTAGAGTCACCTGGTGAAATAACGTTACGATGCACCGAACACAAATGTTTGAGAAGATGAGCCTTTTGTTTAAACATAGCGACACATAAACGACACGCAAATGGTTTCTCACCGGTATGAACACGTAAATGTGTTTTTAAGTTCCAAGACATACCAAATTGTTTACCACAGTATTCGCAACGGTACTCACGTACAGCTCCTGATGATTGTCCCGTTGTTCCACTTACATTCCCACTACCGGTTCCACTAGATTTTGTCAAATTTGTACTGTTCGCTGACGAGACTCCTGTCGTTCCTCCTGCACTTATTGATGAATGCGATGCAAGATCTGATGCCGCTCTACCATCTCCTGATACACTTCCTGCAAATGCTAGAGCTGCAACTGTTGCGGCGGAGACTGATTCTCGTTCATCTCCACTTCCTGGAGGCATAACTTGTGGTTGGCACAATGACCATGCACCCCATGTGTGTTCTGGGAAATGTTGGTATGGTAAAGGTGATGGTGTGGGGCTTGGCGATGCTAACGTTGGATCAGCACTTGGTGGTCGAAATTTTACAACTATTTCTTCGGGTGGTATTTGTGTATCTAATCTATGCCCTAAAGGAGGTGTATGAGACCTGTCTGCTAGGTACGGTGGGGCGGATACACTTAAAGGATGATGTATGGATAACATAGAATGCCTGAGACCTGGACTTCGTATACTTTTTCGATACCTTTGGTGATGTTGTGCTAATTCATCAATATATGACGTTGAAAATGGTACAAATGGAGGATTTTGTGCAGGGGAATTATGGAAACCGGGTCGACGTTTTCTGTGAGGTGTTACCACATAGTTTTCTGGTGTATGAACCATTGATATTAGGTCCTGGTCACTGTTCATTGGCGGTTTTAGTGGCGAATAATCTTCTGGATGTCGTAAAGTGCGTGCTTCTAAATCTAATGGTTCAATGTATGTGGATTTTCGTCGAACTCTTTGATATGTGTTATCACTAATAACTCGTTGCGGTATTTTAGCTGGTGAATGTCGTGCTTTAAATGTTTCGATCATATCATCGGACGTAATAGAACGTTTACGTTTTTCCGAATTTATATTTTCATCATTTTCACTTGTATCTTTGTTCGATGAATGATCAGATGACGAATTGTTTGCATTATTTATTGATAAATTCACCGGATTGGATGAGCTACGTCGTCTTGTTGTTACCCGTCCACATTCGTTATTATATTCCTCATCGTCGAGTACTTCTTCATCCTCTTCAACAATTTCACCTAAATTTTTTAAATATTGGAATTTATTAGTAAGAATACATCTAAATACAGTATGAGTGCTGTTATGATCAAGATATCTATATCTGGACATATTTAAAAAGAATCGTCATGTTTGACATATTTTATCTTATAAGGTGAATCTTATAAATGTCATGAAAATAAAAAAATAATCTCTTGCAGATTTCTTTCTGTAATTTTCATACCCGGTATATATATTATATACAAGGATATATTCAATTTAGCCCCGACTTTGTAACGGTTGAAAGTTCAGTCATTTCCGCATGTCCGTCTGTTTGTCCGTAAACTCGATAACTAAAAAACGAAAAAAGATAACGAGCTGAAATTTTGTGTGTTTGTTTTAGAACTAAAAATTTCTAAAACAAATCGAACCACAAATCCTCCTGCCATAGGAGACAATGCCCATCTTTGAAATCGAAAGACAAAAAAAAAATTTTAATTTAAAAATATGTTCCGTTTTTAAAAATAAACAACTTTTGCTTGAATTTTTTTTTCTTAAAGTATTTCCAAACTATATCAGCTGATCGGGTACCCGCGCGAAAAGAACTATATAAAAAATGATATGCGTAAAAAAATATGTTGGTACTCATGCGCGTTGTTGAAAGCAGCTGTCCGTTGTCGTCAGTGTTCCCATTCGTCACGTAACATATCATACATATACTAGTATATAATTTCAAACGACTTTCAAATAGCGCGCCGGTACTTATGATGCCAACTGAACCATACAAAATAACCTTCTGCTGCGGACATGAAAAAAATGCACTTTTTTAGGCATATTTTATCAAAAAACTTAACAACCAAACATTCTCCCAAAGTTTTAAGAAAAAATATTTCTAAGGAATTGAGGAAAGTAATTTCAGAACAACCGTGACTACATCGAGAGAGTTCGAACAGTCGGAATCGTGCATTTTATTTCACCATGTTTATGAAGATGCATGTTAAATTTCTCCAACTTACGTAACGATTTTGTCAAAAACGCCATGGGGATAAATTCTCAAAAAAATTCAGCTGATTTCTGAGAATTCATTTTACTAATATTGTGAATTTCGTCAAATTCTTGACAATCGAATAATATTTTGGAAATACCTTAAACTGATTAGTTTCGCCGTAATTTCAGTTCATACATCCGTAATTAACTCTAATCGGGTAGCAAACAATTAACTCAGTTAGTTGTTATTTTTACTTGTTTCTAGGAATTTCCTTATAGATCACATGTCTATAAAATTGGCCAGACTTTATAGATCCAAAACTATCCCACCGACTGATTTTTTAGCTTCCCTTCAGTTTCCATTAGAAACCAGGTCATTCGATTTATCTTTCTGCGATCTACATTTTGGTATTTAGAAAAGCCTCTTTTTTAATGGAAGAAAGAAGGAATTAAGCAAAACTCCGAACACAACGAGAAAGTCGAAAAAGCATGAAAGCTGCTCGGATAAAAATTGTGACAAATTAAAAGCTGTATCTAGATATAGCTATAAGATATTGTAAGCACTGATCAATAAGCCTATATCGAATGAGATTTTCGAAATAGATTCTTATAGACACAAATACTCACCTTCTTCTTTCTCATCTTCTTCCTCCGGATCGTCTTCATTTTGTAAATTCTCCTTTTTCACAATAACCGTATTTACGTCCACCGATTGTCTTTTGTTATTATTATTGTTATTCGCTGTGCTAGTACGATTGTCAATTGTTTCTTTGTTACTTGTCGATATAGTACTACTACTACTCTGTGACGTCACCGATTGAGTTGAAGATGCTGATTGTTGTTGAATTGTTGTTGTTGGTGGTGGATTTGATTTTGTTGTATTTATATCATTGTTGTTGGTTGTATTGTTGGAACTGGTACTACTACCGACACCACATTCCTTTTCATTAGTTATGTGAGGCGCAGCTGAATTTCGTAAATGTGATTTGATTTGTAGTAAATCAAATAGTTCTTGAATGTTGTCTATTTCATTTGACTAAAAAAGAAAAGAAAATTATCAAAAATTCGTTACGCAGGAGCTGCATCAACTTAGCGAATTTCCTTAGAATATATAAATCACTCTCTAGCGGTCATAATTTTAGTGTGATCAAAATGAAATATAATATCTGATATGACTTTAGTATTTGCAAAAATTAAATTTATTAATAGCCAAAATAGAACGATGTATAACGATTATAGTTTATAGTTAAAGTAAAAATTTTTTACAATAAAATATATTTTATTGTAAACAAATGTGTCAAACAAACACAAAATATTAAATATCTGTCTTAATATTAGAATAATCGAAAAATGTATAAGGAGTAAAGTTGTAGAAAATCATGTTTGCTACAATTCATTACCTTATCATTTTTCTCAAACTCTAATATGAACAGAGATATTTAGAATTTTAACTTGCAATCTTTAATTGTAAATATTTCTGTAAATATTAGTGTAACAGAAAAAAGATAAGAAACAAAATTACAGTAAAACTTAGTATCTACAACTTAACTCCTGATAAATTTTTCGATTTTTCAAATATTAAGGGAGGTAGTCAAATTTTGTGTTTTCCCCTCCCTCTAAATCCCCTTTCCAATCGCCCGATTTTACCCATTAACGAACTTGACCTTTAGAATACCAAAAACCACCTAAATACCCAATTCCATTCCAATCGGAATAAAACTGTGACCGCTAGAGAATCCACAGACATTTTAAAAAAGTACACATGTTATATATATATATATATATATATATATATACAAATTTTAGCGATAGTGATTTTTAACATCTAATAGTATTTGTATAGTTATTTGTATAGATAGTTATTTATTCGTTTGTTATGGCATCTTGCACTTAAAATGGCTAGAATTTGAAATTTGAGTGGAATATCACGAAAAGTACTAAGAATTTATAAAATTTGACTAAATTTGATCTAGTAACAAAGCTTTGATGAACATTTATATATTAATCTACTTCTAATTCTGCACTCTTTTGAATTCATTGCCAGTTGAATCACAAATTACAGGTTTTTACTTTACTAAAGAAAAAAAATTACATACAGGACACCTAACATTGAAAATTTCGCATCTTTATCCTTCTTTAGAGTTCCTGACCTATTTGCTTAAGTATTCATCGACGTTTGATTGTAGAAACTAGCCTTAAATGGAATCCATATTTATTATGAAAACAAGAATGTACAGACTTGATCCACATACAGTCACTTAAGAAAGGGCTGCCACAAAACTAATCTAAAGTTAACTATCATATATTGGTCAAAAACACTCGTATCATAGATGGTAATGAGATTGTCGATAAACTTACTAGCCAAGAGGTGGGTCTGCCATGATAGAGGCCATAGCAATATCTCGGAATAATGAGAAAACATATTTTATTTCCCCTCGATATTCGAGTGAAGGACTACATGAGATCGGCAATCTGCCCATGGCTGGTTTGGAAGGTAATAATAATTGTGGGGAGCAGTCAGCAACTTTTTGAATCCAGTATAATGAAAAATACTTACTTGAATCGTGACTTGTCCATGATACAGAAAATCTAAAACATGTCGCATATGTGCCGCTTTAACACCCGGTATAAGAATGGTTGCCAGACCGTGTCCATCTGCATACGCTGATTCACTTAACACTTTACATATCAGTGGTGATGCACTAGCCATAATTAAACGATGCGCAGCTAATACTGTACGATCATCACACACAAATGCCATATCTGCAAAATTTTCTGAATCGAAACATGTACGAATCTCTTCAACTATCGTCGCGTGGTGCTTCCCATAGTGGAGCGTCAACAAACCGTGCGATTCCTCTGATTCTTCAAGGCCGTCAGATGCGTACATGGCGGCGGTAAGCGTAACAGAGTGGACGCCCACTCGGGATCCGTTTCGACTATCCTATAAAAAAAAAGAAGAAAAATCATAAGTATATTACGCACAATTATATTATAGCGGAATCGCAACTAAATTTCAATATAATTTAGTTTATTAGACTATTATTGTTTACATTTTCAACTACATTTTCCCCAAGTTACCACGGTAATTGTTATTGTTTGTTACTTTGGTAACTAACAACAAATACATTCTGACATTCATTCTTTAATAAAGATCATTTATATCTTTCAACATGTCTTTTAAATTATTAAATGTATTATGATTATTAATGGTTCATCAATATTCATCTATCATCTCCGGTGGGGAATCGAACCCTGGTCTCCCGCGTGACAGGCGGGGATACTGAACTCTATACTACAGACGTTCCTAGGAATTAATAACCGATCGTTTTAGAGATCTTTTAAGTCATCGCATGCTTTCCTTATTCGTTTAAATAAACTAACCAAAAAATTCTATAAAATATAATTTCCCTAGTCAACAGATTTGAGTCAACGAATAATGTTTCAAACTAACTCCTTACACTCTAGAACAATGAGGAATTCATTCCAGAAATTTTAAATAGGCTTTACAAATATATTTAAAACATTTAATTTCGATAAACGTAAGCTTAAAGGACACCTCAGACAGTGACGCCTGGAGAACGGTGATTGTGGATTCCCTGGAGAGATGAAGGAAACCGAGATAGTTTCTAAAAGAATAGGGAATATGCATGAAAATTTTTTTTCGCTTGAATTGAAGTATGTTTACTTGACAAATATCAAGGTAAAATTACTTTACAAATAACTTTAAAAATAAGCGAGATATGAATGATTGAAATTCCCGATTAGACAAAGAGGGTGATAGCCCTTTTGATATGTTATGTGACGTCATATTACACTTTCAACATTTAAAATACACGTAAAACTCCGTTTTTAGTATTTTTGCAAGAAAGAGACAGATAATAATCTTTAAAAGCTTATAGTTTCCTTGATATTTGTCGGATTTTAATTTCGTTTTTAAATATTATTACAGTATTAACAGTATTTTCATATTCCGAAAATAAATGTGAAAAAAAATTTTCATGCATATTCCATATTGGAGAAGAAATTTATTTTTACCAAATTGCGAAACGAGAACTGTCATTTCTAAATCCAGCACTGATCTTTCCCTTCCTAAAAGAAGTCGGGCTAGATGAGATATTTAGACACCTCAGCGAGGAAGTATGGAGGGGTACAATGTCATCAAAAGGTTTCGAAGAGTTTCAAATAAAAGTTGTTAGTATATTTATAGTGAAAATTGTATCTCCGATCTCCCTAACATCCTTAAGTAACTGATCATTTAAAAGGTTAACGTGTCGAATAATTGCTGGACTGAGTGCAGCAATTTGCAAGCATTTTATCCACACAGATTCCTTTTCTTGTAGATACGGAATCCTAAAAAGGTAATGTAACCGAATTAAAGATGCCTCTACCTACAGTTTTAGTGAAGCGAGAGTGGATTCAGTACATAATAAAAAACATGATGTGTCTAATAAAAATTTAATAGTATCTAATTAACTATTGAATAATTATAAAATATTGATTCAAATCAATAATTAAATATTCCTAATATCAGTAAATACGTTATAGTGTCAAAATTAATGGTCATATAAGAAGCGCTCATTTTTCAAAACTTTATAAATAATTTGTCCCAAATTAAACCAGGTTTCGGAAAAATGCTTCGGATAAAAGTTGTACAGTATAAATATACTAACAACTTTTATTCGAAACATTTTCCCAAAAACGGAATAAATAAGTCACAAATCAACTAGAAAATTATGTAAATTGTGCGCTACTTTTGTGGCCTATAGTACATTACTATTTTCTGTTAAGACAGCCAATCAATACACGTTTAGAGTTAGTGCAAATGGGAAAATATTTATCTATATTTTGAATGAAAACAAACTGTTGATTGTCTCGACCAGAAGTGTTGTTGCTATTTCGCAAATATTCGACCCTGAAAGAGGTTTTCCCAAATTCACTACTGCAAAACTACATGAATCCCGTCTTTTTAGCGAATTTCCCCAAAGGAAATCAGCTAATGTCTTTGTACCAATGTTGGCATTTCGTAAAAATTTCTTCAAATGCCCATCGATCCTACCTACAAGATGTCAAAAATCACTATCGTTAAAATTTATATATATATATATATATATATATATATATATATATATATATATATATATATATATATATGTCTGTGGACACAGTTTTATTCCGATTGGAATGAAATTTGGTATTTGAGGCGCTTTTGGTATTCAAAAGGTCACGTTCGTTAATGGGTAAAATCGGGCAAGGGGAAAGCGGGGTTTAGAAGGAGGGGGAAACACAAAATTTGGCTGGCATATCTCAGCTCAATTGGTCATTTAGTATGGAATCGCAATTTTTGAATTTATTTCTTTCTAATATTTCCAGATTATTTAAAATACGCCCTTTAAGGATGTACGAGCGCTGATGAATAAAATCTATGCCCATTTATAAAATTCTTCAAAATCTTATATAGTACATTCATAAAAGTTCACAATAATGTTTATTATTTTTTGTCGTAAGTTAAAATTAAAATTTAATTTAGATCCGTCATATCGGGCCTAATAAAAAAAACTGAGATTTCGGGTAATTAAGTTACCGCCGATAGAAATGAAATTTACCCGAAATCTCAGTTGTTTTCTTAAATATCTTTTTTTTTTGGATCCGTCATACCAGAATTTTATTGGATCAATCAATCTCTTGATTAATATTTCTGTTTTCTATTGAGGAGTGTTTTTTTTATTCGTCATATTTAATTCCAAGTGAAAATTATCAAAATATGTGTAAATGCATTAAAATTCTAACTTTAACATTAAATAATTAATTCAAGACCCCCGTAACCCCCTGCTAACCCACTTCAACTACATGTAAAGAAAAAATCAGCCTTAATCTTTTTGAAGCTTCAGTGATCGTACATCTTTAACTAACTGTGTTCCGAAACTAGTGAAATAAAGCGATTTTACGAAAATTTCAAATATTTGTTTTATTTAATAATTAGTTTCATTTTGTGTCGCGCATTAAAAATAACAATGTGTATTTATAAAGTGCACAAGTATAATGATAAAATACCACTTATATATGGACAGCTTTATTGATAATACGATCCAAACATGATATTTATAAGTATTTTTATAACTTAATAACTAACTAAACACATAAACATACCAATCTAATATCAAGGATGGGTAATATTTGAAATAGTTCCATTTTGTATTTGAAATATTTTATAATTAGCTCATAGGCAGAGCATTGGCCTAGAATGCTAAAGTTCGTGGGTTTGATCACTCAAAAAGTGTGTAATTCTTTTATACATTTTACATTAAGGACCGTCCCAAGAAAATCAGTTTTCTTACGATTCTTCTGTAATTTTGAGTATATGCAGTTAAAAGTATCTTCTACACGTAGAATTTTTTTGTAATGATCCTTACGGTACTAAATTTGTAAATATTGACAGTTAAAATTTGTATGTTTATCATATAAAACTTAGCCCGATTAAAGTTGTCCACACACGTTTTATTAAATATCAATAGTAATTTTCTTACGATTCTTTTAAAAAACCTGAGAATAAGTAATTGAAGATATAACAAATATCTTTCTACAAAAATAACAAAAACAAGCGGTATTAGTTATCTTATAAATATTGTTTTAGTCCTCAATTTAAACAAAAATTCCATTATGTAAACTAGAATAGATCAAATAAAATATAGTAACACTACAGCAAAAAGTAACACTGTACCTCAAATATATTTTATTTGATCTATTGTAGTTTACATAATGGAATTTTTTTTAAGTTGAACACGACTGCTCTTTGGGAACGTCCTTAAAAGTAGAAATATCGATGCATAAAAATGATTAAATGATTTAGATCGGGGGCCCCCAACGCTCGGCCCGTAAGCCGCTTTACGGCCCACTTTTTTCAGCCCGCAAGCACTTTAGTACAGTTAAGGACGTTCCCAGCACTGTGTTATAAAATCAGGACAAAAATCCGGTTTGATTTTATTATAGCACAAATACATAAACACACATACACAACACATAGACAAATACACTGTTCACATATACAAAATAATGCTATTTTGAAGAAAAATAATAATTTTAAACTTTTATATTTCGAAAACAAAATGGTATCACACGATTTGTTTTTTAAACTTTATATATTAAATATTTAGCTTTACTCTCCTAGTTTTTTTTTTAAATTCTGTCGGGTATTTTTTCTATTACAACAGATAATAGTTGGGCCGGGCATGAATGCTTAAATAATGAGAGAGAGTGAGAGAGAATGATCACTTTGTTATTAATTATCTTGCGTTCTAAACGGTCAAAAATTCTGAAGCTTCGGAATTTATTAGAAAACGTTATTTTTAGCCCGTGAAAAAAAATGAGCAAAATCTGTCGAAAAGTGGTGGTATGCTGGAACATCCTTAATAGAGAAGCTCGTTACTCTTGTCTGCATTGCATTAAATTACAGGAGTTATTTTTTAAAATTAGGTTCAGTATTACGTACTGAATGTAAATGAACAAAATCCTTATAAATTTCGAACCCGGAAGTGCCGCCATTTTAAAAAAAAACTGTATCGGCCTATATCTCCATTACCGTGCACTTTAGGGCCAAAATGGTAATAACCTTTCTTGTAGATAATTGAATTTCCTATTTTGAGAATCACTGCATTTTTGGTGTATTTTAAAGAAATATTGGGGGTAATCATAATAATGGGGCGTTTTATCTCCGTTTCTGAAACTTCACAAGTCTATAACAGAAGTCACACACATCATTATTTTTCAACCTTTATTAAATTTTAACGATATTTTTTTATGATGTAAATGGAGGACAATGAATTTGTATGCATTTGACTTGGAATTGGTAGGTTGTGCAGAAAACCTTGAAAAGCATAGCCGGTTCCTTCAATAAACTGTCCCATTAATTTGTTTAACAAACTGCCATCGCCGAGACTCAAATCCGTAACTCAGTTCGAAGCAGGTAGAGCGCTTTAGGCTACTCGGGTACTTGGACTGGTCGATTTAAAAAAATATTTAACAATTTACAAATATGTTGAAAAAAGCATTTTGTCCATCCCTGTCGAATACCTACATATTTAATAATTAATAGTTAATTTGTAATTTAATCTTCATCTAATAATAATAATAATGATTATTATTATTATTATATTATTTTATAGTAAACTTGGTCACAAAAGTTGATGTCATTTAAAAAAAATTTATAATAGATTTGTGTCTTATCCATTCGGTTTTCGAAAATAATTTTCGAATAAATATTGTTACTATAAATATTAGATTATCAAATGATAATTAATGAGAACTGAGGTTTTTGAAATAAAATTTCAAATTCGCCCCAATACCTAGATCAGTTTTTGTATTATAAATACGTATTTCGACTACAAAGTAGTCATCATCAGTATAAATTAGCTAGTCGAAATTTACTCTTAGACAATTAAAAAATAAATAGACAAATATAAATAAAAAATTAAACAAAATAAATTAAAATATAATGTTTTATTGAAATTACTCTTGTTAAACTTGCTTTCATTCAAATTTACTCTTGTTAACCTCACTCTTATTAAAATTACTCTTATATTGTCTCAGGGTATGTTATTCGTTGCTAGGTGACAGTTTCACGTGAATAACATATCCTGAGACAATATAAGAGTAATTTTAATAAGAGTGAGGTTAACAAGAGTAAACTTGAATGAAAGCAATTTTAACAAGAGTAATTTCAATAAAATTTATTATATTTTAATTTATTTTGGTTAATTTTTATTTATTTTTACTTTTGTCTATTGATCTCCATTTTCTATCTATTTCTAATTGTCATAGAGTAAATTACGACTAGCTAATTTATACTGATGATCACTACTTTGTAGTCGAAATACGTATTTATAATACAAAAAAACTGATCTAGATATTGGGACGAATTTGAAATTTTATTGTTACTTTACTTTTAATAAAAAACTTTTATCGGAAGCATTTTTTCGGAAACCAAATCAATAAGGCACAAATCACCTATAAAATTTTTGAAAAAAATGACATCAACTTTTATGGTCCATAGTACAGTATAATATATAACATCAATTGAATTAATATTACGATCATTACGAACAACAAAACTATTTTATCAAAAAATTTGAGTTCCGTGGGAAAATATTACACATTCAACGTTGTTGTGCAATCGGCACAAACAAACCGTTCTTATCAAATCAAAATACCGATTTGTTGCAAATGTGTGTAATTCATTTGTTTATTTCATTTTTATTGTTTAAATAATGCAAACAAAAATAAAACAAGTGAACATAACAAATAAATGAGTCAATTACTTAAATACTCTGATAACAACATTCTTTGAAATGCTTGATATGAATAATCATACATATCTAGGAAGGGAATCGAACCCACGACCTATGGCACTCCAGAACAACGCTCTACCTCTGAGCTACCTGAGATGCATATGATTTCTCACTATCTTGATGTCAATGTATTATTTATTTATTTATTTACTACTCACATAACCGTCCAAGTAGCCTCCTGCCTTTAACCCCCCCCCCTTTCCCCTTGTTCGATTTTACCCATTAACGAACTTGACCTTTTGGATACCAAAAGCGCCTCAAATACCAAATTTCATTCCAATCAAATCATTATTGTGACCGCTAGAGTGATTACAGACACACATATATATACATATATATATGTATATATATATATATATATATATATATATATATGCCCATAGATATACATATATAAATTTTACAGATGATGATTTTCGACATCTACTTGGTAGAATTGATGGACATTTGCAAAAATTTTTGCAAAATTTTGAAGTCGGTACGAGACCAATAGCTCTATTTCCTTTCAGGAAATTCGCTAAAATCATACACATCTAGAATGGGAATCGAACCCACGACATCTGGTACATTCCACTACCTGTGATGTTATGGTAGTGGAATGTTTATAATTTCTCACAATCTTGATGTGAATGTATTTCGTACTTGTTTATTTACAATTTACATATTTTTTAATTTTTTTTTGTAAACTTGCATCTATTTATTTATTGTTAGTATGATTGCCGTTCAGTTATATTATACCAACGAAAGTGACTAGCGTTTACTTAATTTGACATTTAAGAAATATGTCTGAACATGATAAGATTGTTAACCTGGGTATACTAATAAATTTAGTATCAAAATACCCTGCGAACTTCAATGACTTTACACTAACTTTACTATCTGACTACACTAACTTTACTATCAAAATCGCCCAAGAACGAGTCGGGCTCGCAAAATTAGAATTCCGTACCAATACTACAGTGAGCAGTCAATAGACCAAATTAAACTTTTTATGTATTTTTATGTACTTATTCTTATCCTAATTTGTCCAAAATTATTATTTTTTTAATTTTTAAGGCAATTGTACATAGTACCTAGAGAAAACTTAAAAAATGACAAACTTCCCTAAAAAAGCTTCGTCCTTTATTTCATCCCCTTTGGGAATGAATTTTCAAGAACTCTGATACTACTAAACTACTGGCATTTAGTGTCACCCTGTATAAGGGATTCCTATACAAAATTTTATGCTTCTAGACCCACCGGTTTAGGCTGTGCGTTGTCTGCACTGACCCCTATATTAGATCAAAGTCGTTTAGACTGCAGAGGTGGGCGCAGACTGCTCACCGGAGTCGAATGACTCTCCATAAGCTGGGTGAGAGTAAATAAAAATGGTATGTTTTGAAGTAAGACGGAACGATGTTTCAATATAGGTTGTCCTACCGATTATTGCCCAATAATTTATTCAATCAATTTAGAATTAGTTTTATAAAATATTTATTGTATAAAAAATATCTTTTACAATATACGGAGAGATACACCAAAAAACATAATAATAACAATAATAACAACAATAATTATGATAGAAATAACAATAATTACATCAACAACAACTATATGTATTCTCACTTTATGTAAAATTTAACCATTTAGAAATTAGTAACAAATTACCAACCCTTATCCCCTCCCACCCAGCTTTATCATTGGCATCTTTTTTGTATCCAGTGTTCAAATTCCCATGACACTATACCCCCTACTAAGAAAAAATAATTAAATCAAGTAAATAATTGTTTATTAGTTCTCCGATATGAATAGTTTAGGCAAATTATTCGGAATTTCCTAAAATCTAATTCTAAAATCTAAACTAAAGCTAAATCATCAAAAAATTTACAAGCGGTAAATGTAAAAGATCAAAAGATTTATATTTTATAATTTACATAACATTTATATTTTATTCATACCCATATATATTAAAAAGGTACATTTTATGCCCCAAATTACCAGCCCAAAATTCCAGACTATGTATTCAATGTAGGCCTTTCAGTTACGGAAATTGAAAATATTCCTAACTATTCCTAAATTGATTGAATAAATTATTGGGCAATAATTGGTAGGAGGCAACCGGTATTGAAACATCGTTCCGTCTTACTTCAAAACATACCTTTCTTACTTACTCTCACACAGCTTATTGAGAGCCCAGTGGCTCCGAAGAGCCGCCCATGCCCACCTGTATTATATATACGTGCTCTTAAAGTAGTTCTAGCGTGAAATCACTTTTCGATAGATTTTGCTCATTTTTCTTTTCACAGGGTAAAAATAACGTTTTCTAATAAGTCCCGAAGTTTTAGAATTTTGACATTCTCTCTCACTCTCTCTCATTAGCATGTAAAACTTCATGCCCGCCCAACTATTATCTGTTGTATTAAAAAAAAAAATACTCGACAGAATTTAAAAAAAAAACTAAGAGAGTAAAGATAAATATTTATTAAATAAATTTTTTTTTTCAAAATCGCGTTTTACCGTTTTGTTTTCGAAATATAATAGTTTAAATTTTTTTATATATTTCAGGTAGCTCAGTTGGTAGAGCATTGGTCTAAAATGCCAAAGGTCGTGGGTTCGATCTTAAAAAGTAAACGCTAGTCGCTCCCGTTAGTATAATATACCCGAAGGGCAACCACACTAACAATGGATATAAATAGACGCTAGTTTACAAAAACAATTTTTTAAATAGTCCTATTAATCTTTTCTGATCAATAATCGTTAAAATATTAAATATGCGCATTTTTATACGAATGGAAGGTTTTTTGCATTATTCTAAAATTTATAAATAAAATATACACAACAGTAAATATACTCAATACAATAGAACCACTTTAAGACAGATCAATTAGCAGTCACGATCGAGTTTGTAAAAAATTTGGGTTATTCGTTGAATATATCATTTATGCAAACTTTTCCTTCCTCTTTTGCTTAGACATTACTTTATGGTTTTATGTTATTCACAAAATAATTTCAAGTTTTAGGTCGAGGACACACAAGTGTTTAAAATGAAGGAAATTATTTAAACGTCGAAACGTATGTTGATTTTAACGTGCGTCAATTTTAAAAAACACGACACGTTTTCAATCAGTTATATGACGTCACTGGAATTGAACAGTCCTATCTAGAGCACGGTAGTGCGCAAGGCCGAGTTTAAGGGTCTTTTGGCCTTCTCATTGAATATATTATGAAAAAATAATTAATAGACGTCATCTAATTTAATAAATAACCGTGGTAACTTATCTGACACACGATTCTAACAGATCAACGTCGAAATCAAAACAATTTTCAACAGACTTTGTTTTACGAAACCTAGAAAACGAGGTAATGAATCCAAGAGGCTGTCCCTCGATGTACTCAACTTGAACAGGATAAAACTTCGAAAGATTCATCATCGGACATTGTCATTTACGAAAGCCTCTGCACATAATAGGACTCCATTACGTATCCCTTATATGCAGACAGGACGGCGAGTAGAAGAAAACATCCAACTACATCATCATCTTGCGAATTTCTGGGTTACAGCAGATACAAGATATTCGGTGCATCTCACCCCGTACATATGAACCTTCAGGAAAATCTGATAAGCAAACTCCTGGCTATTGCCAAAATATGGGAGAAACGAATCATAAGGTCCACGGCATAATATCGGACGCGTGCAATATTTATTAGAAACCCCAAGATATAGATATATCTATCTATCTAATACGTAAGTACTATTTTATAATCTTTAGTCCAGATGTGACTTACCGAGGTTCTACTGTATTTAATAACATTTATCATTTATTTTTATAACAACAGTAATCAATTACTGTGCAGTATCTATTATTACTCAAGTATCGAATTGTGAATTATTTAATTCTACGATTGGCAAGTTTTATTTTATAAGAAAGTTGATGTATGCAGGTTATCTTAAGGATGTACCAGCATAGTGTACACATACATACACATATTATCGGAAACACAAAATTTGACATATCTCCCTTAATATTCGAAAAATCGAAAAATTTATAAGGAGTAAAGTTTTAGGTATTAAATTTTACTGTAATTTTGTTTCTTATCATTTTTTCTGTTACTCAAATATTTACAGAAATATTGACGGTTTAAGATTGAAAATTAAATTCCTTAATATCACTGTACACATTAGAGTTTGAGCAAAAATGATAAGGAAGGTGATGAATTTAGCAAACATGATTTTCTACAACTTTATTCCTTACACATTTTTCGATTGTTCTAATATTAAGACAGATATTTTATATTTTGTGTTTTCTTCTTTCTTTATGCCCCCATTTCCCCTTGACGTATGTCATTTATTAATAAAATTGGCCTTGCAAATACAAAAATCATATACGACATTTCATTTTGATCAGACTAAAATTGTGACCGCTAGAAAGTGATTTATGTATTTTAAGGAAATTCGCTAAGTTGAAGCAGCTCCTGCGTAACGAATTTTTTTAAGGTATTATGTCCGTAAATTCACTTTTCTACAGAATATAAGAAAATTTTGAGCAAATGTTTTGGGTTACATGGGTTTCGAAGGCTAAAAAAAAACGTTTTCTCTAATATAATAAATGAAATATTTTATTCAATCTTTAAGGGATTTCCAAACTATATAAGCTAATCGGGTACCCGCGCGCAAAGAGCTATATAAAAAATTATATTTGTAAAAAAAATATGTTGGTACTCCTGCGCGTTGTTGAAAACAACTGTCCGTTGTCGTCAGTGTTCCCATTCGTCATATAACATATCATACATATACTAGTCATCACACATATATTAGTATATAATTTTAAACGAGTTTCAAATATATATATATATATATATATATATATATATATATATATATAAATTTTACAGATGGTGATTTTCGACATCTACTAGGTAGAATCGATGGACATTTGCAAAAATTTGTGCAAAATTTTGAAGTCGGTACGAGACCACTATTTCCTTTCAGGAAATTCGCTAAAATGACTGATTTATAAAAATCGGATCTAAGATAACTAACTATTAAAAATGCGTAAACGCGTCTTCTATTTTCTTGAATAAACGGTTGATCTTATACACACGGAGAGTTCATAAACAACATTTTGTATTTGTACAAAAATATTATTTTTAGAAATAAATTTAAACGATGAATTATCTCATTCAAATAAGTATTATGCTCGTAATGTTTACATGTATACTTGGCCACAAAAGTTCATGTCAATTTTTAAATTCTTATAATTGAGTTGTGCCTTATTGATTCGGTTTTCGAAAAAATGCTTCGGATAAAAGTTATTCATTAGAACTATAGTAATAACTTTTATTCGAAAAACTTCTTCGAAAACCGAATGAATAAGATACAATTAAAAAATTGAAAAATAATCACATTAACTTTTGTGGCCAAGCGTTCAGTAGTGATAATAATAGTAGTACGCATGTCGTTATGTGATTGGTGTAGTAAATTTTTATTCGAAAATGATGGCCTTGGACTAGATAGTTAAGCATTGTTGTCTTTTTATTTAAATTCACTGTAATGCCAAGATAGATAGATAGGATGTTACAATGTTGTACCTTTTAATTTGTTTTGTTTGTTTGTGTCTTTCTTTGTTTGTTTTTTGAAAACAATTTGTTTGTTATTTGCGTACTTTGTAATGATAAATACATTGCATTTAGAATTCCGTACCTAAAGAATTAGACAAGGTGAAAACCTCGCATTCGTTTGAAAAATTATCCCAATACTAATTTTTTTTTTTTAATATTCACGTTTCGGACATACCTCTGAATATGGATCAAGATTTTGTCGCACAAAACCTGGTCCCAATTTGTCTTAACTAATTTTTTCTTTATCAAACCGAATGACCAAATATTCTTACCCGAATGGAATTACTTTAGGTATTTTGGGTTATGTTAAACAAAAAAAGGTGTCTTGTCATTTTTTTTTAAGTCGACCGTTTCATAGATATTGTGATACGATTTACATATGTTTTTCATACGCTTTAGCGACCAACTCGGAAACGGTCTGATTTAAGAAAAAAAAAAACTTTTTTGTTTAAAATAACCTAAAATACCTAAAAAAATATAATTGGAAAATTTTTCGAACGAATGCAAGGTTTTCATCTTGTCTATATTCATTCCGATTTCGAAAAATGCTTCGGATAAAAGCTAACAACTTTTGTTCGAAACATTTTCCATAAAACCAAATGAATAAGGCACAAATCAACTATACAATTCTGAAAAAATAACGGTATTTTTGTGAACAAAAATACACCTTGCTCGGCCCAGGTGGAAAAATTTCTTTAGAGCCCCCTTACGTATCTCAAAAAAAAAAATCAATATATAATAGTATTTAAGTATTTAGTTCCAGCATGAAATCACTTTTCGACCGATTTTTCTCATTTTTTTTCACAGGCTAAAAATAACGTTTTCTAATAAATCCCGAAGTTTCAGAATTTATCTCTCTCATTAGAAATATGTAAAAATGCATGCCCGCCCAACTATTATCTGTTGTATATATCTATTAAATAAATTTTTTTTTAAATCGCGTTTTACCGTTTTGTTTTCGAAAAATATTAAAAAAAAATTTTTTCTTTCAAAATTACATTAATTTGTATATAAATATATGTACATATGTGTGTATATGTATTTGTTCTATAATAAAATAAAACCGGTTTTTTGACAAGACAATGGTGGTACCTTAAACAATTAACGCAATAAGTTATTACATTTCGTGTTTGACAATCCCATAGCGCCAAATGTGACGAACTTCTACCCTACGTGGATTATAAGTATGTCATTCCAGACTAATAATACCCAGTTGCGATCCAAGTTACAAGATTGGCATTGCGTCACTTAATTCAACAGGATACTATTCGCATGAAGAACAGATGTCTCTTATGACACCAGAACCCAGTTTAGGTTCCAATTAGAGGATTTATATATTTTATAGATATTCTACCAACAAGGTTAGCCTTGCAAGATTGAATCTGACTTTTATTTATTCGGTCAAACCATAGCCAACTATTCCTTTTCATTTTTTTTTCATAGATTTATTAACTCCGTCTATATTTACCCTATCCATGCATGACCGAATTATTAAGATACTCGATAGGTAGTTCCTTACTTAATATTGAGGTCAATATTAGGACAGTACCGTATAAAGTCAGCCATAGCTGCATTTTTCCTTTCTTTTCATTGGTCCAATCCTACTAATAAGACTATTCTGTCTTGTTAAAGAAAGAACAAATAAAGATTATTATTGTTATCAAATTAAAATGAGAATGGGTAGGAGACACCCTGTGGATGCAAGGAGATGAAGATAATTTGCTACGATAATACACGTTATTGAAAGCATATCTTTAGGTTGATGATATAATTAGGTTGATGATTGCAATTGTCTATTGTCAACTGTGTTTTGAAATAAAATTAGATTAGCTAATGAAAGTTAGGTGTAATTGAGATATCCGGTTTCAAGATTCACTCTTCACATCTTCAGATTTAGTTAACATAGACTCAAGAGGTCAATTTATTTAAGTTATTCAAATATTCGCTCGGCGCATCTTATTAACCCGAAACTCTGGATTAATTGAAGACAAAATAGTAGCTCATACCAAGAGACTCTCTGCGATAGTAATTTCAAGTAAAAAAGTGATTTAGGACGTTGAATTAATTTTGTTCAAAATGTTGAAAATTCTTTAAGGAGGTTTGGAAGGAATATCGAAAATTCTACGAAACGGACGAAAACTTAGTAGAATGTTAAGTCGTTTAAATGTTATTGAAATTTAAAAAAAAAACTGTAATTTAACATGGAGAGTGTTCTTATGGAAATTTGTTCAATGAATAGATTTAATTCATTTCAATTTCCATTAAGAAAGCGACGAAATGTTTTCAAATCATATAATTTAAACGGTTACCAGTCCAAGTGGCCGAGCGGTCTAAGGCGTTATTTCTGCGCAGTATGCCTACTTGGAAACTGCGAGGTTATGGATTCGAATCCCGACATCAGCAGTTTGTCAATTATTAAGAAAAAAAAAGGGGCGGTTAATTGACTTAACTGTCGGCGTTTAGACAAGAACAAAGTAACCGGCTATGCTTGAGAAGATGTTTCCTTCAGAATTCCATATGAATATCGGCATAGTTCCTATCATACTCGGCTCCAGCCGCATATCCTACCAATTCCTAGTCTACCCACACAAAAATTTATCACAATGGACCTTATGGTCGAAGTGTAGCCCATCCAGCGCAGCCTCTACAATCTATCTATCTACTAAGGATATATGTTTTTGTTGATTTAAATTAAAGGTAAATTCATTGCCAAAAGTTTTTCTCCCTAACATCCTTAAATCCAATGAAATACTGTTCATATAATAAAAAATCAATTATATTTTCATAACTTATAGGAAGTGAGTTGGGAAGATCAATTCATATGGACAATCCATCATTAAATTATACGTGATTTTATGGAGAATATTAAATATTCAGTGATATTTTTCCATAGTTGCTAAAATATGCAAACAAATTTCGCTGTTGATTTGAGGATGTATTCGTTAAATAAACATTTTACCATCTTTCGATAAATATATATTTATAAATTTCGCTGATTATTCCGCAGAAGATTTTGGGAGCATAGGAGCAACAATGTCACCAATTAATATATAATTTTAATGATAAACTATTTTTAAGGAATATGATTGTACCGAACTTATGTCCTTAAGTATCAAAGAATTGAGTTTAACAGTTGGTCATCATGGTTTGGGACTAAGCTCAATGGTAATTGTGGAATATACAAAATGTATTTTGTATAAAAAGCAGCCGCTCAGAGACCCTTACAAAAACATAGAGACAATCCTCCAGTCGCCCTTATGGGATTAGCCATCATGGGTAATTATTACCCCGTACGAGGCCACTAATGTGATAGCATAAAATGATGTACTTCAAATATTCAAGGCTGCGTACTTTCATATGACGTGCGCGATGTCAAATGAAAAAAGAGATTTTTTTTAATGGCTCTATTGGAATTTGCAATATTGCAATTATTCATTTTAATGGCAAAGTAATTAAAGTATTTATAACTTCCTCGTAAAATACCCATAAAATGATTATTGAAAAATTAAAAAATGTTCTATATTATGTAAAGTCTGTTAAAATCTGTCACGGTTGATTTCCTAGGTAGATTTACATTAAAATCAGTGGTAGAGGCCACACCTCATGTATTTTCGAATGAAAATTTCTTTATTATTTTATAGTTTGTAATTTTTATTCGCTATTGAAAATACGATGAAATTAGAATGAAGGATTTTAGCCAGGACCATATTAACCAATAGGCACAGGTGTCTATGGACCCCGCAGTTTTTGGGGCCCCAGAAAGGTGTGAGATTATGAGATATGCTAAATTACCATCGTTTTTTTTATTGACAACCGGATGAAGCATTTTTTTTTTAAATTAATAATCGAAGCATTTCCCGCTACTACTGTTCAAGTAATACTGGCTTTTAAAAAACGGGGAGGGGCCCCGACACTTGAATTGCCTAAGGCCTTCACATGACTTACATAACATCAACTCACTTTAATCTTTTTGATTTGCTACCGAAGCCAATTCAAAAGCTATCACCAGTTACTTGAGATGGCTATACTGTCAGTATTGATGGCGTTGCAATAAAATCTGGAGACTTCAGCATTCGATCATAAATGGAAGTAAATTTTACCGTCTTCTATAATGAAATCATGCACTATATTCCCAAAATAAATTTATCATAAACAATGTCGTTAACATAAATGAATAAAATTGCATTTTGGTCACAAATTTAGTCTGATCAAAATGAAATGTCGTATATGATTTTAGTATTTGCAAGGCCAATTTTATTAATAAATGACATAGGTCAAGGGGAAAGGGGAGCATAAAGAGAGAAGAAAACACAAATTTTAAAATATCTCTCTTAATATTAGAACAATCGAAAAAAGCGTAAGGCATAAAGTTGTAGAAAATCATGTTTGCTACAATTCATCAACTTTTCATTTTTGCTCAAACTGTAATGTGTGCAGAGATATTAAGGAATTTAATTTTCAATCTTAAACCGTCAATATTTCTGTAAATGTTAGTGTAACAGAAAAAATGATAAGAAACAAAATTACAATAAAACTTAATACCTACAACTTTACTTCTTATAAATTTTTCGATTTTTCGAATATTAAGGGAGATATGTCAAATTTTGTGTTTTATCCTCACTATAAACCCCCCTTTCCCCTTGTCCGATTTTACCCATTAACGAACTTGACCTTTTGAATATCAAAAGCGCTTCAAATATCAAATTTCATTCCAATCAGATTAAAATTGTGACCGCTAGAGCGGCCTATATATATATATATAGATATACATATATATATATAAATTTTACAGATGGTGATTTTTGACATCTACTAGGAAGGATCGATGGATATTTGAAGAAATTTTTGCAAAAGTTCGAAATCGGTACGAGACCAATAGCTCCATTTCCTTTCAGAAAATTCGCTAAAGAGGCCTAGAATGGCCTACTTGCCAGACTTCGACTTCCCCTCCACTTCTACTACTACTATTTACTCGGTAAATCCGCCACTGATTAGAGAAATAAACAATTAACGATTACACAATAATATTTCTAGTAATAATAAATGTTTTTTTATAATAATTGATTTTAGAAACAATCATATTATTATTGATCGTAGTGTAAAAGAAAACAAATATTATTTTAAAATCTCTATATTAAATTCAATTAATAAATGGTAGCTAAAAATAATCACATATGAACGTACGAAGAACAAGCGTACAGTAAACGAGGTTGCTGTGGCAAACGTTTTCGCAGCAGCTAATGTTATTCTTTCATATACATAAATTTATTTAGTATAGCAACTTTCAATTAAATTTAAAAATTTTTAATTCAAGGCTAATATGTTTGATTACGTAATAAAAACTATTACTATTTGTTTCCTTTTAAAAAATTTATATATATATATATATATATATATATATATATATATATATATATATATATATATATATATATATATATATATATATATATATATATAATTAATTACAAGAGATTATTTACAAGTTTATATGTGTATATGTGTATATATATTAAAGAAATCAAACAATTTTTTATCTGTTTCTAACTTCTATATACAACACTGTCGTATAGGTAATGAGTTCTTATAATTAAATCTTCGAGTGACAATTTTAACAATTACACTTTGTTGGATTGTAACAATACATTTATCCAAATATAGCGTTTTGTGCAAATCCTTTGGCTTTGTATATTTAAGCCTTGCAAAAAGTAGTGATATCCGATCATAAAAACATAAATGTAAAAAAGGGCCGAATTTTCGGGGAGATACTTCATATAATAGTTGCTTCTTAAAAAGTGATGATATCCCATTAAAGAGTCGAGCTATTTACAAAGTAAACTATTTACCAAGAAAATTAATGAAGGGTAAATTGAAGGAAAAATTTGGTTTAAATTTATTTCGCAAGTTTTCCCATAGTATGTTTTTAAAATTTTATAACGCTGCAAGTTTTAAAATATTTGAAACAAAAGAAAGAACTTGCCAAGTTATAAAATTTTAAAAACATACTAAGGGGAAAACTTGCGAAATAAATTTCAACCAAATATTTTCTTACATTTAATCAATTTACCTCTCATTAATTCTCTTGGTAAATAGTTTACCGTGCTATTTACTTTGTAAATAGCTCGGCTCTTTAATGGGATATCATCACTTTTTAAGGAGCAACTATTATATGAAGTATCTCCCCGAAAACTCGGCCCTTTAATACATTTATGTTTTTTGATCGAATGAATTCTTAAAATTAAATCCTTGAGTGACAATTTTAACAATTACACTTTGCTTGGATTGCAATAATCAAGAATTTGCAATAATGAAAACACTAAACAAGTAAAATATGAAAACCCTGCATCTGAGAATCAGACCCAATAAATATATTCCATACTAACAACTTACAATGGATATAAATAGACGCTTGTTTACAAAAATAATTCAAAAAAATATGTAAATAGTAAATATAAATAATACAACGACATCAAAAAAATCATATCCATTGCACCACCATAAATTATAAGGTAGCTCAGTTTGTAGAGCATTGGTCTAGAATGCCAGAGGTCATGGGTTCATTCAATCCTCATCCCTAGATGTGTATGATTTTTCATTTGATGTCAAAGAATGATCATTTTTGTTAAAACACTTGGTCTTTACATAGATTTCACTACTTTTGGAAACGAATATTTTTGTTTTTGCTGGGATATCAATACTTTTTGTGTGCGAAAACTTGGTCCAACTCACATCAATGTTTTTTGTCGGATATCATTACTTTTTGCCAAGCTATTTAATGCTTATTTTAGAAGAGAAGAGATTATTTTAGAAGAGAAGAAATCACATAATATGAAATATCACTCTTAATATTAGAAAAGTCGAAAAATGTATGAGATGTAATAAAGTTGTAGAAAATCAACTTTACTTTATCTATTCATTACCTGGTCATTTTTTCTCAAACTTTAATATATACAAAGATATTAAATTAAGGATTTCAATTTTCAATCTTAAGGTTGATCGGACAATTAGACAATGTATAGATAAAAATCTGAATTTTTGATAGGTTATTAATTGCTAACTCATACGTATGAAATAATTATTTGAAAAAAATCTGACGAAGGGTTTTCATGTAGTAATCATTAAAAATTGGAATTTTAACATGTTGTGAATAGTAAATGTTGAATGAACGCATACATTTTCGATAATGTTGCTCCACCTTCTATAAATTAAAAAGTGAAAACTTCTACTTTTATAAATCTCGTATATTACGTTAAAATAAAATTAAAAAATAGTCTGACGAAGAATTTTATAATATCTTAACTTTCGTCCGCCGTACTTGAATAGAGTCAAAAGACGATTATTTATTATTTTTAGTAATTAAATAATTACATAAATCCGATTACTAGTGATGTGTTAGATGCTATCTAAATTTAAATAAGTAATTTACAGATTAAAATTTTTAATTTCTGTTAAGAAAAAATTTAGATTTTATTATTATTATTATTATACTTGCAGGATACTGTCCGATTAACCTTAAATCGTAGAAATTTCTGTAAATAGTAGAGTAACCGAAAAAATGATAAGAAACGAAATTGTAGTAAAATTAATTTTTGTATAACTTTGCTTCCAATACATTTTTAACCCGACTTCAAAAAGGAGGATGGTTCTCAATTTGTCTGTATGTTGCTTTTTTATTTTTATTTTATTTTAGTTTGTTACCTCAGAACTCCGTCATTTATGAACCTATTTTGAATTTTTTGTTTTGTTTTAAAGGGTTTGATTACCGATTGGTCCCATTGTCACCAAATCGCATTCTGATGAGGGGATTCCCTGGAAATCGAGGAAAATCCTCATTTTATTTTTATTTTTCAGTATTAAGAGAGATATGCCAAATTTTGTGTTTCCACACCCTCTATACTCCCCTTTTTTCTTACCCGAGTTTGTCCTTTAACGAACATAGCCTTTCAAATACCAAAAGCACTCTTACATACCAAATATCATTCTGATCGTATTAAAACTGGTCATTAGAGACACATCATTAATGATAATTGACAATGTTTGAACAGACATTAAGGCAAATCTATAAATTTTCCGAAAAAAAGTTTCAAACAAAAGTTGTTTCTTTGTAGACAATAAAATTAGGGGGGGTAGGGTTCATTTCCGATTTTCAAACTTTTCTGGACGGTTTAAGAGATCTATTTTCCTACCAAGAGTCAACTTTGTGGAACAACTAGAAGTACCCTAGAATATTGATTATGAGTGAGTGAGTGAGTGAGTAAGTCAGTCAGTCCTCAAAATGTCCATTTTTAGGGTTAAATTACTTGGAAACTATTAAAGCTGTAATATTGCAACTTGGTACGTACAGTTAAATTTGAGCTATATAGCTGTTTTGATTCCTGAGATACAGAGGCCTAAAAACCACCTCTAATCCTTCCTGTAAACATAGTTAATGCTGAAACTTGGCCCGACGCACTACCGTGCTATGTGATTATACTTGTATTATTTTTTGGTATGGATCGACACGGGATATAGTTTTTTTTAAATGCATGTTTTAAAACGTGTTATTAATATGAAAGTAAAAGTGTGATGTAAACACTAGACTATAGTCTGTATATGGAGGTTACGTAGCATTCAAATCGGAACTTTTTTAAAGAAGCGTTTGTACATTTATTAATTAAATACAGTGTTGCGAAATTACTTTTATCAATCATCTCTCTACGAATGGTTTCTCACATAGCCGATCGTTGAAAAAAAACGTCAAATTGTATATAATCTGAAATTTCATTTCACTCGGCCATATAAAATCTTGTATAGTCTCGCTATAAATGTTTCCACATCAAAAATCGATCGATTGTTACATCAGCGTTTGGACACAGAGGACCCCTTGGACTAGGTGCCAGGGACCTATTTGCGGTACCCCTCTTATGTATTATTACATCAGCGTAACATAACGTGTATTAATATAACGTGTTCGAGCGACCTCTGCGAGGCATGAACGTCAACAGTAAAGCCTCACGAACTTATCGGTAGCTCGCCAACACCTACAGGATTTATAGTTCATACGCAGCGTGTATTTGTTTACAAAGCCGTTTTTACGTTTGTCGGATTTTGCTATTGTTAAAAATGACTGAAAGATCAGATCAACGAATCAAATTTTGCTTCAAACTCGGAAAAACTAGTTCGGAAACTATTCAAATGATGCAGAAGGCCTTTGGGGATGAGTGTATGGGCAACACACAAATAAAAGAGTGGTGTAATCGTTTCAAAAGTGGCCACACATCTGTTGATAGTGATCCTCGTTCTGGCCGACCTTCGACAACAACAACACCGGATAATATCGAGCGCGTGCAACTTGCGATTGAAGAAGATCGACGTTTGACTGTGCGCGAATTAGAAGATGATCTTGGAATACCAAAAACTACAATTTGGGAAATTTTATCTAAATTTAGAAAGTGGAAGCGGTGAGATCTCATCGAATCTTGTACAGCAGTTTTTAACTAAACACAATATTGCACTGCTTTGCCAACCTCCGTACAGTCCCGACATAGCCCCCTGTGACTTTTGATTGTTCCGGATTTGAAAAAACCGCTCAAAGGACATCGGTTTGATGACAAAAAGACGGTTAAGATAATCAGACGAAGGCACTCAAGGCTATTACAAAAACCGACTTCCATAACTGCTTCGGAAAGTGGAAACACCAATGGGTGCGTGTTATTCAATCAAATGGGGACTACTTTAAAAGATTTCACTCGTCCGATGACGAAAAATAACGCCATCGCGGAGATATGAAGGTAGGTCGGATACTTTTCAGACAGACCTCGTATCTTCAAAAACAATGACATAAAAATCGTAGGCGAGTTCATATCAAAAATTCGTTGCGGTAAAATTTTGTATTTGAAAGGTTCAAGGATTTATTATAATGTTTAGAAATATACAAAAAAAAAAAAAAACGTAATAAATTTCAATAATGGTACACCTTATACATGTTTTATTGAAACTATATAAATGTTATATTATGAACATAACCTATAATTAAATACCCAATACATAATTAGTTTTGAGTAAAATGATTATTTATATTCAATCATCATGATGAGATTTGCAATATTATTTTTATTTTATCCAGTTGTAATTATTTATTTATTTATAAATATGGCCAAACAAATAATAAAAATTAATCAAAACAATTATTTATCTATGAATAGTAGCGATTGATGGATAATATCTGAAGATAAAAAGCTGAATGTTATTATTGACCGTTTTTGGAAGGGTTTAAAAGGTCTTACCATGACCACAAAAGTAGCAGTCGAATAAGTCGAACATGTGCCTATAAAAATTTCTCTCTAAAAAAAGTTCAAACCCGCCATGAGTCGAAACCTTATTTAACTCGAACTTTAGTGGGCCTCCTTGGAAGTTTGACTAAATGAGGTTCTACTATATTTTGTCAGAATACTATTTTGATACATATTACCCATACTATGGACCACAAAAGTACACTAATAGAAGTAAGAAAAAATAAGAATTTCTGACTCTCATATATAAGAATCAAGTTCAAGAATCTCAAAATTCTTAAACTGAAATGATGATTTCTTTGGATCAAGATGCTAAAATTTCGGACCATAATAAACATTTGTGTAATCCAAACAAATGAAACATTTTAAAGAAGTAATGATATACTTCAGTTAAAGAAGCTGCATAAACTTTCTCTTCTTGAGCTTTTTATTTATTTTTAATAAGAAAAATACTTTTTTTTACAAGAATTTCATTTTCTTGACTAAAGAATCACAAGACTATTTGGCCGAAAGACACTCTTAGGCCAAGATTAACGAACTCTACTTTAAAAAATTTTAAACACCGTTCAAGAATTTTAGTTTCTTCGCTCAACTAAACATATGTTTTCGGTTCGACTGCGTACTCTTGAATGAAAACAAGGCCGTCTTTATTGAACCAAATATTTTGAAGAAAATATATTTTCTTGACGAAAGAAATTCTTTCTATCAGTGTAGAACCTTGTTTAGTCAAACTTCAAGGGAGGTGCACAAAATTAAAAAATGTCTGCTTATCTGTTTGTTTTTTCGGAGCATCACAAAAAAATTATTGGACCGATTTTGATGAAACTTTTTTTGTTTAAAAGCTTTTGATTAGACTTAAAAACTGATTTGTAATTCATTTCGCTACGAAAGATGGAATTAACGAAATTTACGAAAATAAACGCTGAAATAGAAATTTGGTGGAAAAGTCGATAAATATTTGAAGTAGTGGAAGCGGTGGGAACGAATAATATTTGAAGTAGTCGAAGCGATGGGAAATTACGTGGAGGTTTTTAATCTTAAGGACGTTCCTAAGAAAATCAGTTTTCTTACGATTCTTCTGTAATTTGGAATATATGAAGTTAAAAGTATCCTCCACACGTAGAATTTTTTATGGTCCTTACGGTACTAAATTTGTAAATATTGACAGTTAAAATTTGTATGTTTATCATATAAAACTTAGCCCGATTAAAGTTGTCACACACGTTTTATTAAATATCAATAGTAATTTTCTTACGATTCTTTTAAAAAACTGAGAATAAGATTGAAGATATAACAAATATCTTTCTACAAAAATAACAAAAACAAGCGGTATTAATTATCTTATAAATATTGTTTAAGTCCTTAATTTAAACAAAAATTCCATTATGTAAACTACAATAGATCAAATAAAATATAGTAACACTACAGCAAAAAGTAACAGTGTACCTCAAATATATTTTATTTGATCTATTGTAGTTTACATAATGGAATTTTTTTAAGTTGAATACGACTGCTCTTTGGGAATGTCCTTAAAACGACGGGAGCCGGAGAAATAACAATAAAAACGCGAGCGAAGCCGCGGGTATAAGTTAGCAATGTATAATATTATCTTGTCTTTCAATATCCAAAAATCATATCACACACAAACAAAATTATTGTCCACTGAAGACTGGGGAATCACACTGCCTATGGGATAGACAGACTCGTCTGTTTTGCTTAAGCCTGTAATGTATGTATATATAAATTTATCTGTATACTCAATACTGTATGGTACACATTTATTACTGAAGGTGTCCCAAACACTGTGCAATAGAGCAGATTAGAAAAAATTTGTAATAACGAGTCTTACATCACATGCTGATTCATTACATGCTGAAAATAAATTCTGATCGGATTGACATAAAAATCGTGGACGAATCCATTATTTTCCAAGCAAACAATTATATTATTTATTTCGATGGGAATATTAACATATGGTTTCGAAACAGAATATATATATATATATATATATATATATATATATATATATATATATATATATATAAAGGGTGCTCATTCTAAACAATACACTAGAATAAGTGTTGATAGGAGTGTTTTCGGCAAAAAATGACATGAATAAAAGTTGCTTTATTCGGAGGGGGGGGAGGTCTTGATTTTCACCTTAACCATGGCCTTCATGGTTTTTGAAGATCAATTTGTGTTTTTCCAATGGACATCGTCTAGGAGAAAATGCACCCTTTTTATTTATAAAAATCTGTGACATGGTATTTTATTAATTGTCGGGGACCTAATTTTTTTTAAGGGCTAAAATTGGGCACATTATTTTTAACATCATATAAAAGGCATACATTGCCATTGTTAAAAAAAAATGAAGTAATTTTCAGATTTTTTATTTAAATTTAAAATTTTTGCGTTTTTCGACCTTCGAATTTTTTTCTGGAATTCTAATTAACCGATTTTAAGGTTCATGGGCTCATTTGTTTTCTTTTTTTTATATAGAATTGAATAATATTCTATGTGATTTTTAAAATTTTTAGTTTGAAAAAAGATATTAAGAAAAAACACTTTTTTGTTACAAAATCAATTTTGACCATGTTCCGTCGTGAATTGGACCGTAATAGTTTAGGGTTATGTTCAGGACATTGAGATGAATCGATTAAAATGTTGCGGTTCCGCGCAACATGCCTGAAAAACCTCGTTTTTGAAGCTAATTTGACTCTACCATAAAGTTTATTTTAGTAAATAATTAACATTTTGTAGCCGTTTTAAAAATGGATTTTCTAAGATTGGATTTTTTGAGAAATGATTTTGTCTTCAGCTGATTCTATTCAAAAATATATGGGTACCCATTTGAAAATTGTAAATACATCTTCAAAGAACCTTTAAGGCCACGGTTAAGATGAAAATCCAGCTCACCATAAGATGCCCCTCTACAACGGTATCAAAAGATAATGAATGATCACATGCATTGCACTACCATAACATCTAAGGTAGCTCATTTGATAGAACATTAGTCTAGAATACCAGAGGTCGTGGGTTCAATCCCCATCCCCAGATTTGATTTTACAAGCATTTGATCATCAATGAATCTTATCAAATTTTGTTTAGGTCATTTTTTCCAAACACGCTTCCAAGAAGAAATATTCAAGTGCATTGTTTAGAATGAGGACACCCTGTATATATGTATAATAAATAAAAATATAGAAATTTCGATGTCACAATATATGACTACACTTGTAAATAAATTGCATATAGATTATGCAAAAATTATTAATTCATACAAAATTGTTTATCTATAATTTATGCAAAATCTTACAATCATATTATTGCGATGAGTGTTCAATAAAAACCCAAGAAATTAGTAGTTTATTTAAGATAGTTTATCAGTATACTCATTTTTCTTCAGTATTTGATAAAATTGAAATATGACCTTAAGAATGTTAGGGACGTATCAGTGGCGTAGTAGCTACCGGGAGGATTTTACAGGTAGCAATCACCGGAGCCAAATTTTAACACAAAATTTGACATATCTCCCTTAATATTTGAAAAATCGAAAAATTTATAAGAAGTAAAGTTGTAGGTATTAAGTTTTACTGTAATTTTGTGTCTTATCATTTTTTCTGTTACACTAATATTTACAGAAATATTGACGGTTTAAGATTGAAAATTAAATTTCTTAATATCTCTGTACACATTAGAGTTTGAGCAAAAATGATAAGGTGATGAATTGTAGCAAACATAATTTTCTACAACTTTATTCCTTACGCATTTTTTGATTGTTCTAATATTAAGAGAGATATTTTATATTTTCTGTTTTCTTCTTCCTTTATGCCTCCCTTTTCCCTTGACGTATGTCATTTATTAATAAAATTGGCTTTGCAAATACTAAAACCCTATACGACAGTTCATTTTGATCAGACTAAAATTGTGACCGCTAGAGAGTGATTTATGTATTCTAAGGAAATTCACTAAGTTGAAGCAGCACCTACGTAACGAATTGTTTTAATTAAAATAACCACTCTAAGAAGTTTGAGTCATGTATACTCCCTCCAGTCTCTCACAATTTTGATTATTCTTGTAGTAAATGTTTTTTACTATACTTCCATTTCTTTTTCACACTTAAAATATATATTACTTATCTTTGTTTATAAATGAATAATTATACAGAGAGTTACAAAAGTGAGGAGTTTTATGAAATGTAAGAAAATTAACATTTCAGGTCTGTTCAATTTTATTGAACGGGATTGTACTCTCTCTTCCAGTCTGTATATAAAAATAAAAAATAATTACGCCATTATTGTGTCACTATACTAAACGACTTTTATTTATCGAATACTTTTGTTTTTTATTATCAATTGCACAATGATAGAAAAATTTATTTAAAAAATATTTTCGAATGACAATTAATACTGTAATGTAATTTATTTTTGATAATTCTAAATTGTACTGATTATTTTTAATTATAAATTATACCAAAATCGTTAAATATGTTAATAAGAATATTTAATCTATTTTTTTTTTTACATTTATTCATGTCAAGTAGAGCTGGGCAAAGTGCCGGGAAACAATACTCTAAACTAATAAGAACCAACCAGTCCAAGGCGGCCTAAGGCGTTATTCTGCGCAGTATGCCTACTTGGAAACTGGGAAGGCTATGGGTTCGAATCCCGACATCGACAGTTTGTCAATTATTAAGAAAAAAAAAGGGGGCGGTTAATTGACTAAACTGTCGACGTATGGACAAGAACGAAATAACCGGCTATGCTTGAGAAGGTTTTCTCCAGTTTCCTTCACGAACTCCAGATGAATATCGGCATAGTTCCTATCATAGTCGGCTGCAGCCGCATATCCTACCAGTTCCTAGTCTATACACAAAAATTCCTTCCACTCCACTCACATCCTCACACATCCTAAGGCATCACAATGGACCTTATGGTCGAAGTCATAAGGGCTGCAATAATTAACTAAACCTAAAGTGTGTTAGTAGCAAAGCAAGCTGATGCGCTGATGACGGCGACGAGATGGAGCACTTAAATGGGCAGCTAGGGCCAGGCTAAAGAAATGCGCAAGCAGTTTCCGGTTCGGTCCATTTCTTTTTAGAAAACCAGAAAAGAGGAGGTGTTTTAGTGGGTAAAAATCCCACACTATCGACCTTCATCTTCAATAGGCGATGTAAAAAAATATAAAATAGTAAACTTGTTTAATGACTACGGAACATTATCCATCGTACACACTGTGAACAACTTTTTAATCTCGTATTTGTATATTTATGTTTGACAATAAACACAAAGACATATTTGCATAAATTTAAATACTCGAATAACTAATTTAGAAAAGTAATTTTTTTTTAACAATAATTTTGTTTGCTTATTGTAGGACCCTTGTAATTTCTCTCCATCTGTCTGTTTGTACATCAAACCCTCCCACAGATCAAATAATTTGTAGGAGGTATACCAAATGTATGTGGAGTTTGATGAGATAATTTCTCCAAGTGTAGAGTTTGGGAATTTGAAACTTAAAATAACAAGGGAAAATAATAACTGAGTTAGTTGCTTAAATATCCAGTATATACTGAATTTATGAAAAAAAGTTGTTTATATTTTAAAAGGAACATTTTTTGTCTCAAAAATTTTGTTCTATCTCTTAGGGTTTCAAAGTGGGGCTCTTGACAGGATACTGTCGATTAAACCACCTTCATAACTTGGGGATATCTGATGATCGCACTTGTAGCGCCTGAATGGAGGACGATGAAACCTCCATACATATGTACCTGCAGAAACCTGCAAGGTGTCAGGTATAGAATGTTCCGAAACCTTGGATCCATCAATCCTGGTATGTGGCGTCCTTCTATGTGGCGTCTGGCCTCGACAGAATCCTATAGCTCCATCTGCTTAAAATAGCACCTCTTACCCGGAGACGTCACGCCTTCGGGTGACAGGTTGTTCTCAAAGAGAGCACAGAGGACCCCTTGGTCTAGGTGCTAGGGACCCCATTGGCGGTACCCCTCTTTCTAATTATTATTATTACGGTTTCAAAGATAGGCAGTTTTGTCCATTTTGCCTATTCACAAACTTGACCTTACTTTTGAGCTCTAGAACACACATACAAAATTTCAGGTCGACACATTAAAGATAATCAGGACCAAATCAGACAATGGTTACGAATAGGGAATATGCATGAAAATTTTTTTTCACATTTATTTTCAGAGTATGAAAATACTATTAATACTGTAATAATATTTAAAAACGAAATTAAAATCCGACAAATATCAAGGAAGCTATAAGCTTTTAAAGATTATTATCTGTCTCTTTCTTGCAAAAATACTAAAAACGGAGTTTTACGTGTATTTTAAATGGTGTAAGTGTAATATGACGTCACATAACATATCAAGAGGGCTATCACCCTCTTTGTCTAATCGGGAATTTCAATCATTCATATCTCGCTTATTTTTAAAGTTATTTAAAAAGTAATTTTACTTTGATATTTGTCAAGTGAACATGCTTCAATCCAAGTGAAAAAAAATTTTCATGCATATTCCCTATTAGGAACTGGCTAAGACCGTAGAGTTTAGGTTGCAATCCAAACGTAAATTAAGTTAAAAATATTTATTAGTTTTTATATAATTTTTGTAAATAAGATGCCATAACCAAAATGGCCAGTTATGTTGCAAACAAAGGATTCCATATATATATATATATATATATATATATATATATATATATATATATATATATACTGATTATATCAACAGATAAAAACCGCCGGATACAGATGGACTAATCCGATAATCAAATATTAAATACATTGAACTCATAAACTGGAAATATACCGGGTGAGTCATTTTAAATCATCCAGTTAAATATCTCCAAAATTAATCGTGAAATATGTTTGAAACAAAAGTTGCCGGGTTTAGAGGGGGAAACATAATGCAATATTAATATTTCAGTTCCATGCATCCGTACTCGCGTATGGAAAACCTTTAAATACAACAGATTTTTATCTCATATAAACAGTTTTCGAGATTAGTAGACTTCACCCTGTATATATATAATTCCTTGAAAATGTTATTTCGAAATTAATTAAGACAGATGAGAAATTTTTTTAATTACTTTTGAAACAAAAATATTATTTTTATCTTACCAATCTGTTAGATATAAAAAATTCTACAAAATACAGAGAGAAAAAAACTGAATCATCGGATGTTTAGGAGGTCAAAATATATAAAATATTCCAAGGTCAAGGTCATCCCATTATTATTGACAGTCGAGTCTTGTCATTCCATGTACACTTGTTTGAATTTTTTTCTCTGAAATATTGTAAAAATCAAGTGGATTTAAAAGTTCTCAAACACTCTCCAAAACAGATTACATCAAATAATAGCAAAAAATCGTCATTATACGCTTAATCGTAGGCTGAAAGGTGGGTTTTATAAGGTTTGCAAATAACGCGATCGTTCTTCGAAATTTTTCTATCCAGAGATACATTTTTTTTATTTTGCTGAAACAATGAATAGTGTAAAAGAGTGTGAAGTGGTGTTTGCTTCACCTAACTTATTATGGTGGGTCAGTCATCTCAACCCGAGTATATGAACCTTCAGGAAACACTGATAAGCAAGTTCTTCATCATTACCTAGATATGGGAGAAGCGAAACCCGCCCCAAACTGAAGTGGAAGGGGGACCACAATCGGCCATTAGATCGAAGTGCAATATATCCTGATAGATAGATTTTATCTATCTATCTAACGCCGCGAAAATCAGTTTTTCTCGTAAACTAAATCTACAAAGTTTTGTATAAAATCTTATAAAGGTGCTTTTTCCATAAAAAATAATTTTTAAATGACCTTTCTTACTGTAAAACCAATAGTTTACGAGAGATTTGAGAGAAACCGATTTTCGCGACCTTTGACCTTCAATAAATTTTTTTGTAAGCACGGTTTGGTTCTGGACTTTTTGCTATGTTTTCTTAGTGCCATAACAAAGAGAGAATTTCGCTAGAAAATCTCCACTTGTATTTTTTAAGAGGTAAAGTAATTTATTTGTACTATTTAACTGGCCAATTTGAAGTGTTTGACGAGGGTAACAAATCGCAGTTACGAATTGAGAGACTGGGTGGACCAGTTTAGTTTTAAGTAGGCCTAGACCCGGTAAGTTTTTTGTAAAAACTTTCAAACCAGTAACACCAGTCCAAGCTTTTTTAAGTTTTTTAAGAATTGCATGCCTGCCGATTTTAGCGACGTGTATGAAGGGCTTTATTGCTCCCGTAACGGAGACCTCACTTCTAATGAGGGCCTTATAGCTCTCCTAGCACCCTTTTCTGATGTAAATATATATTTTTATTTGTTCAATATAAAATTATATTTCACTTTATATCTTAGTCGACAAATTGGATGGTTTAACTTAACGAAGTTTTACTGTATATTTAATTCAAAAATTTGTACATATGATTCAAACCAAAATATCCGTTGTTATTATTCATTCATTTTTCCAAAAACAATCTGAATGGTTTCTTGTTTAAACTTAAATTGTACTGACCAAGAACACAAATAATACAATTAAATTCCAAAAAACTTGAAGCAATCTAAATAAATTTGTAGCTATTAGTCTCCTCACTTTCAATATACATTCACATGCAAAACGATGACCAGTCCGAGTGGTCCAGTTGTTTAAGGCACTCTACTCGAAACTAGGAGGTTGCTGGTTCGATTCCCAACGGCGGCAGTTTGTCAATAGGGAATATGCAAAAAAAATTTTTTCACATTTATTTTCAGAATAAGAAAATACTGTTAATACTGCAATAATATTTAAAAACGTAATTAAAATCCGACAAATATCAAGAAAGCTATAAGCTTTTAAAGATTATTATCTGTCTCTTTCTTGCAAAAATACTAAAAACGGAGTTTTACGTGTATTTTAAATAGTGAAAGTGTAATATGACGTCACATAACATATCAAGAGGGCTATCACCCTCTTTGTCTAATCGGGAATTTCAATCATTCATATCTCGCTTATTTTTAAAGTTATTTAAAAAGTAATTTTACCTTGATATTTATCAAGTGAACATGCTTCAATTCAAGTGAAAACAACTTTTCATGCATATTCCCTATTAAATTAATTTTTTTTTCAAATTAATGGGTCGGTTAACTGACGGTTAATTAAACTGTCGACGTATGGACAAGAATGAAAGTAACCGGCTATGCTTGCGAAGGTTTTCTGCAGTTTCCTTCCACAAACTCCAGATGAATATCGGCATAGTTCTCATATCAAAGTCGGCTGCAGTCTCACAACCTATAAATTCCTTATCTACATATCAATTCCTTGTCCTTTAGGGGTCGGTAAAAAAGGCTTAGAAAGGCTCACTTAATAAGTGAGCCTAATAAGCCAAAAAATTCGCACTCAACTTTCAAAATTTGTAGAGTTGATTCATCCCTTATTCATTCGGTTTTTGGAAAAATGTTTCGAATAAAAGTTATTAATATATTTTTAATGTACAACTTTTATTCGAAGTCTTTTTTCCATAACCGAATGAATAAGGCACAGTCAAATCATTTAAAAATTTTTTTGAAAAATTAGCGCTTTTTTTGTGGCTGAGTTAAATGGCTGAGAATGTATTTGAATAGGGAATATGCATGAAAATTTTTTTTCACTTGAATTGAAGCATGTTCACTTGATAAATATCAAGGTAAAATTACTTTTTAAATAACTTTAAAAATAAGCGAGATATGAATGATTGAAATTCCCGATTAGACAAAGAGGGTGATAGCCCTCTTGATATGTTATGTGACGTCATATTACACTTTCACCATTTAAAATACACGTAAAACTCCGTTTTTAGTATTTTTGCAAGAAAGAGACAGATAATAATCTTTAAAAGCTTATAGCTTTCTTGATATTTGTCGGATTTTAATTACGTTCTTAAATATTATTGCAGTATTAACAGTATTTTCTTATTCTGAAAATAAATGTGAAAAAAATTTTCATGCATATTCCCTATTAAAAATGCAAAGATCAAAGAATACAATATACATAGAATCGTATAAGTACGATTTTTGTGTCACTTAAAATTTGTAGTGGGTATACTGACCACGAGATTGCAATAGCTGTTCGATTTCGGTATTAAGTGCCATTATCAGCACAACCAATTGTACTTTGGCAGAACTTAGTACCAATTGGACGGATCACATCGAAGCGGGGATGTACTTCAAATTTATATTAAAAGGGAATCCACCAATATTGATGAAATTTTTATGAATTTTTAGAATTAATTAGTCAACATTTTTTAATTGTTTTTTTATAAGCTGTATAAAATATGATGTTTAATTTCAGAAAGAGTTGATTTTAACATTAACATTTTTTTATAGTTTCCTTGATTTTTACATAAATCGAGGACCTTACTTTATTTTTTCTTTTTAGGTTGATGCAATATTTTGAATGGTGAGTGTACAATTAATAAAAATACAAACACTTATACTACATATTTATAATAAACACACTATTGTTCATTATAAATATTATGCAGTGTCGCTTTTAAATTTTCAAAATAAACAATATCGATTTCAAAATAATTTAAATTATATTACAAACATAATATATATGTAATAATTTAATTAAATTAATAAACGACTCAATTTCGTTTAAATCATTGCGTGAAATACTTGAAAAGGTGTTTGTAATTTAAATAATATTAAAGAGAATCTCTAGGATTTTTCGAAATAAATTTCGATTTTTGCCTTAATTTCCTAGATCAACATTTTTTTTATTTTATAAATACGTATTTCGACTACAAAGTAGTCATCATCAGTATGAATTAGCTAACTGTAATTATTCTCCGAAGAGATGTTACTTGTAGCTAATTTGGTGACGGTCTGCACTCCAATTTCCTAGAGAAAAATTTTTTGTATTTTATAAATACGTATTTCGACTACAAAGTAGTTATCATCAGTATGAATTAGCTAATTGTAATTATTCTCCGAGGAGATGTTACTTATTGCTAATTTGGTGACGGTCTGCACACGAAATACGTATTTATAAAATACAAAAAATTTTGATCTAGGAAATTGGGGCAAAATCGAAATTTATTGCCTTTATAATAGGGAATATGCATGAAAATTTTTTTTCACATTTATTTTCAGAATATGAAAATACTGTTAATACTGTAATAATATTTAAAAACGAAATTAAAATCCGACAAATATCAAGGAAGCTATAAGCTTTTAAAGATTATTATCTGTCTCTTTCTTGCAAAAATACTAAAAACGGAGTTTTACGTGTATTTTAAATGGTGAAAGTGTAATATGACGTCACATAACATATCAAGAGGGCTATCATCCTCTTTGTCTAATCGGGAATTTCAATCATTCATATCTCGCTTATTTTTAAAGTTATTTAAAAAGTAATTTTACCTTGATATTTGTCAAGTAAACATGCTTCAATTCAAGTGAAAAAAAAATTTTCATGCATATTCCCTATTGTTTCATAGAAACAAAATTATCGAAAATGTTTTTTGAAGGTTAATATTTACTTATTTTTCATCGATCTCTCATTGTTTAGATGCGTTACACGGAAATAACCAGTCCAACTTAGTAAACACAATATTAGTAAAATAAATCTTCAGAAATCGGCTGAAATTTTTGTGAGAATTTATCACCATGGCGTTTTTGAGAAAATCGTTATGTAAGTTAGAGAAATTTAACATGCATCTTCAAAAACATGGTGAAATAAAATGCACGATTTCGACTGTTTTTACATCGAACTCTCTCAATATAGTGACGGTTGTTCTGAAATTCGACACGTACTTTCCTCAATTCCTTAGAAATATTTTTCCATGAAACTTTGGGAGAATGACCATCGGGTTGTTAAGTTTTTTGATAAAATATGCGTAAAAAAGTGCATTTATCTTCATGTCCGCAACAGAAGGTTATTTTTTATGGTTCAGTTGGCATCCTGAGTACCAGGGTACGCTGTTTGAAAGTCGTTTGAAATTATATACTAGTAACTAGTATATATATGATGTAGCATACATAGTATACATAGTTCTATATAGTTCTTTTCGTGCGGGTACCCGATCAGCTGATATAATTTGGAAATACCTTAAGACATGTTCTTGATGCAGTCATCATAATGTTTCAAAAAAAACTTTTCAAATGAACACTGTGTATACAATAATACCTAATACAATCTGATGTTGTTACATGCTCATAATTTGAGTTGTGAAAAAAATCTCATATGAATCGATGTACACTCCCGTTCAATAAAATTGAACAGACCTGAAATGTTAATTTTCTTACATTTCATAAAACTCCTCACTTTTGTAACTCTCTGTATAATTATTCATTTATAAACAAAGATAAGTAATATATATTTTAAGTGTGAAAAAATTCGTTACGCAGGAGCTGCTTCAACTTAGCGAATTTCCATAAAAAATACATAAATCACTCTCTAGCGGTCACAATTTTAGTCTGATCAAAATGAAATGTCGAATATGATTTTAGTATTTGCAAAGCCAATTTTATTAATAAATGAATACGTCAAGGGGAAATGGGGGCATAAAGAACGAAGAAAACACAAAATATAAAATATCTCTCTTAATATTAGAACAATCGAAAAATGCGTAAGGAATAAAGTTGGAGAAAATCAAGTTTGCTATAAGTCATCACCTTATCAATTTTGCTCAAACTCTAATGTGTACAGAGATAGTGAGGAATTTAATTTTCAATCTTAAACCGTTAATATTTCTGTAAATATTAGGGTAACAGAAAAAATGATAAGAAACAAAACTACAGTAAAACTTAATACCTACAACTTTATTTCTTATAAATTTTTCGATTTTTCGAATATTAAGGGAGATATGTCAAATTTTGTGTTTCCCCCTCCCTCTAAACCCCCCTTTCCCTTGTTCGATTTTACCCATTAACGAACTTGACCTTTTGAATACCAAAAGCGCCTCAAATACCAAATTTCATTCCGATAAAATGAAAACTGTGACCACTAGAGTGATTACAGACATATATATATATATATATATATATATATATATATATATATATATATGTCCATAGATATATATATATATTACAGATGATGATTTTTGACATCTACTTGGTAGAATCGATGGACATTTGAAGAAATTTTTCCGAAATTTTGACTTTACCGCAATTTTGACGGTACGGGACCAATAGCTCTATTTCCTTTCAGGAAATTCGCTAAAAAGATATGGAAGTATAGTAAACAACATTTACTACAAGAATAATCAAAATTGTGAGAGACTAATTCGGTTCAGATCTGTTCAATTATATTGAATGGGAGTGTATATAGAGATTCTTACGTATGTACATGGAGGTTATATGATTGTTCACCTCATATTTTTTTGGCATATTCTAACTCTCTCTATAATCCAGATAGGGGTACACGTGGCAGTATAATTGATACCAGTATAACCTTGTTTCATAAAAAATATTGCTTTTTTTAATAATTCAATTGTTTTGAACACACGGCGTCTATTTAATTATACCGTTTGAGTACGAATTCGATATCCACAAAAGAAGAAATTGATCATATTTGATATTCTTTCATCAATATTTTTTTGTCTGTAAATTTTTGTACAAACTCTTGCGGTTTTGAAGGTGGACAGTTTATCCCATTTTTCCCAAACATTTACGGAAAAATTAATCGTCAGTATGTCCGTCTCTCTCTTTCTAAGATGTCAAAATATAAAAACCCGTTTACTGCGCAACGCATAACTTAGCACCAATCAAGAGCGATCTTAGAATAGAGTTAAACGCTCTTACGGTTTCGAAAGTGGACAGTTTATCCCATTTTGCCCAAACATTTACGGAAAAATTAATCGTCAGTATGTTCGTCTCTCTCTTTCTAAAGATGTCAAAATATAAAAACGCGTTTACTGCGCAACGCATAACTCAAGCGCACCAATCAAGAGCGATCTTAGAATAGAGTTAAACGTCGGTCAAACGTATATAAGCAAGGTAAATCCAAGAAACGTCGTATAAACTGTCACCAAATTAGCAACGAATAACATATCCCGAGACAATATAAGAGTAATTTTAATAAGAGTGATGTTAACACGAGTAAATTGAATAAAAGCAATTTTATAACAAGAGTAATTTTAATAAAATTTATTATATTTTAATTTATTTTGTTTAATTTTTATACCCGGTATATGTAAATATACAAGGTATATTAAGTTTAGTCCCGACTTTGTAACGCTTGAAAATATTTATCGCTGGCATGAATGTTTGGCATAGGTGTTCATAAAATGACCTAATTCGGTCGTTTCCACATGTCTGTCCGTCTGTGAACACGATAGCTTCAAAACAAAAAGAGATAACGAGCTGAAATTTTGTATTTGTGTTCTAGAACAAAAAAGTATGGTCAAGTTCGTGAATGGGCAAACCGGACCATGTCTGGGCAAAATGATAGAACAATAATGTAAAGACAAAAAATGTTCCTTTTTTTAAAATAAACAACTTTTGTTATAAACTTTTTTACATAAATTCAGAATATACACGGGTTTTAAGCAATTACCGCAGTTAGTTATTATTTTCAGTTGATTTATTTTTATTTTTGTCTATTGATTCCGATTTTCTATCAATTTCTAATTGTCAAAGAGTAAATTACGACTAGCTAATTTATACTGATGATGACTACTTTGTAGGCGAAATACGTATTTATAATACAAAAACTGATCTAGGTATTGAGGCGAATTTGAAATTTTATTTCCCATTAATGTTGAGGGAATAAAATAAAATTTAAATCTGCGTTTATCTGTAGCTAATTTGAATTAATTTTAACCCGTTAAATAATTATGTTGTGTTTTTCGTAGGTAGATACACAGGATGTTTCAGTACGAAGTGCACTCTTGCGATCTATTGATAGATTAGCAAAAAAATCTTTCTACCAAGATAAATTTTCCTACTTCAAAACAATCACATACCGTGCATTTTTAACAACTTTTTCAAATGAACCTTCTAACAAATAGTACAAGTCGATCGCGACACATTTTTAAGATAAAATTCGTTACGCAGGAGCTGCTTCAACTTAGCGAATTTCCTTAACATACATAAATCACTTTCACAATTTTAGTCTGATCAAAATGAAATGTCGTATATGATTTTAGAATTTGCAAGGCCAATTTTATTAATAAATGACATACGTCAAGGGGAAAGGGGGCATAAAGAGAGAAGAAAACACAAAATATAAAATATCTCTCTTAATATTAGAACAATCGAAAAATGCGTAAGGAATAAAGTTGTAGAAAATCATGATTGCTACAATTCATCACCTTTTCATTTTTGCTCAAACTCTAATGTGTACAGAGATATTAAGGAATTTAATTTTCAATCTTAAACCGTCAATATTTCTGTAAATATTAGTGTAACAGAAAAAATGATAAGAAACAAAATTACAGTAAAACTTAATACCTACAACTTTACTTCTTATAAATTTTTCGATTTTTCGAATATTAAGGGAGATATGTCAAATTTTGTGTTTACCCCTCCCTCTAAACCCCCCTTTCCCCTTGTCCTATTTTACCCATTAACGAACTTGACTTTTTGAATATCAAAAGCGTCTCAAATACCAAATTTCATTCCAATCACATTAAAATTATGACCGCTAGAGCGATTACAGACATATATATATATATATATATATATATATAAATTTTACAGATGGTGATTTTCGACATCTACTAGGTAGGATCGATGGACATTTGAAGAAATTTTTGCAAAATTTTGAAGTCGGTACGAGACCAATAGCTCTTTTCAGGAAATTCGTTAATCCTATGCACACAAAAGTTGGCCACCCCTAAAGTTTATACGACTTAATCGATTTAAGACTTGATTGAATCAACAGTCTGTATGCAAATAATTTTTGAAATAAAATCAAATTGAAGTTGTAACATATATTGTGATTGTTGATTTTTTTAATATTTCCTGTCTAATTTATAACGAAACAATAAAAGTGGGAAGATGTGGAAGGGGATTCGCTGAGAAGCATTTATTCAAGACGTTTATAACAATTTAATGTAAATAATTTTTAGCGGAAGTGTACTATGCGTCTCCTTTCCCTCAACTTAAAATTTTATATAATTATAAGAATTTAACAGACCATGAAGAGAGCTGAACCCGATTAATCACTATAAATTAGCATATTATATGTATATACATATAAACAGGGTTGGACTACCATAGTACACGCATCCATTTCAAAATTCATGCATTTTCATTATTTAAAGGGTTTCATGGGTTTGTAAATTTCAAAAAATCGATTTTTAGTGAATTTTGCAAATTTTGCAAAAATTTCTTCAAATGTCCATCGATCCTACCGAGTAAATGTTGAAAATCACCGTCTGTACAATTTATATATATATATATATATATACAGACTGTGTTGGACAGCTTTTCGTAAAGTAAATCAATGTTAAATATTATTTATTACTAGCTGTCCGTCTGGTACTGTATGAAGTCAGTCAGTACACATGTGATGAGAGTATACTTTAGTATGTGCATCACAAAATCCCCACTCTTTAATGACAAACAAACAACCATACGCATACAGTGTATAGCTGTGAGATAACTGACTGACTTTATTTATATGTGTACTGACTGACTTCATACAGTACCAGACAGCTAGTAATAAATAATATTTAACATTGATTTACCATAAGAAAAGCTGTCCAACACAGTCTGTATATATAAATATATATATGTCTGTAATCGCTCTAGCGGTCACAATTTTAATCTGATTAGAATACAATTTGGTATTTGAAGCGCTTTTGGTATTCAAAAGGTCAAGTTCGTTAATGGGTAAAATCGGACAAGGGGAAAGGGGGGTTTAAAGGGAGGGGGAAACACAAAATTTGACATATCTCCCTTAATATTCGAAAAATAGAAAAATTTATAAGAAGTAAAGTTGTAGGTACTAAGTTTTACTGTAATTTTGTTTCTTGTCATTTTTTCTGTTACACTAACATTTACAGAAATATTGACGGTTTAAGATTGAAAATTAAATTCTTTAATATCTCTGTACACATTAAGAGTTTGAGCAAAAATGATAAGGTGATGAATTGTAGCAAACATGATTTTCTACAACTTTATGCCTTACGCTTTTTTCGATTGTTCTAATATTAAGAGAGATATTTTATATTTTCTTCATTCTTTATACCACCCCCACCCCCTTTCCCCGCGACGTATGTCATTTATAATAAAATTGGACTTGGAAATACTAAAATCATATACGACATTTCATTTTGATCAGACTAAAATTGTGACCGCTAGAGAGTCATTTATGTATTCTAAGGAAATTCGCTAAGTTGAAGCATCTCCTGCGTAACGAATTTTTTTTTTCTTTGTGTGCCGTCAAATTGTTAAAATTGTGCCGCGACAAAAAAAAGGTTGAGAATCACTGCTCTAACGGTTTCAAAGATGGGTAAAACTACGCATTTTCCCAATAATGGTCCGATTTTGCCCATTCACGAACTTGACCTTACTCTTTAACTCTAAAACACACACAATATTTCAGCTAATTATCTCTTTTCGTTATAGTGACCACAGACGGACAGACATGCGGAAATGGCCGAATTAGGGTATTTTATGAACAGTTATTCCAAAAATTTATTCTGTGATCAATATTTCCAAGCGTTGCAAAGTCGGGACTAAATTTAATATAGGTACCCTGGTATATACTATATACCGGGTATAAAAATACATATTATTATTTATGTATACTTAAAACGTCACAATATCAGTGTCAATTTCCATTAAGGTTAAGAAGACATAAATGTAAAAGAACAAGCGTATACTATATAGACTAACATGTCATTGAATTTTTTAATAATAGTTTAGGAATAAAATGATATATAGTTTATATAAAAATATTAACAATAATTATTTATAACTGTACCGACCCAACTTCCTTAATACCAGAAATATAAAAAAATTTGTACTAATACTGCCTGCCGTATAGTTTTAAGATATTAACTAACTAAGGTAAGGTTTTATTTCAAACACATACCGTAATAACCGTAAAAACAACACTTTATCCAATAAACAAATAAATTCTGCTAAAATTCGGCTAATCAAAAGGCTTAATGTCGAAAAATTCTGACGTATAGTATTATAGAAATTTACAACAAAGGATACTTTGTTTTTTGTAAAACTATATAAGACTTTTTTTTTTAGTCAAATAAATTCAAATTAACATACAGAATGTAACAATGATTTGTGGCAAGAAAAAATTCTTTATTGTAACTATTTGACACAAACACAATCTGTACGATGACCAGAAGGTGGTTAATTATAGGAAGATACCCAATTCATCTGAATGGGTAAGATTGAGTGATCCTCACTGATAGCAAGGTGGCGATAAAATCCCTCGGATCGGTCTACCCATCTTCTAAGATGGCACAGGAATACCTATTTTCTCTAAATAATCTATCGGTAAACGTAATATGGGTGCCAGACAATTGGGACATCCCAGGGAATTGCAAAGACAACGCAAACTCGTCAAAACTGAAATATGTTGTCGTCAAATCTCTTCTCTGTTATTCTTGAACGACTCCAAATGGTGTCTCCCAGTGAGACATTCCCCTTTTCACGTATCACAATAGGCTTCATGGCCTAAGTGTGTCCCGCCCAGACAGCCATTGCAACCTAACCAAACTTAGAGTTCAAATTCATAACCCAAATATTTATTATTTAAAATGTAATACGTTTCTGGATTTTTTATTTATTTTTTAATCAATCGCAATAGGGAATATGCATGAAAATTTTTTTTCACTTGAATTGAAGCATGTTTACTTGACAATATCAAGGTAAAATTACTTTTTAAATAACTTTAAAAATAAGCGAGATATGAATGATTGAAATTCCCGATTAGACAAAGAGGGTGATAGCTCTCTTGATATGTTATGTGACGTCCTATTACACTTTCACCATTTAAAATACACGTAAAACTCCGTTTTTAGTATTTTTGCAAGAAAGAGACAGATAATAATCTTTAAAAGCTTATAGCTTCCTTAATATTTGTCGGATTTTAATTTCGTTTTTAAATATTATTGCAGTATTAACACTAATTTCATATTCTGAAAATAAATGTGAAAAAAAATTTTCATGCATATTCCCTATTAGTCTGAACCAAATTAAAGGTTACCGTAGATTGAGTATTAAGGCCGGTTGCTGAATAAACTTGCGATTGCCTTCTACTGAACACTCTGTTTAAAAGAGAATTTGATCAATATATCCTGGGGTAAATCTTTGATTGAATATTTACTAAAATACGAAATTTAATATATGGTCAAAACTTAAGTACTCTTAAAAGCCTAAAAGCTATACTGGACCAGGAAATATCAGACTACCAAAATTGCACATAAATGTAATTACCCAAATTCTACCTCTAACTAAAAAAATATACAAAGAGTTAATACAGTAGAATCTCTTTAATCCGAGCTTGTACATGTTTAGTCTACCTCGAAATTCAAGATTATGAAGAAATTTCCGATACTACAATAGTTTCAAGATCAATTTCTAAGACTATTTACTGCCTCCGAATAGTATCAGGATTAATTTACGAGACTCACTGTTGTTTCGGATACTACAGTAATCGACTCAAAATTAATTTCCGAGATTCACTGCCCCTACTGTAATAATCAACTCAAGACTAATCAAGGGGTGGCTGAAACAAGCTCACCTCGAATACTGGGACTTTGTGCAGGGCATGCGACAGCCCCAGTTGTACATAAACACAGCTAGGCCATTAGACTGTGCTCGATTGAAACTCAATAGAATGCAGTTGAGAAGGGTGGTGGGGCTCTTGACAGGACACTGTCGATTGAACTACCACCTTCATAACTTGGGGATCACTGAAGATCCCCCTTGCAGGGCCTGTATGGAGGACGATGAAACCTCCATACATGTTATATACACCTGCAGAAGCCTGCAGGGTGTCAGATATAGAATGTTTGGGTCCGAAACTTTGGATCCATCAATCCTGGGAGCAACACCGACGGAGAAGTTGTGGGCCTTCTGTGTGGCGTCTGGCCTCGACAGAATCCTATAGCTTCATCTGCTTAAAAGAGCACATCTCACCCGGAGGCGTCTCGCCTTCGGGTGACAAGTTGTTCTCAAGGAGGGCACAGAGGACCCCTTGGTCTAGGTACTAGGGACCCGTATGCGGTACCCCTCTTTCTTATTATTATTATTAATCTCGAAGACTCCTTGTTATCTCTGACAATGAAAGAGACTCTAGGTAGACCAATTTATGAGATTTTTTGCCATTTACTGCAATAAACAACTCAAGATTTAATCTCTGAGACTCAATGCTCAATTTCCGGACTATAATAATCGACTCAAGTCTACTAGTCAAGACACTCTGCTGTCCTCTGAAAGAGTCTAGGTCAATTTACAAGAATCTTTCCTGTTTCCGCTGCTACAGCAGTCAACTCTAGACTTAATCTCACGATAAGTCTAGAACTAATCAGGGCTAATCTTCCGACGCTGCTCTCAGTGAAATGTCTATTTTAAAGTCTAAATCTCGAACTAGTTTTAAAATTCTTTCTAAGCGTAACTTTACCTTGGAATATATATGGGTAACACATCCAAGGGAGAGTTGGGGAGAAAAGGCGGCCTTTTCATCCTAATCTGACATGATCTCGGATTAGAGAAAATCTACTGTATATTTAAATAAACATAGAATTAACACATTGCATGCAATAATTCATATTTCTAGCACTAGATACCACTAGATACGATCAGAATCTGAACTGTTGCCCCAATAACGTTTAATAACAATTCAGATTCAAACAAAACAAAAAACCAAAATTTGAACATACCTAAAATAAATCCACTACGTGTTTATCCAAATCCATGAAGACACATTAACAAAAAATGGCTAACCACAAAAAAATTTCGCACTGAATTTATATTTTCCAAACGAAAAAGAAAATCAAAATTTAAAAAAATTTAAAACCAACAACGAAAATAAATTACGAAATTTTTACAAAATACAAAATTTTAAATAAAAATATTTAACAAAAAAAAAACTATTTTTGATATTCACAAATTTTTTCGGTACCATAAAAATAATTGTCTGGACCAACAATGACAATCACGTTTTGAATAATTTTATTTGAATCATACCACTTTTTTGCATACACTGTATTTGTTGGTAACTGCGCGGTATCCATGTTCAAACACCAACACAACTTTTGTTAAAAAATTCGGTTTTTTTTTTTATTTAAAAATAAAAATTTTTTCTCTTTTGAACACAAATTTTAGCAATCACTTTTTTTCAAAAAAAAAAAAAAACTAACCAGTTTTAATTGAAAATTTATAAAAATAAATATTAAACACATTCGTTTTTTTAATTATTTTTGTCGGTTAAAAGGAATCCAGCTCCTTTGATGTGGCCACTATTCTGTTCCAAATATCTGTAACAAAAATATTTCATCAGAAACATGCAACGGCTGCTTTTTATAAACAATGACTCTTTTATATGATTCGTTTCCATATTTTAGGTTCCGGCTATACTGTTTACGAGATACGAGATATTGAGGAATGTTTTTGATATAAAATATGAAACAATTAATAAGTTTACTTATATAGATAATTAAGTTATAATAATTCATATTATATAAAAAAGTTCACCGGGTCTCGAGCCGCGAACTTCTAATTATTCAGATTGACACACACTCTACCAATTGAGCTAAGAATTTTTCAATGTTTACTTCCAAATATTTATTTAGAAAATGTACAAACCGTATTTACTACAATCCATAATTTTATAAATTGAAATTAAAGAATTAAAATTTAGGTACTATCTCTGAATATTAGATTCCGCATAATTGCTTAGATCACAAAAAAAAACACAGATCGGTAGTTTAGTTTTTCTTGAACCATTTTAGAAATTTTAATTCACAAAAAACACGTATTTCTCTAGAATAAGAATTTGATATAAAAAACAGTTTCAACGATTTTTAGTTCCAACGATAGACATACAGATTAAATTTTAATTTTCCAATTATAATTCTTTAAATTTTAATTCCAATTGCAACATTATATATACCAACACTGAATAATTGACAATGCGCGCTAAAAATATCAATATGGAATCAAAATTTAAATGCGAATTAATCACATTTCAAACAAAATTTTAATTCCAATTGAACCGATAAACATTATAATACAAACTGCAATCAATTGCAAAACAAGATAGTAAAACATTTAAGTAAGGAATTAAAATTTAGATGTTAATTGGTTATATTTCCAATCCAATTTTAATTCCAAGTGAACCGAAAAACATCAGAATAAATCCTGAAATCATTTAGAACATTAGATACTAAAAACTTTTAGCAAAGAATTAAAATTTAAGGTGCGAATTAATTACATTTTAATTCCAAATAAACACCGAAAACATTAGCATACAAACTGAAATCATTTAGAACATTTAGTAATAAAAATTTTAAACAAAGAATTAAAATTTAAGGTTCCAATTAGTTAAATTTCAAATCCAATATTAATTCCAAATGAACCGAAAAACATTAGAATACAAAATGCAATCATTGAGAACACTGAGTAATAAAAATTTTAAGCAAGGAATTAAAATTTAAGGTGTCAATTAGTTACATTTCAAATCCAATATTAATCCCAAATAAACCGAAAAACATTAAAATACAAACTGCAATCATTTAGAACATTGAGTAATAAAAATTTCAAACAAGGAATTAAAATTTAAGGTGCCAATTAGTACATTTCAAATCCAATCAACGAAGTGATTTTTCTCTTCAAACAGACATTTTTTGTTTAGAATTTAGAGCACTCATATTCTATTAATAACAAAATATATTGAAGAAAAAAAAAAGAAATACACGAATTATTATCTAAGAAACAAGACTGAATATAATACAAAACACTTATTATATTATCCAATCACATTATGGGATAAAATTCTCTCATAATAAAAATACATTTACATGTATTTGAAAGTAACTTTGAAAAATATTTCAACTTTGAAGTGAATGTATTTCAACTTTACAAAAAGTAAAAAAAAAAAAAACTCAACACTCAACCACCATACAACCAATATTTTTATTCTAAAATATGGATAACGATTTCCAAAACAAATTGAATTGGTTTTTTTTCACCGAAAAAGTGAGCAACCTTGAGAACGAAATAAGTACACCGTACACAAAACACTATAGGATACAAATCAAAATTCACCAAAAAAAATAAAGGTCAAATTATAGACACTCACTGAACATCACATTTTCCGTCACTGAATTTTCCCGATATACCGGGTGTGTTGGAGAATATGTTGTTTTTTTTTTTGTGAAATCAAAATGAATATTTTTTTTATTAGTTAAAAACACTGTTAGGAGTTAGTTGATTGAATATATTGTAAGTGTGTTTTATTGTACAACAGTTAAACTGCTAAATTCAACTGATTGCGCCACAACCACTGAAATGAAAGTAAAAGTGAAACTGTAAGTTGTTGCTGCTAGTATACCGTCGCGGCTTCATAATAATATCATGTATATAAAATGCATACTACGGACAGAGAGCTGTGTATACAAGAACAGAACGACGTAACATTCATAACTAAGCTAACAAATATAGGTATATATGATTATGTGTTCATAAAAAATAATCTACTGAATAATATGTTTAAAAAAAAAAGTTTCGTAAGTTGGACTGTTTCTTTTTTGTTTGTTTTAGGTGTATTTGCCTATAATTGTACGCAGTGCTGTGTAATCAAAAATCTGAAAGATTTGGACTATAACGTTGGAAATCAAGCATTTTTAGATTCATGGTCATATGAATTTTTTATAGACCCGGTATATAATATATACCAGGCTATATTAAGTTTAGTCTCGAGTTTGTAACGGTTGAAAATATGCAGAATACAAATTTTGGTATAGGTGTTCATAAAGTGACCGAATTAGTCCATTTCCGCAAATCCGTCAGTAAACACGATAACTCAAAAGAGATAGCGAGATGAAATTTTGTATGTGTGCTCTAGAGTTAAAAAGTATCGGACCATGTTTGGGCAAAATGAGCAAAACTGTCTATCATTGAAACCGTAAGAGATTTAATTTTTATTTAAGCGGTTAATTGACTAAACCGGCTATGCTTGAGAAGGTTTTCTGCAGTTTCCTTCACGAACTCCAGATGAATATCGGCATAGTTCTTATCATAGTCCGCTGCAGCCGCATATCCTACCAATGTCTAGTCTATACACAAAAATTCCTTCCACCCCACTCACATCCTCAGAGGATGGCTGCCTAAAGATATGATGATCATGATGATCCTCACGTCCTTAGGCATCACAATGGACCTTATGGACGAAGTATAGCCTGTCCAGAGCAGCCTCTACAATCTATCTATCTATCTAGACTCCCAGACATTTTATTCTTTTGTGTATGAGGGAATCACAGTCTAATAGGAGGTGTTCCGGAGTTCGGAAGCTCTGAAGCATTACTTTAATTTGCCCAGACTATCTCCAAAAATGGCTGTAACGAAGATATCAAAAAGATTTTCCCTAAACGCAATCGACGATTCAAATTTCTTTTGATAGCTTGCCCACACATACTCTAACACCCTGTATCTTTTTGCTCCATTGTTTCTTAAGTCCTCCATCTCGTTACCGCTTGGTAACGCTAGTAATTAAGGAAAAGTAATCAATCGGAAATATCAAATTACTTTGACAACTTAAAGAGGAGCTAAGTTAAATCCATCGTGTGCAGAGATCCATAGACTGGTAAAGTCCAAGAGCCGCTTTTAGCCATACATTTTATCATACATTTCGCAGTCTTTCACTACACCTTGGATATTCCAAGATAGATATCTTGGTATATACCTTTGAGGCGCTTTCTTTTACATATGTCGTTTTAGAAGTTAAGTATATGTTGCAGACATGTAGTACGATAAATAACAAGACTAAATCTAACAAGACTAAATCTAAACCGCAGACCTTCCACACGATATCGAAAGAAGAGGTTCTTTGGCTTTCGTTTGTTAGACAGGTTTCGCAAACACTACTGAATAAACATGGCATAGACTTTTGCGTCATTAATAGGTCAATGAAACTATTTAAATCTTAATATAAGGATAGAATGAAGAGCTTAAAGTGCCCTAATCAAATTCTACATTTACCATCTTTATCTTAAAACGTCTCTATGGATTGTATAAGATTTTATCACTAGATCGAATTCCACCCAATACATTCGCAAGTTTCAACACCCTTCTTTGAAAAAGAATAGAGTTTTTGGTTCAAGATCTCTTTAAAATCATACGTTTCCTCAATTACAGAGACTGGTCATGACCTGCTTTTGGTTTAGGGTGATTTAATCATTAGGGGATATTACAATAGACCTCTCAGGTGATACTCATAATATGGTTTAGATGTGACCCTGACAATCTTATCTATCGTATCCTATACAATGAAAACAATCAGTCTTCTTTATCCCAAATCTAATTGAAATAAATAAACTGGTCTAAGAAGGAATCAACAGGTGGTACTCTCGATTATCATTAGTTGTGACCAATACGGCATCGAGAAACTACATTATACATCCCTAATTTATTATCATCCCTATAGTGATGAATGACAACAGTATACGGATCTTTTTTTAATTTAGTGAATCTAGCATATACTGCAGTTACTGGTCGCCATATTGGTTCAAATTATGATAAATGAGTGTACAGTAGAATCAACCGAGGGATTGAATATTCAGGAAATATCTGGGTATAGTGGATGTTAATTGTAGTACGAAAATGGTATACCTAAACAATGCACCAAAGCAAAGATGATTTTCATCCTTAGGCAAGTAGTAGTCGAAGCCTGGAGAGTAGGCCTTTCTGGGCCTTTTTTACCGACCCCCAATGGAAAAGGAATTTGTATGTAAACTAGGAATTGGTAGGTTGTGCGACTGCAACCGACTTTGATAGGAACTATGTCGATATTAATCTGGAGTTTGTGAAAGGAAACTGCAGAAAACCTTCACAAGCATAGCCGGTTACTTTCGTTCTTCCAGCAACCTTCCAGTTCCGAGCAGAGTGCCTTTAACAGCGCGTCTCGAACGGTATCAATAGGCAAATTAAATTAACTGTTGAAAGTAGAAAATTATTTTAGAAAAAGCTAATTTTATAAGTTTTTCCTTACAAAAAATCGGATGTGATCAACCAAAAAACTAAACCTACAGATTAAAATCTGTATATAGAGGTTTATAAGAGGTGTTCTTGAAACTGCAAACATTTATATATTAAAGAAACATTTATATTGGACACTGGAGAGATTCGAACACGCAATCTTGTTATTCGATGAACCGAATCATGAAATTTGACATTTAATTTTTATGTAGAAATTTGCAAATTAAGATAGACATCTTACTGAAAGCATTGTCCAGTTTTTTTTTACATTCGTCTCCCACAAAATTCTTAGGAGATTGATGCACAATAGGCACTTAGCAAAAAGTAGGTTTTAAGGAAATCAAATGAGCGAGAAAAAAGTATCGTTAAACCCTTTTGGAAGAAAATTAAATAAATCACAGTAGAACGATTTCGGTTACAGAGAGTAACCGGCCTCAAATCACAAACATTAATATCAATGGTTAAAAAAATGAGAAGTGAGTTCGTAATTGCACCAAAAGATTTGTGGGTCCATCAGAAGTTATCCCATTCATTTGTGACTATTCGCGATTTCGCGGTAAGAATTGTTTAGTGTGTTCCCGCACTAAACTTAACAAAGCAACCAACAAAGGAACATTTAGGCCATCAAAGCTACAAGAAATGTACCACAAAATTGTTTAGTTATTTTTTTAAATATTAAGTATAATATGCTGTAGCAAATGCTTACACCCACAAAAGTATAACGTATACCGTTCTTAAAAATTGAATCACTAAGTCACATTCTAAGCGCATATACTACTAAATATAAGTATAGTATTACATACAGTAACACTTAGAATGCTTTAACTGGTTAAATTTTTATGATGGGAGTGTATAAAAGTTGTATGTTTTTGAAAAAGGGTGTCTTCGTATTCAAACTATTCTTTCATCTTTTACGGTTTACGAGATAATTATTTTATGTGGAGGGAATAGATGGATCTATTTTCACAGTCACGAATTCTAAGTGACTTTTTAGCTCTAGAAAATGCTTGAAACATTTCAGCTCGTTATCTTTTTTGTTTGGAAAGGTGTAATGGGCGGGCAGGCGCACATCCGGAAATAAAGGAACTAGATCATTTTATGAACACCTGTACCAAAATCCTTTTTCCACAATTTATATTTCTAGCCTTTAAAAATTTGATAATAACTTGATATTGAAACAAAAAGTCTATACAATTTCCCTTTTACTTTGAACAGTTTAATTTATACATAGTAGTTTTTTTTGTTTACTGAGAAACTGACCTAAATGTAAATGATCCTTTACCCCTTTTTGTAATAACCATTGAACAAATTATTGAAAGTCTACACACCAGACCATAATAAAACTATTTACAAACAATAAAAATCCTTTCACTATCGCAATTTACATTTTACATGAATCCTGAATTCCCTGAAATATAATTGTATAACATTTGTGTGTACCTACAATAAAATTACATAATAGTATCCGAAAAAATTTTATAATTACCGCCAAAAAAGCATAAAAGACTATTATTAAAAAAAAAAGATAGTAAAATTTTATTACATCTGTCTTAAACATTATTGAGATTAAAAGAGAGGCCAAGCGAAATAATATAAAATTATTAGAAAAAAATATTACGAAAGAGTTTATGAGTGGCCTTGGAAATGTAAATGTTGTAGAAGGGGAAAGAGATGTGAAGCAAAAGTCAAGACAATTTCCTCTTAGCACAAACAAAAAAGTTGAAACAAACTATTTCGATGACACAATTATCGAAAATCATTAAAATTCAAAGCATCTTTTAACCCTGGGAACAACAAATATACACAGAAATTATGCAATGTACCAAAAAATAAATTTCATAATCGATGTTGTATTGACGAATAATATAATATTTATTTACAAAAACAGATTTCACAATTTCACTCAGGTATACATTATTGTCTACAATCGATTACCACACAATTGAAAGTATGAAAATTTGTTCAACTTTCCCAAAAACAAAAAAAAAGAGTGACCATGAAAAGGGAATGTTTCAATGTCAGTCTAATTAATATATATATTTTTTTTCAAATGAAAGTAAAAAAACTTGAATAATTATTTTGTAAAAAACAGCCTTACCTATTATCAGAAAAGTAAAAGTAACCAGTTTTGAAACAGTTCTGGCCTTGAATTATTACAAGACATCATCTTACACTTTTATTTTTTATACAAAAAAAAAATTCAAACACTATAAAAAAATTCACACTTAAGACATTCCACACTCTCTCAGAAACGAAGAAATCACACTTTGCGAAAACTTTTTGCGTCACAACATTAAAAACAACATAAATATTCGGAAAATATATATTATAAACAAACAACAAAAGTTGAAAACAGAGTTTGAAGACACAACAACACCACATTCATATATAAATAAATAAATTATTTTGAAAAGTTTTTATTATGTTACGTAGTCAAGTTATTGCGAGCGAAGTAACAAATAAGTGAATTATAAGCTATGGTTTTGTGTTTGTATCATTGAAATATATTTAATATAATACAATCGTTGTGAAGACATGACTATAGTATAATATATGATCAGGACATTCTTAAATGTGTGGATTGTAATATAAATATTCATACTATAATATACACTACTAAGTCTGTGTTGTCTAACTATAAAATCATATCTGAACTACTCACATAGGACCTCTATGTATGAACGAATGATAATGCGGGTAATTTGATGCACGCGATCTATAAGATCTATTGTGCTCCCCCATCTGGTGACTAACGAGGAGATCGATCGATCCTTCAGGATCTGGATTGGGTCTAGGGATTGTATTCTTTTGTGTATGAGGGCATCACAGTTAAGAGGTGTTCCGGAGTTTCCTCCATTTCTACACAAAACATGCAGTTTCCCTCATTTCCCAAGCCTAGCTTCCTAAGGTGTCCCCTAAACCTACAATGCCCCGTAAGGAACCTCGTCAGAATTCACAGTCTATCTTTGCCAATGCAGATTTTGTATCTTTTGCGGTTATAGTTCCAGAGAAGACACTTGGCCTGCCTAAGTCCCGGAAGGTTCCTCCAGAGTGTGGCTCTCTTTATGTCTTATTCCTTTCTGTTCTCCTCTCGATAGAAGTGATCACCCAGTCCACAGAATGGCTATTGCTTTGTAAGGATTCTCATTCCCCTCTATTCCCACATGTCCTGGGACCTAGTGGAGAATGGCATTTTTATTCTTGCCCAGATTTTTAAATTTGTCTAGGCACTCCAAAACACAAAAAAAATTCTTTACAAAATTCACGTAGGACGATATATTTTTTCCCATTTTAAAACTCAGTGTAACAGTTGAATGCATTGTTACGCCCAACTTTTCTCAGCCGTATATCTCGGAAGCTATTGGTCCTACGTGAATTTTGTAAAACATTTTTTTATATAAAATTAGTTAAGGAATGAATTCAATAATGACTTCTGTTAACGTAAAACTAGTACTTTACGAGATATTTGAGAAAAAGCTATTTTCACGACCTTCGAGTTTCAATAAGTTTTTCGGCAACCGCGATTTCGTTATGGACTTGTTACTATGTTTTCATAGTGCCAAAACGAAGATAATTCCATTGGAAAATCTCTACTTGGATTTTATTAGAAATACGCACATTTTTTTATACTATTTCACTGGGCTATTTGTAGTATTTGTCGAAGGTAAAGAATCGTAGTTACGAATTGAGAGCTGGGTGGGCCAAAGAGTGGGTCAGTACAGTTTAGGGGGGGCCTCGTACCACCCGACCCACTAACATCGATCATTAAACTATTATCGATAGATAGATAGATAGATATATCTCTCCCTTCCACTTCAGTCTGACGACATTCGCTTCTCCCATATTTTTACAATAGTCAGGAGCTTGCTTATCAGGTTTTCCTGTAGGTTCATATTAACCGAGATATTCGCAGTAAAAGATTATGTGGCTGGACGTGTCCTCCTCCATGCCGCACAATCTACTTATAATGGATCCGTTATGGAGTCCGTTATTTTGTGCAGATGCTTTCGTAGGTGATAAAGCCCGGTTAAAACTATCATTGATGTTCAGCATTGAAAACAGCATCCCTTATATTACATAGTACGTGGTGCTCTGTATATAGAGGTAAAAACATACACTTTTCATAATACTCTCACATCTACATAGACACATGGTACTTACTAATACATGTATGTATAATATTATAAAGTTTAAACGTAACGATTTGAACGCATGGTCATTTTATATATAAGTTGCTACAGAAATACTATATTTTGTGGAATGTACTTTTACTTTCTTTTAATGGATTTTATTTAAATGTTATATTTTGTGTGATCTGTATTGTATTTGTAACTAACACACATTATTTTGTGTTTATAAATTGGCGCTAAAAAACTCAGCACTGTCATTTGGTTACATGTGATGTCATTGTGTAGGAAATAGTTTTTGTTTTTTGTTTTGTTTGTAAGTAAATTTGTGGTTAAAGGAACATGAATGAATGCATGAATGGTAATGGAGGTAGTTTGGTACACTGCGACCTATGAGATATATTGTGCTCACCCTAGCTGGTGCCTAACGGGGAGTGATCGCGTCTTAGAGCACCTCGTCTAGCAATGTTTCTTATAGGATTTGGATTGGGTTTACGGATTGTAGCTCCCCTGCGTGTCTCTGGTAGACTCCCAGGAATTTTATTATTTTGTGTATGAGGGTGTCACAGCCTATTAGGAGGTGTTTCCTCCCTTTCCTAAACTTAACCTAGCTAGTTAAGGTGTCCCCCTGAGTCTACAATGCCCAGTAAGAAATCTTGTCAGAAACCGCAATCTATTTTTGCTTAGGCCAATGCAGGATTTGTATGTTTTGTAGTTATAGTTCCCGATATGATTCGTGGTCTGCCTGAGCCCCATAAGGTTTTTCCAGAGTGGGACTCTCTCGGAGTCTTCTTCCTTCCTGATTTCCTCTCGATAGAAGTGCTAACACAGTCCGGAGAATGGCCGGAGCCTTTTCAATCGGCCTTGTAAGGGATGTCGTTGCTCCCTTCCTCGCCAGTGGAGGGCGACTTTGTTATTCTTGCCCAGATTGTTTAGTTTGTCTAGGCACTCCCATAACATCTTTGAGCTGATGACGTAAGAACTCAGCGCTTTGATGGCTGCTGTCGGAGAGGATCGCTATCTTAAGGAACATATGATGTCACACGTTTGTTGGGGAGATGTAAGCTAAATGTGACTGACTGTGACATGGAGGCTCAAAGGTTTCTCTAATTGTGATACCACAATTCAAATTACCATGCCTATCTGTTTGAAAGCGAAAAAAGTGCTGAACCGATTTTATTAAGTTTTCACCAATTGATTAAGATTGTCTCTCGGTGAAAGTTTACGTGCAAAATTTTTACATTTGTGTTGTATATTCGCTAAGCTGTCCTGGTTAATATCAAGGAAGTAAAAAAACAACCACTTGGCTATGTAGAAAATTTTTTTCTGCTGACCCCCAGGTGAAGAGTCACTTAATGCTGTGGGTCGTTAGTAATATGTATAGCTGTTAAACATTTATAACAATACATAAATATAAAAACTTTCATTTATCTAATGAATTGTCATTATTATGAAATTCATCTATAGTTTGAAACAAAACTGTTCAATTACGAACGTCAAGTTTCTTTAAACCATCTTCCTTCAGTTTCATAAAGTTCATAAGTTTGTTTTGTAGATACAGAACCCTAAAATTAATATTCTGGGACATTCAACATATACGAAAAATGATTAATGTCATAAATTTGGAAATATTCTATAGAAAAAATATATACTTCTTAATGTCAGCAGAATAATTATCTGAAAACAAAGAAAGCCAATCAATTTTGCTGATATGAAAAAAATTTGTGATTTGTTTGTCAGTAAACAAAATTTTCAACTAAAAATTGAACTTTATTTATAATTACTTACACCTAAATCACAAACTTGAAAAATATATTTCTCAGTTTTTCGGTAATCTTTTTTTTGCTCTTATAATTTTCTGAATCTTCCCAGTATTTCAAGTGTTTTATTTTCATGTCAAGACTTTTCATAATTGGATGATTTCGTATTTAACCGAATCAACACTTCCTGACTCACACGTGTAATTGTTTCTATAAAACAAGTAATGTCACACCTAACTGAGTTAATTGTTTGAGTACCCAGTATATACTGAGTTGTATATCAACGTTTGAATTGTTAACAATTTTTGAGTTGTCCCGCAATTAAAAAAAAATCTCTTATGGCTTTAAAGATAAGCATATTTTTCGCTTTCCGAGGAACTTTTGAGCACAAATTATGAGAAAAATATTGAGTTTATGGAAAAAATTTTCAAACAAAAGTTGTTTATTTTAAAAAACAGAAGATTTTTGTTATTAAATTTTTGTTATATCTCTTACGGTTTTAAAGATATGCATTTTTGCCCATTTTGGCCAAACGTGGTCCGATTTTACCCATTTGAAAACGAACTTGCCTTAATTTTTTGCTCTAGAACACAAAAAAAGTTTCAGCTCGTTATCTCTTTTCGTTTTCTTGAGTTATCGTGTCCACAGACGGACGGACATGCGGAAATTGCCGAATTAGGCCATTTTATGAACACATATGCCAAACATTCATGCCTACGATCAATATTTTTAAGCGTTATAATGTCGTGATCAAACTTATATTCCTTGTATATTTACATATACTGGGTATAAAAAGGTATCTAATCGAAAAAAATGAGTAACGGCCTTAATTTTGCATCAATCTCATAGGAATATTTCAAATAATTTGTTTTCGAGGTTTAACCAAATTTAACCATTAATTTAACACGTTTTTTATAAAAAATAATTATTTTTTCGAATTTTTAAGCACTGCAATTTAATTGGGGTTTCCTTTTTCAAATTTGTGTGATCAATTTAAGTTCCAAATATTATTTCAAAACTGGAATGAGGCCCAAATTAACTGTAAAATTAAATAAAATAGTCTTGGGTCGTTAGTACACCGAAGCGTTTTAGCTGCAAAAATATATTTACTACCAGGGATGGATTAAGACAATTCACCACCCTAGGCAGCGGCAAATTGCCATACTGACACCATAGCCAAAATGCTAGAAGATGGAATGAGACCAACTTTCTTCGCTTGGCACCATTAATTAGAATTGATTTATTGTGAATTCGATATTTTTGTGTTCACAAATACACAAATTTAGACAAATGAGTTAATTTCACTATCAAATGAGCTCAACACTGTATGTTCGACGCCCAAAACAAACGCTGACGCCAAAAAAATGGCATCGATATGATTTATCCAGGATACTTTGCATGGATTGTAATTTTTTGTTAACAGAATTGAATCTCGAAAGTAAGAAACTCCACAATTATAGCTTGTCTTCAGTAATTCGAAACGATCTTGAATCCTTTTGGCGTCACTTCGGGTCACAGCTTTTTATGAAAAATCGTTTACAAAGTCGTATAAAGTCTGAAGTATTTCAGTATAATAGATAGATTGTAGAGGCGGCCCTGGACGGGTTACACCTTGACCGTAAGAACCATTGTGATGCATAAGGATGTGAGGATATAAACTACCATATTCACCGGATTTAACCCCCTACGACTTTTTCCTGTTTCTAAAACTGAAGAGACCCATGAAAGGACGGAGATTTTCAACGATTAAGGAGATAAACTGCATCGCTGGAAGAGCTCAAGGCTATACCAAAAAGTGCTTATCGGAAGTGCTTCGAGGCTTGGAAAAAGCTTTGGCACAAGTGTATTATATCTGAGAGGGATTTACTTTGAAGCATGCAGTATGAATATTGATGAATAAATAAAAAATTTTTTATAAAAATATAAAGTCACCTTACTTTTTGAACACACCTTGTAAGTTATATATACCGGGTATAAAAAATCTTTTACGTTAGAGTAAAAGTTCTAGTACCACGTTTTAGTACTTTAGCTCCTCAACATAAACCATATTTTGACAAAATAGAAACCCGACTTCAAAAATCAAATATTCTATAACAAAAAATGCACTAAAAAGTAAAAAATTAATTGCATATTCTTGTGCCAATTTAAGTTCACCTAAGCAAAAAATTTTAAATATATATGTACAATTATTGTTATTTTTGGAGGCGGTGTCAGCATAGAGAAATTCACATAACTTTTGGACACCGCCTCCAAAAATAACAATAATTGTACATATATATTTAAAATTTTTTGTTTAGGTGAACTAAAATTGGCACAAGAATATGCAATTATTTTTTTACTTTTTAGTGCATTTATTGTTATAGAATATTTGATTTTTGAAGTCGGGTTACCATTTTGTCAAAATATGGTTTATTTCTCGCTTTTTAGTGACTTTGAAGTTCTATAACTGATTTTATTTGTCTAAATATGGGTAGACCAACTAATTTTTAGTGCATTTTTTTATAACACATTTTTTTTTTTTAAATTTTTATGAATGAGTATACCCTTTCAAAAAAAAAAAAAAATTTCGCAGAAATTGGTTATCAGATATAAAATGAGGATTTTCCTCGATTTCCCAGGGATCCCCTCATCAGAATGCGATTTGGTGCCAATGGCACCAATGGGAAACCAAACCCTTTAAAACAAAAATTCAAAATCGGTTCATAAATGACGGAGTTCTGAGGTGACACACATAAAAAAAAAAAAAAAAGCAAAAAAATAAAAATAAAATACAGACGAATTGAGAACCATCCTCCTTTTTGAAGTCGGGTTAAAAAGTACTGATATTTCGTCGATGGTTCTCCCACAACATAAACATGTTTTTAAATAAAAAAAACTATAAAAAAAAAATGCTTTTACGAGCCACTATATAGACAAAAAAAAAGAATAATATAAAAATAATAGTCTGAACTGAATATGCACTAATATAAGTGAGATATACTGATGTGAATGTAATGTTATCTTTGTTTACCATTCACTCTCAATTTCTCTGAGGCTTAACTCACTTAAACAATGTGGTATAAGCTAGTAATGCTAGTTGGCATTATTTTCCCCTTTAAAGTTTTGTGATCTGTGTATTTAATATAACACACACACATACTTAAATACTACTGCTTAAGTATTATAAACACTATTGTGTACGATTTTATACACATCGGCAAAGTCTAGGCTACTGTTTTTTTTTTCTTAAACGACCCCACAGTTTTATTGGTCAATTTTCATAATAAATATTTTTTGAAACCATTCTGAATAAAAGTCTCGGTAAATATTTAGAAGTGAGGCTCCAGACAAAACTCGCTCTAAAAAATTTTCCATCCCCTGGAGACTATACTATAGGGTAGAAATAGATGTTTTAAGGTGGGGAAGACACTTTTTTAAAAACCGGAAAGTGACTTTTTCAATTCTTTATTTACAAAAAGATGAAAAACTGTGCAAAAAAGAACTGTATTATTATAATATTTTTTTTATATTGTGATATTATCGCCGATGACTATTTCAACCGAGTACTATAATCTTTCACTTCATCGGTTATACCCCGAATTGGTCGGGTTTGCGTGTTTTCGGGCCCTAGTGATCGCGAATTATACTGGGAATTTATGTATCACCATATCAGCAATCGGAACTTGTATACCCTTTATATTATATAATACAATTTATATTCTTTCTTGAATCAAGTGCGTGTTGTTCCAATTGGAATAAATTTAGTAAGCTTGCACAAATATTTTGTGTTTTTTTTTTAGTATCGGAGTCTGTTTTAGGTTCTACAGTGCTCCTTTGGAAGTAAGAAAGAGCCAAGATAATCTGTCTCCAATAAAAGTTGCTCATCATAAAAATTCGAAAAACTTTTGTTCTTAGAAATTTTTCGAAAACTGAATAGATTTGGCACAAATCCACTTTGAAGTTTTGACAAAGTGGTTATACAACTATCGACTCCATAAGTGTCGTTCCTTTTTCAACTTTTTGTTGTCGATTTATGTAGAATTCTTTCGACTACTAACAAGCAGGCCCGGACTTAGAGACCCAGGGTCCCTAAGCACTTGGCTTTTGCCCCCCCCCCAACCTCGAAGCCATTTTGGAAATTTTGCTAATTAAATGCACTAGTAAAGAATATATAATTTTTAATCGACTTTAATTACTTTAATAAACTTCTGAATAATGCAGTCTATATCACTATACTTACGTTATTCTATAAAATTTATAGAATCATACGGCGAACTTTCTGCTGTGCAAAAGAACGAATGATCAGGAAGAGTCCGTGAAGAGTGCGAGCGAGATGAACGACCGTATCTCAACTCTTTCTAATGACAGAACGGTCGGCTTGCGTTCAGGTAGATGACCTTTTTTTGTTTGACATTTTGGTTGACAAGTGTAAAAGTAGTACTGCCAACTTTTAAATAACTCGAATAATATCGTTTCAAGACTTTCAAATTAATATTTCCGATAAAGAATTTTGATAAGGCAAGTCAGGATTTTGAGCTTATATGATGGTTCCACCACTGAGGCCCCTAGGCTGGCAGGGCCCCTAAGCCGGGGCCTTGTAGGCCTAGGCGGAAATCCTGCGTTCCTAACAAGAACAACAATTTGAAAAACCGAATGGATAATCAACTCTAAAATTTTGAAAAATTAAACGCCACTTACAAATCAATAATATTAATTGAATATGAAAAATTTAGAAAAAATTCAGAAGATAAGTTTTTCCTAAAAATTAACCGAAATCTATTTTCTATATAAGAATTATGGGGTGTTTTTAAAGTGTCCATAGCCTTTTACGATGTGTGTACACTATTATTATGTATAGAACATATTTATAATATAAAGGTCTATACCTAAATTAAACAATCTATCTCATTGATTCCATACAAGTTAAACAACGATAGCATTTTTTTTTTTTTGAATTATGATGTCATAATACTAATAACTAAATGGTATCATTTTAAATGGTTTGGAGTGTAGTTCGTTTACTAAAAACTCCACTTCTTTTTTTAATGAATGTATAATATACTTTAATAATATTTAGATTCTCTGTGATTATTTACTTATTAATTTTTAGTTCATCAATTTTTAATTAGTTTTTTTATTTGAGTCATTTCGTATTTCATGGAAGAATAGACAAAAAATGTTCAAAAGTTATTGCTATGTAATTTGTACCGTGTGTCACAAAATTGCACAAATATTTTCGTACACTTTGACTTTCTAGTTACGGAGCTATTAAGTCTAAAAACTATGTTGATTATGTGTATTTCCGATGGGATTTTCCACCGGCAACATTTTAAAACATCCGAATTTTCTCCAATGTGAAAAGCCTAAATACTAACCGTCTACGTTTCTAAATTTAAAAATGACACACATATTTTCATCCTATATTTAACCCCCTTAGGGAATGAATTTCCTAAAACGCAGACACAACTGACCTTCATTTATGTACAGAAGCCTAAACACCAATTTCCATATTTCTAACTTAAAAAATGACTTACCATACAAACTTTCATCCCCTATTTAACCTTGTTAAGTCGTACGTCAGCCAATGAGAAATCAGTAGTGTTTGCCATACTTCAAACAATAGGGAATATGCATGAAAATTTTTTTTCACATTTATTTTCAGAATATGAAAATACTGTTAATACTGTAATAATATTTAAAAACGAAATTAAAATCCGACAAATATCAAGGAAGCTATAAGCTTTTAAAGATTATTATCTGTCTCTTTCTTACAAAAATACTAAAAACGGAGTTTTACGTGTTTTTTAAATGGTGAAAGTGTAATATGACGTCACATAACATATCAAGAGGGCTATCACCCTCTTTGTCTAATCGGGAATTTCAATCATTCATATCTCGCTTATTTTTAAAGTTATTTAAAAAGTAATTTTACATTGATATTTGTCAAGTAAACATGCTTCAATTCAAGTGAACAAAAATTTTCATGCATATTCCCTATTGAAATTCAAATAATATATTTTATTTCAATTTCAATTACTTGAAATATGACCCCACCCTATTGAATACTCATTGGCTATCGTTTAATTTTGGAAGTAAATGACAATCAACCAAACTTAAAATCATAGTACGACATATTGTACACCACTTTTGATCACTGACTCTGTAAATCCCTCCGCTCAGTGAAATTTAAAAATCTGGCTTGAAATCTTTAGACTTAATTGCAAAAACTTTTTCAAGATGATTGACAAGAAAATATTGTAGACAATTTTATGACACTCTATAGGTTACTGTTAATTTTTTACATTTAATGCAATAGTGCATTATTTTTTGAACATCCGGTATAAGAAATGAAACTGAAATTGATTAGACTTATAATCTAATGAGGTCAAACGATTTAAAGTGCTAACAATTTTACTTTTAATCAATCTATATAAAATATTTGTAATTAGAAGTTATAATTATTATTCCATATGCATAATCATTCGTTCGGAGGGAATCAAAGCTGTAATTGAATAAAATTCTTACTACAATCTCACAGGATTGTTATTCGAAGTCTACACCCTCGAAGGAATATTATATCACATTGTTATTATACCCAGTATATAATATATACCACGGTATATTAAGTTTAGTCCCGACTTTCCCGACGGTTGAAAAAATTGATCGCAGAAAACAATTTTGGTATAGGTGTTTATAAAATCACCTAATTAGTCCAATTTCGCAAAGTTGTCCGCCCGTCTGTAAAAATTAAGGTCAAGTTCGTGAATTGGCAAAATCGGACCATGTTTGGGAAAAAAGAGCAAAACTGCCTATCTTTGAAACCGTAAGAGCTAGAACAAATATGTAAAGACAAAAAATGTCCCTTTTTACCAGCTTTTATTTAATTTACAATTGTATGTATGTATGTATGTATGTATGTATGTATGTATGTTCGGGTCAAATCTTGCAAAATGAATTAGAACCACTTCCTCTTATCCTACGGAGTTGAATTTTTACTTGTTCATTCAGTTCCGATGACAATTCATTTTTATGGTAAGCATGACAAGAATCGACAAGAGGACAGGAGGGTTAAGAGGGAGGGGGAAACACAAAATTTGGTATATCTTTCTTAATATTGAAAAAATCGTAAAACACATAAGTAAAGTTGTTAAAATTAATTTAACTATAAAAAGCTTGTTTTAAAAAATGTTTTTTTAAATAAAAACTTATTTAAAAATAAACTTCTTTTGTTTGAAACTTTTTGTTCATAAATTCAGTATATTCCGGACATTTAAGTAATTAACTCAGTTGTTATTTGCACTTGTTACATTTGATTTGCATCAAACCCATTCAGTTTTCGAAAAAATGTTTCAAATAAAAGTTTTGTCATCGCAAGAATCAAACAGTTTATGTTCGAATCATTTTCCCGAAAACCGAGTAAATTCGACACAAATATTGTATACAACTGGTCAAACTTTGAAAAATGTACACCACGCTGAATCCCTATTATAAAGTGCCGACATTGGATGTGTTTGGGCGAACAAACTTAGTTTTCATCCGGGACACTTTGCACAAACTTAGCAACTCAGACTATGACGCCATTTTGCTTAGTATCATCCGTATTAGTATATAAATAAATTTATAACGGACAAAAATAGATTTATATTAAACGTTCAGAAGATATTTTCGGGTCAAATCTGGTCTGATTTTTCGATAAGTAATAGCACTGTAAGTGAGAAGGCCAAATGTGTCCCTTAAACTCGGCCCTTCGCACTACCGTGCTCTAGATATATTATATATTTATTTAAATATATTTAGGTACTTATACCGTATGTGTTGGAAAGCATTGCAAATAGAGAATCAATGTTAAATATTATTTACTATAATAACTATACACAATATGCTTAATAAAGAAATAAAAATAGTGTGTGTACTCTGTAGTGTGTCTGTTATGTATGCTTGCTGGACTGTTTTGTAAATGTAATGAGAGTGGGTTAAATATGTTCATCGTTGTCTTCTTAAGCTTAGCATTACTTCTAACAATTCTTGAACAATTCTTTTTTGAATATCCCTTATTATTTGTATGTGGAATGTGGAAAATAAATGATAGAATTATATTCATGGTATAACATAAAACAACAATCCACACAAATTAAAAGAAAAATAAAACCTCAAAAAGAAAAAAAAAATAGAATTCCGACAAAAAAAAAAGTTAAACCAACGGTTCGAATATTCCTCCATTATTTGCTAAACAATATCCGAGTCGATTGTAGAAATCTACCCGGGTATTTTCTAGCACTTGAGGAGAAATATTCGCATAGCTGTCATCCATTCTTTGCCTTAATTGTTGCAAATTTTCAGGCCTATTCCGCGAAGAGATCTGTGTTTTGAGAAAACCCCCCCCAAAAAAGTCGTTAGAAGATAGATCTGGCGATCTGACTCGCCACTTGAAGGTTCCAAAACCACTCATAAGACGTTCCTGGAAAGTTTGTTCCAGGAACAACCTCATGGCATTGTGTGCAGGGCAACCATTTAGTTGTAACCATACAGATTCCAGGTCTAAATTAGGAAGAGCTCTAACAGTTGGCAAAATATTATTTCGTAACAAACTCAAATATTTTTGAGAATCTAAAGATCCGTCAATGAAGAATGGTCCTATAATATGATCACCCAATATTCCAGTCCAGACATTCAGTTTCAGTATGTATGTGTATGTATGGTTTTATAGTAAATGTTTTATTTATTTATTTAACATTGATTCTCTATTAGAAATGCTTTTGAAAACGGTCTGTATATGTGTTTAGTTATGTACGTAAACATAAACATGGCTACTTAGTCAGCAAGTCTGTCCAGGTCGAAAAACGCTGTATTCAGTCGCTAAGATCTTAATTTGTTTTTATGCTATCTATAGCATAGATAGCATATCTATGCTATAGATAGCAGGGTATCTAACTTAGGATACTAAGAAATTTGTTCGCCAAAACACACCCATTGACACTCTAAACAAGGAGGTTCGAAATATGTAACGTTCTTTTTTGTGGCGTTTTATATGAATTTTTCGTTTTTTAGAAGAATATTTTATCTGCAAAAGTGAGGGGAATTTATATCCAACAGGAAATTGCTTGTAATAAAAAAAAAACAATTGTATTAAATTAGAATTTTTTAATATTTTTTGTTTCATGTATAAAAACAACTACCTAGACAATCTATCAAGCATGGCGTTGTTATCTGTGTGAAAAATAATTTATGGAAATAATTCATTATGAAATGCGATACTAGATTTGACCATAATTTCTATTTAATTTAAAAATATTTTAGCTAGACCAAAATGGACCCCAACTAATTCAACTTAACGAAAATACAATCAAAAGCCACACCTTCATTGGATCCTTATTTCTCACGATCCTATCTCATGCGATCGGTAGCATAACAAACACCATTATTATAATATAGGTGCTTAAATACGCTTGTTGGCAATTATCAACTAGTCGAAATAACAACTGAGTCAATTACTTAAGTACCCGGTATATACTGAATTATGACTAATAAGGTTCAAACAAAAGTTGTTTATTTAAAAAAAGGAACATTTTTTGTTTCTAAATTTTTGTTCTATCTCTCACGGTTTCAAAGATAAACAGTTTTGCCCACAATTTTGCCAAAATTTGACCTTACTTTTTAGCTCTAGAACATACGAAATTTCAACTTGCTATCTCTTTTCGTTTTTGAATTATCGTGTTTACAGATTGACGGATGGACATCTTTACGGAAATGAACTAATTAGGATATTATATGAACACCTATACCAACACTTTTTTCTGCAATTTTTATTTTCAAGCGTTACAAAGTCGGGACTAAACTTAATATACCCTGGTATATATTATATACCAGGTATAAAAATTATTTATTAAATCCTCGTGTGCCCGATGGGATTTTTCAACGGCAACATCTCAAGAATCATCCGAATTTTCTCAAATGTAAAAGGCCTAAATATAAACAAACTTCCACGTTTCTAACTTCAAAAAGGACGAAGGGGATGAATTTCTGTGAAGAACATCTGTGCAATATTTCGTGCTTCTAGGCTTATCGGTTTAGTCCGTACGTTGCATGTCAGTCAGTAGAGTTTTATACTGTAGTTCTCTATGAAACCGAAATATGTCGGTTTTTACGATTATTATTAAAATTACATTTTAAAAATCAATTTTCAAATCTCATGCAAATCGTCGAAAACGCTGTCCGACCAAGTTTTTTCCAGTCGTATATATCATAACCATAGAGAATATACTTAAGTTATGTGCAAAACAGCGATGACATTTGATGCTTACTATGGCTGTGACGTCATGACTTAAACCATCATGGCCAGGCAACATATTCGTGCGACAACAAGCGAAAATAACAATCAACTGAGTTAATTGCTTAAATAACCGGAATGTACGGAATTTATGAAAACAAAAGTTTCAAACAAAAGAGTAACGTTGGGTCATTCTTCTGAATCAACACCGAATGAAGTATAAACTTAGTCTAAGATTATCCACATGGTCCTAGATAGATAGATAGATTGAAGAGGCTTCCCTGGACGTGTGAGTGGAGTGGAAGGAATTTTTGTGTATAGACTAGGAATTGGTAGGATATGCGGCTGCAGCCAACTTTGATAGGAACTATGCCGATATTCATTTGGAGTTCGTGAAGGAAACTGCAGAAAACCTTCTCAAGCATAGCCGGTTACTTCGTTCTTGCCCATACGCCGACAGTTTAGACAATTAACCTCCCCCTTTTTTTTCTTAATAATTGACAAACTGCCGATGTCGGGATTCGAACCCATAACCTCTAAGTTTCCAAGTAGGCATACTGCGCAGACATACCGCCTTAGACCGCTCGGCTACTTGGACTGGTCCACCTGGTCCTAACTAACAATACGGGTTGAATAGTTGCGTCCAAGTTTAATTTTTGATTCAAATATAGTCATCCTAAATACATCACGAGAGCGTTATATCACAAAGTATTGAAACTATCGGTATGCTAGTGTTTTTCAGGCAGTTTTTCGGGGATATCTGGAGAAATTCGTATTTTCGCTTATAATAATTTTTTTTACGAAACGCGTAAAAAAACTGTCTTGAAATTTTCATGAATATCGTGAGTATTCACTTTTCAGTTTACCTTTATTTTAGAGGTCTCAAATATATTTTAGACCCAGTTATATGATTATAAAAATTCTAAAGGTCAGTAAAATTTTTAAATACATCAGACGTCGCGCAACGATAAATATCGTCGATAGGAGTATGAACTTATTCTATGACTGTATTTTGTATAAGATATATTCGTTTTACTTGTCTGTTACCTACAAATACATTTGACAACATTGCATGAAGTATGGCGGGAATTACAAAAAAAAAGCTATAAATAATATTGTATATAAATTAAATATTGCATATACAATATTAATATTTATTAATAAATACGATTGCATACATATCAACTGAATATAATAAACATAACCACAATATCATGGACCATACCACCATAGTGATGGACTGAGGAACTCTGATTCAGGAATTGATTCAGTTGGTAAAAGATATTTGTGTATCAAATCTGTATTATTATCGATTCCAAAGATAGATAGATAGATATATCTTGGTGTATATAAAATTACTACACTTTGACCTTATGGCCCATTGTGTTCCCCCTTCTACTTCAGACTGGTGGGATTTGCGTCTCCCAGATTTTGGCAATAGGGAATATGCATGCAAATTTTTTTTCACATTTATTTTCAGAATATGAAAATACTGTTAATACTGTAATAATATTTAAAAATGAAATTAAAATCCGACAAATATCAAGGAAGCTATAAGCTTTTAAAGATTATTATTTGTCTCTTTCTTGCAAAAATACTAAAAACGGAGTTTTACGTATATTTTAAATGGTGAAAGTGTAATATGACGTCACATAACATATTAAGAGGGCCATCACCCTCTTTGTCTAATCGGGAATTTCAATCAATCATATCTTGCTTATTTTTAAAGTTATTTAAAAAGTAATTTTACCTTGATATTTGTCAAGTAAACATGCTTCAATTCAAGTGAAAAAAAATTTTCATGCATATTCCCTATTGCATGGAGCTTGTTTATCAGGTTTTCCTAAAGGTTTATATATTCGGGGTGAGATGCACCGAATATCTTGTATCTGCTGTAACCGAAAGATTCACAGTAAAAAACAATGTGGCTGGATGTTTCCTCTTACTCGCCGCACAGTCTGCACATAATGGATTTGTTATGGAATCGTGTGCAGATGCTTTCTTAAGAGATAATCGACTCTAAAAGTAGCGGTCAAAAATTTCTATAACCAAATGTTTCGAATAGAAGTTCGTTATAGAAATGGACACAACTTGCACAAATCAACTATTCAATTTTAGGAATCCACTTTAGGAATCGATAAAGGGTGGTGCATAAATAACGTTATGATTTATTTAATGAATTCGTATTTGTGAATGATTTGGTTTTAACTCGTGAACGAATTGAATCTTATATGGGAAAAGGTGTAACGTAGGTAAAATTATTTGCAAAGATCGCCTAGACATCACCAACCGCTTAGAACGTGGTCTGGTGGAAGTTTTGGAGTTTTTTTCAACATTTGCTTGCACCCTAGCATTGTTCACATCATTTCGAAATGCACGAGGTCTTCTAGAACGCGGAAGATCATAGACAGTCCCATGTTGCCGAAAACGCTGAACCAATCGGTAAATTGTCGGAACATGAAAGAAATTTCAATACGATCTTTGTGTCTGAATAATTGAATGCTGACTTTCAAAATAAAATTGAACTCTGGTTCTTTGTTCTGTGCTGAGTCTTTCCATCAGAAATTTCCCAAGTTTTTCAAAGTTAATTCTGAAAAAAAAAAAAAACAGAAAAAAAAACGTAAAAAAAAGTTTATTCACTAATTAAATCATAACGTTACTTATGCGTCACCCAATTATGGGCCATATAAGTAGTTTTTTTTTTTCAAAAAAAGTACCTTATTCATTCGGTTTTCGAAAAAATGCTTCAGATAAAAGTTGTTCCTTATAAATATACCAACAACTTTTATTCGAAACATTTTCCCAAAAACCTAATGAATAAGGCACAAATCAATTATAAAATTATGAAAAATGAAATTTCGATGAGTTTAAAAACAAAGAAATTAATTTCTTTGAGTCAGAATTAGTTAGTCCAACACTAATTGCTAATACGACTGGTTTTGTTAATACGTTTTTGTTGTTGTTGGATAATTGATTTAAAAATAAAAAATTTGACATTTTAAAAAGTGATTTACAAAATTTTTTGATTAAAAAATTTAAGGTTAAAAATTTCTCAGATTTCAAGTGTATTGATTAAAATATATTGTATGTAGGTGTTTATTTTATGACTTTCATGTAAATTACTTTCAATTTCAAAATATTCAAGTTTTTTTTTCTGTCATTTAAATAAAATAAAAGAAAAAAAAAAAAACAGTGTATTCCCAAAATTGAAACTCTATACAGTGAAAACTTTTTTTTCTGCATTTTACCAACAAATCGGTTTTTATGATGTATCATGTTTGATGACTGTGTAGTTAATCGACTATTGATGGTAGCAGCGTCGGATTGAGCCTAAGAGGTCCGGGTTGCATTAAGGGTTTAAAGGTCTGCTACCAGCAAAATCAAATGATAATAATAATAATAATCAAATAGCCAAGAGTTTTTAGCAGTTTTTATATTCAAAGTCGTACATTTCTATGTAAAAGGTTCCATTAGTTATAACTGAAGCTAGTCCTTTTTTTTAATATAGGAGAAATTAAATTTAGATTGTCAATAAATCGTTTGTAAAACGTGCTATCGTCATTATCTTTGAGAAGATGTGATTCTATGTTTTGGATCATCAACGAGTCCAACAGTTCTTGTCTCAGTAGAGAACGAAGCATCGTACAAAAACTTTGGATTACAATCAAGTGGACCTAGTGGAGAGATTTTCAGGTAAATGCTGATGTGAATATGGCTTTATACCAAAAGTTCAAAACGTCAAGTTTTTTTGGGTATTAAGCTCTCTTACACGCTGATAAATTCTTAAAACGCTTGTTTATTAACCCACGACGTTTAAAGTTAATAAGTTTGAAGTCTATGCGTGTCTATCTGTCTTTCTGTCTGTGGGCCTGTTTGTAGCGGCCAAACACGTGGACCGATTTGAGTGCGGGTTTTTTGTTAGATAACTAAAAAATTGATAAAATCTGTTCAGTCGTTTGAAGATTATCAGCTCTTTTCTAAGATCATGTATCGGCATATTATTAGCATTAACATTCTACATATAAATTTGGTCCAGGTAACGGGAAGTTCTTATTATGTTTCGTATTATTGCATTGAGGGTTTTTTAAATTTTACTTGTTTACATTTTTATATTTAATTTTTCTTGTAAAGTACATATTTGAAAGGGTCCCATTTTAGAATGTAAATCAAATTTTACATTTTAAATGTATTTTGAAAAATCATTTCCATTTTACATTTAAAGTAGAAGTGTTAATGTATTTCGCCATTTTAAAATGGTTAAACGCTTTAGTGTTAATGTATTTCGCCATTTTAAAATGGTTAAACGCTTTAGTTAATTTCACTAATTCACAGCGAGATACCGAGTACAATTATTTGTTTGATCAAATTGTCGCGTGCTTACGAAGGGCATTTCCATTAAGCTTGTATTGCGGAGCTTATTCGCCAACTAAATCTTATTTTATCATACGTAACTGAATCCCAGTCTTTTCTTTGGTTTGATATTATAATAATAATTAGAAAGAAGGGTACCGCAAATGGGTCCAGCACCTAGACCAAGGGGTCCTCTGTGCCCTCCTTGCGAACATCCTGTCACCTGAAGGCGAGACGTTTCCGGGTAAGAAGTGCTATTGTAAGCAAATGAAGCTATAGGATTCTGTTAAGGCCAGACGTCGCACAGAAAGCTCACAACTTCTCCACCGGGATTGCGCCCAGGATTGATGGTTCCAAGGTTCCGGACCCAAACATTCTATACCTGACACCCTGAAGGTTTCTGCAGGTGCAAATAATGTATGGAGGTTTCATCGTCCTTCATATATGCCCTACAAGTGGGATCATCAGGAATCCCCAAGTTATGAAGGTGGTAGTTCTATCGACAGTGTCCTGTCAAGAACCCCACCACCCTTCTCAACTGTATTCTATTGAGTTTCAACCGAGCACAGTCGAATGGCTTAACTGTGTAGGTTTGATATTATAATATTGTACAATTCGAGTGTGATGAATCACGTGTGTGCATTTTAAGTATCTTTAGCGAAAACATATCAGAATAAACTGAAAACTTGAACGACGAAATTAAAGGTGATATAAGTGCGAATAATAAAAGATATATTATTTGGAGGGAAAATTTAAGGATACTTTATGGGCAACAATTGCTTCACAAAGCATATCCCCAGTTTTGTACTTTGAAATTAATATTTACATAGTTGGATGAATACATCTTCATGTAAACTATTTGATATTTATTAAATAATCAACTATCAAAAATACTTGGTCTCTAAATATAAAACTATTTTGCATTTTGTAAACCATTTTAAATATATATTTTCTATTTTGCATTCTATTTTAAATTATGTTTATTTTGACGTGTTGATACTTTAATTTACAATAATATAAACAGAGGTTTAAACCATTTACATTTAGTATTTTAAATGTATTTTAAAGAGCATTTAATCATTTCCATTGTGAAGACTTCAAGAAGACATTTGATCCAACACCTGCGTAATCATATATAAGTGATTTTTCAATTTTTTCTTCCGAGTCGCAATTCTTTGTGGTGCTATTAATCTAAAACTATATCGCCTATATATTAATGAATTTGTAAAATTGAATTCGAATCACCTATATGTATCTATTTCTCGATGATGACGGCCTTGATTCAATCACAATCCGAGGCGTATGAACAAAAAAGAGATATACATATATCATATAAATACATTTTTTTTTTCGAATTTTTTACAAATACTAGTTTTTTTTAAACTTGTCTATGTTTTCATAACAAACAATAATAATTTTAAATAGTTTGTTATTAAATCAAGGTTATATATATATATATATATATATATATATATATATATATATATATATATATATATATATAATCATTTATATATAAGTTACTTTTTCCCGCGTCCCTACCGCTCTCATTTCAATTTTCATTCTCAAATGAGAGAATAATTCTTTTTTAACCCGACTTCAAAAAGAAGGATGGTTCTCAATTCGTCTGTATTTTTTTTTTTATGTGTGTTACCTCAGAACTCCGTCATTTATGAACCGAATTTTGAATTTTTTGTTTTTGTTTTAAAGGGTTTGGTTTCCCATTGGTCCCATTGTCACCAAATCGCATTCTGATAAGGGGATCACCGGGAAATCGTGGAAAATCTTCATTTTGTATGTGATAACCGATTTCTGCGAAATTTTTTTTTTTTTTGAAAGGGTATACTCATTCATAATGGGAAAATAAAAAAATTTTTTTAAAAACCGAACCCAAAAAAAAAATATTTACAAAAAAAAAAACAAAATGCATGTAAAAAAAACTGAAAATCTGTTATGAAAAAATGCACTAAAATTAAAAAAAAAAAAAACGGATAAAAAAAAAGTGTTGTATGAAATTAGTTGGTCGTTAAGGCGGTGTCAGCATAGAGAAATTCACATAAAATTTGGACACCGCCTCCAAAAATAACAATAATTGTACATATATATTTAAAAATATTTGCTTAGGTGAACTAAAATTGGCACAAGAATATGCAATTATTTTTTTACTTTTTAGTGCATTTTTTGTTATAGAATATTTGATTTTTGAAGTCGGGTTTCCATTTTGTCAAAATAGGGTTTATTATAATCTATCTATCTTTACAGTCTATATTTTGCGACATACTAACTGACTCCATATATAAAAATTATTCAGATGTTTTTATGAATGCATACTCTCTAAAAATTTAACGTACTATCGACTTGATAGACTGGTGTTTTTAACACAACACTTTTTAACCAAAGACATCGTAATATCTATATTAGTTCGCAGTTTGAAAATAGCTGTATTAGCTGAAACATGTCACTAATACAAATACAAATAAAATAGTGTTATAGCAAAATATAGTTTTGAAAATTTATTTTTCTTCTTTTTCAAAATCCTGCCCTTTTTTCGTACAATTCATAAAACTCCTCACTTTTGTTACGCTCTGTATAATGTATAAAATTATTATTATATTCACCAAACATATTTGATCCCAATAGTATTAACCATCGGTGGGCAGACCTTGACTGCACTCGGCTCTGAGTGAGAGGTAGGAGAGAGATTGAGTAAACATAGGATATCCTACCAATTATTATTATTTTCTTTTTTTAATTAAAACATTTTCTAAAAAAATATAATAATACCAACTATTGTTTATGGTCACTATTATTCAAAGTATACAATACATACAATACATTGAATACATACTCTGGAATATTGGGCTCGTAATTGGGGGCATAAAATGTACCTTTTTAATATATTTGGGTATGAATAAAATATAAACGTTATATAAATTATAAAATATAAATCTTTTGATCTTTTACATTTACCGCTTTTAGAATTAGATTTTAGAATTAGATTTAAGGAAATTCCCAATAATTTGCCTAAACTATTCATATCGGAGAACTAATAAACAATTATTTACTTGATTTTATTATTTTTTCTTAGTAGGGGGTATAGTGTCATAGGAATTTGATGACACTGGATACAAAAAAGATGCCAATGATAAAACTGGGTGGGGGGGAAGGTTTGGTAATTTGTTACTAAGTTCTAAATGGTTAAATTTTACATAAAGTGGGAATACATATAGTTGTTGTTGTAATTATGCCAGATCGATTTTTATTTCCTTATATCGAAATTCACCTCTTTCGCAAAAAAAACCATTTATGAACAAATTTTTCCAAGTACATAATACCTAAATAAAATCACTCATTTTCTCTCTACTAAATGAGTTCACGCAATTAACAGCAAAAAAAAGTGAACGATTTAACTAATTTACAAACATAAACTTCAATCAACCTTGAAATAAAGATTTTTTTTTTTAAATAAATTTTTATCTTAATTATTCAAATGATTCAAATAAATACACTGATCAGGAACTGAATATCATTAATTGAATAAATTATTATTTATAAAAGAGATACTTGAAGTTATACATAGCCAATCCCCGCTTCAATTCATATTTGAATTGTTTTTTTGGCAATTAGCTTCGATTTATATTGAATCGCCTACTTATTATAGGTGTTATACAAATTTGTGATTGTAGACCCACCGCTAACACGTGAAAGATTACGTAAATGTTATGTGTATACCAGAGGTGGCCGCAGACGGCTCGCCGGAGTCGAACGGACTCTCCATAAGCTGGGTGAGAGTAAGTAATAAAGTATGTTTTGAAGTAAGACGGAACGATGTTTCAATACAGGTTGCCTACCGATTATTGCCCAATAATTTATTCAATCAATTTAGAATTAGTTTTATAAAATATTTATTGTTTAAAAAATATATTTTACAATATGGAGAGATACACCAAAAAACATAATAATAATAATAACAATAATAATAATAATAATAACAAAAATGATGATAGCAATAACAATACAACAACAACAACTATATGTATTCCCACTTTATGTAAAATTTAATCATTTAAAAATTAGTAACAAATTACCAATCCTACAAAATTCGGTAAATCACCAGCCCAAAATTCCAGAGTATGTATTCAATGTATTGTATGTATTGTATACTTTGAATAATAGTGACCATAAAAAATAGTTGGTATTATTATATTTTTTTCAGAAAATGTTTCAATTTAAAAAAAAAAATAATAATAATTGGTAGGTACCCTATATTTACTCTATCTCTCTTCCTACCTCTCACTCAGAGCTCAGTTCAGTCAAGGTCTGCCCACCTATGTGTGTATACTATGAGATTTTCCGTGTAGTATATGCATACAAAAATATTACACTAGGTGACACTAGTTCCGATCAATGCGGATGCCTAAAGTGCTCCTGTCACTTTGCAGGCTAGATATTAAGATCATTATTCAACTCTGATTGGACATTGCCCACTGAGTTATTACCTTGAGAAAATCGGTAAAGCTGAAAGGAATATTGCCGTTTCTGTGAAGATACAGCGAAAACAGGAGACCATCTGATATGTAGCTGCAAGGCTGTTACCCGGAATGGCTAAACTTTCTAGCTGAAGCTTTCTCTTTACCAAATGAAGTGAGGCAACTTAAACCAGGTAAAATGTTGGAATTCTTCGAGGACCTGATTCTGAACCTGATCTGCCTATCTTTATAGAGAAGGGAGATGTCATAATAGAAATTCTAGGTCACAGTGACGGGAGACCATTCCTCGTACTCCACCAATCTAATTTATCTATCTATTTTTGTATCGATGTCGATGGATTTGTCGTGAAGTACGTATAAAGATTTGCGCTATGTCCACTCAATGTTGAATGTAGGACCTATTTGAATTTTACCTTTGTCACGATTCAGTATGCATGCATGTTTTGTGTATTCTAATGGTAGAAATGTCAAATTTAGACCATTTTAAGCAAAATGAGTACACAAATCTGACGCGTCTGAATCGTATCGTGTTTCGATTGATTGTTCCTAGAGCCTAGATAGATAGATTGTAAAGGCTGCCCTAGACGGGCTAAACTTCGTCCATAAGGTCCATTGTGTTGCCTAAGGATGTGAGGATGTGAGTGGAGTGGAAGGAATTTTTGTGTATAGACTAGGAATTGGTAGGATATGCGGCTACAGCCGACTATGATAGGAACTATGCCGATATTCATCTGGAATTCTTGAAGGAAACTGCAGAAAACCTTCTCAAGTATAGCCGGTTACTTCGTTCTTGTCCATACTCCGACAGTTTAGTCAATTAACCGCCCCTTTTTTTTTCTTAATAATTGACAAACTGCCGATGTCGAGATTCGAACCCATAACCTCCCAGTTTCCTAGTAGGCGTACTGCGCAGACATACCGCCTTAGACCGTTCGGCCACTTGGACTGGTTTCTAGAGCATTGTGTTCAAATATACGTTTAAGTTACGAAAAACCTATTAGTATACACAGAACATGCACGTAATTTTTAGCATATCAGCTGCTGGACTATTGTTAAATTCGATTGAATTCAAGGATTCTTGAAAAATTTCTCTTGAATATATTCAAGAATGTCACACCTTAGAATCTTTATTTTTTGATTTCAACTTGATTTTAAGATTATGAAATATGAACAAAAGATTTTATTAAATCGGGGAAATCTGGGATAAATTACACTAGAAGTGTAAAACTTTTACAAAGGTTACACTAATTGTACGAAATGTTGAGTCTATAACAGTTTTCTGTACCGTTGTCTACCTTGAATTCTTTACCGTTGTGTACCTTATGCAGCTATTGTTTTTGTACCGATGATGGAATTTCGTAAACATTTCTTCAAATGTCCATCGATCCTACCTACTAGATGTTAAAAATCACTATTGTTAAAATTTGTATATATATATATATATATATATATATGTTTATATGTCTGTGGACTTCCTATAGCAATCACAGTTTTATTCCGCAAAATTTGGCATATCTCCCGTAATATTAGAAAAATCGAAAATTTTATAAGAAATAAAGTTGTAGGTAATTAGTTTTACTATAATTTTGTTTCTTATCATTTTTTCTGTTACACTAATATTTAGAGAAATATTTACAATTCAATATTGAAAGTTAGAGTTTGAGAAAAATAATAAGGTAATGAATTGTAGCAAACATGATTTTCCCCAACTTTGTTACTTATAAATTTTTCGATTATTCTAATAGTAAGAGAGATATTTTATATTTTGAGTTTTCTTCTTTCTCTATGCTCCCTTTCACCTTGACCTATGCCATTTATTTATAAAATTGGCCTTGCAATTACCAAAAACATATCAGATACAAAACATTTCATTTTAATCAGACTGAAATTGTGACCATTAGAGAATTATTTATGTAAACTAAGGAAATTCGCTAAGTTGACGCAGTATTATGTATATTACACATTCTAATATGTATATTCATACTTTCACTTCGAAAATCTGCCAGAAATTACATATGTTTGAGTTGATATTGTGGTAAAACTATTGAGTTGCCTACCTCCTACGGTTAAAATAGAGATTGAAGAAATTGTATGGACTGATTTTACCCAGTCACTTTTCAGTTCTAAAAGATCTCTCAACATAATGTTTGTCTTATTTAAAACTATATAAAATAGCATCTTAGCAACAAAACGGACTAGTCAGTCAGTTATTTAGTACACTTTTTATGACATAAGAAACAATTAAATTGTTTATGATAATTTTTTGCCCTAGAATTTTTCAATTCTAACAATTTTCCTTTAATTAATACCTTATTGCTTTTAATCATGATTTTATTCAAATTTTCCTCAGTGACACTTTATAGATATACGCTGGGGACCAGCAATTTCTGTGTGACAGGCAAAAACCATCTTGCTGGAGCCATTTCACGTCACTCATACAACCAACTGGATCTTTATATGGAAGTAATTTTAGGAAAATTTCATTAATTGTGAAAAATGAAAAACATTCTCTATTTTTACATTAAACATATATGAACGAACAATCACGAATCATTAGAGCGTAACGGGAGCGTTCATACATATATGATCTTCGCCATTAAATTAATTGTTTACCTTGAAATAATTTTTAATGAAAATAAATACTGTTGTTTTTTTTTTTGTACAAAGGTCCTTTCTAATGGGTCAAATTTGTTTTACGCGATGATTTTTCCCGAGGACAATCAACAGTTGCCTTGCTTTAGTTCTCCCATGCCGTATAATCTAGCGTCTGCCGCATTGATCTGGAACATTACAGACAAAAAGTTTTAAAATTTCTACGACCAACAACTGTGAACCTTCAAAATTTAAAGTAAACTAAAACTTCGGATAATGGTTCGTATTTATGCGGTTTTTATAAAAGATGTGGACTAGAAATTGGTAGGATAGACGGCTGCAGCTGATTATGATAGGAACTATACCGATATTCATCTGGAGTTCGTGAAGGAAACTGCAGAAAATCTTCACAAGCATAGCCGGTTACTTAGTTCTTGTCCATACGCCGGCAGTTTAGTCAATTAACCGCCCCCTTTTTTTTTCTTAATAATTGACAAACTGCCGATGTCGGGATTCGAAAGCATAACCTCCCAGTTTCCAAGTAGGCATAATGCGCAGACATAACGCCTTAGACCGCTCAGCCACTTGGACTGGTCTATAAGGACACAAGTCCAAAGCCCCCGGGCTGTCGAGGACCTTGAGCTCTCTCTTAAACCAAATTATATTCTTAACGTTTTGCGTAATGATTACAATCATTTTTTTTTTGTACTTTTAACGTTAATTTGTCCAAAAATTGTTCATTGAGTTCGATCGATGGATGGAAAATATTGACCGAATTTTAAGGTCCAAATAAAGTATCTGAAATCCCTCATCGCAATCCGATGCTCTGCACACAATTGAACAAAAATACATTTGAATGTTTTTATTAACGTTTTTGTTTTTTTTTCTAAAAGGGACTCCAAACTACGATGGCCGGCATATATAGCCCGTTTTTGTTTACATCTTCGTATAATAGATCTCCACGAGTATGAGAGAGTAAATATGTATACATTAAGCAATGTGTATGAGAAGGAGGTCTTATAGGTGTGTGTTGGTTGTCTGTCGTACGATATACGTTCAGATGACGCTTGTGGAGTGGGGTTTGTGATGTATGTGCACTGATGCTATCATTAGTATGTGAAGGCTTTTGGAAAATACGTGTTATTTTATTTTTGGTATCATTACAACAATGGGTTATTATTACACAAAAAAAGAAAAAATGCAAATTGTACAAATTAGACCTGGAATCTGTATGGTTGCAACAAGATGGTTGCCCTGCACACAATGCCATGATAGTAAGGCAGTTTCTGGAAGAAACTTTCCAGGAACGTCTTATGAGTGGTTTTGGAACCATAAAGTGACCACCCAGATCGCCAGATCTATCTCCTAACGACTTTTTTTTATGGGGTTTTCTCAAAACACAGAGCTATTCGCGGAATAGGCCTGAAAATTTGCAACAATTAAGCCAAAGAATTGTTGACACTTGTGCGAATATTTCTCCTCAAATGCTAGAAAATACCCGGGCAGATTTCTACAATCGACTCGGATATTGTTTAGCAAGTGGTGGAGGAATATTCGAACCGTTGGTTTAACTTTTTTTTTTTCGGAATTCTATTTTTTTCTTTTTGGGGTGCTATTTTTCCTTTAATTTGTGTGGATTGTTGTTTTATGTTATACCGTTAATAGAATACTATCATTTATTTTCAAACATTCCACATACAAATAAAAAGGGATATTTAAAAAAGAATTTTCAATTGTTAAAAGTAATGCTATGCTTAAGAAGACAACAGTGAACATATTTAACGCACTCTAATTAGATGTTATAGCATACTAAACAACAGAACTTTGAACAACATAACAAATCATAACAACTGATCTGTTCATTTAAAAAACCCCACTCCACAATCGTCATCTAAAGTATATTGTTCGACAGACAACCAACACACACCTATAAGGTCTCCTTCTCATACACATTTCTTAATGTATATGTACATATATACTCTCTCATACTCGTGGGATCTATGATGCGAAGATGTAAATTAAAAATAGTGTATATGTTGTTGCAGTTTTGAGATCCTTATGGCTACCCTTCGGGATTACACCTTGTATATACATAGAGTATAAAACAATAACATTTTCTTTCCTCTCAAAGCATTTCGCCTATCTTACACGCATCAAAGAACACATAATAAAATATTTTAATTGTGGCGGGATAATTTCACTGAATGATTGTGTGTTGGTGCTGATGATGATGTAATGCATTGATTTTTAAGCATCATGGTGATTATGTATGTATAAAGACTAAGGAGTAATTAATTCTAATTTATATAATTTGTTAGGCATTGTTTCGTATAAGTGTATTTTTTTTTTGTTTGTTACTTCTACAGTTTTTTTTTTCGGTATATACCTACATCTCACTTTTATTGAAAATTTTCTTTTATTTTAATTTTACATGTACACTTCTGGGTAAGGTCAAATAGATTAATAAAAAAATACAAGTCTTATATACACTGTAAAAAAAGTGTACCCAACAACACCAGGTAGTTGGCCGTTACTATCTACAGGAAAATCAATAGTACTTAAGCTAAATACCTAAACATTGTAGTAATGAACCTATTTTTGTTGAACCAACTATACGGCGTAGTTGAGATTGAAAGTTATTATCATAGACACTAAACAAGGATACATAACTCCATGTAAACAAATAATTGGCAAAAATAAGATGTCAGTAGTGTTCCTTCGGCACCGGAAACAGTGGAAAGAGTATAAGGCGCGAGTTTGAATTGAAAAACATTACGTATTTATAGTATTATAAAAATTATTTCCAGCCAAAGTATTTTTGCAATAAAATATTTTTTTTAAATAAATGATAAGTAATTTCAATTTTTCAATAAGGGACTAGTTGAAGTTGAAGTGATAGTTAAAATTCGCAAAATAATTACATACAAATAAAAAGAAAACATCAAATAATTAAATAGTAACCTGTAATGTTGGAATTGTAAAAATGAAAATAAATTATTGAATCAGATATTAAATTAAACTTTTATTTATTAATAATAATGCTGAAAATTAATATTTAATATAATGTCATAGAATTTAATTAATTTTGGAATATTTATACTAGCTTTGGGTACTTTAAAAACTCCTGGTTTTTTAAACCCAATTGATCCGGTTGCTTACTGTCACAAGCACTATTACTTTTACAATTGTCTATTGCACATACCCTTCCCATTTTAAATGTTTTTTAAACAGTTTTTTATTTAATAAACTTTTTTAAACAAATTTCATACTTCTGTGTGTATATATAGCATAAGGCGTCCACCAAATGCTTGCACCGTACTCTAATTTTTTATTGGAACCTAATTTTTCTCCAAGGCCTGTTTTGTTGGCATCTCACTCAACGGATCGCTAAATTTTTCAAGGAACTCCTTATTTTCGATGCTTTTGTCTCCATTTCTGAGCGCCCAATCCATCGCCATTTCCGTCTTCTTATATCTTGGTTTATTTGGCTTTAGGGCATTTTTCCATAGTTCGTTTTTTTATAAAATCATTTCGGACAATAGAATTCCTAGTATTCCTAGTACTAGGCATCGATTTATAAAAACTTGTATCTTTTCGAAGAGATTTTTTGTTCCTCCCATATAACAGTATACTGATTTTACGTTGATGTTAAAAATTCGAACTTTCGCTTGAATTGATAAATATGTAGCACGCCAAACTGGATTGAGCTTGACCGATGTCTATGTCTTTTCCACTTTCTTTTCTTACCAGAGCTCCAAGATTGTTCACACCATTAATGGCGAACCTTTGTTTTTTAGAAAATAAGCTAAAGGAAACTTTCAGAACACAAATCCATATAGCGTCGAGATTAACGATGGATGGTGAAATGCCATTAGTCAATTCTAACATTCTAACTTTCTACAAACTGGCACCTAAGTGATAAGCCTGTCTGTAAGACGAAGTTGATCCACTAAAACCAGCAGCCCCTTACTGGGTACGCTTAAGGCGTTGTGTGTATCGTAATTTGTAACTTAATCTTATTGAATAATTGTCTGTATCATAGAAAATGAAACCTGCAATTCAACGCAAATATTCGCGATTAATCAATAAAATTTTATCACAATTGTTAAAAAAGATAAATCATACCTAACCTTACTTAATAATAATTCTATTTTATTATATCTTTATCTATGTTGATTAAAATGAAATTTTTACAACAGACAATAACAATTTTCATAATATAATTTTGTTAAGTGTTCGAAGTTGTATGTTCTCTGTCCAAAAATAAAAAATTATAAAGGGTAGAAAATTGAGATATTAGATGCACCCGAGCAATGTTTTAACTCGTGAACCAACGTGTAAAATTCTTTGCAAAGACCGCCTAGACATTACCAACTGCTGAGAACGTCGCCTGGTGGAAGTTTCAGGGGTTTTCCTCAACACTTGCTTGCACCCGAGCAATTTTCACATCATTTCGAACGGCACGAAGTCTTCCAGCACGCGGAAGATCACATACAGCTCCATGTTGCCGAAAACGCTGAACCAACTAGTAAATTATCGGAACATGAAAGAAATTTCGATATGATCTTTGTGTCTGAATAATCGAATGCTGACTTTCGAAATAAAATTCGAAACAAATTTGGTTCTTTATTCTGTGCTGTGTCTTTCCATCATAAATTTCCCAAGTTTTTCAAAGTTAATTCTGAAAACAAAACAGAAATTAAATAATTAAATCATAACATTACTTATGTGACACCCTAGACAATATTGTGTTTCGTCAACTAGTTTTCCGCATGTTCTCACTGCCTTAATGTTATTTTTAACAATTCCCGTCACTGTTGCTTCAGCTGAACGTTCATTTTTGATAGCAAAAATTACCTACGAAGTAGACAATTGTCCATAGAACACAAAACTGCTAATGCTTTAAGACATGATCTTGATGAAGTCATGAAAATGAATTTGCTGAAACAAAAGTCCGGTGTGTGACATTTTGAAGTTTATTTTCCGCGATCGTCATTTTATCGAATTTCCTGAAAGGAAATAGAGCTTGAAATTGGTCCCGTACCGAAGTCAAAATTTCGCAAAAATTTCAAATGCCCATCGATCCTACCTAGTAGATGTCAAAAATCACCATCTGTAAAATTTATATATATATATATATATATACGGACATAAACAAGACAAAACAGGACAAAAAGTCAAGTTCGTTAATGGGTAAAATCGGAGAAGGGGAAACGGGGGTTTAGATGGAGGGGAAACACAAAATTTGACATATCTCCCTTAATATTTGAAAAATCGACTGTGCAAGGTGAAGCTAACGCTGCAGTGATTGTACCGTTGATTTTCTAACAGGTTTTAGCTAGTTTATAAATAAAAATATTAGAATCAGTCACAGAGCAATTTCAAATATTTTCTAATCAAAAAATAAATATACAAAATATATGATGAAATTATCAAAAGTATATGAAATATTTGTCTCTTAAAAATGAAATTTTGAAACAATTACAAAACTTCCTCAAAGTATTGTTAAAAAATTGTATGTACAAACGCAACGATTAAGATGTTGAAGTGTTATTAAAATATGACAAAAAAAATATTCATCAAATTTTGTTCTTTTCACTCGATCAAAAAATACAATGTACATAGAAGCGTATAAGTACGATTTACAGCACAAACAACTGTACTTTGGCAGAACTTAGTACCAGTTGGACGGATCACATCGAAGCGAAAATGTACTCCAAAATTTATATTAAAAAGGAATCCACCAATGTTAATGAAATTTTTATGAATTTTTTCGAATTAATTAGTCAAAATTTTTTAATTTTTTTTTTACAAGTATAAAATATTAATCACCATGGATATTACACAAGGATACCGAACTCAAACGGGAGAATTGACAAAATATGGCAACGAAATGGTAATAGTAATATTTACTTTTTTTGCCACTAGCGTCGCTAGTTGTTCATCCGTACTACAATCCGTACCGAAGTGAATATAGTATAATAAATAGGAGTGAAGTAAGCAAGTAACCAGTTTTATTTCGTAGTGATTATTTTGAAGTAAGCAAATTGTTTCAACTAATTCCTTATTGAAAAATTGAAATTATCATTTATTAAAAAAAGTATTTTATTGAAAAAATACTTTGGTTGCAAATAATTTTTATAATACTATAAATGCGTAATGTTTTTCAATTCAAACTCGCGCCTTATACTCTCACCACTGTTTCCCGCCTAGAAGCGACACTACTGACATCTTTTTTTGCCAATTATTTGTTTACATGGAGTTCGGTATCCTTGCGTAGTATCTATGGTGACAACTTTCATACACAGAAGATGGGGTCAAACTGAACAAACTTAATATGAAAAGTAAAATGATTACATCTTTTGTGTTTTGTATATATTATTTGTCACAGTGATCTTTCTTATGAGGTTTTGAGAACACTTTCATTCGGTAAGTACTGAATACTTACTTCTATAATAATATTATTTTATACTTGCATGAGTGTGAGTGATTACATTGTGTAAAAGTATATCAAAGAAAGTTTATAAAATAATCTACTCTACTCTCTGATAGAGATATTATACACGTTGTGTAATCATAATTCGGTCATACAATAATCATTTAAATAATATACAGATGAAGAGAAAGAAATGTGTAGATATATATTTTTTTATATTTCACATAGCACGGTAGTGCGTTAGACAAAGTTTAAGCACTAACTACAGTACACAGCAAAAAAAGTGACGCACTTAAAAAAATTCATTGAAATTATTTTTATTGGAATTTTTGCAAATTACATTTTTATAAATTATTTTTGGTCTGGGCGTAAAATTGCAAAAACCTTGCTACAACATCTTGAGTGATTACCTCCCATTCCTGGACTAAATGTATTATGAGCTACCAGGAGGGTTTATTCATCTTCTTATTCGTCGGAGAAGTTCATCCCAGATATTTTCTATTGAATTAGACTCTTAGGTACGTTGTGGCTATATAAAAATCTGAATTTCGATCATTTTGAAGGCTCCGTGTGGACCCTAATGTTGCTACTAGTGAAAAAACTATTTGAAAAAGACTTGCTGAAGGCAACTTACGACTCAAAAGGTCAGCCGAAACACCAGTGCTCACTGAAAATCATCGAACTATAGCTCATAATGCGGAATGGAAATGAAAGGAAGGTCTTCCTCTTTGCAGAAGAGTCATGATATGCACAGTATCTACCAGATAAACATGTAAGAGTCTTCTGAAGGTCATGATTACTGAAGAGTGAAATTCGGAGGTGTAGTGAGCTCCGGTGCTACGACTGGCTTTCTGGATCGTAAGTTCATTTCAACAACTCTTTTTCCAACAGTTTCTGCACTAGTAGCAACATTAGGATTCATATGGAATCCTTGGGCAGTCTCAGAAGCAGTAGAAAAACGATTCCGAAAGGTGTTCATGAAAATAAAACGATCGAAATTCAGATTTTGAGATGGCCACAATGAAGCCCACAGTGAAATTCAATAGAACATATCTGGAATAAACTTTCCCGATATATAAGAAGAAGAAATAACCTTCCTGTTAGCTCACAGGAGCTCATAATAGCTTTAATCCAGGAATGGGAGGTAATCACTCAAGATGTTGTAGCGAACTTAATTAAAAGTATGCTTAGAAGGCTTTTAATTAATTAATTTTTTTCAAATTATTCATAAAAGTACTTATGTATGTATATGTTTTTCCCGAGCGCCAAGGTAGTGTAACCCCTTAATATAATAGAAAAATACACAATATTAAAGAACTTCCTTTTAAAAATTAGATAATGAAGATTTCAAATAATAGTAATCATAATAATATATGAATATTATAATAATCTATTAAAAATATTAACCTTGAAGTAAGAAAAAAAAACATTATGGATGGAGAGATACCTACACCCAATGTAAAATTTAATTGGACTTATAAAATAACATTACTTCATATTTTTGTAATTACATATTAGAGTATACATGGATACGAGAAAAAAACATTTTTGGTCTGAAACGCTCATACGACCTCTATCAGAAGTATCTTTGTATGTAAATAAATTTGTATAATTTCCATTCTCTTCCAAACTCCAAATATAAAAATTTCTTTTTAAGGATGTTAGACAATCATATAGGTAAAAGTACAAATAATATGAAAAACTTTTGACAGTGAATGTACCTTTAATTTAAATCAACAAAAACATATATCGTTTGTCTTTCCCTACCATATACGTATAAGTGACAAGGACAGATGTTTTTAAATTCCTATTTATAATTTTTTTTTCTCAACGACCGTTTAGTGAATGCTAATAAAATTGTGCAAAATTGTTTCTATAGAGTTCAAGTTACATGATTTGAAAATTTGGGACGCTTCGTAGCTTTTTAATGGTAAGTGAAATGAATTAAATCTATTGAGTTTTTATGGTGACAAATCTCCATAAGAACACTCCCCATGCCAAAATTTTAAATTGCAATAACTTTTAAACGGCATAGTAAATCGTTTTGAAATTTTCACAGTCGCTTTAACATTAAGTGTGAAACATTCTGGGAAATTGGGAATTTTGGCGCAAAACAGGGAATTCGTATTGGGAAAATAGTGGAATTTGAAAGTCAGCATTCGATTATTCAGACAAAAAGAGTTCTCAATAAGTGTAGCGACACCCGCAAAAAATCAAAAATGCAAATGTGATTGGTTGAATTTATCAAAAACTAAGCATCAAATCGAAAAACTTTATTAAACTTTTTTGTTTGTTTTTTGCAACTTTACACTGTGGTATAGTTTTCCTGAATGAATTTCAAAACATCCTGTATATTGCAGATGTTTATTAATTAACATTATGGAACACAAATTCGGATAGTAGGGGTGGCCTCTGTCATAGACTGAGAGCTCAGAAACGGAGGACCCATTTCATATATATATATATATAATACATAGAGGTAATAAAAATTTCATATTTTAAATTTTTGATACATACTTCTCAAATTGGGAAATAAATATGTATGTAGGAATCGCATATGATAGTCTTCATACATTTTTTTCGATCAAAAAAAAATTCCTTACCCTTGAAATACAGTTAAACAAGGCTAAATGAATGATTATATCAACAGCAAAAAAATAAGTAATCGAATTTAGAGATTTTTATGGGTAATTTTGTGATGATTTCATCAAGTAAAATTAATGAGAGAAAATAATGATTGGTTTATCAATTTTATTTGAATATTCATGAAGTTCGATTGAATAATTTTAATTTATGTTTAATTATTTTATCATTGGTAAAAAAGTTTGAAATACAAGTTGTGTTCATTTATATAAACTTGTAATTTTGCCGTTTAAGGTTGTCCTGGCACGACTGAATAAATAACGGTTGAAAATATTGATGACAGAAAAAAACATTTTAGTATAGGTGTTCATAAAATGACCTAATTAGTTCATTTCTGCAAGTCATAACTGTAGACGTCATAACTCGAAAAATGAAAAGTGAAAACGACCTGGAATTTGTCGGTATGTTCTTGAGCTAAAAAGTAACTTTAAGTACGTAAATTAGCTAAACCAGACCATGCTCCCCCCGCCAGGGAGAAAATATCCATCTTTGAAACCGTTAAAGATAGAAGAAAAAATGAAAGACACGAAAATATGTTCTATTTTTATTTAATTAACAATAAACAACTTTTTATTGAAACTTTTCTTTTTAGAAACTCAGTATATATCCGGTGTTTAAGCAATTAATTCATTTAGTTGTTATTTTTAACCCCTGACGCAAAAATTGGGGTTTTCTAAGTGTGTCTGTCTGTCTGTGGCGTTGTATCTCTGAAACGCGTGGACCGATTTGAATGTTTGAAAATCTATTGAGTTGTTTGAAGATTATCAGCTTTTCCAAAATGATGTATATGCATATTTTACCTATAAATTTGGTAGAGATAACGGGAAGTTATTATTTAATAAGTAATATAGGGTGTCGCATAAGTAACGTTATGATTTAATTAGTGAATAAATTTTTTGTTTACGTTTTTTTTTTCTTTTTTTTTCAGAATTAACTTTGAAAAACTTGGGAAATTTATGATGGAAAGACTCAGCACAGAACAAAGAACCAAAGTTGTTCAATTTTATTTTGAAAGTCAGCATTCGATCATGCAGACACAAAGATCATATTGCAATTTCTTTCATGTTCCGGCAATTTACCAATTGGTTCAGCGTTTTCGGCAACATGGGCTGTTGGTGATCCTCCGCATGCTGCAAGACTTCGTGTAGTTCGAAATGATGTAAACATTGCTCGGATGCAAGCAAGTGTTGATGAAAACCCCGAAACTTCAACCAGGTGACGTTCCCAGCAGTTGGTAATGTCTAGACGGTCTTTGCAAAGAATTGTACATACGTTACATCTTTTCCCATACAAGATTCAATTAGTTCACGCGATCGAATATTATCAACACAAGAAGAAAACGTGAAGCATGGAGAAGAATGTAGGTGCATCCAAATTTATTGCAACGAAAAATGGAAGGAGAATACTACACTCTCTATCGTCATTTAAATAATGATGAAGAAAATTTTTTACAATACTGTCGAATGGATTGGAGTACGTTTGAAATGATTTTAAAGAAAATCCCTCCAAAAATAGTTTTAAAAAACTTAGGATTATCTTAAATAATAAATGTTTTCATAGGGAATATGCATGAAAATTTTTGTTCACTTGAATTGAAGCATGTTTACTTGACAAATATCAAGGTAAAATTACTTTTTAAATAACTTTAAAAATAAGCGAGATATGAATGATTGAAATTCCCGATTAGACAAAGAGGGTGATAGCCCTCTTGATATGTTATGTGACGTCATATTACACTTTCACCATTTAAAAAACACGTAAAACTCCGTTTTTAGTATTTTTGCAAGAAAGAGACAGATAATAATCTTTAAAAGCTTATAGCTTTCTTGATATTTGTCGGATTTTAATTTCGTTTTTAAATATTATTACAGTATTAACAGTATTTTCATATTCTGAAAATAAATGTGAAAAAAAATTTTCATGCATATTCCCTATTATTAAATAAGAATTTAATAAAATCTTTCAAATTTACATTTGATGCACTTGTCGCTTCAGTAGGTAATAGCTGACTCAACCGGTAACAGAGAAGCATTCACACTATCACATGCGGTTACCAGTTCGATCTCACTCAAAAATATTCTTCGAGACTGATCGTGACTGGAGTGTGATTGGACCAGGACTTGACTATGACCGATAGTATGAACACACACATTGTTTCTTAACTTGATAATATTTTACCAGACCGAGATCGGACCGAGAACGAACCGTGATCGGCACTATAGTGTGGATCGACCTTTATCCAGTTTTTTTTCAATTAGGTAATGTGTTTCAACAGTTAGATCATGGAGACTATATAAAGGAGATCTAACTCAAACGGGAAAATTGACAAAATATGGTAACAAAATGGTAGAAGTTATATTTACTTTTTATGCCGCTAGGGTCGTTAGTTTTTGATAGGAACTCATCCGTACCGAACTGAAATACCGTACGTTTAGTTTACATCTTCGCATAGCAGATCTCCCACGAGTATGGGAGAGTACATATGTATACATTAAGCAATGTGTATGAGAAGGAGGTCTTAATGTATACATATGTACTCTCTCATACTCGTGGGAGATCTGCTATGCGAAGATGTAAACTAAACGTACGGTATAGTATAATAAATAGAAATGAAGTAACTAGTTTTATTTCGAAGTGATTATTTTGAAGTATGAAATTTGTTTAAAAAAATTTATTAGATAAAAAACTGTTTAAAAAACATTTAAAATGGGAAGAGTATGTGCAGTAGATAATTGTAAAAGTGGTAGTGCTTGTGACAATAAGCAACGGGATCAATCGGGTTTAAAAAACCAGGACTTTTTAAAGTACCAAAAGCGAGTATAAATATTCCAAAATTAATTAAATTGTATGACATTATATTAAATATTAATTTTCAGCATTAGTATTAATCAATAAAAGTTTAATTTAATATTTGATTCAATAATTTATTTTCATTTTTACAATTCCAACATTACAGGTTACTATTTAATTATTTGATGTTTATTTTTTATTTTTATGTAATTATTTTGCGAATTTTAACTATCACTTCAACTTCAACTAATTCCTTATTGAAAAATTGAAATTACTTATCATTTATTTTAAAAAATATTTTAATGGAAAAAAACTTTGGCTGGAAATAATTTTTATAATACTATAAATGCGTAATGTTTTTCAATTAAAACTCGCGCCTTATACTCTGTGTTCTGTTTCCGGTGCCGAAGGAACACTACTGACATCTTATTTTTGCAAATTATTTGTTTACATGGAGTTATGTATCCTTGTTTAGTGTCTATGAGTTAGATACTAAAAAATATTAAGGCTAAGCGTTGCCGTGTCTTATGCAAATTACTCACAATTCAAATAATCGTATAAATAAACAATGATTTTTATCTAAAATGTTTATAAAAGTAGTTGATGGCATTCTAACATATTGTGACATTAAAATAATATTTGTATATATTGAAAATTGATAAATATTTACTTTGAAATTTCTTTGGATATACACTGTAAAAAATAAAATAGTGAACCCAACAACACCAGGTATAGTTGGCCGATACTATCTACATTCTACAGGCAAATCAATAGCACCTAATACATTGAAGTAATGAACCTATTTTTGTTGAACCAACTATAGTCTATACGGCGTAGTTGAGATTGTATGTTATTATAATCGAATAAATTTTTTCAATTGTGTGTTTTTACTGAAATAATTAATAACTAAATATTAGATTATCAAATGATAATTAATAAGAACTCTAGGTTTCTGAAATAAAATTTCAAATTCGCCCCAATCAGATCAGTTTTTGTATTATAAATACGTATTTCGATTACAAAGTAGTCATCATCAGTTTAAATTAGCCAGTCGTTATTTACTCTTTGACAATTAGAAATAGATAGAAATTCGAAATCTTAAGGAACCCATCCCCTCAACCTCTTCGATCCTCTACCATACTTGGTACGTTCCCTCTAGCCCTGTGTTCGTTATCGAACCTACCCGCCCTCTTTGCAAATAATCGGATAAAGCTCCATTTGAGTTGTTTTACCTCAACTACCACCATTTCGGTTGAGGTACATACCTCATTCTGGCTAAGGACATTTTGCCAGAAGTGGAAAGACAGTCCCATTACAGTCCGGCAGATCGAACTGTCCTCAAACCTCATGAGTGATAGATGTCTATTGATCCAACAGTGACCGGTAAACACCCCAACCAGAAGGTTTTTCTCTTTCTAGTTCTTGCCAATAAGCCAAGTCGATGTAACCTTCTAAACTTAGTTGGGAAATCGACCCGTTAACGATTATAAAACAGTGTTGTAGTCTCATGGCCATAGACATAACGCAACCGTGTACAAACATCATTACAAACATGTTGATTGTTTTCGAAATGTATTTATTTTGATTTAAAATAAACAGAAATTAAAGTATTATATGAAATAAAATAAAATAAAAAAAATTTATTTCATAATAGCTGGCTGAAAGAAGTATAAGTGTATACTTTGTTAGTATAATATGTATATTGTATATAATGTGTGTATACAATTTTTATTGTATTGATAATAGTTAAAGAATTACAACTTTCATTGTAAGCCTTATTAATGTGAAAGACTTATGTAATCTTATATATATATATATATACATATATATATATATATATATATATATATATATATATATATATATATATATATATATATATATATATATATATCTATATATATATATATATATATATATATATATAAATTACTGTTGATATATAAAGAAATTAGAAGAAGTGTATAATACACTATTATATACTTATTTTAATATAGTTACATAAATATTAGCTTCCAAAAAACATACATGATAAGAATATTGCATAGTATACTTCATATCCATAAATATTTACCAATACAATCATTGATCTACAAACATTTACACCAGTACAAGTGGCCGAGCGGTTTAAGGCGTTATGTCTGCGCAGTATGCCTACTTGGAAACTGGGAGGTTCTAGGTTCGAATCCCGATATCGGCAGTTTGTCAATTATTAAGAAAAAAAAAGGCGGTTAATTGACTAAACTGTCGGCGTATGGACAAGAACGAAAGTAACCGGCTATGCAACCAGCTGACATCGCTACAAGTTGCTGCAAAAGTTGACCTGGAAATTTGGGTGGCTCTGAGCTAGGGGACTACAGTAGACTACCAGAATAATCTACAAAAACCAGTAATGGTCTTCACATACATTTGTTACATTATTCAGGGTGTCTAGTTGTCTGGAAAATCTATAAAACCTGGAAATGTCAGGGAATTTTGAGTTTCTGGAAAAGTCATGGAATTGTCAGGGAATTTCGTAAAATTACAGGGAATTTCATGGAATTTCGCATAGTCGTATTTAAAATAACTTATTTCTCAAAATTATTACTAATAATTATCTGTTTTGAGGTTTTTGAAAAAATTTTATGTATGTCTCATGAAAAAGAATGTATAGGTTTTATCATATTATCCATTAAAAATGAATATATATGAACAAATGTATACTTTTCTTAATTTTCCTATCAATAACAAAATATTATATAAAAAATGGTCTGGAAAAATTAGAATTCAAGTCTGGAAAACCTGGAAAAGTCAGGGAATTTTTTGCCAAAATATTACTAGACACCCTGATTATTATTAATATTTGTATTTATATTATTTTCTTTCATACACATATTCTCTTTCTCCTGCAATGAAAAATTTTCTGCAACACTGGCAACAAAAACTGAGTATTACTGAGTATAGTATAAAAGACCAGCCCAGTAGCCGAGCGGTCTAAGGCGTCATGTCTGTGCAGTATGCCTACTTGGAAACTGGGAGGTTATGGGTTCTTACCCGACACCGGCAATTTGTTAATTATTAAGAAAAAAAAAGGGGCGGTTAGTGACTAAACTGTCAGCGTATGGACAAGAATGAAGTAACCGGCTATGCTTGAGAAGGTTTTCTGCAGTTTCCTTCACGAACTCCACATGAATATGGGTATAGTTCCTATTATAATCGGTTGCAACCGCATATCCTACCAATTCCTAGTCTATACACAAAAATTCCTTCCACTCCACTCACATCCTCACATCCTTAGGCATCACAATGGACCTTATAGTCGAAGTGTAGCCGTCCAGGGCAGCCTCTACAATCTATCTATCTCTACAAACATTTAAATTCTTAAGGTTCTTATGCCCATTTCCATCAACACGGTTCAATTCATAGTTTACGTGAAAACTAGTTCAAATTTGGACTTGTTAATCAGAGTTTAAACTAAAATCATATTATGTAATTGTTTGGTGGAATCGTCTTGGTTCCTGTGAACTCGTTCAAATGTTGAACTTAGTTTGAACTTGGGAACTTGAACTAAAAACTATTACATATTTGTATTTTGTAACAGTTGATGTGATTGGACGACAGACAATATACTTAAGTAATTGATACTTTTCAAGTTATATAACATAACCTAAATGTTAAAAAATACTGATAGTTTAATACAAAAGTGAAATAAAACGATAACATAAAATGATATATAAAACTCAAATATTAAACGATAGACGATAATTATAAAAATATGAATGTTACAGCATCCATAAATTATGACATTATGACATCTTTAACGCGGTTAGAATGATTCTTGGAGTTTCAACTAAGTTCAAATTTTGAATTTCGTTGGTGGAAATGTACAATAATGTTTTAAAAATTCTCAGAAACTTTTTCTGTTGAAAATTGTCATCTAAGAATACTTGAATTTACTACAGAACCAAAAAACTCGTTATATTTCTACCAAAGTAAGTATTTATATCCACGTACACATTTATTAAGAGTGTATTCGTTTCAGCGTTATCAGCGTTGTTTTTATTGTTCGTCTTGTACCTGTGTATGCTGACAAAGCGCTAATGATTGAGTTCCACGATAGACACCATTCTAACAGACGCTTTCCCTTTCGAGGTAGGGCAACAAAAGCGAGAGCGCTAAATCGTACTTCCAAAACGAACACTGTAGAAGCGTTTGGTTATTTATCACACACAGTTTAAAATTTGAAATTCGCCTCAATACCTAGATCACAGAGTGTAGCCTTACCTAAAGATTTTTTTAGGATGGTAACATTTTGAGGGTTTTTTACACATAATATACAAAAATCTTCTTAGAAAAAACCTACATTATTAGGCTGAACTGTTTTCTCCAGCCATATTGAATATTGATGTCAACTGACGCTAACACGTACTTATAATACCAAAACGAGCGGAATTTTCAAGAGTTGAGTAAGCCAAAAAAAACGAATACATCCTAAGTACATATTTACTTTTTACAGCCGAATATCTGACATCACAAGTGGTTTCTTTAAATATTTAGTTATCATCAAACCTATTATAAGTTATCACAAATTATAAACTTCGAAGACTAAAATGAACAAAAACATCATTAAACCCAAATCAGCGTACAGAGTCCAACATTTAAAAACGAATCTCTGGACTGAATAAGTGAATCTTATACTAAAACAGATCGGTTTGGTATTATCGTTTTTGTTTTTTGTATCTTTATCGCAGAAAAAATTTGGTATAGTTCAAAAATGACCTAATTAGTCCATTTCCACAAAGTTGTCCGTTCGTCTAAAAACTAAAAACCGAAAAAACATAGCGAGCTGGAATTTTGATTGGTGTTCTAGAGCTAAAAAGTCAGGACAAGTTCGTGCAGGGGCAAAATCGGACCATATTTGAGCAAAATGGACAAAACTGTTTATCTTTGAAACCAAAAATTTAAAAACAATAAATGTTCCTTTTTTAAAAATGAACAACTTTGGTTTGAAACTTTTTTTTCTCTCATAAATTCAGTATATACCAGATATTTTAGCAATTAACTCAGTTAGTTGTTATTTTCACTTGTTTATCTGTAAAATATTATGCGTTTCTAATTCATAATTTAGTTAACAAACATATAAGGCAGATGACGATCTCACATTTCGTAGAAAATTCTAAGACAGTATTTCGAAATCCTTTCATTCAAATTTTAGGTAGCTAGGAACTTGGTTGCATGGGGACTTTTTTCTTACGGTAATTTTTACAATCATTGAAAACATGAGATCCAATATATCATTCATGTTACAATAGTGATATAGTTAGGTGTACATAAATAATCGGACATATTTTATGAGATGAACTATAGAAAGTAAAGATAGGTTCAATTATTGAATGAAAAAAAAAACATTCATAATACAAATGTGATGTAACCGTTCGACTTTCTATGGTAATAAATTTCTTTTTGAGGTCAATTAAATCGTTGAAACAGTACACAATTGTTGTACACAGCGCCAAAACTTGAAACCAAAAAGAAGTGATCATTTTCACGATTGTTGCATAATCATTTTTGATTTTATACAAATTAATTGTTTTTTTAACGAATACATATTGTGGTCATATAATTGGACCATACTATTTATAAAACTGTATTCACACTGTATGGTTAAATATTCCTAGAATATGAGACATAATTCTTAAATCATCATCACAAGATAGCTTAAAGTCATTAGAATATGTCGGTGATTTAGATTAGATTAGGTTAGATTTAAGGATTGGCCCGCTAAACGCTTCTCTTCCACTCGAAGACCTGTGGTCCATTGTGCTATCCTAATTTTTTTTTTTATAAAACTTTGCTTCGAAGTAAATTTCCAGCTTTGTACAGTTAATTGGCTAAATTGTCGGCGTATGGACAAGAACAAAGTAACCAGCTATGCTTGAGAAGGTTTTCTGCAGTTTCCTTCACGAACTCCAGATGAATATCGGCGTAGTTCCTATCATAGTCGGCTGCAGCCAACCAATCCTACCAATTTCTAGTGTGTACGCAAAAATTGGACCACAAAAGTTGATGTAATGTGTTCATTATAAATATAGTAACAACTTTTATTCGAATTTTTTTTTTCGAAAACCGAATGAATAAGGCACAAATCAACTATAAAATTTAAAAAATGACATCAACTTTTGTGGCCAAGTGTTGAGGAGATGATAGAAACCGTGTTTACGGGCACAGAAACCTCTAGTTTTGCTTGTGGATCACAATATTTATTAAATCACTCAATGAATCAACTAGTAATTGCAATGGAAAGCTTCAACAAGAATCTACTTTGAAAAACAAAAAACAATCAATATAAATTGACCATTGTTGATTACACTAATCAATTATTAATCAATTTACATATTATTGGTGGTTTGTTTTTTTTTTTTTTTGTCAAATATAACAAAAATATACGAACGCGAAAAATAGAAAGTATAAAAATGTTATTAAGAATATTATAAAAACCAATAATAGGTTTAAAATATAATAAACTTTCTATTAGTTGTTTTAAATACATCCAACAGGAATTGTGCAATCCATTGCTAAAATTGTAATTTTCAGTAACAACGGACCATGAAATTAATTTGACCTTCAATCATGTTTGGTTTCTTCAAACATACACATTACAACTTTTAACAAAATGATATTATTAAAAAGTTTTTAATATATATATATATATATATACATATATATATAGAATTCAGAGGTGGGCACAAACGCTCTCCAGAGCCGAACGGCTCTCCTTTAGCTGTGTGAGAGTAAGTAAAAAAGGTATGTTTTGAAGTAAGACCGAATGATGTTTAAATACAGGTTGACTACCGATTATTGCCCAATAATTTATTCAATCAATTTAGAATTAGTTTTATAAAGTATTTATTGTTTAATCTTTTACAATTTGGAGAGATACACCAAAAAACATAATAAGAATAATAACAATAATAATAATAATAATAACAACAATAATGATGATAGCAATAACAATAATTACAACAACAACAACAACTATATGTATTCCCACTTTATGTAAAATTTAACCATTTAGAAATTAGTAACAAATTAACCCCCCCCCCCCACCCAGCTTTATTATTGGCATCTTTATATTATCCAGTGTCATCAAATTCCTATGACACTATACCCCCTACTAAGAAAAAATAATTAAATCAAGTAAATAATTGCTTATTAGTTCTCCGATATGAATAGTTTAGGCAAATTATTCGGAATTTCCAAAAACCTAATCCTAAAATCTAAACTCAAGCTAAATCATCAAATAATTTACAAGCGGTTTACAATTGTCAAGCGGTAAATGTAAAAGATCAAAAGATTTATATTTTATAATTTATATAACATTTATATTTTATTCATAACCAAATATATTAAAAAGGTACATTTTATGCACAAATTACCAGCCCAAAATTCCAGAGTATGTATTCAATGTATTGTACGATTGTATACTTTGAATAATAGTGACCATAAAAATAGTTGGTATTATTATATTTTTTTCAGAAAATGTTTTAATTAAAAAAAGAAAATAATAATAATTGGTAGGTACCCTATATTTACTCTATCTCTCTTCCTACCTCTCACTCAGATCTGAGTGCAATCAAGGTCTGCCCACCTATGAGATAGATAGATTGTAGAGGCTGCCCTGAACGGGCTACACTTCGACCATAAGGTCCATTGTGATGCCTAAGGATATGAGGATGTGAGCGGAGTGGAAGGAATTTTTGTGTATAGACTAGGAATTGGTAGGATATGCGGCCGCAGCTGACTATGATAGGAACTATGCCGATATTCATCTGGAGTTCGTGAAGGAAACTGCAGAAAACCTTCACAAGCATAGCCGGTTACTTCGTTCTTGTCCATACGCCGACAGTTTAGTCAATTAACCGCCCTTTTTTTTTAATAATTGACAAACTACCGATATCGGGATTTGAACCCGTAACCTCCCAGCCCGAAGTAGACATAACGCCCTAGACCGCTCGGCTACTTGGCTGGTAAGATGATCTTAATGTGTATCTATGAATGCATCATGTTTTAAAACCAATAAGACGGTCTTCATGAAGGTAAGCTTAAGCACTTTCTCAAGACTGGGCTATGAGTATAAAAATAGAAATAAAAATGAATGATCTCAGTGATGGCCCATCGATACCAATTATAGATTCGTATCAAAGCTAGCTTAACGGAGGTCAATTTTATACATATAGTTTCGATCAAAACAGAATGGGTAATTGTTTTTATTTAATCTTTAATTACAATACACGGTAAACAGCAGCAATATATTTAACACAATTAAAATTTAAAAAAAAAAGGCCATGAAAAATATTAATAAAAATTTGTGTGTATGTACAATTATTTTTATAAACTTTTAAAATTAATTTGCATGGAAGTTTTTCACTTCAAACGTCTTTAAGGTCATCACTATATATATAGGTAGATGATGGTTTGTGTTTCATTGTTATTAAAAATATATTTAAGGTTGTTGTGAAGAAAATTCAATTTAATGACAGGTTCTTCAAAATACAGCTTATTAATTCAATAATAAAGAATATACTGTCAAAATTTGAAGTTGATCCTGTTTTTAGTTTTTGAGTAAAAAAAATGTTAAAATTACGATTTTGAAGAGATTTTTACATAGGTTAAATGGACTCGTCCGTAAAAACATAAATACAAAAATCTATATCTCGACAACCAGACATGCCAGTGTTATGAAAAACTGTCATAATAATTATCAAAGTCTTATAAATACCTGGACCAAATTTCAAATTAATCTTGTTTTTTGTTTCTGAGATAATTAAATGTGTAGATCGAAAAATATTTTAAATCTAGTTTTATTTTTAGTTTTATTTATTTTTATCTAGTTTTATTTTTAGTTGTATTTATTTTTATCTAGTTTTATTTAGTTTTATCTAGTTTTTATCACCATGCAACTTTTTTGAAATGCATCATAAAAACATATTTTTAATTATTAAAACTCTTCGAAAAATGAAATTTAGGATTTAAATTTTAAACAATATGTTTTTTTTTACAAATATATATGCTTTTTACAAAAATTAAATTATTTGAAACGATTTAACAATTGCAAAATTTTTAAGTATTTAGAGTTGGCAATGGATGAGATATCAATGCATTTAGTATAGGACAAACTCACCACCCCTCGCCAGTTTCACAACAACCTTAATCAAAATAGGATTCATATTTTATACAACAAAAAAAGGTGGTCCAACTTGTTGTGGGTAATTACCAAATATAATAAAAAGAACGTGTATTGAAATTGATTGAAATCTTTCTCTTTTAAAAAAAAAGAGCTCGTATTTGTAAAAATATTATATAACTAAGAATGAATTATTAAAAAATTGGAGGGTGGTCTCACGCACTTAAAAGATCTGTAGTGTCAGTTATATAGGGTTACTCTCGAGACATTACCCATATTTTTATACCCAGTATATTTAAATATACAAGGTATATTAAGTTTAGTCCCGACTTTGTAACGCTTGAAAATATTAATCCTTGACAAAAATGCTTCACAAAGGTATTTATAAAATGGCCTAATTCGGCCATTTCCGCATGTCCGTCCGTCTGTGAACACAATAACTCAAGCACGAAAAGAGATAATGAGCTGAAAATTTGTGTGTTTATTTTGGAGCAAAAAAGTAAGGCCAAGTTCGTTAATGGGCAAAAACAGAACATGATTCCCCCCGCCAGGGGAGAAACTGTATATCTTTGAAACCGTAAGAGGTAGAAAAAAAATTTGTTAACAAAAAATCTTCTTCTTTTTAAAATAAACAATTTTTATTTGAAAATTTTTTTCAAAAACTTAATAATTTTCTCATAATTTGTGCTCAAAGTTCCTCGGTAAGCGAAAAATGTGCCCATTTTTAAAGTCATGAGATATTTTTTTAAAATTGTGACACAACAAACATTTAAAAAGAATTCATATTTTATAAACATTGAATAGGCAGAAATATTAACAATTCAAACATTGATATACAACTCAGTATATACTGGGTATTCAAACAATTAATTCAGTTAGTTGTTACATTACTTGTTTTTAGTTGTACTTAACAACGATGGGACATGAGTAGTTGAGACTAATGCTGCAGCGAGAAATACGAATTGTTATACAGCAGGGATGGCCAACAGGTCGATCGTGAAGCCTATTTTGGTCGATCGCTCGCGATGTCTTGAGAAAAAGTAATTGAAGATTTTGAACAAGAAATTATGGAATTTATATCTCTTTTAAAAAAGATTGAAAACATTAGCCAAATAATTGCGCAAACATATTTCATATCAAACCAAAGGCATTAAAAAATGAAATTATAATTTTACAAACTGATTTAATCTTACAAGCCAGAAAATTTGAAGAAGATTTTTGGAAATACGTCAACCGAGAAAAATATCCCGATATCACCAAATGTACGCAAAGTATGCGCAAACTTGCTGCTACTGCCCTACTATGCTGCACTGCACGCAGCGCCTTTTTAAATACACCCAGTAAAACGAGTTTTTTGGCGCCCCAGTTTGCACCCCCCCCCCCCCCACGCTTGATCCGGTGCTAGTAACAGTGAACACGTAACACATTTGCAGTGCTTCCCTTCTACCAATACCATAGATTTCAAGTTTGATTACAAGTTAAAGAGGATCGACTGAGCCAATTTATTTTAACAAATGATCTCGAACATCACATGAAAAGTTTGGACAAAATTTTGTGCATTTCAAAAAAAAGATCATTAAAATTTTCTGATTGATTATAAAACCTCAAAAACAAAATTTTAGTAATACTCAAAGAAATACGGTAGTTTAGAGTAAAAGTACAGTACCTCCAGTGAGTCCATGATCGGTCATTTTGCTTTCAGCCGTGGACCTTAGTATATATTGGACTGAATCTGAATGGAATATGTTCCCGTAGTATTTTTTACATTTTCTAACGGATTCAAGCATTAACAGGCAAAATTATAGAAAACTACAAAAACTTAAGAAAATTCCAAAGACTTGAGATAATTATTTCAAAATGATACCTTTGTGAAGGGTATTTTTTTTAATTAAAACCAAAAATAATTAATCTTTCAAAAAATGCACAACATTTAAAACATATTTGATTTGATAAATGGCTGTCAGTACATAATTGAAGACGATTTTTTCTTTAAAAAAATCATTGTATCTATCTAAATTCTAGAATCTAGACTATTTGTAGAGAATACAAATTTAAAAAACATATAAAATTGCTTTTGGATGAAACTGAAAACGTATTATTTTACACCTGGCAGCACAATATTCAACAGCGTCCTCGAGACTAATTTTACCTGTTTCAAATGTATAAATATAAAAAAATATTCAAGGTCCTCTTTCGCTTTGTAGGGAAGTGAAAGTGCCTTCCCTTCCCTATATACACAGCTAAAAATATGTTTGTTCATTTACGATACTATAATAATGGTTCTGAAGTGTTATTTCATCACTCACAATGGATATAACTATAGTCGAAAAATTTTATATTGAACATATCAAATTAAATTATATTTATGGTACTGGGTAGTGATTCTTTAACTGAAACCTGGTGAAAATACTAAATGTGAGCACTTCTCTCGATTCCGTAACTTTCACCATAGTGAAAATGTGAACCATCTCACGTGAGTTTGTTCGACAAGGAATTTCATAACGTATAAGTGAATTCCAAGAGAGAAAGGAAAGAAGTAGAGAGAGAGAGAAATAATCGATGGCTTAAAACATAGACACTAAACAAGGATACATAACTCCATGTAAACAAATAATTGGCAAAAATAAGATGTCAGTAGTGTTCCTTCGGCACCGGAAACAGAACAGAGAGTATAAGGCGCGAGTTTTAATTGAAAAACATTACGCATTTATAGTATTATAAAAATTATTTCCAGCCAAAGTATTTTTCCAATAAAATACTTTTTTAAATAAATGATAAGTAATTTCAATTTTTCAATAAGGAATAAGTTGAAGTTTAAGTGATAGTTAAAATTCACAAAATAATTACATAAAAATAAAAAAAAAAAAACATCAAATAATTAAATAGTAACCTGTAATGTTGGAATTTAAATTTAATATAATGTCATACAATTTAATTAATTTTGGAATATACTCGCTTTTGATACTTTAAAAAGTCCTAGTTTTTTTAACCCAATTGATCCCGTTGCTTATTGTCACAAGCACTACCATTTTTACAATTGTCTACTGCACTCTTCCCATTTTAAATGTTTTTGAAACAGTTTTTTATTTAATAAATTTTTTTTAAACAAATTTCATACTTCAAAATAATCACTTCGAAATAAAACTAGTTACTTTTGGCTACATCATTTCTATTTATTATACTATACCGTACGTTTAGTTTACATCTTCGCATAGCAGATCTCCCACGAGTATGAGAGAGTACATATGTATACATTAAGACCTCCTTCTCATACACATTGCTTAAAGTATACATATGTACTCTCTCATACTCGTGGGAGATCTGCTATGCGAAGATGTAAACTAAACGTACGGTATAGTATAATAAATAGAAATGAGTAGCCAGTAACTAGTATTATTTCGAAGTGATTATTTTGAAGTATGAAATTTGTTTAAAATAATTTATGAAATAAAAAACTGTTTTAAAAACTTTTAAAATTGGAAGAGTATATGCAGTATGTGCAGACGTAAGCTTATGAGAACTTTTGATAGGAAGGTCATGTATTACAACATACTTAAATTTCAGCCAATTTCACCGACAATGAATTCGCATAAGGATTCTGAAAAATGTCACATGTGATAAATTTGACTATACATAAAATTTACACACACAAAATATTTTAATAAAATATATTAGTGAACGTGGTAGACCTATTATTTTTGTTCCGAATTTTTATTGTTACAATATCTTTACGCAAGACTAAAGACTAAACAGTACACGTTTACACCTAATAAAATATACCGCCGATAACTTCTCAATATTGTAGTGTAAAAAAACGTTATCGCATATTTAAATTTTACTTTTCTCTAAAGTTTTTTATATATAGTATTTTTTTCATATTTTACGACTTACAAATTCAAAAGCAATAAATCATAGACCTTTGTTTATAATTTGTCAAAACAAAATTAAAATCGGTCAATACATTGTACTTTTTTTGTCTGTAAAGTTGTAAAGTAATTAATCTTGTCATCTCTATCTTTCACATTAGACATATTGTACTATTATGGCCAACAGCTGTCCCAACTCTTTCAAAATCTGAGACTATCAATTAATATTATTCACAATGGGAGCAGGTCTTAAGGCGTAAAAGAAATGAAATCTCAGACTCACTGACCTAGAAATATCTTTCTTCAAACCAGAACCCTTTTTTCGTATTCAGAGTACTACACTGCTAAGATTTGAATAGATAGTTTAACTCAGCAGATCAGATATAAGTCATAGGGTGTATTCGTTTTGGGTACTTACATGCTTTCAGCACTCACGCTTATAAGCGTTATGGACGCTAAAGTTGAACACTAAAATCAACGCTTGCATCTATACTTATCATCTGCCTATGATAACTATTCATTTAACAATGACACAGCAGAAAATATGGGACTTCTCTTATGATCTACTAGACTGTCTTCGAAAAATGCTAAACTTAAAAATAAAACTTTCCTTGAATCCGATGAAATTCAAACATTTTATTCACTGACCCTCTAAATAACTGGAAAGATTATCCTATGTTACGCCATTAACCCTAATTGAACTCCTTAACTACCCAAGGATCTGATTCCTGCTCGGCATGTATGTGTAATAAGTATGTGTATTAATGTATGGCTGTCACGCAAGCGCACTGAAGCAAAATTTAGTACCTTAGCTAGTTGAGGCGATTAGATAGCGCTTCAATTGGGTTCGTTATTTCAGGTTTATACAGGTACTTGAAAAACAGCTAAACTGTTTTCATCCGCCATATTAAAAATTGATTTCAATTGACGCTTACACGTACTTATAATGTTAAAACGAACGGAATTTTCAAGAGCAGAGTAAGCGTTCATCAGCCAACACGAACGCCAATAAATTGCGCTTAAAAGCGTGAGCGCTGAGAGCGTGTAAGCGCCCAAAACGAATTCACCCTTGCTTTTTAAAAAGTAGTTGTGTTTTGAAACTGAATCAGTTAAGACAGTAACGACATCTTTACGAAAAAAATTATCGTAATTATAAACGTATTCATTGTAGTATTAAATAAATTGTAGAGGTGTAAATGAAATTCACAGTTCAAAATATAAATTACCATGGCAATTGACTAATGGTGGCTGTGATTTCACTTTCATAAAACAATTATTAAGTAATAAATTATTTAGACCATGCAACGCGATTAATCAGGATCTTTTTTTTTATTTTTAAATAAATTTATTTCAAACATATATTAATCAAACATCCCATGATGTATAACAATTAAAAATATGGAGTAGCCTAATTTGATTTTATTCATGCAAATTACTGCGAAGATGTAGAAATTAATAAGATCTATCTGATAATCATAGAACAAATAAGATGGCATTATCAATATTATTTAGAATATATTCGTTTTAGTCGCTTACACGCTTTCAGCGCTCACGCTTAAAGGCGCAATTTATTGGCGTTCGTATTGGCTTATGATCGAATACAAAAAAGGTTGTGGTCACAGCTTCCCGAAAATCGGCCAAGTGCGAGTCTGAGTATGAACTCGCTCTTGATCGATATAGTGCATTCCTACAAAGGAGATGTTTACAAAATATATGACGCCCTGACCAAGATTTTGTACAGTGTATAGTTCCACGTGGGAAAAGCCGTGGGAAAAGCGAACACTAGTAAATTAATAAACCTGTAAAATATTAGTTTGTTCGCTCACGAAAATTACAAAAGTAAATGTGTGTTTCTTTGCACATCAGTGTCACGTTTAGACTCTAAACTACTGAACCGATTTTGATGAAATTTTTACAATTTCAAAGGACATCAAATTAAATTAAACGCTAGTATACATTTTACATTAAATAATTTTATTTAGGTGCTTACTTAAATCCAGATATCCAGGTTCACATCTTTGTGTATATTTAGGAGAGCTAGCCCGGATAATCTTTCCTGTGCTATTGTATTCCCTTTTAAATTAGTAGATGACTATGCGCAACCAGCGAATAGTCATCTCATTTTTCCAATACAAGTATTCATGTGCCAAAAAGAAACGGATAATATGTTGTCAAAAATGTGACATACCGTGTCAGTATATCGTCCATGATGACTAAGTACTTCGCTGCGTTCCGAATCACGCACGATTCATTTTTTTTTAAATTTAATTAAGCACATTGGATTTAATATCATCAGCCTATCGACCACAATAGACCGTGAAAGTGTGACGTCACAAGTCTATTACGGTTGTGGACATGCCCATCGTGCCCACAACGGTGGATCCGCGCTTGAGACAAATAAATAAACAAACGGTTATACAATATTCGTTTTAGGAGTTAGTACGATTTGGCGCTCTCGATTTTGCTTCCCTACCCCGGTGGATAAAGCGCCTGTGGACGTAGAGTGAGGTGTCTATTGTTTGAACTCACTTTGCCACCATACACAGCGTCAAGTTGAATACTAAAATCACCGCCTGATGGTACTGTAAACGTGTAAGCGCCCAAAAAGAATACAACCTTAAATGTCACTAAATAGGTCAAAAGAAGGTTTCTTTCTATAACCTTTAAAATGATATTGTAAGTTTATTCAAAAGTCTGCAATGATTGGAAATATTTATCGAAGATAACAATTTGGGTACATAAAATATTTAGTTCGTAAATCTGTTCGTCGATACGATAACTCAAAAAACGAAAAGAAAAAACGAACAAAAATTTCCTGAATGTGCTTTAGACCTAAAAAATGATTTCTAGTTCATGAATGTGCAAAATCGATCCATGAATACCCCCACACTGAATTTACCTTTTAAACCGAAATTCAAAGACAAAAGTGTTTAAAACCAAAACCATTACCATTTTTAAAACCAAACAAGTCTTTTTTGAAACTTTTTTTCATCTACTCAATAGGTTTGTCATAAACTCAATAATTACAGCTCAAACATGTGCAATTACTTGCAGATGTATATATTTTTGCAGAGGCATTCGTATTGGTAGGACTCTTAGGGAAAAATTTACCATTGAACAAAAAGTCGCTATGGAACTCCTAACAGAAATGTTTAGCTTTGTAAGCCATACTTAAAAGTACATATGCTTTTGAGAACGTGGACGTTTGACAGCATTGCTGAAAAAAGCAATGTTGTCAAACGAATTTTCAGTGAAAGTATTTTAACATTCATATAAAATTAGTCTTTTCAAATATAGCGCTTTTATCATATTATATACTTCCGCTTCCGCCACTTGAAAGGTGGCGCTAGTGTATGCATCAAATTGTACAATTTCTAGATTAAAGGATAGTTAGCCCATATACATGGAGGTCAGTGGTATGAACCTTTAGCCATATTTACTAAATTCGAATACACAAATCATGAAGAATAGATATATTAGGAGATTGAACGACATAGGCAATTCGTCTGTTTTTGTGTCCTTAAAAACGTGTAGAGATCATAGTTATTATTTTCGCCACTAGCGGCAGTGCGAATCTGCCCGTACGGAATTATTATTATTATTACATATTAAAATCAACGGTTATCACATCTTACAAATAAAAATTGTAAATATAAAAATTGTTTAATTTTATAAATGTGAAAAAATGGGACGATGTTGTACAGGGAAAGCATAGATATACTGTTATATATCTATGAGTGGAAGGTTGTTTAAGGTTAGGAATGCGTGTCTGCATTTACGAAAGGAATATGGTCTGTAATTACCGGTTGTCATCTTCTTTCTTTATCTAATATATGTTAGTATTGTAAACATATATTTGTAATTATTAATTGCAATTATCACTATGATTCTTCATCCTTTAATTTATTGCAGATTATTAAGAATTCTCTATTATTAATATTTATTTAATTATTACTTGATAATCGAAAACAATTTTTTATTATCTATAAAACTAAGACTTCTTATTAACTGAATGAAAGTGATTTCTTGGCGCCTACATTTAAACATTTAAATTCCGTACGGCACTGAGACCAGTGACCCCTACTGATAAAAGATAGTTACACCAATTCTTGACCGTTTTTTTAACATTACGTTCGCTCTCCTAATATATCTATTCTTCATGACACAAATGTAGAGTAATAACAGAGGTAATAATTAGCTAACAACACACAAAAAATATAGCATCATAAATCAAATGTCAAGGTTCTACTATAAACATGTTCAATTGCTGGCTGTTTTTAATCACTTCAAATTATTTAAAGTTTTTGAAGGTGTTATAAAAATTAAGTGAAAGCAAAATTTTAACTAATTAATTTTTGTTAGTTGAAATTATAATCCTGGACTGCGTTCAGCTATTAGAGCTCCCAATTAATTCGAATTAATTTCTAAGCGTGTTAACTCTCAGCAAATACTTTTTGTCGTATAATAGAGGCCCTAAGGCGAAGCTAAGTTTAGATGGCAGCACTATACTATAAGGCACACAAAATGTGATCAAATATGTTTGGTGTAATTCATAGGTTTGTTATTTATTTTAACGAAATATTGTGTAACTAAATTTTCTTTTTGCAAACATTCAAAACAAATGCCTCAATGCTTTTTTTACATCAGACTTTGTTATCCGATTAATAGATTAACTTGGATTTGCTCTCTAGGGGTAAATTATAAACTATACCTAGTGAGCCGATGTTTCCAGCCCCAACCTCCATGATATCCATACATGTAATACTCCTATATGGACAGTTTCTATAAGTGGAAGCTTTCCTGCGCATGCGCAGCATGGACAATGTGTCTTGGAGGATGGAGACAATCAATATAATCGGCACCCTAATGTTGGGACATTCTTTCCTATACCAACTGACCATATAGGAGTATTACATATATGCGTGACATACTTTTAGAACTGCAAGTTTCGAAGTCGCACTCTGCTGAACAACTTAGTAACTACTGTTAGTAGATTGAAATATTAAGCACTGCCCCTGCCAGAGAACCCAATAGAACTTGATAGGGTTTACTCATAGACTTAATATAAGACAGTGCCGGAAAACTAGCCTGAATGCCATACCAGAGATTAGTAGAGCCATACCGCTAATAGAAAGAGAGAGTGAGAGCATACGTTCGAGTATCTGTCTCTTAAATTCGAATATACGTAATCGAATATATACGCTTCGCCTTTCCAAAAGCGGTTCGATTCCATTTATAGGTAGGCACATATAAGAGCCTTCTATCCTATCATAGCTCTATGGAGTCTCTTCTATCCTATAATAGCTCTATGGGTGTACTGCACAGCAAAAATATCATTATTCTGAAAGAACTCTCGCCTAGAAATTGATTTCGTTATTATAATTCTAGTTATTTGCCTAGAAATATACTCCAAATAATAACTTAATAACACAATAAAAATAGGATATCATTGGTTAGTCATCTTTATCTATGGCAATGTTTTCAGAGGCGATTTTTTACCACTATGATCAAATTAAACATTATTCGGCTTGTAGCTTATCGACAATTTTTGTAAATTTTTAAATATAATAGTTTTTGTAATGAACCTTAATTTTCAATAAATGGTTTTTTTGCGGTATATGCATAAGTTCATTAGAATTCAACCTACATTTAAATAAGCCGTCAGAAACACGAATTATCATAAATAATAGATTGAATAAAATCAAATATGCTCAAATTAAATTTACTATATGAAATTAAAAGCCTTTTTTAAGAAAAAAACCAGGAATTACATATTTGAAAATCATTTCGAATATTTTAAAATTGGCACTTAAGTAATAGTTCAAATTATATTTGTAAACATTATGATGTCACTACAGTCAAGTACACATTTTAAAGCCAAACAACTTATACACAATTATTAAAAAAAAGAAAAGCATATACAATGTCAATATAAAAAATATTTACTATTTCATTTTAATCGAACAACATTCATCAAACTGTAATTTTGTTGACAGTTCGAAAAAATTTTTGTGAAAAGCAAAGTTTTTTTTCTAAAATGAAAACTTTGTGTACAATATATTTATATTATTCTTTAAGAACATTTTAAATGTTTTCTTAAAGGGTTGAGTTTTTAAAAAAAATAAATATGGGGTTGAAATTATGGTGGAGTATTTTTAGTTTAAGTCAAATTGTTTATATTGTTACGGCAAGTTTAAATATTTATTTAGATCAAAATGAAGTGAAACGATTATTTGGTAAGTCTTCGGGTAATAATGAACCCTAATGTAATTCAAAACATTGTGAATATTACGATTTCTAGAGCGACAAAAATTCATTTGAATGTTTCACGGTATTGTTTACTGGATAACGAAAATCACGGATCGGCTTGTTGTTTTTTTAAATAAACCTTTAAAAAAAATCATCTCGGATTTGCCCTAGATATCGTAGTCTTGTTTAAATTTTGAGTATTTGTAATCTTAAATTGTGTCCTTTAATAAACAATTTTGTATTTTTTAGGATTACCTGCAGAGCTTTTTTATGTTCGAGAAGGTGTTTTAAACGAGTATGCTTTGAAATATATTGTACCGGTTTCGGCACAAATCGATGCTGTTTATTTCAGTTGGCAAAGTTTAACTGGTCGAACGGTGAGTTTTTTTCAAATAACTTTAACGTTAACTATTAAAGAATTTTACACTGGTTTAAAAGCTTTTCATAACAAACAATTTGAGTTTTTTTTTTTGACCGTGTTGCGAAATTGTAATTATATTCATTCGTTTTTTATCTTAAATCCAAACTTTAAATCAGTGGTTCTTAACCAGTGATTCGTCGAAGCTTGATTTAAATCTCTGACATAAAATTTCTTTTTCAGCTACCATACGAAATTACTATTGAAACATCAAACAATGTAATCTTAAACGAACCCCAGTTAAATATTTCAACAGTTGGTCAAATTTCCACCCAACCTGAAACATTCAGTGTATTCCTTCCATGTTCGGGTCACGCTGCGGGCGATGTAAATATTACCCTAAATATAAACGTAACTTTTAACCGTGCCACAAATAACGTAACATCTTTACACATTCTACGCCGTAAATCTTGCCTGAAACCAGATACGTTCTTAACGCAACAAAATAATCAAGTATTCATCGATGTTGCGCCAAATGAAACGCTTTCAACAAACATTTTTTATATGGCTGACGCGTGCGCAATTGCTTTGATATTAGTAACAAGTATGTTTGTATGTGCGTATTATATGCGTAATAAGAAAAGTCAAAATTTGAATCGACCTGGAGGTATTACACAGGAATCAATGGCTGTCGTCCAAAATTGTTCATCGGTGAATTCAGCAAGTGGATTAAATCGTCAAAATTTACATCAAACAACGTTCATGTCGACAGTGACACCATTACCACAAAATTTGTTTACTGGGACATCGCCATTTTCGCATAAATCAGGTAAGTTTATACGTTTTTAAGAGAAGAAAAGAGCCTGGATGTATATACTATTGTGGATATACTATTCCATAAGTTGGACCTGGCTTATTGGCAAAAACCGGAAAGAGATAAACCTTCTAGTTGGGGTGCTTACCGCTCACTTCATGGTCAAGAGGCACTATCTCATGAGATTGAAGGACAGTTCGATCTGCCGGGACTGTAACGGGGTGGATAATACGCCCTTCCGCCTTCTGACCATGTCCAAAAAAGGGTCGTAATGAGGTACCTAACCACTAAAGTGTAGCTCTGTCCTGTCATTCACAAAGAAGACAGGTAGGTTCAACAACGAACGCAGAGCTATAGGAAAGGAACAAGGTGTGATAGAGGTAGAAGAGGTTAAGGGGATGGATTCCTTAGGGGTAGGTAAAAAAGGCCTACTTGTTAGGCTTCGGCCTCCTCTCCACTAGTGCTACTACTCCTGATATATCTAAATATATTTAGGACCTTTACTTGCATATCATTTACAAAATATTGAAAAATTTATTTGAATGAATCAGAAAAATTTTTTTAATTGTCGCTGACCGAGAATCGAACTCGGTATCCCGGATTTTATAAGCAGATGCTACACTATATCAACTATACAAATGATGTCCCCATTAAAAGTATTTTGTACAATTCTCTAGGTAGTAGCTACACAAGTTTTCGTCGTGTACCTGCGTATACACTAACCGATGAAGAATCAAAAGATCTACAACAGAAAATCACCGAAATGACTGTCCAACGTTGCCGAGTCCGTTTACGTAGCGTTGTCCTCGAAGGTACATTCGGTCGTGTGTACCATGGATCCTACACTAAGGAAGATGGTCAAGAGGAAGATGTTCTAGTGAAAACCGTAACAGATCATGCATCACAAACACAAATCTCCTTACTCTTACAAGAAGGGATTACTATGTATGGATTAAATCACGACAATGTGTTGACGATATTAGGTGTGTCCGTAGTAAGTCATTCAGCACCGTTTTTAATATATCCATACAATGGGTACACGAATTTAAAACGATTCTTGCAAAAATGTAAGCTATGTGCGGAAGGTGTGGCGCGTACTTTGACCACGCAGGAGGTTATTGATATGGTTTTACAAGTGGTAAAAGGGATGCAGTATTTACATTCGACACTGTTGAAGCATAAAGATTTAGCTGCTAGAAATTGTGTGTAAGTATTATGTTTTTTTTATTTTTACTCGTTTCAGTCAAAGCAAAAAGTATAAAATACAATATGATTAATTAACTCAATTACAACCATAATTGAACATATCTAGTATAAAATGTACAGTGTTTTAACATTTACGATACAATTTACTATATGTTGTCAGTGAACTGGCCAATGAGTCAGGGTGGCGTTTGCTGGCCTGTGTGGGTTTCCAGGCTTACTACATACACGCAAATCTCTTCATACACGTAGAAGAAGAAAGGGAAAAGAGCAGGAATAGATCTACGACGAAGTTTTAGGTCAAACAGCAACAAACCGAAGAGATTCAGATGTCTGTCGATGCTACATATCACGTGCATGAAGACTTGTCCCAATATAACAAGCGCATTAATTATTATGTAATCCTCACAATCTTATTAACGTGTAACTTGCAAGAGAAGATTTTCCGCGCTGAACCGCAATAAAACGGGGCAAGTACTGCTGGGCTCGTTGATTATCCAAACACAGAATCGGATCTTATCAAGGATAAAGACGAAAGCAGCTTTTAAGATGAATTTATTGGCAGTGTAGCTGAAATTTCTGCTCTTTTAAAAAAAATGTTGATTGGCTAGATTCGGGTATAAATAATTGGAACTTTTTACATTAAAGTGTACGTGTTTGAATCTAAAAACTTCCAAAAACTGTTGCCTATTTGGTTATTATTAACATGGGGTTTGTTGACCTAACGGTATCGTCTACCCCGATCCTAAGTGAAGCCCCTTAGGCTCAGCCCGACGCTGTATGTTGTACTATGCTTTAATTGTTTTGACAGTAATTGATTATTCAATATTTTTGAGGTCACAGTTCTAAATTATTATCATTTTGATGTTTTTAGTGTTGATGATAAACTACATGTGAAAATTACTGATAATGCATTATCACGTGATTTATTCCCAGCTGATTATCATTGTTTAGGTGATAATGAGAATCGTCCAATTAAATGGTTAGCAATTGAAAGTTTACAGTATAATTTATTCTTATTTCAATCGGACGTATGGTCATTTGGTGTTTTATTGTGGGAGTTTATGACTTTGGCCCAACAACCGTATGTGGAAATTGATCCGTTCGAAATGGAAGCGTATTTAAAGGATGGATATCGTTTGGCACAACCTGTTAATTGTCCCGATGAATTGTAAGTGCTGACATTAAAATACTTTTTAAATAATCATCAAAATGATGTAACTATAACAAATCGTCTTGTAGTGTACTTTATGGTTATTTTTATTGTTTATTCTCATATATTCTTAATATAATATTTATAAGTGAGAAGGCCAAATGCCCCTTAAACTCGGCCTTGAACACTACCATGCTCCAGATAATGTTATTTTAGATAGATAGATAGATATATCTTAGGGTCTAAAAAGTATTTTACTTCGACCTTATGGTCCATTGTGCTCCCCCTTGTACTTCAGTCTGACGAGATCCGCTTCTCCCACATGAGAAGCGGATCGTCTTTCTGAAGGTTCATATATTCGGGATGAGATGCACCGAAGAATATCTTGTATCTGCTGTAACCCAGAAGTACGCAGTCAAAGATAATGTGGCTGCATGTTTCTTCCCCCTCGTCACACAATGGACCCGTTATGGAGTTCCATTGTGTGTAGATGCTTCAGCAGGGGATAATGCCTGGTAATGAATCCGGTAAATTTCCGTGGTTGCATCCTGTTCAGCTTCAGTGCATCGAGAGATAGCCTCTTGGTTGCATTTCGAAGCAGTATTTTTCCGAGCTTTTGCTGCGGTACATTTCCCCAGTGATAGTTGACTTGCTAGTCCCAAATTACATAAACTAAAAAATTCAATCGTCTTGGTTATTCAATTATTCTTTATGGCCATTATATGTACACTGTTTCCTAGCGTATCTCATTGTGAGCTCGTGTACTCCTTACTCCTTGTGAGTGTATGTATGTATGTCCTACCTAAAGACAGAAGTCTCTGTATACCTCATAACTATGTTATTACAATACATTACAGAATCGATATTATTATGTTAATTTGACTTTTTTTAAATAACCATTTTTTTTCTTTTAGATTTGCAGTAATGGCATACTGTTGGGCCATGCGTACTGAAGAGAGGCCTTCATTTAAACAACTACAAGTCTGTTTACAAGAATTTTATATGCAACTTACGAAATATGTTTGAAATAAATGAAATTATTTATGATCTCATGTTTACAATTTTAAAGAAAATGATATTATAGAGATTATTAACTAGTTATTATAGTCTAAGAACTAAGCAGCAGGCAGACTTACGGTCTTTCAGTCAGGTTCACATTGAGTCATTCGATTAGACTTGCCTCACACAAAATGGTAATTATATCTTTAAGGATGTTCGCTACATGTGCTAAGTTTGCTTGATGCCTAGCTCTTGAACGAACACGTCATAATGATAATGACTTTTTGAAATAAAATGTTTTTTGAATTATTTATAAAAGATAAATGAATATTGATGCTGCGCTGTGTATATATTATATATTTAAACAATTTTTGTAGCTTTTAATTTATTTGTAGTTTTAAAAATTTGAACAAATTACAGTTCAACTTTAATAAATTTTAAATGAGCTCAACAAATATTTATAAATATTTATTTCAATCCCTATTATACGATCGTGAAATATATGGTACATATCGAGAGGCTATCTCTCGATGCACTGAAGCTGGACAGTATGCAACTGCGGAAGGTTATCGGATTCATTATCCCCTGTGGAAGCATCTACACGCAATGGGACTCCATAACAGGTCCAGTATGTGAAGAGGAAGAAGAAACATCCAGCTACATTATCTTTAATTACGAACCTCTAGGTTACAGTAGATACAGGATATTCGTTGCATCTCACCCTGAATATATTAACCTTCAAAAAGACCTGATAAGCAAGCTCCTGGTCATTGTCAACATATGGGAGAAGCTAATCTCGTCAGACTGAAGTAGAAGGGGTAACACAATGGACCATAAAGTCGAAGTGCAATACTTTTTAGACCCCAAGATATACCTATCTTTCTATTATACGATTATTCCCTATTATACCATCCTCCATACATGTAATATAATATAGAAGACCCTTGTAAAAAGGGTATTATTCGTTTAATCCCAAGTTTATTTATTCCAAACCCAAACGATTGGAAATATTGAACCTCGGAATTAATTGATGATGATGATGAGAGTGTCATGTCTGCTTTCCGCAGACGTTGACCAACATGTCTTTCCAAATTTCTCTGTCTCTAGCCATATGCACTATCTCACTAGCGTTTACGTTTGTTAGTTTAGTTGTAAGCTGTCTAAACAACTTAGACGAATTAATTAGTAAACGTTATTCTTAGGCTATAAACAAAATTTTAAATTGTACGATGGAACTACCTTTAGACCAGAGTTAGACTACAGTAAAACATCTATATAATATTATATAGTTAATTGAAGTAATTACAATGAAACTTCTCTCATATTTGAAATGTGAGGAGTGGAGATTAAAGAATTCCGGTTTAGTTAGATTGTAGAGGCTGTCCTCCTAGGCGGGCTACACTTCGGCCATAAGGTCCATTGTGCTGCTTAAGGATGTGAGTGGAGGACAAGGAATTTTGTGTGTAGACTAGAAATTGGTTGGATGTGCGGCCGCAGACTCTTGACAAGAACTATGTCGATATTCATCTGGAGTTCGTGAAGGAAACTGCAGAAAACCTTCACAAGCATAGCCGGTTACTTCGTTCTTGCCCATACGACGACAGTTTATTCAATTAACCCCCTTTTTTTAAATAATTGACAAACCAACGATGTCGAGATTCGAACCCATAACCTCCCAATTCCAAGTACACACAACGCCTTTACAAGCGCGGCTACTAGGCTGGTCCGGTTTGGTTACTATGACATCTATGTATTCGCTTATACTTGAAGGTCTGCGTAACGTCTGAAAGGTCTGCCTGTTTAGTGTCAACGATAAACACAGAAAACGCACGAAAAATAAACGTTTTAAAAAATTTTTATTTTAATAAAACAATACATTTTTTGAAAAATATATATATTTATATATCTATATAACTTCAAAATATAACTATATAAACTATCAGACTTTACCATAAATTGTTGCAGTTCGACAAGGGATGTATACCAGCATCCTATTTCGACGTCCTGAAAAACCTTCAGGCATAGTAAAATGCGAAACATTATGATCAATACGATCATATCCTCCAAATTGTGAATCATCTGACGATAATACAACTTTGTACTCGCCTGGATCCTCAACACCCACAGCGTAATCAGTGAAACTTTGGTTCGGATGGAAATTGAAAACAAATATTAATCCGGCACGCTCAAATACAATTACTTTATCGCCTTCATGTTTCCATGAAACATATCCCTATCAAAATACAGGATAATTTGAGTATTTACCTTTTAAAGAGTTTTAAATTTATTCCCCATTTATAGTCCCAGAACTGAATTAGAACTAAATAACTGTACACATCTAAATTTTTTTTTATGGAATACAAATGACAAGTTCTTTTAACGATTTAATCGATAGTTTACGGGATACAGTAGAACTGCTATTATCTGGATCGCTTTGATAAAAAAATAACCTTATTCAAGTGGTTTCTGTAGCAGCGAGCATTGGGAAACGCTCCTTCAGGGCTGATTATTTGCGAGAGAGCAAAACTTTTAGACCTGAACATCGACAGTCTGTCTTCATTTTTCATCTGTATACACAAATTTAGGGCAAAATTAGAAATTCATTCCCGATTTATATATATATATAGCTCAGTCAGTTCTAGAATTGTAAATGAAAGAAATTCACCGCTTAACTTACTGGATTCGCATGAAGCCATCCATATTTCTCCTCCAAATGATTCATAGCTGCATCAAATGCATTCAAATATTTATATTTCAAAAGTGGGTCATCGGCTAAATTAAATTGACGACGCGCATAATGATATGAATTATTGTTGCCTTGTCGTGGAAAATCTAACCATTCAGGATGTCCAAACTCATTACCTATAAAATTTAGGTAACCTTCACCACCTAAACCATGTGTAATTAATCTAATTAATTTGTGTAGGGAGATTCCACGATCAATGATATCTGATGGGGGTGATAATGTTGACATATGTGTGTACATTTCTTTGTCCATTAACCAAAATGCTAGGGTTTTGTCACCAACTAATGCCTGTAATTAAAAAATTTATAATCACTAGACGAAATCGAAGGAAAAAAGCACTTGGATATGCTCTCTAGTGGATAAATTAAAAACTAGAGCTATTATGTTTTAACTCCCGCGATATACCGTTCGGCCTACAAGTTACCACACTCTGGTGTCCACACTCTGGTGAAAAACTTAGAAACTACTGTAAGGAGGTCGGAATTAAAAGCTCCGCTTGTCACAGATCCTAATACTATTGATATCAAATCGTGAGAAAAGTGGTTCAATTTACTAAGGATTCCGGTTTTGTTACTACGAGTCTGAAACTTTCTAAGTAGTATTAGTAGCGAAGAATCAAAAAAAATTATATAATCTTAAAACCGAAATATTTTAGGAATCGATGAGTATTTAGTTCGCTCATGCCAAAATACTGTCTCAACTTACCTGGTCATGTGATTCAGCATAAGCAATTGTTTTCTCCATCCAACGACGATTCGATAGGGTATGCACAATATTTCCCATATTCCATGCCTCATCTGTGAACTCTTTAACCAATTCAATCCATTTATCAGGAATAGCCATTCCTAAACGATAATCAAATCCTAAACATCCTTCGCTCACTGGTCTACATGTGCCTGGCATTCCAGATACATCCTACAAATATTAAAAACACCAATAAAATCTTGATTACGGCCACAATTTACTGGAAAATTACCTCGGCAATCGTAATCATATTTGGGAACAAGTAATGTAAAATGTGATTGGCTAACATTAAGTAGATAACAGCTTCCGTATCCACATTCATACCATAATATTCGTCATAGTTGCCACTGAATCCTTGTCCAATACCACGGGAATGATATAACATGGATGTCACACCATCGAAACGGAATCCATCGAAGCCATATTCATCGGCATACCAACGTAGATTCGATAATAAGAAACGCATTACTTCCAATCTAACAAATAAAAAAATAAAAAACAAGTGAATTGAAGTCCTCCACCATCTTGAATTCATGAGTTTAGATGCAAATATTTAGGCTCATAATGAACTTATGAATAATACTTTTATAGCCTATAGATAAAATCTTTACAAGCGGGAAGGAGTGAGGGATTTTTCTTGTTTATTGACGAACTTGAAATTACTAGCTGTCATCTTACGTTACCACTCTATCGGAAAAACAGACTAAAAAGGTCATTTTTTGAACACCTATCTCAACCATTTTTATCTACAATCAACATTTTTAACCGTTACAAAGTAAGGACTAGTTTGTAACGGTTTGAAACGCACCGCATGAGAATATGAATGTAAAATAAAAAATTTCCGCTTAGTACTTATGGTGGTATAAGATTTAATTTATTATTAACACACCCATAACAATAAAAACATTGACAGTACTCTAAAGTTAAAAAAACTTACTCAGAATAATTGAACAGACGACTATCCCATAAAGAATGTTCCCCACGTGCCCCATCATGGAAATAGCCGGAATTTGTTCCATCAAATTGATTTAGCCCATCAGCCACATTCTTGCTGGCATGTGAATGAACAATATCTAATAATACAACTAAGCCAGCAGCATGCGCAGTATCAACTAATTCTTTTAATTCTTCAGGTGTTCCGTAACGACTAGATGCAGCAAAAAAACTGGTAACTTGATATCCAAAACTTGCATAATATGCATGTTCCATAATGGCCATTAATTGAATTGTATTGTATCCTGTATCAAACATAATCTCACTCAGTTTACGATGCCAAATAACTAATTTATGTAAAATATATAAATTAAGATTTTTATATACTTGATTGTCCTGTCACCTAACGGTTTATTTACAACTTCCAAAAATTTAAATTCCGACTAATTGTTTCAAAAAACTATCTCCTATTTTCTACGATCAATATTTTTAACCAGTACCAAATCACGAAACAGTAAACAAGTTAAACGTACCTTGTTTAACGATTCTGGGTATCACATTCTGTGCAAATTCCTTATAAGTTCCAATTTTTGGGTCAGGAGTTCCAATTCCTACATGGCACTCATATATTCTCAAACTTTTTGGACGTTGAGCTTTTGGATGTTTGAAGGTATATTTCTAGAAATTTGCAAAATGCTTAGAAACGTATTCGATAGAATTTTCGTATATAAATTTTCATACTTCAGCTTTCGGTGGATTCCATAGCCGTTGTTTGAATGTGAGACTCTCATGTAGTGGAGGTTGTAGCACATATGATGCCCATGGTGATAAACGGTCGAGTAAAGTGCCATCTGGTTTTTGAACTACAATCTATTAAAATAAGTAAAATTAAATCGACATATTATTGAAGAATTCGGCAAAATTACGATATCCGAGTACTATATTGTAATTTTCCCGTAAAGATTCATTTTAAAAATTTACTTTGACTTCAGATAAATGATTTATTGGACATGAACCATCTTCTTTGGCGGCAATATGTAATTCCCATTTACCATATTCCAGTCTTTTATAGGGATGACTTGTTCGATTCCAATCATCTAAATAAATAAAAAAAACAGGAATTGAAATTCGTTCGAAGTACTTCGGCAAAATTTTCTGTGGCCTAAAGATCACTAAATTTATGGCCTTTTATCGTGTTTTTAATTATAAACAAATCAGCACTGCAGCACTTTAAGATAGATAATAACTACTATAGCTCTAAAACCAACCGATACCCATGATATTGTTCAAAAAAGTCCAAATTGGTTAATTTTTAAGCAACAGAAAATTGAAAAATTAAATTGAAAAACTTGGTTACTCGTCTCAACATCCACAAAGTGAAATAAAAAAGTCACTTTCTCAACCTTTTGCTCGGTTTGAGTTGTTTATGCAATTATAAATGAAAACAAAGTTAATAAATTTTCACCGAATACAACTCTGAACAATAAGATATAATTGCTGAAATAAATCAGAGGTGTGTACTCAGAGGGATGTTTTAGGTGTTCAGAGCATTCCCCGAAAATATTAATAAGAACAATTTACATAAAAATGGAAATTGTTGTTAAGAAAATACAAGGACATAAGTTGTTTGATTTTAAAAAAAAGTTAAAATCTTTAAAACTTTCTATTAAATGCATGAGTGAGTGCTTTCTATTGAAAACACTCTCAGAAATGTTTAACTCTGTACGCCCTTGATGTGAATTCTTAAATGATTATACTAATTCATTCAAAATTCAAAAATCCCGGTATTTTCAACTTACCAATCATACACCGCTGCGTGCAATTAAAAAAACAAAACAAATGAAAATCAGAAAAATACTTAACACGTAAAATATTAAAAATAAATTAAGAAAAGCATACTGAAATCTCCAGTTAAAAACAATTGTTGTGCACCAGGAGCCCATTCCCGGCATGTAATTGAATTGTCACCATTGACATTCATACCAAAATAACGATAACCTTTTGTAAATTCTTGTATACCCCCATCTTGTGATTCAATCTTCTCAATTGAGTCCTTAAAACATGCATACCTATAAGGACAATAAACCGATCAAGATATTTCTTTATCTCGTGTGTATGACATAATAAACATACCTGCGTCGTATTTCATGTTCATACGATTTTAAATATCCATCTCTTTCAAGTAATTTATTAATTTCAGGTACTTCCACATCCATTGGGTTCATACTACTGTATTTTCCACCCATTTTTATTAAATTTTTTTAAATTGTTTTATGGATATTTGTAATTTGAATTTTAATAAGGAACTAAACATTGTCCATTTTAAATATGATAAAATTATAAGATCACTAACAAACTAGTTCTTGACATGTACTTGAATTATCTACACGACATAGGTCATAAGACAGGGCTGGAATTTAATATTTTTTTCAATTTATCTAAAAATAACTTTTTACTTGTATAGTTATGATAGTTACGAAAGTTTGACAGTAGTATATATATATATATATATATATATATATATATATATATATATATATATCTGTTTTACAAAATAATTTCTTCGAATATGAGTATATTCTGCGGACACATAAATGAGAAAAATTAATTAAGCTACGTAAAGTTTTTGCTCCTTTTGAATTTTTAGGGATTTTAAGAGTCCAGAACTTGTCATATAAATATTTTTTCCACTAATTTTCAATTGGTTTATACTCAAAATGAAACGTCTTTTGAAAAACCTCAAAATTTGAAGGGGGAGATGTTAAAATTTATTTTTCCTTACACAATTACATCAGTTTATTTTATATTTATTATATTATTTAAAATAAACTATGTGGGTAGAAATTATAATCTTTTGCTAAATACGATCCTAGATTTGATTCGAATATTTTATTGATAAAAAATAGTGACTATTATTGAATAATTACAGGTAATTGCGAAAAGTTCATTAAAAATTTATGATAAGAAAATGTATTGAGATTGTTATCTAAATATTTCACGCTCCATAATTTAAGTGCTCTGTCCAAAATGAACTGTTCGAAAACTCAAATATCATTAAAAAATAACCTATCGTAATCCTGATTGATATTACTACGATCTTTAGAAGATCAAGTCTAGAGCTTTATGTGTAAGTCAAGTCTACAACTCTGTAGACAAACTTTCAGCCTTAACAAAAGTGTAATTTTCTGAATGACTTCAAATCCGAAGCTTCAATGACTTTAATTAAGTGTTCCCATATAGCAAATCGAGCCTTTTTCCTGTTTCTCGTAACATCGGCAAGTATCTTCCTTTCCTATTCTGATCGTCATATTCAGGATTCTTCGGTCATTCGTTTTAGCCTACAACAGATCTTGACCTTGGACTGTCTTAGTTGTGATTTTCTTCTTTACTCCTTGTTCCTCTTTGAGTTTACTGTTCAAAACATTGTATCCTGATTCACAAAATGATTCAGACCCCCAATGACAAGGACCACGTTATCCACTTTTTCGAGGTAACATGCAGTTAGTAAAAAATCTCCCTTGAACTGAATAATTTTCACTATTTTCAAGAATCCATTCAAACTCTCGTATAATTCTTATTTCCTGTAATGCTTGATTGCTGGACTCTATGTTCCTGAAGAGATATTTGGTGAACGATGGATTTTGGAACGATGGATTTTCTAGAAGAAATGATCCAAGATGACGCCGTTGGAAAATCTGTTGTATTATACTTGCTTAAGAAGTATTTGATGTATCTCCTAGACGATTTCTTCTAGGTTAATTCTTCAAGATCTCTTGATTCATAAAATGATTTGTTTTAACCCTCCAGAAATAAGGTATGGGTCGGATCTAACCCAGAAAATAAGATTATTTGTACTTCACAAATTATCGCTATCCGAGTGCCACCCGGGCCGTAGCCTGCGTGGGCCCCCAAGGCGTATTACCTACATGCAAAATGGTTCATACACGGAGAAGGAGGAAAGAAGAAATCGGCGAAGGTGGTTTAGATCAAACAGCATTTAACGCATTTATTTGTATCGAAGAAACTCGGACGTCTACTGAAGTTGCATACCATGTGCATGTAAACTTTTATCCCAATATAACAAGCTAAATTGTTTCTCGTTTACACAAGTAACTTGCGAGGGCGATTTTCCGTGGGGCCGATTTTACTGGGGCAAGAAGTACTAGGCTCGTTGATTATGCTAAACATAGAATCGGATCTTACCAAGGATAATGAGAATTTCAGGTTTTACGAACGATTTATTGACAATGTAGCTGAAATTTCTCTTCTATTAAAAAAAAAAGTTAAAAGGCTAGCTTCAGTTATTGTACTATTAACTAATCCGAGCTTTTTACACAAATCCGAGGCCCAATCCGACGTTATCCGTGTGTCCTATGAGTCAATTGTTAACTAGTCATTGGATAGGACAGTCAATTGTGACCATTCCGAGAAATATATATTATTTTTGAATTCTGGAGGAAGTAATCGTTTAGAACTTATAATATTCCAAGCAAGCTGGATAAACATGGCCTTGGGTCGGTTACGACCGCATCTTGCCTTTCTTGCCACAAAAAACCTTACATTACTTGCGGAGGGTTAAGTGTAAGGATCAAATATCTGAAAAATTAATGAACAGATATTTTTGGAAGGACACTTTATATTATAGATATTTCTCCTTTTGAATTATGGATATAGTTATATTGAAAAATGGATGTATTCACACGGTACCGATTATAAAATTTTTAGGTCGGAATTTGTTTATGTATCACTCTGTACTCTACTTGAAAAAGACGTAAAATTAAGATTCATACACGCCCCATTGATTTAAGAACAGTCAATATAAAGATAGACACATCTTTTATCAATCAAAACTGTAATCAAACATAAGGACATTCAAAAATTGTTTTTTATATCTAAAAATAGATAAAATAATCTTTATAAAATATATTTATTATCAATTTTCATTGAATAATTTAGCAATAATTAGGATTCAACATGCATGGGTCTCAGATTAAAAAAAAACAAGTTAAAATAAAAACTAACAGAGTTAATTGCTTAAATACCCGGTATAAAATGAGTATGAAAAAAATAATATTTTTTGTCATATCTACGAGCTCTCCAAAATGGCTAGGGAATTTCATAACGTATTTTTTCGATTGACACCCTGATTAATCACGATGTCGTCCCATGGCCAAGAGTTTTTATACCCGGTATATATGATATATATAAGAAAATATTGATAGCAGAAATAAATGTTTGGTATAGGTCTTCATAAAATGACCTAATTAGTCCATTTCCGCATATCCGTCCGTCAAAAACGATAACTAAAAAACGAAAAGAGAAGATGAGCTGAAATTTAGTCTGTGTTTTCTAGAGCTAAATAGTCAGGTCAAGTTCTTGAATGGATAAAATCGGCAAAACTGCCATCTTTGAAATCGTAAGAGATAGAACGAAAATGTAAATGCAAAAAATGTTCCTTTTTTTTTTTTAAATAAACAACTTTTGTTATAAACTATTTTACATAAATTCGGGATATACCGGGTATTTAAGTAATTAACTCAGTTAGTTGTTTTTTTCACTTGTTTTAATTATTAATTGAATAATTTAAAAAAAACTTTCACCACGCCACTCGCATGCGACTCGGACGTTAACTCGCACGTTTTTAACGAAATGGCAGTAGCTTGTACTCTCAGGCACACTCCGGGTGCATTCTCTGCTGCTTCACGTGTTTATCTTGTTTCGACAGACAAAATGACAGCAGATAGATGAACTTCCGAGAAAAATTTAAAGTTTGTGGACCTATACAAGGATCAAACCAACTTATGGAATTGTTTGGATCCTAATTATAAGAACAAAGATCTGCGTAAAGCGTCGCTTAAACAGATCGAAATATTTCAGTGCAAAGTAATTTTGTAACCGCTTTTACTGTGGTATGAACTATGATCAATCATGTATTTTGCGACAACATTGCACGGGACATGATACATGCGAGTACAGAGGTGCAGTAGCTATCTACTGTCACGCCAGCAGCTCGCACTCATGTGACCGGGTGAGGCGAGTCGATCTACTGTTATGCCAGTATAAATGGCAGTAGGTGTCTACTGTCAACGCCAGTAGCTCGCACCGTGTAACCAGGCTTTTAGATGTTCTGAAGAAGACCAATAAGTAAAATTTCATAATGAACTTACGGTTTTGGAATACTGTGTAACAGTATTCTGACGAAAAATACACACATAATATGTTGGATTCTAAAATATTTATTTGAAAATATAGCAAGGTACATTCTTTTTTTTTCCTTCTTGTGAAAAAGTACAAAATAAAAATAAAAAAACATAAATGAAAAAAATACTATACCAAATTTTTACTACAAAAATATCACGATAAAAATATTTTCTTAAATCAATTTACAAAAATATTTTTCTTTTTCTTAAATCAAATACTTTTTTTGTTTGTTTATAACTAACACAAAAGGATTCATTCACACGTTTAAAGACAGTAATTCTGTAGTGTGAACAAATCCTTTGAAAAAAATTTATTGTTCAAATTTGTATTACAAATTTTTAAATCACATTTTAAGGCACGTTGTACGCGAGTTACGATTCAGGTGGTTTGTTTGTTTGTTTTTTTATAAAATATTCTGATGAGTACGCGACGTAGGAATTCGCATACGAACGTAACGATTTGTAACTCTACCTACCACTCAAATATATACGATTTATAAGTCACGTTAAAATCGCAGATAAATTACCACAATTTTTGTTATTCGAATTGTGGCACTTAACTGGTTGTCAAAACGTGGTTTATTAATAAAAAATATAAAGCTGAGAATAGCAAATTGTCAGTTTATGGTATTTTTTTTTTCTAAAAAAGCTTGTAGCAGACTTACGGTATTTTTATAAGGTTTATGTTAGCCAAACAAATCTGAGTCATTGGCAAGGACAGGAATGATATTAACCTTCTAGTTAGGGTGCTAATCGTGCTTTGTCACCTTCTGGAAAAATTTCCTTACAGATTCAGAATGAGCTACCTAGCTTTTAGCTCGACTACAATAGGTAAAAAAATTAAAGTGAAGCTCTACCCTATCATTTGTAAAAAAAACAAGTAGGTTTAATAATGATCACAGCGCTACAGGGATCGGTAATAAAAGCATAAAAAGGTTTACTTTCCAGGCTTTGGCCTCATTTCCACTACTATTAACCAGTCCAAGTAGCCGAGCGGTCTAAGGCGTTGTGTCTGTGCTGTATTTAGTACTTGGAAACTGGGAGATTATGGGTTCGAATCCCGACATCGGCAGTTTGTCAATTATAAAAATTTAAAAAAAAAAGGGGCGGTTAATTGACTAAACTGTGGGCATATGGACAAGAAAGAAGTAACCGGCTATGCTTGAGAAGGTTTTCTGCAGTTTCCTTCACGAACTCCAGATGAATATCGGCATAGTTCCTATTATAGTCGGCTGCAGCCGCATATCTTACCAATTCCTAGTCTACCCACAAATTCCTTCCACTCCACTCACATCCTAAGGCATCACAATGGACCTTACGGTCGAAGTGTAGCCCGTCCAGGGCAGCCTTTACAATCTACCTCATCTTAGGTTTCATATTGAACATGCCCTTTCATCTTCTGGCACAAAATACTCATAGAGCTTTAATGAGGTACCTAATCTTCGGCGAGGTAAAACAATTAAAGTAGAACTCTGACTGATTCGTAAAGAGGACGAGTAAGTTTAATAACGACCACAGAGCTGGAGTAAACGAACGAGATGAGATAGAGGAAGGAAGATGAGAAAGTGAATTCCCAACGGTAGACAAAGTCTAGAAAAACTTAGTTATCAGACATCGACTTCCCCTTCTACTACTACTAAGACTTGTCTCACATCAAATAGGGATTCAGAATCTTGGTCGGTGATTCCTTTAAGTCCTTGCAGGTTTGAGATATAACTTTGGAACACAAAACATTTTCAGATCATGACATTTTTTCTTATTTTTGGTTCCATCAAGTTTTCCAAAAAAGGACAGAGCCTATTTCTAACTATTATAGTGAAATTGAGAAAATGAGTATCATATTTATTTCTTAATTACGTAGGGCTACTAAAGCCAAACTATTTACCATAAATTATACTTACATCACTCTAAAGGTAAGTTTTTCCTTCAGAGTAAAGTTTCAACTTGTCTTGCAAACGTCATTAAGAAATTATAAAACATGTAAGCTCCTAAAATAACCACTGGGCGAGATTCTGAATGTCTTTTCCATGAGGAGCAACTCTCGTAGAGTTGCTCTACTTGAACCTTACTGAAATATTTTGCCTACCTGCTACTAGCTTTTAAATTACTAACGAATATGAAAATTTGCTATTCTGAACTTGTATGTATAATTATGAGCAAAAATTTGTTAACTTATTTCCAATATTAATCAATAAAACGATACCGAATTTCAGAATATGTAGTCATTATTAGTTTTGACTAATCAAACCTAGTATTGACACAGGCGTAATCTAAAATTTGGTGAAAGGCACTTTTAATCGGATAAATCTAATTCAAATAATGATAATAGAAAATTGGATACACTATCAACTCCAAAAGTGATGTTCATTTTTCATATGTTTGCAGTCAATTTGTGCCAAATCCGTTTGAAATTTCTATAACAACTTTCGTTCTAAACGATTTTTCAAAAACAAACACTTGTTTTGTATCGAAATTCGATAAAAACCAAGTGTAAAGTTTTGGAGTCAATAATGTTCAAGCAATGTGTACAATTTTTGTTCTAAATATTTTTTCAGCTTTTGATCGCTTTTCGCCGAATTATTACTTCTTCGGCACCTAAAATAAAATAATCCGAGAGCTAGACATCAAAACAAATTTTGTTTATTTTAATATAACATTTTTTTTTTATATAACCAATAGTTTAAACACAATTGGGTGTGGAACCGGTACGGGTTAGCTCATGCTACAAAATAGTGGGCATTTTATCTAATAATACAGTAGAAGTCCATTTATCCGGATTAATTGGAATCGGAGCCGATCCGGATAATAGGAAAGGTGATTTCTTAAAAAAAAAGAAGGCTGAATTTGTGCATACTGATGAAGAATAGAGTTTTTATTTTTCGCAAATAATCGATTTCAAACAATAGAATGAAATATGTGAGATACTTTTGGTATTTGAAAGGCAAAGTACGTTAATGGGTCCAATCGGACAATGGAAACGGGGGATTTAGAGTGGGTACACAAAATTTGATAATCGGATTTTTTTAATATTTCTATACTTTGTGTTTTCTTTTTTCTTTAAATCCCTCTTTTCCCTTGACCGATTCTACTAATTAACGAACTTGGCCGTTCAAATACTTAAAGCACAAATATGATTATATATTTTTATAATCATATTTGTTTTCATAGATCGCCTGATGAAGCAGAAATAAAATCTGCGAAACGTTGCGTAAAATAATAATTTGTTATTAATGTAATACATGATCCGATGTCCTCAGAACATCAAATTTAATTTTATCAATCACTGGATCGGAAAAAACTCCATACATTATTAACATTTATGTTTGCACATAAAGTCTTAGTCTCGGACCAAAAATTTTATTTTTTCCCCAAAGGGATCCGGATAATTGATGTTCTACTGTAATTTGAAAAATATTTCGGTTGAATCATTATTAATTATGGATTGACCCGTATGGTGTCTACATCAAATCGAATTCGTTTTTTGCTCGCAATTATACGACTGTAACAATGTTTTGTCAAATTTTATAAAAAATTGTATCTTTTTTAAACTTTAATAATAATAGAATAAAATTTATGTACAGAAATATAAACTTCCAAAGAAAACGTATTAATTAATTAATTATCATTAATCAGGTTCAAGAATAAATTGCATTTTTTCAGTTGATTCATATATTCAGTATTCAACTTCAGTATATATAGAAAGGTGTACGTTTACTTTCATCTTTTTTAAATACTTAAATATTTATACTATGATCAATAAATATATTAATTAATGGATATAAAGAAGAGAGATAATTATATATTCATGGACAATTATTTAGAAGAGTTTCGTTTGGGATCTGAATCAAATTTTATTAAGTATGAGTTTTGTATTAATGGGACAATGACAGCTATTAGCGAATTTCCTGAAAGGAAATAGATCTATTGGTCTCGTACTGGCTTCAAAATTTTGCAAAAATTTCTTCAAATGTCCATCGATCCTACCTAGTAAATGTCGAAAATCACCATCTGTAAAATTTATAAATATCTATGGACACACATATATATATATATATATATGTATATATATATATATATATATATATATATATATATATATATATATATCGTAAGTAATCATAAGTAATCGAGATGGGCTTGTTGGATTTGTTGGCACGAGAGGGTTCGTTTCAAACGCCCCTTTCCCCTGAGCCTGTTATCCCATAGCAAGATGCTCCGTAATTTACCAAATCAAAGAGTGGCTACGACAAGCTCATCTCGATTACTGGGACTTTGCGCAGGGCATGCAACAGGCCAAGTTATGCATAAGCACAGCTAGGCCATTCGACTGTGCTCGGTTGAAACTCAATAGAATACAATCAAGAAAGGTAGTGGGGCTCTTGAAAGGACAGTGTCGATTGAACTACCACCTTCATAACTTGGGGATCTCTGATGATCCCACTTGTAGGGCCTGTATGGAGGACGATGAAACCTCCATACATGCCATTTGCACCTGCAGAAACCTGCAGGGTGTTAGGCATAGAATGTTTTGGTCCAAAATCTTGGATCCATCAATCCTGGGAGCAATCTCAGAAGTTGTGGGTCTTCTGTGCGGCGTCTGACCTGAACAGAACCCTATAGCTTCATCTGCTCACAATAGCACCAGGAGGGCACAGATGACTCGACCCCTTGGTCTAGATGATAAGGACCCGTTTGCGGTACCCCTCTTTCTAATTATTATTATTATTAAAGTCAAGTGCTAGAGCTCCCAATACAAATCCAACGTGGTAGAACTTATAGTTTTTAGATTACCGCTATGTATGGGCAGAGGGTTAAAAAAAGAGATAAGTTTAAAAAAAGAGATAATTTGATGCATACACTTGCGCCATCTATCCGATGTGTACCATTGCCCCATTAAATAGTGTACCAGAAGTACGTAGAAATACCCATTTCCGTTCAATTTTCACATAAATTAGAAAATTTGTGACCAGCACTTTGTGTGTGTTTGAATAAGGACGGAATATTGAGATCCAACAACAATTTGATCCAAATCACCAAAACAATTGCAAGACAACAGACTTTTGTTATATGATTTAAACTAAGGTTGACGTAGGCATTGAATTATTATTTTTAAGGTTAGACGTTGATGACGTATTTAAATTATTATTATTATAATTAACTACTAATTGTTGTCCATATGCAGCACTATTCTGTAGTTGATGACTAGTTTTATCAACAGGCACTAATGGTGAACTTGTAGAATATACTTTCTTTAATGTTGCTTTATTTGAACTTTGATTCATTTCATTTGACGATTCATGATTCACTTCAACAATTGAATTCATCATACTTGATGGGGAAGTTGTCATGGTACGGTGGTTTTGAAGTCCATTAGGGCTGCAAATAATTAGAGTTAAAATTAGTTAAGGATGTACGAGCACTGAAGCTTCAAAAAGATTAAGGCTTTATTTTTGTTTACATGTAGTTGAAGTGCATATAAATGTATACAATAAAAAAAAAACTACGCAATTGAAAATAGAAATATTAATAAAGAGATTGATCCAATAAAATTCCGGTATGACGGGCCTAAAAAAAAGATATTTAAGAAAACAACTGAGATTTCAGATTTTTTTCTTAAATTTCTTTTTTTTAGACCGGGTATAACGGGCCTAAATTAAATTTTAACTTACGACAAAAAATAATAAATTGTGGACTTTTATGAAGGTACTATATAAGATTTTGAAGAATTTTATAAATGGACTATACATCAACGCTCTTACATCCTTAATTTATAATGTTTAGTAGCCAACGATTTAACTATCCAAAAAAATTGTTCCTCGTGATTGGTAATTATTTGTGCTACTATAGTAATTTTGAAGGCCCCCATACAGGATCAAGCAATTTGCGCAAAAGCGTGTTTGTGCAAATTTAGTTCATACACCTTCCAACAACTTGTACAAACTTCATTTCATTTTGTGCCGCTGTGATAGTAAAAAATTGGTTTTCTGAATCCGGTGACGTCATCAAAATAAAAATGATTGAAAATTTAAAAAATGATTAAATTCTAGTGAAAAATAGCGATGAAACAATCCCCGGAAAATGTCTAAGGCGAGAGCGGGCACATCCACCACTCCGGCCCACGAGCCTATCTACCAATGAGCGGATGTATTCATCACTCGGACTTAAAGAGTTAAAATACAAATAATTAAAAAGTAAAAACTTACCCATTATTATGATGAAACGGCTGGCATTTCATTGGTTGCAAAGGCTGATAAATTCCTTTATGATATACAACATTATTTACAGAATCCGTCGTGTCAAAACCATTTTCCACACTATTTTCCATTAATTTATCCTCATTTGTTCTATGAGTTTCATTATCGTTCGGCGTCATTTGATTATTATTATTGTTATTACGATTACGAAATTTTGTTGAATACTTATAAAAATCAGACATTTCAAATGGTTTTGTAACCTCACGATACGGTTTCCATTGTCCAGGTTGTATCACCGTACAATTCTTTGGCGATTGTAACAACGGGACTGTATTATTATTATTATTATTTGTAAATGTTGTAGCCGAAGGTGGTTCAACCGATAATTCTAATGAAGGTACTCGTGCAGGTGGTGTTGGAGGCGGCGGGTGCGGTGAAGGTGTTTTCGGAGACACCATTGATGATTTTGTTGGGGTTGTTAGTGGTGAATGATGATACGGAGAATGTGGGGGCAACATACTTTCCAGGCTTCCACTATGAAGTTGGGTGTTCGATGAAGATGATGCTCCAGAATTATCCAGCAATGGTGGGGCATCTAACGACGTTTCATACCATTTTTTCTGCTTATATTTTCGATTACCTGTTGCCATACGATCTCTATACGGTGGAATAATACTGGCTGAATCTACTTGAGAAGCTACATTTCCTAGAGAATGTGCTTGTAATACATGCCAATTTTCGCTTAATTTACTAGCTGTGTCCACAAATATGTCTTGTTGTAATCGAGAATGTTTACCCAAATCTGGTAAGGTTTTTATGTGAGCGGGATTTACGTGATGGCGATAAGTTTCGTCGGAATCGATGGTGGATGGGGCACTCCATTTATGTTGTAAAGGTCGTGTTTTTGATCGATCTAAACTACCGAATCGGGTCTCTCGTTGCCAATAGTTAGGCTCAACGGAACACCAAACCGTTTCCCCGGTATCTAGGCACATCCAATAGCCGCCAAGACCGGTGTCGTACTGTTGATGTGGAGCTAATTGCACTTGTTGAGGTCTTGGAGGATGTATTGCTGATGTGGTTCGTTCTAAGCGTTCGTGATGAATTATTCGTGGATTATGATCACCAGCGTTCATGCTGTGCGTCGAGTACAGCGTGTTCGAATTACTATGATGCAAAGAACGATTATGATCTTTATCCAAATCGATGGTGGCGGGTCGTGGTTTTTTCTTATACTTTGTCGGTTGATTCGTATTTGAAGTCGATGGGGGATTTAATGTGGGGTAATGTTGTTGGCGCGCCTGTAATTGAGGTGATTGCATCTGTGATTGGGGTGATTGTTGAGCCAATAGCTGTGGCGAATATTGTGGATGAATTTGTTGTTGTTGGGGCGATGAATTCGGTCGTTGGGTATTTGGTGATGGATATTTGTTTGGTTGAGGTTGTGGCTTTTGATCATTTCTTGCCGCCATTAAATATCCAAGGCGTTCATCTAATTCGGTTAATCGTTTTTGACTTTGTTGATAGACTAAACGATTTTTTCTTCTTGCAGCCTGTAAATAAGAAAACATAATGTAAAAAATCCTTCCTAAAAATCGGTCAAGTGAGTATCGAAACACGCATTATCTTAGGTTTCGTAGCCATGGAAAATATGTAAATTTGTAAAATCATATCTCCTGTATCTCTTACACGAAGTAAAACTTAAAACAATGTGCAAGGAACAAATCTTCATAAAATTCTGCTTAGGTAATTGAGAAAAACCCTTTATAATTACCTTGCTCGCAGCGCCATTATGTACTAAACCCAGCGCAGCCTCAGATATTCCCACTTGTACTTGTTTCTCCAATTCCAAGGCGGCAATCGATTCAACCTCATTTGTTTTTATTTTATTTATTAAATTCTGTGGATAAGCGTAGCCAGTGCCAACCATTCGGCGAAAGGGTGGTGGTGATTCGCCTGGTTCTAATGGAACTTCTGGTGGCATCGAACCGGTTAATTCGGCTTCTTGTATACATAATCGTCGGAGTTCTTCGTTTCGTGCAGCTAATTCTTCTTGTAAGGCTTGTTTTCTGGCTTGTAAAGTGGTCATACGACCACTTGATCCTTCTGAACATCGTTTCACGTTTACAGTATCCACTAAATTTGAGAAAATTATATGAATTAATTTTAATTAAATTTTGTATTCAAAAGATTTTTCAGGAACTAAACCCTAATTTAAGGATAACAATAGAGAACTTTCCTACTTATATCTTCCGCTATAAGTACCAGTGTCACATAGGCCTAGGTCTATATAGAAAAATATATATCACGTTTCGTTTTGGTCAGTTTTGCAAGTAGCGGTACCAGTTGGTAATAGTATCACTATTTAATCTAACAATTTAAGTACTTCTACTAGTACGGCTTTTATGACACGGTTACGGTTTGCGAAATGAACACCGAAATACTACGAAAATCATTCTTTGAATTTTAATGATGGATTCTGTTAGAACTCGGCGAGATAATAAAGTTGAATTGGACTAGATGAATGGTAATCTAACTTTTATATTTTCCTTTAGTTTTAAAACTAAACGTTTGCCGAATCTTGGAGACAATTTAGATGAAGGAGAAATTCATTTTTTAGAAGCACCCTTAGAGTTATCCCCCTCAATCAAATCCTTTTCGCCTAATGAAATCAAATCTGTCATATGGAAGGATCTTACTTTAAAAAAGGCGCCTGGGTTCGATCTTTAGACAGCTCGGATACGACGAGAGCTTCCAAAAAAAGATATTGTCATGATCTGTACTATCTTCAATTCCATCTTGCGCCTAAAATACTTTCCTCAAATCTGGAAAATCGCAGATTATCATAATACAAAAACCGGGAAAGCCAATAAACGAGGTGACGTCATACAGGCCCATAAGCTTGCTACCAATATTATCAAAAGTTTTCGAGAAATTATTCTTAAAGCCGTTACATTTCTTAGAAGAATCGATAAAACTTTTAAAACTTCGATAACTCGAAAAACAAGTAACATAGCGAAAATTATGTATCTTGTCGATTTTTATTATCGAAATTCAGCAATTCAAATTTATAGTTTAAAGGATTAATTCCACTTTTACGATTTTGATCCGGAGACTCCGATTATTTAGACTTATCTCCGCTCAAGAATTATCTGAATTTTAAGAGAAAACTATTTTTCTGGAAGAGTTTCACGTTTTACATATAATAATCATGAATTACACTTGAAAAAAAAAGATAAATTATCCAAATTATAAATTTTTCAAAACTGGAAATTTATAAAATCGATCTAAAAAAATTTCAGGCGACAACAATTCTAGTCGATATTCAATTTATCAATTTTATTTAGTTTTAATCTAGTCTAATTCTATCAAAATTAATCAGAATATATCGCCAAAAAAATGATAATAGTACCTGGACAACCAATCACATGAATAAAAATAAACTGTCTTACCACTGTTCTGTTTTCGTAGACCAAAATTATTTCTAAGCATTAGGAACTTTAACACAAAATGTAAAAAATCGAAGTACTTTCCCTTATCAGAGAAAACACCTTGATTCAAAAATTTTCAATGTGATTTCCTCACAAATTAAAGTATAAAATTTTCCAAGAAGACAATGAGATTAGCCCATAATTCAATTAGTCGGAATTCAATTAGTAAATTTTTAAATAAAATAATACAATTACGTACCCATTTATATAAAAAACCAAGCTTAAAATAAAAATCGATTCACTTGAAAATTAAAGCAATTCATTTATAAGAAATTTTGTAAATTTGTTGAGCACTTTTGGCATGTAAACACAACATTTGGAAATTTTTTAAATACACTAAACTCACTACACTAAACGGTGAATAATTAAAAAACAAATTTAAATGTTACGTTAATTAATAAAATTTCATGAAAATAAATGTATTTATGGTGTTTTTTTAAATTAAATAAAAATTATTTATTATGACGCCTATATTAATGACATTTTGGACAATTGTACATGGTTATATTTTTATCATTCAATTTTATATTTATAATCGAAAAATTCCCTAACATTTTCAAAGCATGTACAGTTATTTTAATACAAATTACTGTACTTACCACTTCATGAGGCCCGTATTCATAGTCCGGTCTTAAACGTTGGTTCACCTTAAGCATGATCATAAGGTAGTGTTTAGATTCATAGACGCAATTTTGAGGCAAGCTTGAAAGTTTGTTCTTAGTTAAGATATGTGTGGTTGGATAAATATTCGTGGTCATAGCTTAAGGCGATAATAAGAATTGAAAACTGTTGATGTATTCACAGTCAAATAAGACAATCTTATTATAGACCTTATCCTTACATTTAATTAAAAAAAGAGGATTTTCTTTAAGTCAGCATTTTAGTAGACTTAAGACAACCTTAAAAATTTTGACTAATTAATTCTAAAAATTTCATTAATATTGGTGGATTCCCTTTTAATATAAATTTGAAGTGCAGCCCCGCTTCGATGTGATCCGGCCAACTGGTACTAAGTTCTGCTAAAGAATACAGTTGGTTGTGCTAGTAATGGCACTAAATAGTCTAGTGGTCAGCATACGTACTAATAATTTTAGGTGACAAAAATCATACTTATACGCTTCTATGTGTATTGTATTCTTTGATTTTATATATACTTAGTGGGTGCGTTCCATGTGGACACTTACACGTTTTAAAGAGAGATTCTCGTTGAGTACTTCAGAACAATTATTAATATTTTTGGTTATACATGTTTCCTTTTTGAACCCTTTCTGTGCACAAATTCGGCCGGAACTCAGGCATGATGTGAAAACATATCCTACTAGCTGAAAAATCCGGCGTTACCCGGACTAAATTATTATAGGAAATTTATGTCATATAAATATTTTTTTTCTAAATTTTGACATTTTAAAACAACAATTTTTTAATTATTTATTAAACTCGACCTTGCGCACTTCCTTGCTCTAGATATTCACAAATAATTTATTTCCAAAATTTTGTGAAAGAAAATATTTCTATAGAAACTATAAACTATACTAACATTCTAGCCATTAGAATACGTTATAGTCATATGCAATGTTAAATTTCCATTTAAAACATGAATGCCAATGATTGCCAACTATCGCATAGCCGTTTGTTAACAAAAAACGCCGCATTGTTTAATCAGAAATTTCATTTCAGTCCCCGTATAAAATCTTGTATAGTCTCGCTATAGATGTTTCCACATCAAAAACAGGTGTAGTTAGTTCCATCTCTTAAAGGCGTCTAAACACGCAGCGTTAACTACCAATCATAAAAAGGAGGGACGTGGGGCCACCGAATCTCTTTCTATGAGTGGGGTAATTCCTCTCACAAAGAGACCACGACATATATATACTACCGAATTCATATCGAAGAAAAACCATATTCCTGTAATGTTTGTTTTGTTTATCGGGAAAATAAATAAATAAACAGTTATTGAATTTTTAGTAAATTGTTTTTATTTTAAATTAATCAATTGCACATTTCAATAGAAATTTTATTAGCCAGTAAAAAATTTTCTTACTCCAATATAGGGTCTAACAACTGAAACTCCGTAACCAGCCAATAAATATTGTGGAAAAAAATACTTTTTCCAAATTATAACAATAAGTTTTTTTGTATTAAATAAACGCTTTTATTTTTTAATCTTTATTATTTTTTGTTAATATTTGTTTAGTTTAAGGCACCCATTAAAATATATTTGTGTTACATTTTTATTTAATAGAACCATAGAGATAATATATATAGAGAAGGCAAGCCGAGTCAAAAGTTGTCCCTCAGATAGAAAGAGAATTGCGTAGGTAGAGCTATCTGTTTTTAATGATTAATATATAATCATTATTATATATCATAGGATAGAGAATATATTATCTCTATGTTATATATTAGTCATTTAGAAAGAGACAAGTACACCTCCGCCATGTTATCTCTCTTTCTATTGACAAGACAGACGTTTCCACTTACACGCGCGCCTATTATTTGTCTACTCTATACATATTATCTCTATGAATAAAACACATTTTTGAGCAAACATTTTTTAATTCTCAATTGAATTACTACCTAGTTTCAGTAGTAAATAAACAGATTGAATTCGTATTATCAACAATTTATATTGTTATTATTTGTTTTTTTTTTTTTTTTTAATATTTTTATTAAGAATACAATTTCAGTTTTATTCTGTTTATTTATTACCGAAACTAGTTTCAAACTTGCCACTAGACAGTGTATCGCTTATTTTCAATTGTGAATAGTGTCGGATTAATAAACAACTTTGATTCAGCAATTGATTCATTTTATTGAATCCAACAGACGGATTCATTTTTATCGAATCGAAATAATCTAGGGAATCGATTATTTTTGATAAATTGAACGGAAGGAGTTCTTCATACAAAAGTAAACAAAATAACTACAGGAATGATTCTTTATGGTTTAATAAATCAATTCTTGAATCAGGTTGTTAAGTTAATCAGTAATTTGTGTAATATTTTAGATCTGTTACGCCTGTGACCAGATGGATTAAAGCCATAGACTTCGTACAGCTCTTAGTAGTCAATTTCAGGGGCGGTACTGAATTTTCAGGGATGCTACTTAAAATACGAGATCTAAAATATATAAACCTCATAGTTATCGAGACATTTGGAAATAACAATATTTTATCTTCATATTTAAAGATGGCAGATCTGAAAATCAAGCATCCTCCTGTGAATTGATTGTTTTTGAGGCATTTACAAATCTTACGAAATTTATAGCTTTAATTCTCCAAGTCACAATCTTTTCGCTTACTGACCTAACTATAAGTCACATTCATAGAGTCCAATCAATGTATATGAAAAATTTTACGTTTCGAATTTTCCAATTTATAAAAAAATATTATTACAAATCCATGGAGAATTTTCTTGGAAATAATGGTCCAGATTATCAAAGAAAAATATACCTTTTTCGTCCAAAATAAGCTGCTTATTTAGAAAATAAGGAATTTTCATTTATTTTTTGATACCAAAAAAAGTTCATATATTGACTCAAGTTCCCTATTTTAGGACTTCTATCAAACATAATTATGCAGTACCCAAAGAACCGGTTATAAATTATTTGAAAACGGAATATCGTTTTCAAAACTCCAACGAATAATCCAACTTTTTTGGAATTGAATACCGTATGATAAATATATATATATATATATATATATATATATATATATATATATATATATATATATATATATATATATATATATATATATATATATATACATTTAGGCGAGTACAATGAAGCTTAAAAACTATCAGTTTTTTAGTACAGTACCGATTTTGCTGGTATTTTTTTATTACGGCTTGTTTGAGGCTTAAGAAGTTTCAGAAAATTTTCAAAGTTCATTGACTCGACCAAGTATTACATTTTTTTAAATAGTAAACAATAAACATATTTAATAAAAATTATTATAAAGTGCGAATTTGTATTGTAAATAAAATCTTCGGAAACCCTAATTTTGAACCAAATCCCGAGGGTTATCCAATATACTATAACTTATGTTTGCTTGTGTTTAGTCCATCTACCTTTTTAGGATACAATATTAAATGGGGGGAGATCCTGTCATCATTTTCAAATATCGAAACTATCCTACATAATTAATCCATCCATTGTTAGTATTGTTGCCTTTCGGTTATATTATACTAATGGAGGTGACTAACGTTTACTTATTTTTACATTTAAGTAATATGTCTGAATATTTGTAAGATTATTTTGACATCAATGTTTTGATATGAAAAATCTTACAAGGGATTAAATTCAAGACCTCTAGCATTCCAGACTGAGTGCTCTCCAACTGAACTATCTAAATACTATATATAAAGTAACATATAAGTAGCTCAGTTGGCAGAGCACTTTTCTGAAGTACCAGAGGTCCAATCTCTAGACAAGATGTGTAAGATTTTTTATATCAAAACATTGATGTCAAAATAAAGTTATAAATTTTCAGACATATTACTTAAATGTCAAATTAAACAAAAGTTAGTCACCTCTGTTAGTATTATATAACTGAAAGGCAACCATACTAACAATGGTTGAATAGACACAAAAAGTTAACAAAAACAGTTATTAAAATAGTTTCAATACAAAATAAATCGTAATAGTTCTCTTATTTTCGGATGTACATAGGAATCTCCCCCTTTCTTACAGTTACTCAAATAAAATACAAATTATAATACATATCATTTTTAACATAGTCCACATTTAAAAAAAATTAGAATTACATACATTCTTCGTCGATACATAAATTTATTCACCCATTTCTAACTTCAGTTTTGCTAAACTAACCCAGTTCTAATTTGCCTAATTATAATAGGCTGGTCGACACTTAGTAAATTTTATTTTATTAATGATGTATTAATACAATTTATTCCCTAAGAAACCGAAATATGTCGGTTTTTACAAATCAAAATACAAGGATTATTATTAAAATTGAATTTCAAAAATCATTTTTGCTATCTGTCGTTCACTATACGGCCATATTGTTTTAAGTTGTGACGTCACTGTCATGATAACCATCAAACTTCATTCTTGTTTTACATATATATAATGGATACTACACAAGGATACCGAACTCCACGTAAACAAATAATTGGCAAAAAAAGATATCAGTAGTGTCGCTTCTATGCCGGAAACTGTGGTGAGACTATAAGGCGCGAGTTTTAATTGAAAAACATTACGCATTTAGTATTATAAAAATTATTTGCAGCCAAAGTATTTTTTCAATAATATACTTTTTTAAATAAATGATAAGTAATTTCAATTTTTCAATAAGGAATTAGTTGAAACAAATTGCATACTTCAAAATAATCACTACGAAATAAAACTGGTTACTTGCTTACTTCATTCTTATTTATTATACTATATTCACTTCGGTATGGATTGTAGTACGGATGAACCAACTAGCGATGCTAGTGGCATAAAAAGTAAATATTACTATTAGCATTTCGTTGCCATATTTTGTCAATTCTACCGTTTGAGTTGGGTATCCTTGTGTAGTATCCATGATATATATGCTTAAATTATGTGATAAAACATCGATAATAGATTAATTAAATTAAATACTTATATGAAAAAATTAACTCGTCAACCAGGAATCGAACCTCGGGCCTCTGGATAACTAGTCCAGTGTGCTGCCTGTACACCAAAGACGATTGTGATGTGACAGCCAACTTTTTCATATTATTCTAATTTTTGTTTTATTTATTAGATAGTATTTACTTCTTTCTGAAGTGATTTGTTTATTAATATTTGTTTGTTTGTGTATACTTTCGTGTCCACATAACGTGTACAGGCAGCACACTGGACTAGTTATCCAGAGGCCCGAGGTTCGATTCCTGGTTGACGAGTTAATTTTTTCATATAAGTATTTAATTTAATTAATAAATTCAATGACAATGAAATTTGTCGGAGTATACGCTATAGTCTTCTACAGTTTGTCATACGTATTCGAAAAGAATTTGGACAAACAACGTTATGTGGACACGAAAGTATACACAAACAAACAAATATTAATAAACAAATCACTTCAGAAAGAAGTAAATACTATCTAATAAATAAAACAAAAATTAGAATAATATGAAAAAGTTGGCTGTCACATCACAATCGTCTTTGGTGTACAGGCAGCACACTGGACTAGTTATCCAGAGGCCCGAGGTTCGATTCCTGGTTGACGAGTTAATTTTTTCATATAAGTATTTAATTTAATTAATAAATTCAATGACAATGAAATTTGTCGGAGTATACGCTATAGTCTTCTACAGTTTGTCATACGTATTCGAAAAGAATTTGGACAAACAACGTTATGTGGACACGAAAGTATACACAAACAAACAAATATTAATCGATAATAGAATCAAATTCAAATGTATTGAACCTTATATGCGCGTAAGGGGAAAATATTTAAATGTAGAAGGGCAACTTATTTTAATCATATTTAAAATATTTAAATGTGCCTTACTTGGAGGAGAAATTTTATAGAGATTTCATCTCAGAATCTTATGAGCTAAACACGAATGTAAAATATTTCTCTGTAAACAAATATCAGACAATAACAGCACTATATCATGGTCATTCAATAATAAAAGACAAAATATTTATTATTAAAAATAAATTTTTCTCTCTATTAAAAGGACAGATAGTTTTTTTATCATGTAATTACAATGTTCTTTCTTATTTTCCATTTAAAATTTGTATATATTGCTACGCCTACTATAATAAAAATAATATTTAGATATAGAGTAATATCATATATTCATAAGTAAATTGAGATAAGTGACACTAAACAACTATTCGCGAATCCTAGTTGTCGTACTGTATATAACACCACGATACACTTGTTGATTATCACTGATCATAATTCAACACCTCTAACTAAAATGATAAATGGACTTAAAGTAGGAGAAGCATTAATACGTTTCATTCCCTTTATTTTGAAAATAGACTGATCCACTCAAACTGTGACAATATTCGAGGGTTCAATACAAATGAACATAGTTCTAATTGACGATAAGCCTTAAACCATCATGGCCGGGCAGCGTTTCAGCTTTTAAATGACTTTATAAAATGCATATTCGATTTTTGATCATTTATTAGCACATTACAAACAATATAAAATCCCTTTCAAAAAAGTGTCAACTAGGTATTGATACAATTGTCGTAAAATAACCGCAAAATTTTCTTATACAGAAAAGGAATCAGGTGAATCATTCAATAAGATTCAATTTTGTAGAAGACGATTGAGAATTAATTGTAAAGGTACGTTTTCATCGGTGCGGCTATCGCGTTGAGCGATAATCGTTGATTACCATTTTGCTCGAAGCGTCTACGATTTGTTGATTTATTACTAGTTTGTAGATGAAAGTTGTGTTTTAACTTTAAGTAGACATTAAAGGTTATTACTTTAGATTATATCTTTTAATTGAGGAGATGGATGGTAACGAAATACATCTCCAAAGTATGGGACGAAAAGAGCAAAAAAATACCGTCTGTTTGAGCTCAAAACTGAAGAGGGGCTGTATAAAAAATTGACCACAACGTATCTGGATAAGACAAGTGTTCTCCGAATTTATCCGTCTTTCTGTTGAGCAGTTTGACTTCGTGCTCAGATTAATCAAAGACGTAATCAATAAAAAATCATAAAACAGAAATCTGGTTTTCCAACTTTATTGGCCGTCTAAGTTCATATATGTTCCTTGACGCTTTGATCGTTACAAGCCACAGCTAGGCCATTCAACTGTGCTCGATTGAAACTCAATAGAACATAGCTGAGAAGGGTGGTGGGGCTCTTGACAGGACACTGTCGATTGAACTACCACCTGCATAACTTGGGGATCTCTGATGATCCCACATGTATGGAGTATGGAGGACGATGAAACCCCCATACATGCCATTTGCACCTGCAGAAATCTGCAGGGTGTCAGGCATAGAATGTTTGGGTGCGAAACCCTGGATACATCAATCCTGGGAGCAATCCCGACGGAGAAGCTGTGGGCTTTCTGTGCGGCGTCTGGCCTCAACAGAATCCAATAGCTCCGTCTGCTTAAAATAGCGCCTTTTACTCGGAGACGTCTCGCCTTCGAGTGGCAGGTTGTTCTCAAGGAGGGCACAGAGGACCCCTTGGTCTAGGTGCTAGGGACCCATTTGCGGCACCCCTCTTACGTATTATTGTTATTGATCGTTACAGGATGTATGTAACAGCTGCCACATTGAGGGGAACCACCACGTTTTCGAAAATGATGAACGTGGTCTTTTCATGACAAAAAACTTTGGCCATTGACGATTATTTCATTCTAAACGACATACGATCATCGTTTTGGACTCTGGGGGTAGGCTCTCGAAGCAAAACAGTATCAGAGGAAAAACTTAGAAATAGTGTTCAACGATAATCGTTGCACGATTATCGCAATAGTCGCACAGAAGAAAACGTACCTTAAGATTTGCATACAATAAATTATAGAAACAAATTTCAAATTTTTATTTAAATTTCCATTCGAAAATGTAATTAGTATTTGAAATTATATTCTAATGAGAAAACCTGATAATTTTCTTATAATCGATAACCTCACCCAATAACCCTGTTTTTATTGATTATAAGAGTGTTTTATTTGTTTTTATTTTCCATCAATTCGGAAAATTTGTAGAATATTTTTACAATATTCGAAATATTTATTCACAGGTATGCAAACCATTCGTGTTATTTTATTTCTAAATAATTGCTATTTTGGGGGATCAAAAACTAAAAAACATAAAAATCAAAATTTACGATAATTTTAACATTATGTAATACTCCTATATGGACAGTCCCTATAAATGGAAGCTGTTCCGACAAAGTGAGACAGATAGTGTCTCGTGCTCTCTATCCTCCGAGCGACCAATTCACTTCTGCGCATTTTAGAGAATTGCCAGGCATGCGCAACATAGACAATGTGTCTCGGAGGGGAGAGAGAATGAATATAGTCGGCACCGTAATGTTGGGATATTCTTTCCTATACCAACTGCCCATATAAGAGTATTACATATATGGATTTTAAAATAAATTTTGGAATTTTTTTTTCGAAATATATAAAAATTATACTACATGTGTATATTGTTTCGTAGAAACATAATCAAAAATTTGTCTGTTATTTTGATATTCTTCACGTAACGAAACACTACTCAAAATTAGGATTTTATGTAAATTAACCGAAAAAATACGTTGATTCAAAATTATTGTTGATAATACAGAGCAAAGTCCCATAAAGTAGTGGATGACCAAAATTTTTTTTTGGGTATCCTTTAAAATGGACGTCGGTGCTTATTTTTGACCGAAAATTCAATATATACGATCTATCGAGGATTTCTGCGGTGTCATGATCCAACGTGTAACCACTTGTTGTAATCCATTTACACTTAAAAATAGTGGCGGTCGAATAGATCTAGGTCAAGTGGGAGATTTCTCGATAAGTTTCGAGGAAAGGGGGTCTACACCACAGTACTCAATTCTGTAAATATTAGATAGATAGATAGATGGGGTCTGAAAAGTACTGCAACTTCGACCTTATGGTCTACTGTGCTCCCCCTTCTACTTCAGTTTGACGAGATTCGCTTCTCTCATATCTTGGCAATAGCCAGGAGCTTGCTGATCAGGTCTTCCTGAAGGTTAATATATTCAGGGCGAGATGTAACGAATATCTCGTATCTGCTGTAAGCTAGAGGTTCGCAGTTAAAGACCCCTGTCCAGGTAACAAGCCCGATACTATGGGCCCTCAACCAGTTCTTCGCTATTGAGAGTTAGAAGCATCGAGAGTTGTACCTTCTCGAATTGTTCCTGAGTCAGTTTGACCTCAGGATACCCCCTCAGTGCAATGCACATCTTTGTTGTTGAGGCAGTTTCGGCAAAGGTATTTATAGCCCTTGCCTGTTTCCCCCTACGTATTTTCGAGATCTGTTTCGGGCTTGAAGTCCCGCCTTCAAATCTCAACCTCTATTCCTGTGGGTTTTTCAGGAGTTGATTTCCTGAGTTTTTCGGAAAACCGAATAGATACAGCACAAATCAACTGTAGAATTTTAAAAAAAGTACCCCACTTTTGCTGTCAATTAGAATTTTGCTGGAGTGTTACGCTTTTGATTAATATCGAAGTTAGGATTTTTATGATACCACCGAAATTATTGAGAAATCACATATATTAAACATTTCTAAAAGTATGCCCAAAAGTTAACGATAATTCGAGATTTGATCCAATACTGACATTGTAGGATCGGAGACTTTATACAAAAGAAAATCGTTTATGTTAAGTGAAGAATACCATTTGAATATAAATAAAATTTTATGTACAATACAATTTAAAAAAAATAAACCTACATAATAAACAATCTTTGTAATTAAGATAACATTAGATATAAAAAAGATATATAAATATTTACTAATATCACATATCAAAGACAAAACAAGAAAAACCTAAACTCTTGCAAAAATTCTACACCCAAATATCTACAGAATGATTTACCAAAAATGAAACAAATTAAATCTTGTTTGAACAAGAGTGTCTCGTAATTCACATAAAAAAAATCATAAAATAGTCTAGTCAACAAGTTAAAAAACGTGTTAATTCTTACTACTGCGAATTAAAATCCGTGCGATAGCTCGTTGAACTCGTTATGACGTCTAGAAAAATGTACAAAAACAATTAAAAATTTCCTCCTCTTTAAGAATCTGTTTGTAAAATTGTTCTAGCACCAATAGTTTTTGAGTAATTTTCAAAAAAGTAGATCCCTTTTCTTTGGAATCTTTAATTGTTTATAACTTTTGCAATTGTTTATGTGCGAAATTTTTGCACATTTTTCTAGACGTCATAACAAGTTCAACGTCGAGTTCGTCGATCTATCGCACGTATTTTAACTCGCAGTAGCAAGAATGAACACATTTTTTAACTTGTTGACTAGACTAAAACATTATTTGAGGTTAAAATAACAGTAAAAATTTCAAAGTTCTGAAAACTGAAAATTCTGGACATGTCAAATTTGTATATTAATTTATTTTTCGTTTTCTCATTAGCAAAAATGAACATATTTACATAAATTTTATTTTCAAAAATTCGTGGTCTTTGGTTTTAACCTATTGAAGGTTAAAACCGAACTGCCGCCCAAAACTCGGATGCATTGGATTTGTACACGAAATGTTAATATACTCAGTATATAATATATACAGGGTATATTATATTCGGTATATAATATATACAGGGATGATATATTATATACAGACGGTATATAATATATCGCCGAAAAAATTTTTAGTATGGGTGTTCATACAATGATTTAATTAGTCCATTTTCACAAAGTTGTCCGTTCGTCCGTAAATACGATAACTCAAAAAAAAAAAATATAGCGAGCTGAAATTACGTATGCATGTTCTAGAGCTAAAAAGTAAGATCAGTTCGAATGAGCAAAATCGTAACTTATTTAGGCAAAATAGCCAAAACTGTTTATCTTTGGAACTGTAAGAGATAGAACAAAAATTTAAAAACAAAAAATGTTCCTTTTTAAAATTAATCAACTTTTGTTTAAAGCTTTTTCTCTCCATATCATGAGTTTACACAAAATATTAACGAATGACTAACAGTGACATGAAATCGACACTATTAATGAGGCCATGCGCCGATATATATATACACAAAACGTTCATGTAATTTTAAAAATATCAGGTTGAATTTAAAAAATTGAGTTATCATTGGGAAATTAGGATTGTCGTGATGCCTGAATAAAACCACCTATAAATTTATATCCAAATCGGATTTCACGTCCTTTTCTTTTTGGATTACAAATTTTGAAGGGGTGGGCATATTTTTTTTCTAAATTGATTACAAAGGTTTTGTAATACAAAAATAAACGAAAAATTTATTAGACAATATAAAAGAATTTGTTATGAAAATAGAAAAAAGGCCAAAAAAAATTATATTTTAGAACCGAATTGAAAATTATGTTACGCTGCACAGTTGCTAATTTGAGACATAATTTGTTATCATAACCGAAAAGATTTCATTTTTCGTGAATCATCCTGTATATTTTTGCAATAAACAAACAAAAAAAACGATTCAAAATAAATAATCTGAAAATATTTATTATCATGAAAAGAAAAACACCATTTTCTTGAGAAAAAAATTGAGATCATTATATTCCTGATACTTTTTTCAAAAATGTCGAAAAACTTGACCAAAAAAAAATTCTGTTTGTTATTGTTTTAAAAACGGAGGGAAAACATCATAGACTAAGAGCTGGCTACATAAAAGTGAACTGATCGAACATAGTCGTGATTTTTTCTCATAAGTTTACCATAATATCGTCAAAGCAAGAGCCGCATTTTGCAGAAGTCTCATTGGAGGCGGAGAGTAAAAAAATTATATAAAAATTTTTTCCGAAAGTTAATTTTTTTGATCATGTAGCCTCACTTTTAACTTCTGCAAATTTATGAAAAGTCTAATTATATCGAAAATTTGCAGTAAACAAATTTCCGGAACTATATCTTATTAGTTCAATTTCAACTCAAAGTTGAAACCACTTTACCGCTTCTGGGAGCGGTAGGCCTCAACCTACACTTCTGGGAACATTTTCTTTCACTTTCTATTTTCAAAATATTAATACTACACCAATTTTCAGAACTATATTCGATCGTTTGTTTTTGTTCAAAACTCTACACGATTGATACCCCCACCCACGACACACGACTGTATTGGATCAGTTCACTTTTATGTAGCCAGTTCTTAGACTATTAACCATATTATTTTTTTTTTGTAAAAAATCTTCTTTCTTAACTTATTAGAAAAATAAAAAAAACTTTAGATCGTATTTAATGTGTATATAGGATACAAAAGTATCTTTTATTGTAATTGATTTTGTATAGAATCATCAAATTAATTACGGTATGTAACAAAAAAATAAATATGGAGGAGCTAACATTCATTTAAACCTTGTATTGGCCAATTTTTCAGGAAGCATGGAGTAACGTTTAACCAAACTATCCAAGCTAACAGTGCATGACATAATGGAAAATACAGTATTATCCTTTTTCTGCCATAAATATTTATGTCAAAAGTATTTATTACTTTTTGGCGACGAGGGAAACATAAACTAATGCTTAGGTATAGTATCCATGCTAACAGTACCTGAATTATTGGATACTACCTACTCTATTATCCTTTTTTATGCCGTAAATATCTGAAAAGTATTTATTTTTTAGCCCACGATTCAAAGAACACAATGTGCTTTAGGAAAACATACTGTAATGCTTAGGTGATTCACGTTAACAGAACATGAATTATTGAATACTACATACTATATTATCCTTTTTTCTGCCGTAAATATGCGAAAAGTATTTATTTTTTAAGCCACGATTCAAAGGAAACAATGTGCTTTAGAAAAACATACTGTAATGCCTAGGTGATTCACGCTAACAGAATATGAATTATTGGATACTACATACTATATTACCCTTTTTTGTGCCGTAAATATCTGAAAATTATTTATTTTTTAGGCCACGATTCAAAGGAAACAATGTGCTTTAGGAAAACATACTGTAATGCTTAGGTAAAGTATTCATGCTTACAGAACATGAATTATTGGATACTACATAGCATACTATCTTTTTTTTAGCGTAAATATTTATGTCAAAAGTATGTATTTTTTGGTGGCGATTTAAAGGAAACAATGTGCTTTAGGAAAACGAACTACTTCATGCGAATAGTTCTGGAATTATTGGATAATACATATTATATTATCCTTTTTTCTGCTCTACATATTGTATGACAAAAGCAAACATGTGCTTTACAAAAATTTCACATTTATTGGAGTAACTATAACTAAAAAAATAAAATTGGAACAATCCTGCATCAATTTGAATATTTAAAAAAAGTTCGATATTAAAAATATTCAAAAAGTAAGATCACCGATTTTTCCAAATAACGAAATCAAAGGACTACTGACTGACTGGGGAGGATAAATCTCAGTACAAACGATTAGATCCTACAACCCCACCAGGCTACGATATTTAGAATGATCGACAATTTTTGATCACTGTAGCGACTTTTTAATATTTTTAATTTCGAATATTAAAACAAATAAAAAACAAATCATTAAAATCGAAGCAGGTTTGGCCAGTTTCGAGGTACTCCTAATACAAAACATGGCTTGAATGTTAGCTTCTTATATAATTATCAAAAACAAAATAAGGAAATTATAAAAAAAAAAAAAAAAAAAAACTGGTACATTTTGTAAAATTGATTTACCTATACAAAAGTTTACGACCTACGTGGTTTTCAAAAAAGTTTACGACCTACGTGGTGTGTGCTAGTCTCTGCTGTAATGCGTGATTTTTTTGATATCCTGGAGCATGGCGTGCTAAGCAAATAATTTGCTGTATTTTTTTGAATGTCATCTTCCATCGGCCGCCGCTTGGTGACCCATCGACCGTCCCAGGAAAGATGTGGTTCCAACTCTAAATGGCTAAATAGAAAACAAATATATTATGAAAGATCCATACAATCTTAAGGTTGTACGAGCAGAGTGACTTAAAGACACATAAAAGGAATATATATATATATATGATAGCAACAAGCCTACGTGACCTTGATGGTATGCAGTATGCAGGAATGAGTTCATAGGCAATTCGTCTGTTTTTGCGTCCTCAAAAACGTGTAGAGATCATAGTTATTATTTTCGCCACTAGCGGCAGTGCGAATCTACCCGTACGGAATTATTATTACATATTAAAATCAACGGTTATCACATCTTACAAATAAAAATTGTTTAATTTTATAAATGTGAAAAAAATGGGACGATGTTGTACAGTGAAAGCATAGATATACTCTTATAAATCTATGAGTGAAAGGTTGTTTAAGGTTAGAAATGCATGTCTGCATTTACGAAAGGAATATGGTCTGTAATTACCGGTTATGTCATCTTCTTTCTTTATCTAATATATGTCAGTTATTGTAAACATATATTTGTATATTATTATTATTAATTACAAAATAATCATTATGATTCTTCATCTTTTAATTTATTGCAGAGTATTAAGAATTCTCTATTATTAATATTTTTTTAATTATTACTTGATAATCGAAAACAATTTTTTATTATCTATAAAACTATGATTTCTTAAAAACTGAATGTGAAAGTGATTTCTTGGCGCCTACATTTAAACATTTAAATTCCGTACATCACTGACACCAGTGACCTCTACTGATAAAAGATAGTTACACCAATTCATGGACGTTTATTTAACATTACGTTCGATCACCTAATATATCTATTCTTCATGAGTTAGAGACAGAGAGTTGAAGAAGGTTGACGAACAGTGGTGTTAAGTTAACAGAATGAACAGAATACAATATGTGAATAATTATTTATCTATTTACCAGAATGCTACCAGAATTAATAAATTAATTATTCAAATTAAAACGTGTTATTTAAAATTGTTCCGAAAGCTCAACGATGAATAAATGTAAATGTATATATATATATATATATATATATCTTATTTCCTACAAAATTTTCGAAAATCCTGAAGGATCTTTAGTTATTTGAATTTAAAAGTCAATTTATTTTGAAAAATCTTATTTTAACCGTTTAAAAAAATTTACTTTTCAATGCAAAAAATTAAAAATCCTACAAGAATTTCGAAAAGTTTGTAAGAAATAATTTGATGGAAATACAACGTTCTACAAAAAAAGGTCCTATAGAATTTTGCGATAAATTTGATAGTTTCGCGGAAAAAGTAGAAAATTATTAAAATTTTCTGTAAATTCAACTTTGATCTTGAATGACTTTTGAAAGAGTAGATTTGTCAAAAAATGAGATATCTTTTTTGTAGAGCGTTCAACTTCCAACAAAAATATGGTCTGGTCTTATCAGGTCGTCAATCCGTGGGACAAGTTTTAAAATTACAAATTAGATACAGATTATATAAAGAGATTGCATAGAGTTTTGTTTCACAGCTGGACCATACGATTGCTTATCCATCACCGGCAGATAAACGGACAACCAGAAATGGAGTATTTAGAACATTTGATGAACATCTGTAGAAATTTGAGACTAAACTCTTAGAAACTTGGGACTTATAAAACTCTGAATAATTCTAGAATTGCTACGTTCGTTGTACGAGACTAGATCCTCGTCACTTCCCAAAACAATATCAAATTCAAAAAACATACCTCTGTTGAATCGGGGATATTTCGACGTTCATCTTCCAGTGGGTAGAGTGGTGTAACTTTGTATTGGGTGTTGAGTTCACGCATGTCACTTCGTTTTCACGTGAGTTGTTATTTGAAGAGATTTGTTCAACCTCGTCTCGTACCACCTGCGAATTGTTAATGTTTCTTAGTCTAGATACTTTGTTTTCCAAAATCCATGATTACTTGTAGATTAACTTCAAGTAGTCAATAAATGCTACATAATGACTTTTCTAAATCATTTCGCCCCCCCCTCCACATAATTAGCATCTGGAGTTATTCAGGGATGTATTAGGAATGTATTAGAATGTAAAATAGAAAATATACATTTGCAAAGGTTTACAAATGCCAAAATGAAAAATAACGAGAAATGAAATGAAAGGACGTGTTTTTTACCGACCAGCACCTGAAAAAAGTTGAGACCCCAAGAATGGTGCCAGTAACTGTGTTACATTCTACTCGAAACATCCTATATATAATATATAATATATGTAAAAGGTTCTCTATTAAAAATAAACTACTTTGTTTGAAATTTCTTAAACTGTATGGGTTTTCCACTATTTTAGCAATTTATTTGAAACAGAAAGTCACAAATGTATGAGCTGAAATTGTGGGAAAACCATTCAGCTTACCAAGAAAAGTTTCAAACAAATTTACGGTTTCAGAGATAGATTTACTACTGTTTTGGAGTTGATTCAACATAGTTAATGACACTTTGAATTTTTGAGTTCCTTAGGATTTCAGGTATGACAGGTTAGAGTTCCCACTTTTACCTCAGATTCCCCCATTTTGGTTGAACCGAAAGATAGGTATCTCATTTTGCCTGAAATATCATTTACCTCGTTACAGTTCGGACAGATCGCAATGTCACCCAACCTCATGAGACAGATGTCTTTTGAGTCTGACTTCCCAACCCGAAGGTTCATCTCTTTCCGGTTTTTGCAAATGAGGCAGGTTGACCTTGCGGCATTGTATCCAGCTATCATTTGTTTGGTTTGTCTACAACTTGCTGTAACTTTCCTTTTCCTATTCATAGAATTATCCACCCATTCGTTAAGGGCAGAGGTAGTTTGTCTCCTAATTAATCCTAGATATGGTTCCGGTCCCAGACATGGGAGTGCGTCTCCTTTACAGGCAGAAGTACTAAAGTGGCAATCGTCTCTAAAGGATGATAACATTTTAGACTAAAAGAGAATTTGGCTCCTGTTTTACATTTATATCTTTGATCTAGTAAGTTAATAATTTGACCATATCCTGTCCCCTCAACATGATCTTAGACAGCTTTTATTTTCTATTTGTGTTAATTCAGTGATGACTCTGTATGGGTGAGTTAGTGATAAATATTTAAAAAATATAAAAAAATGTTTACTTACAACTCTTACTTGACACGACGATACACTTCGTTCTGAAAGCAATTTTTGTATTCTTTCGTGATTCATTAATTCGTCAACGGTTGGCCGTTCTTCGTAATTACTTGACATCATTTTTTTAATTATTTCCATTAGGTCGTGTGGTATTTCTGTAAAAAAAAAGATTATACAAAATTTTATAATTTACACAATTCCATGAAGGGTAGCTTTAGTTATGCACAGAAAAACTTACTTTCTGTACACAATTCTGGAAAAGTATTGTTCCTCAGCTGTTGCCAAAGTATTCCATTTGTCGGTAGTAATAAATCACATGCTAATTCTAACATAGCAATACCCAGACTGAAGATGTCTGCCGCTTTCGTGAATTTTCCACTTAGTAGTTCTGGCGCTAAATACTTTTGGTCGCCTTCCAAAGTGTCACTTTTGATCTAGAAATGATATTAAATTTATCAATTATTCAACAAAACTAAGAGGGGATCTACATTTTCATTCTGCCACCTGACGTGCTAAGAGAGCAAGTGTGTTTCTCGGACACACTTACTAACATGTCAACAGTGTTGTCAAATTGGAAGATTTTTCCCTAATTTAGTGGATTTAGAAATATTACAATCCCAAGAATAAATCACCTAGATTTTATATTAGGAATTCTTGAATCTACTTAATTTAGGGAAATATTTCCCAATCTGGCAGCAATTACTAAGCAAAATGGTGTCACAATCTACTACCAAGGAATTAGTTGTTCTGAACACGACCAATCACTGAAATTCGGAGGTTTTGGGAACTTTAGCATTTAGAGATGCTCTCCGGTGGGTAAATTATAAACTAGAGCTAGTAGATCGATGTTTTCTGCTCCAACCCCCGTGACATACTCTTCGGCCTACAAGTTTTAGTTATCTTTTAGTCTAAAACGCTCTCATTGACCGTGACGTAGCCGCACTTCCATGTCAGGGACCGGAACCATATCTAGACTGTCCTATGTATAGTATATTGAGAAAACCGACTTTTCGAAGAACCAAGATTCTTTTTCGATACAAAATTTCGCATAAATTGGAAGAGTTTGATATTTCTTGGGGTCAGAAGTTTAAACAAAATTACAAAAATCATACTGAATATCGATGTCATTTCTTAAATAACACTTACTTTATTAACGTCTGAAACCAAACCAAAATCTGCCAGTTTATATGTTTCGTCTGCGCACATAAGTATATTTTCCAGCTTAACATCTAAATGAATTAGATTGTTGTCATGTAAGTTTTTAAGCGCCTAAAAATAAAAAAATATTGTATTAGTGCGATTCTTAAGGATGTACGAGCACTGAAGCTTCAAAAAGATTAAGGCTTGATTTTTTGTTTACATGTAGATGAAGTGCATATAAATCAATTATAAAAGTTTCAGGGGGGATTACGGAGGTCTTGAATTAATTATTTAATATTAAAGTTCGAGTTTTAATGTGCTCTTATGAAGAACTCATATTTTCACACATATTTTGATAATTTTCACTTGGAATAAAATAAGACGAATAAAAAAAAAATTACGCAGTAGAAAATAGAAATATTAATAAAGAGATGGATCTAATAAAATTCCAATATGACGAGCCTAAAAAAATATATTTAAGAAAACAACTAAGATTTCGGGTAAATTTTATTTCTGTCGACGGCAGCTTAATTACCCGATATCTCAGGTTTTTTTCTTAAATATCTTTTTTGTTAGGCCCGATATGACGGGCCTAAATTAAATTTTAATTAACGACAAAAAATAATAAACATTACTGTGGACTTTTATGAATGTACTATATAAGATTTTGAAGAATTTTATAAATGGACTATACATCAGTGCTCGTACATCCTTAACTAGAAACACAGTCCAGAAGTTTGAAAGAAGGCAAGAAACTTAGTATTTAATAGTTGTGAGCTAAAAATATGACCATAAATTTTGTTTCTTTCTCTTCGTTTTAGAAATAAGAAAACATATTGTGAAGAAAACCGATTTCATTTATAATCTCATCTCTACAGAGATCCTTTAAAATAAAAATAGAAAACGTACTGCATAGAAAAGAAAAATTGAAATTTATGAACAATTGATTTTTTCACTTTAAAGTTACATTTTCTTTGAGATCGTGGAACGATAATCGTTGAGCACAATGTCTATGCATTCCCTATGGAGCTGTTTTGCTTCGAGGAACTGCCATCAGAGTCATTAACGGCGATCGAACGTTTTGTTTTTTGTTGTGAGAAGACGCTTTGTCAAGGACAATATATTAACTGAGACTATCAATAAAGTTGGAAAAACAAATTTATGTGGTATGGTTCTGCATGTACAGATTTTTGTTATGATTTTTTGTATATATCGTTTTTGATTAAACCTAGTCCGAAGTCAAACTGGTCAACAGAAACATGGAAAAATTAGGAGAACTGCTGTCTTCACACAGATGGGTTGTGGACAATTATTGATACAGTTCCTCTTAGTTTTTGAGCTCAAACAGAGGGTGATTTTTATGTTCTTTTCATCTTTTACGTATGGAGAAGTCTTTCATCGTCTTCCATTTATCCGTTTAACCAACAATGGTTGAACGATCATAGAGATAGTAGCACCGAGGGAAACGTAAATTTTTTCACAGTTTCAGACCTTTTTTTAAATAGAATTATAAATTTTCTTACTAATAACATGTCAGCCAAGATGTTCCATAATGTATCAACGGATATGTTGTGGTTTTTCGACGCGTAATGTTCCAATGAAGTGTCACATAGCTCCATTTGCAGGTACAAAAAGTTGTCTTCTACCCAAGCTGAATGTAGTGCCACACAGTTAGGATGTTTCGGTATTGATTCATGTTTTCGCACTTCATCCAATTTTGTTTTTCGATCAGTGTTGTTATGAAACGGTGATTTCGATTTTTTCACCGCGTATAATTGTTGATCTTCTTTAGACCTCACGCGAAACACAACACCAAATGATCCCTCCCCGATTAAATTAATGTCGTAAAAACATTGTTCTAAGTACGACTTCTCGTTGGAGGAATCATAAATTATGCTTAAATCTAATTTAGACTTTATTAAGGAAAAATCATACAATTATTGAAATATTTAATAGTTTTTCAAGATTTAAAAAGTTTCGATCGAATATTTCGAAAATAGACTTCAAATCTACAAACAAAAATAGGGATTTCCATTTAAAATTTCAAAATTTAAACCAACCCAACTCCGTCAGAGGAAATAATTTTAACACCATTAATGCCCATTTTTCGAGATATTAGATAGTATTAACCTATAAAAACATCCAGCTTAAAAGTAAAAGAGTAAGATCCCTTAATTTTGCTTCATATATATATATATATATATATATATATATATATAGGATAATTCGACAGAATGTCCCTATAAAGAATGAGGTACCTAGCCTTCGAATGTCCGTGTTGTACCGCGCCCCCAGCCCATCACCTCGAAAGCTTTCGATAAATATCCTACCTAGCATCGACTTGATACGCCACATTCTCAACTCTCAGCAAATCTTATGGGTAAGATTTCCACATATGAAGAGTTTCAGATGTCCTATAATGCCCCAAAATAAATAAAAAACAGTTCGTTTCAAAACTTTTTGATAAAACTATACCCACCAGTTTTTCGAAAAAATATTTCCAGGAATGGAATTGGATATTCGACTAATATTTTTACTGCAATCTTTGCATAAGTAGCTGATATTCAATTTCAAAATATACCCCAATTCCTCGATCAATTATTTGTATAAATTACGTATTTCGACTACAAATTAGTCATCATAAGCATGAATTATGTAATCATAACTATCTACGGGATGTAGAAGATAGTCACCTTAGAATTCAAGAATGATAATCCCTATACTATACCATAGCAGGCTATGATATAGTGAAATTTTCGGTTTTTCACACATATTTGGACATTATTCATCACCTAAAACTCTATCTTATGTCTATAAATAAAAGAAATCTTACCCATTAAGAAAATATATCACGTATTTCAACCACGAATCTTTTTTTCGGTACCGAAATGTAAATGTAAAAAGGATACTGCCGTTTGAGTTGTCTCGGAATGAAATACTTATGGCCTTGTTAGACTCACTGCAGTGATGTAAACATTTTTTACATTTTTTAATGGGTGATTTTGGAGCCTGGCTGGCCTTTAATGGCAACCCAGCCTCAAGGCATGCCTAAAACAATTTTACAAGATATGACTTAAAATTTCACTAAGATTTCGTATAAAATTTTACCTTTTTTGTTAGATGCGCAGGTATTTTTTCGTTAAACTGAGGCTTTGGAACACAAGACATCGTACAAAAGAGTTTAAAATTGAATTGTAGATGAAAATATTGCAGAATTATAAATATTGACCACACTTAACAAGATTTCTTAGTGAAAAAGATGTTTTTCATATAGATTTCGCCTATCAACAGTTTTAACCATAGCAACTACATATTTACAATTACAACTACATATTTACAATTTTTGTTATTTTTATTAAAATAATAATAAATAACAATTAAAATAACAATTTACTTGGTTGTCACTTGGCAACATTTGGCAACAAAACATACAAGCCTTTCATTTTTTCAGTATTGCCACCTGGTATCATTATGTTGTACTAAACTTGTGAAATTGACATATTTTTACTAGGGTTGACAACCACATTTTGAAATAGTGTTTCATTGTAGAAATACTTTTATTTATTGTTGCTCTAGCATGAGATATATTTTTATAAATGAGGTAGTATGCAGTCTTATCTTGAAGCATTTAAAATATTTCCAACTGTGTTCAATGCGTTCAATTTCAAAGTAAAAGTTTTATTTTGAATATCTTCATTTATTTTGAATATTGGTCCCGTTCAACAACTAAGTCAGTCAGTTTACACAACGCTAGTTCGTTACCATTTACGCACATAACCTACTTCTTAACGTAACCTACACAGATACGTTAAGAAATGATCTATCTGTTGTGGGCTCATACAATGTAAACGCATTATTAATCTTGAAGTTATTAGCGATTGAAATCTGACGGTATTTTGTAACACAAAAATATTCGACCGAACACCAGTGAAACGAAAGAATATACGTTTTCACGTTAAAAGATTCCAATGTTGCAATCGACTATACATAATTTTCAATTTATACAATTTCAATTTTTTATGAATTTGTAAACATTCCTCACCAAATGAGAACGTGTGGCAATCCTAGTACTTGTTTGAAAAACATAAATTGAACACGTGGTAACTGATGGTAACCTTTTTTTCTTAAATATTTTTTTAATAAAAAAAATTAATGAAAATGATTTTCTACAACTTACTTAGCTGGAAAATCAGAACGCAAGACTTTAAGAGCATTTTATTTTCGATAAAAATCTTCGTTTAGATTTGTGCATGACCATATTAGGACAAATTATTATCGTTTTCAATAGAGGAAGTATATTGTAATATTTATTTATATGATTCGAATTTCTAATAAGTTGAAATCAACCACAATTTACTGTTAATTTTGTTCACTGCTTGTCTGTAGATAAAATATATTTTATATTCATTGGATTTCATACAACAGAGTTCAGTGAAAATACACCAAAAGGATCAAACTTCGAAAAACATGAGAATTTTAGGATTGTAAATCAAATGTTTTAATTTACAATCTAACAATTTTATTTACGTATGTTTTAAATATGTTTCTTTTTAAAATATTTCAAAAACAATGCTGTTCATGGTAAAAATGATCATTAACAAAATGAAAGTAGTACAATCAATTTTGAATGGTGTCAAATATTTTTTACTGAAGTTAATTACTTGTGGAGATATAGATGGGATAAATTTTAATGCAAAATTGAATTTATTTTCGAATGTGTATATCTGCAACGTAGTCAAATATCGACTTCAAAAATTATTACATTTATCTGCCTCAGAGCATAATGCTCCAAAATCTAAACGATAACTTGAAGAGAAATCATTGCATGGAAAATTTGTGGGTCAATAAAAAAAGGAAATAGAAAAAGGGGTAATCTTTTATTTCATCGGTCGTATCCCGAGTTGGTCGGGTTTGCGTGTATTTGGACCCCGCAATAAAAGACTTCGTGTGAATGTTTGGTGTGGCATAACCTCGCGCAAGTTTTATGGACCATATTTCTTCGAAAGTGGGCTCACTACCATCAATAGGGCTCGCTACAGAACAATGCTTCAGGACTTCCACTTTTCACTTGTGCGAGCTGATTATTTAAACCATGAAAACAATTTCAGCAAGATGTACCTCGGGTCCACGTTTAGGATACATGTTTATATCGATGTATAACCATATAAACGAACTATCACGATGGTATTTGCGGCATTAAACGCAGAATAAATCAACGTTTTTTTTTTTAAAAAAAAAGTAAATCAAAAGTGGCGAACTAATAAAAATTATTGGTTTTTTCCGAAAGACTGAGAAGTTTCTTAGAATATGACTTTGAATATTTTTATACCTAGTATATAATATAAACTGGAGTGTATTAAATTTATTCCGGATTTTGTAACGGTTGAAAATATTGAGACAGATAGTGTGTCTCACTTTTTGGAACATATTACACTTATAGGGACTGTCCATATAGGAGTACACATATGACATATTCTCGTGTAGCTCCTAATCTACTTATCATATTTTGACAATTGAGGTGTCTTAGCTTCGTATTAAAGTTCTGCGTGTCATAATGATATTTGACGTCATATTAAATCCAATATGGCGGATATGACTTGCAAAATGCTCTACGAACAAAAATTTCACTAATTACCAAATGAATGGTTTTAATTCACAGATTCTTAATACTATACTAAAAAGTCTTGAATAAAAAAGTTTAGAAAACTAAAACCCGACTACGAAAAAAGCACGTAACAAGTTTGAAAAGCCTTGTAAATATTTCTCGTAGTAGAAGGTCAAATTGCGATGCACAAATCAAAGCAGTAACAATTTCTGGCCTTCGACTACGAGAAATATTTACAAGACTCTTCAAACTTGTTTCGTGCTTTTTTCGTAGTCGGGTTTTAGTTTTTTAAACTTTTTGATTACACCTCAATTTTTGTAATTATAGGATTATAGATTTAACCAATTGTTAAAATGTAGCCTGGCTAAAGCCGCCATCTTGTAATATGACATCATGAGTAACTTTACCAATAGTAATTTTTTGAAGATTGGAAACGACGGGTAGTTCAACTAATAAAGAATAAAACAATGCTGGTATTATTTAATATCTATATTTTTGATTTGAATTGTAAATTTATAAATATCGGCATTGACTGCACCTTTTTCAATATTTTGTTCAATTTTTTTTTTGTTTTTTTTAGTTTTTTGAATACAATTTACATATTTATCTGAAAACATTAACATTTAAAAATTTTACAATAATAATAATATTCATAATACTGTTTTCCTTAAATTTTTTTCACTTTGTAATTTTTCTTTGTAGACTAGAAGAGTTGGCATATCAGTTCTGAAAATTCGTTCGAGAAGAATTTTTTTAAAACTTTTCTTCGATTCCCGGGACTATACTAACTATTGACAGACGGCATTGTAGTGGGGGGATTGGAAGGGTCGTGAAAGAGGGTTTCCCAATGTTCGTTTCTACAAAAACCGCTTGAATAATGCCTCAAAGCGATCCTGATTAGATTCGATTAGATTCCAATCAGAACAAGTCTTATAAATAGCTTTTGTACCGCGACCAAATTGATCTATTGCTTATCAGGTTTTTCTGTCACTCCGTCATAAAAAATCCGAATGAAATTAACGTGGAATGATAGGGGAATATGCTTAGTTTCATAATATATAGGTGGCCCTTATCCTATCTTGTGCAAATTACCGTGGTGAAGATAGGACACATATTTCCCTATCATTAATGCCATGTTAATTTCATTCAGATGTTTTCATTTCAGACGGAGTGAAAGCTCTATATTTTCGACTATATTTAGCTTAATTATAGTAATTTGCACAGGATTTACTTAGGACGACCGAGCAACAAAGATTATGTATACTTATTAGCTTACTGCTGATATTGAGGTTGTTCGATTAGGAAGGCCATGTTACCATGGGCTCTCAGACTGATAAGTGTCCGACATCTTAATTCTGGAGGAAACAGATTTTCGGGAGTAAATTTAATCAAATTCGTGTATTTGCATGACATTAGGCCTAAATACTTTCGTAAATATGAATTTATTTTCTTCAAAATAACCAAAAAAATCCGTTAAAATTCCAGGATTCTAGAAAACGTTTGGGAATCCCTGCTTTAAGGTATACCGTGTTTTAGATACGTTTAGAATGATCAAATAAACTGGGACGCAACTTACAATTGACCCGAAGACGAAGAAAAATGTTCCCCATTTTCACTATTGAATAAACAATACCATGGAACCTGTTTAAGTTGATCTATAGCAACCTATTGGGAACTTTCAAGCTCTCTGGTGGGTAAATTATGAACTAGAGCCAATTAGATGATGTTTCCTGCTTTTGGTGAATATCACAGTAACTACTGCCATTAGGTTGAAATATTAAACACCGTCTCCTACCAGAGATTCCAAATACAATCAGACACTTATGTAAAAAATTCTTCTCGATAATTTTCGAAACACTTTGCCTTCTAGCCGACTTATATATTTTCATATAAGTTGATTTTAGGTACTATGATAAAAGAGTTCAACTTATATGAAATTAACAATAGACATAATATGTTCAACTTAAGATGACATATAAAATTTTTGTTTTGTTTCAATAAACATTCTTAATAACAATCATAAAATTTTCTATTTTGTATTTTGAAAAAATAATTTAATAAAACTAATACTACGGTCATTATTTATTTATTGACCGTACAAAATAAAAATTGCCTGGTCCCTGAAACAAACTACAGAAAAATGAAGCACCATATTTTTTTATTGGAAAATTTTTTTTGTCTCGTTTAATAAGAAATTCTTCTTTTTGTACAAAACACAAATAAAAAAGCGTTTTCGTATATAAATTTTGAGACCCTATTTACTTTTGGAAATTGGTTTTTTTTATACCTAATATTACATTATAAAAATTTAGCAAACCATTCTCAATAATGGGATTCGGACCCTGTTTTGATATTTAAGTCTAAAAAAAGCAACATAAAATTTGTTTTCTCTTAAATCTATGAATTTTTAATTTGTCTAATAGGTACAATATGGAATTTAGGCCCAATTTTTTTTTTCAAACTATTTGGTTTTGATTTGTTTTTTCTTTTGGCACATATATATTTGAGCGATTTTCTTCACTCTGTATTAAGGGCATGGACGTAACTATTTAAGGGTTAAAATGGACATAAACTCCTTTGATCGTCGATCGCAAAATATTTTGAATATTGACTAAATCACGCGATACTTGGTTCTCTGATATTTTCTGCTTGATTAGCTGTTTGGTCCTTGGGTACAAAGGATTGTTTATATAGGGTGGCGCATTAGTAACGTTATGATTTATTAGTGAAAGTGATTTAGTTTGGTCCTTGGGTACAAAGAAGGATTGTTTATATATGATGGCGCATAAGTAACGATATGATTTATTAGTGAAAGTGATTTAGTTTGGTCCTTGGGTACAAAGAAGGATTGTTTATATATGATGGCGCATAAGTAACGATATGATTTATTAGTGAAAGTGATTTAGTTTGGTCCTTGGGTACAAAGAAGGATTGTTTATATATGATGGCGCATAAGTAACGATATGATTTATTAGTGAAAGTGATTTAAATCATAACGTTACTTATGCGCCACCCTAAAGAATGCATATATCTTTCTTTCTCTACGGATTTAATGCTAGCAAAGTGTTAAGATGAATGAAATAGGTCAAGAGCAGTGGCGTTGCGAGTCTTACTTATTCGAGTGGGTCAGTATTAGGCTCGATGAATTTTTAATTAATTTTCAAAATTTTAATTAATTTTTTAAGAGCATTTGGTAGAATTTCTAATTCTGATTTTAATAACTCGCAAGTTACATTTTGACCCAGCCAAATAATACTTTTACCTCCTAAAAAATACGTTTTCCAATGGAACTTTCTTCATTTTGGCACTTTGAAAGTTATTGGCAGAACGAAATTGTGATTGCCAATAAATTATTCAATGTCGAAGGTAGCGAAAATCAGTTTTTTCTCAAATATCTCGTAAACTATTGGTGTTACATTTACAGAGGAAAGTTTGGCGTTTTTAAAGGAACAAAATGTGTGTCCAATACATTCAGGTTTATGTCGATCCTTAAGATTAAAATGTGCCAATATATGGGAGAATCGAATCTCGAAGGAGGAGTACAATAGACCATAAGGTCGAAGTGGAATACTGTTTAGATCCCAAGATGTATCTATCAATCTGTCCAAGAATAAATTTATTGAGAAGTAAGATTACAAACAGTTTGTTGAAGGGCAAAGGTCGTAAAAATTAGTTTTTCTCGAATAGAGATCATTATCAAATTTACTCCTTAGTTAATTTTGCACAAAAAAATATAATGAAAAATTTACGCAGGATCAATAGTTTTTGAGATATACGGCTGAAAAAAGTTGATCGTAACGATGCATTAAACTATTAAACTGAGTTTTAAAAGGAATAAAATGCGCAGTCAAATATTCTATTGTAATCTTACGGGTCGACATAAACTGTGTTTTGAATCGTAGTATAATAAAGAGACTGAGTAGGCCAGTAGAATTTAGATGGGCTTCGGCCCACCTTCTGCCGACGCTCCTGGTCAAGAGCGAATCAGGTTTCCGTAATCATAGCTCCGTACCAGAACTTTATCAACAAGTTGGTCTTATTAGAAAGATTGATCTACTAAGTTAACACGAAAATTTATTTGAACAATTATGAGATTGACAAAAAAGCGGTAGTTGGACTGAAACGGCCCTGGATCGATTTTTCTCTCCATAAATTAATATAACCATTGGCATAGGAATATAAAGACCGAAGGTAAAGTTTCTTTTCAGGCGAGACCAGTGGTTATGCAGCGAAAATTCTTAAGAGTGAGGGAAGTCGCTCAGATAGTGATTAGGGCTGTTTACACACGGAGTTTTTCCGCCACAGTTTTGATGTGGACGCTCCAGCCCTGTGTGTAAACGCTGGACGCCGAGATGCCAGGAATGTGGAATTGGAGCGACGTGGCAGGAGTGGAGGCTTGCACCGTCATGTACACGCACACGCTCCCATCTAGGCGGAAACTCCACGCGCCGCTCCAAAACCTTTGTATATTGTATTTACACGGAGGGTTTTGGCGTGTCCAAACTCACGCTCCCAGCGCGCGGTCCGGAAAATAAAATGGGTGACACATTAAATGGGTGAAAAATGATATATTTCATTCTATATTGCGACAAAACTTTGCGAATCCTAGAGTTTATCGTGTCGCTGATTACGAATGCAACATTTTCGAAAACTCCCGAACGGGTATTAAAGGCTGATAAGAAATTTGGTATCCGATTTTGGATACTTCAAAATAATATTCAGACTATTGTACTGAAAACAAGTGACCTGTGATTTAGTCTTGAACACGGCGACAGTAATATATGGCCACAAAAGTATCGCTCACTTTTCAAAATGTTTTAGAGTTGATTTGTATTTTATTGAATTGGTTTTTGGGAAAATGTTTCGAATAAAAGTTGTCGGTATATTTATAATGAACAACTTTTATTCGAATCATTTTTTCGAAACTCAAATGAATGAGGCACAAACATGGCTACTGTTGTGGCCATGAATACAAAGTGCAATACATCGATAAAATTTTGTTTTACAAAGGAGGGTCCCTGGAAAATAACCCTAGTTACGCTCATGTACGGCAATAAAATTATGAAAAATTTTTTAAAAAGTGGGTAACAATTACTATAAATTTTTCTATATATGTACAGGATGTCTGAAATTCATTCAGGAAAACTATACCACGGTGTAGAGCTGCAAAAAATAAACAAATAAGTTTAATAAAGTGTTTCGATTTGACGCTTAGTTTTTGAGATATAATTAATTAAACATTAATAAATTCAACCAATCACATTTGCATTTTTGAATTTTTGCGGGCGTTGCTACACTTATTGAGAACTTTGATTGTCGCTACTCTAACATGCTCTACTGTGACCGCCCTACTCCACTCCTGTGGCCCCACCTCCTGACACTATGTGATTGGTGGTGGAGTAAGGCGGCCACAGTAGAGCATGCTAGAGTAGCGACAATCAGAGTTCTCAATAAGTGTAGCGACACCCGCAAAAATTCAAAAATGCAAATGTGATTGGTTGAATTTTATAATGTTTAATTAATTATATCTCAAAACCTAAGCGTCAAATCGGAAAACTTTATTATACTTTTTTGTTTTTTTGCAGCTTTACACCGTGGTATATTTTTCCTCAATGAATTCCAGAACACCCTGTATATTTGTATATATATATAAATTTTTGCCATTCACTGTAAACATTTTTTTAGGCATTATGGGTATGAAAATTTGGCACACGTTTTTTCACTACAAATTTTTCTTTTGGATATACATTGTACATAAAATTTTTCAGTTTTTTTTGTTGTTTTTTTTTGTAAAAAACAGGATATGACGACAGATCAAATGGAAGATGGTCTTTTTCATGAATTGGGATATTCAGGGTTTTAATGGTGGAAATGGGGAAAGGAAATGGTGCACTACTATGAAAAAATAGAATTATATAACTATGTTTCTTATTTTCGAGAATTCAAGAGTGGCTCACTTGCGGACATCTCTTCGACATTGTTATAAAATCGGACAGTGGGTGTAGCAATACCACTATCCCGTTTTTGAGCTTTGGCCCCTGTACCAATACCACGAGCCAATGCTGTTGTCTTTGGAATGCTCACTAATTTTGTTTCAATCTTTTTCGGCTCTTTGATTTCTGGTGTAGCCTCGGTAACTTTGTTATTTTCAATTTTTGATTTTTCACCGATTAGCCAATATGTGACCATTTTACCTTTACCTTTCATTTCGACTTCGCCACGTCGCTCCAATATGAACGTTCCGAATGTGTCTAAAATATCTTTGGTGGCTTGACTTACGTGAATTCGCAGGGCTTCGCCGTTCGATTCCATACGAGATGCTGTATTCACTGTATCGCCGAATAAGCAATACCTTGGCATTTTTAAACCAACTACTCCAGCTACGCATGGACCGGTGTGCATACCAATGCGTAATTTTAGTTGTTCGTTGGCGCGATGTGGGATAACAAATTTGTGGACTGCAGATAAAAGTGCTAGGGACATTAGGGCGATTTCTTTAGCATGACGATTGCCGTTGCGTTCAGGTAAACCAGATGCGACCATATATGCGTCTCCAATTGTTTCAACCTGTTTTAGATAACAAAATTGTAATTAGTATCTGAATTGAAATTGAAACCTAATCAATGTTTTATATTTGACTAACTGCGAAAACCTTCAAAAATGCATAAATTTAGAAAATTGATCAATTTTAATCAGAAAGAGACCAGTGGTGTCTTATTCGACCATGATTGTCCCAAAACACTCGAGTGTTCAGGTTGCTCCAACATTTTGGGACACGTTGTGCTTAATAAAGTTCAGAATGACCTATTTAAACATTTTCGATCAAAAATGAAACTTTTTGGATGTTTGATTCAATAACTGGGGTATTTTGTACTAAAGTTCAGAATGACCCATTTAAACATTTTTGATCAAAAATGAAACTTTTTGGGTGTTTGATTCAATAACTGGGGTATTTTGTATTTTTATTTCCACAAAAGTAGCGTTTTTTTTTATAAATTTTATGGTTGATTTGTGCCTTATTCATTCGGTTTTTGGGAAAAGGTTTCAAATAAAAGTTGCTCGTATATATTTAATGAATAACTTTTATTCGAAGCATTTTTTCGTAAACCGAATGAATAAGGTACAAATCAATTAGAAAATTTCGAAAAATGAGCGCTACTTTTGTGACCGTGTGTACTATCAAGTACAAAAATGGCGTTCCTGTTTAAAAATCGAATCGGTTTTATCAAATATTTTATTGAATATTTAGAATACAAGTTATTTAGTATTTTGATATCGAACAATTTTTGATTCAAAATTGATTCGATACAAATCGACTGCGAATATTAAAAAAAAAACGCTACTTCTCGCAGCAACAGAAAGTACATTTTTCAGGATAAAATGGTTCTTTTTTCAGGGCTTTTTGATAAAAACTAAGAATTTACCTTGTAAACGTCGTAATTTTCGACAATCGCATCGAAACATGTGTATAAGTTATTAAGTAAATTAACAACTTGTAACGGTGTACTTTCCGCCGATAACGAAGTGAAACCCACAATATCACTGAAATAAATTGTGACTTGGTCGAATGTTTCGGCGATTACTGGTAATCCTTTAATTAATTGATTGGCCACAGATCTAACAAATAAAAAATTGCATTTAATATTAATTAAGTCCAAAAAGGAATATCCGAATATCCGCAACATCCCTGTTACATACAACAAATTTTACCTAAATTGTGCCTAAACTATTTGTTGTATGAAAAAATGTTTCATACATATGTTGTTTATTTTTATTAGATAAACATTTTTTATTATATTTTAAGATTTTCTCGATCTCGCATCATTTAAAAGTTAGGCTTTTAGCGTAGTCGCATCACATTATTTGCATGTAATGCACATGTTTTCATAGCCTTATAACCTTCCTCAATAAACGGGCTATATAACGCAAAAATTTTTAAAATCGGGCTGACAGCTCCTTAAATTATACATATATATATATATATATATATATATATATATATACCGTGTGTGTTGGACAGCTTTTCCTATAGGGAATCAATGTTAAAAATTATTTACTATAATAACTATACACAATGCTTAATAAAGATATAAAAATAGTGGGGGTACTCTGTGGTGTATGGGATTTGTTGTGTACATAATGCTGGCTGCTGTCTAAAGTCGTCAGTACTACATAAACATCTAATTAGAGTGGGTTAAATATATTCAATATTGTCTTCTTAAGCTTAGCCATTACTTCTAACAATTGAAAATTATTTTTTGAATATCCTTTATTATTTGTATGTGGAATGTTTGAAAATAAATGATAGAATTCTATTAACGGTATAACATAAAACAACAATCCACACAAATTCAAAGAAAAATAAAACCCCAAAAAAATAAAAAATAAAAATAGAATTCTGACAAAAAAAAAAGTTAAATCAACGGTTCGAATATTCCTAATTTATTTGCTAAACAATATCCGAGTCGATTGTAGAAATCTAGCCGAATTTTCTAGCACTTCAGGAGAAATACGCACAATTGCCAAAAATTCTTTGCCTTTATTGTTGCAAATTTTCAGGCCTATTCTGCGAATAGATCTTTGTTTTGAGAAAACCCCATTAAAAAAGTCGTTAGGAGATAAATCTGGCGATCTGGCTAGCTATTTGAAGGAAAATCACTCATAAGACGTTCCTGGAAAGTTTGTTCCAGGAACAGCCTTACTATCATAGCATTGTGTGCAGGGCAACCATCTTGTTGGAACCATACAGATTCCAGGTCTAAATTAGGAAGAGCTCTCACAGTTGGCAAATTATTATTTCGTAACAAACTTAAATATTTTTGAGAATCTAAAGATCCGACAATAAAGAATGGTCCTATAATATGGCCATCCAGTATTCCAGTCCAGACATTCCGTTTCAGTATGTATGTGTATGTATGGTTTTATAGTAAATATTTTATTTATTTATTTAACATTGATTCTCTATTAGAAATGCTTTTGAAAACGGTCTATATATATATATATAAATTTTACAGATGGTGATTTTCGATATCTACTAGGTAGGATCGATGGACATTTGAAGAAATTTTGCAAGATTTTGAAGTCGGTACGAGACCAATAGCTATATTTTCTTTCAGGAAATTGGCTAATATTAAACAAATACTTATCGTTAAAAAAATACTTAGACTCAATCACCAATTTAGAAAACCAAATAATTAATCTGCTGACAAACCTTACAATTATTAACAAACTGAATGACATATACTATTATGTTTGGAAAACATTAAAAATGAGAAGCTTCATTCAGTATGAATAAATATTACGAAAATTATTGTTCTGTTGCTTTTTCAATTTTAAAAAAATAAATAAAATATGAAAAAATAAACAAATATATATACAAAAACTATACCAGACCTGATACTATTAATAGCTTAGTTATAAAATTAGTGTTAATAAACTTTGTAAAAACACCTGTAGCCACCCCTGTAAAGCTTAATTGCAAGTACAGAATTTATTTATTATTATTATTAATTTAATAAATTGGAAAACTTGTTCATACTTTGGCAAAACCAATATATTCGATTAATTTAGTGAATTGGAAAACTTGTTCATACCTTGGCAAAACCTGATGTAACAAATCCTCGCATCTACGTTTCTCATCTAAATAATCTTTTGTACGTTCTTCGACCAACGATTCTAAATTATTAGCGTATTGTTCCATTCGGGATAACAAATTATCCAGAATATTTCCACTTTCATAATCTCTGAAAATATGGATAAAAATTAAAAAAAAAAAAAAATCACAAAAATGAATTCATATAAAATAATACTTGTTTAATTCTCGAATTGTAGTTTTTAATGTATGGAAGTCAGGTCGATCCGCCGGATCTTCGGACCAACATTTTTTCATTAAATTTGCCACTTCTTCTTTGCACACATCGATAGTGGGCCGTAATGGAATGGGTGAATGTCCTTTTGCCACAGTATCCACAATTTCTACATATAAAAAAAAAAACCACAATTGATGGAAACAAAATTGGCGGTTATTTTAAGGGAGCTTACTCATATATTTGAACCGATCCTCCAAAACCGTATTACAATGTTCACAATTTAAGGTACAATGTGGTCGTCGTACTTCCAACAATGGACTCACTACACGTCGCGGCGGTTGTGGAGAATCTCCATCCGTTGGATACCCGTCAGCGGATGGTATTTTTAACGACATTGCCATACAATTTTTCAATGAAATTTTTTTTTGCACTTTAAAATTTGTTCATGATTTGTGGGGAAAATGTTTTACCGATTCAAAAAAATATTTTTCGGCAAATTTTTTCAATTGAACATATTTTTATAAACAATTTGATTAATCACAAAATTTTCTTTGCTATCATACGAACGTGTTTCGAAAATTCATCATTTTCCCAAGGGGGTAATAAAAACGGTTTAGTTTAATGAAAAATCGGTAAAGTTATCGGTATTAATATAATTGAAAATATAAAAATGTGTTTCGAACAAAAAAAAACCGTTAAGGAAAAATTCGAGACCACTTGAATTGAATTATTCGAACTGTCATTAAATCAACTAAAACACGTTTATTTTATACAGCGATAAACAGCCCATCCGAATATATTGACAGAACTTTTCACATTGAAAATTCTATTTTCATTTTAATGTATACGATAAAGATTATCCCGACATCGATACTCGGTAATATTCGTTAGATTATTTTGTGTGCGGTTCCTGGAATCGGGAGAGAAAAGCGCAAGCGGAGAAGCGCATATATACGAATACATACTGTCTACTCCGAAAAGGAAAATCATGTTTCCCGACTTGACGCCTACTTGGGGGTATGTTCTATTGTGTAATACTCAACATATATATCTACATACTATAGTATACACGTAATAACCATACAAGATCATACATGTTTATATTGTTTTATTATTGAATGTTCTCTGTACAATGTGCAAGTGAAAATAACTAACTAAACTGCGTTTAATTACAGTAAATACACGGTATATACACGGTTTATGACAAAAAAGTTTCCAACAAAAGTTGTTTATTTAAGGATGTTCCAGAAACTTTGACCGTTTAGAACGCGAGATAATTAATAACGAAGTAATCATTCTCTCTCATTCCCTCTCATTCAAAGCATGTAAAACTTCATGCTCCCCCAACTATTATCTGTTGTATTACAAAAAATACTCGACATAATTAAAAAAAAAAACTAGGATAGTAAAGATAAATATTTATTATATAAATTTAAAAAAAAAATCGTGTTTTACTGTTTTTTTTTCGAAATATAAAACTTTAAAATTATTATTATTTTTCAAAATTACATTATTTTGTATATATGAAGAGTGAATTTGTCTATGTGTTGTATATATGTGTTTATGTATTTGTTCTATAACAAAATCAAACCGGTTTTTTGTCCTGATTATATAATACAGTGCTGGAGCGTGCTTAAAAAACAAGGAACATTTTTTGTTTTTAAATGTTTTTTCTCGAGTCGAAATTGAGTGCATTATTAGAGTGCTTCAAATTATCATTTCATAATAAAATTGAACACTTTAAAATATGTAATAATATACTTTGGGTCATTAATAGGTCATTGAAAATGCGCAAAATGGCTTTTTCGCATGTTCGGTGACGTATTTATGACCTATTACGTTTTTGCGTCTTTATTCATAACCTATATTATAAACAGATCAACGATTTTATGACGTTATATCTTCATTTCATGATTTATATGCTCTATTCTTGAACAAAAAAAGTTATATTCAAGAAATAACAAACGAAATGATGATTTGCAGGCTTTAATGGTGTTTTAAATTTCGACTCGGGTTAGCTTATTCCTTTGGCAAAATGTCGCAAAAATTTATTCAAAAGTCTATCGATCCTACCTAGTAGATGTCGAAAATGATCATCCGTGAAATTTATATATATATATATATATATATATATACATAAATATATATATATATATATATATATATATATATATATATATATATATATATATATATATATATATATATCATTAATATATATATATCATTAACATTATGTATATACATAAATATATATATATATTTCACGGATGATCATTTTTGACATCTACTAGGTAGGATCGATAGACTTTTGAATAAATTTTTGCGACATTTTGCCAGAGGAATAAGCTAACCCGAGTTGAAATTTAAAACACCATTAATATTTTATATTAATATTTTATATTAATATTTTATATCGCTCTGATAAATAAACAAATATCAAATTCCAATACATATTTTTGTAGGCAACTAAAAGCTCTGCAAAAAGGTATCTTTTTTAGCGTTTAAAAGATAATCGCAACGAAAGTTAGATTGATATTTTCATAGGTAGTTATTAAAAAGAGGTTAAAATCTGTATGACTTTAACTTTGGTTGCGATTATCTTTTAAACACTTACACTTATCGATTGAACAAAAGAGAACATTTTTGTAAATCAGTTAAGGAAATATGTATAGCTCATTGTCTAGTGCTTACCAATCAGCGAGTTATAAAGTTTAGAACCAAAAAAATTTTTTTTTAATTCTTCAAACTTTAACCTCCAATATCTTGTGGGTTAATGAATAAAATGTACAAGACCTTTTTTTCTATAATCTAGAGCGTTGAATTTCCTATATAAATACGTATCACTTTCTTTTTAAAGATAACAAAATAGTGTGTTGCAAAATTTAAATGAAAAGCATTTATTTTAATAAATTCATCAAAATTTGACCTCCAGTATCATTTGAATAGTTGAGTCAATGAAAAAAGTGTCAGAGACCATTTTTGTAGAACTTTTAATGCCCTACAAAAATATATAATGGGATTTTCTATTTGTTTTTTTTTTTTCAGTGCGATATAAACTATTTCTCTTATGCCTGAAGTGAAAATGGAACTGTGTTTGAGGAGGATCTTAATATTAAGAGCTCATATTTGAAGAGGCCTCGTTTGAGCAACCAATTTTTTTATATACCAATAAATGCAAAACATTTAGATTAATATCTTATTTAAAAATTGACAAATTCTAATGAAAAGTGGATTTACGAGTGAATTACCTTAATCGACTATAAGATCAATATTTTCAACTTTTACAAAGTCGGGACTAAATTTAATATACCCTGTTTATATATATATATATATATATATATATATATATATACATATATACATGTATATATATATATATATATATATATATATATACATACATATATACATATACATATATATATATATATATATCTATATATATCTATATATATATATATATATATATATATATATATATATATATATATATATATATATATATATGTATATATATATATATATTTATATAAATATACATATATATATATATATTTTACCCTTTATATATAATTATATATTATATATACATTGATACTGGGTATAAAAATTGAGTTTTTAAGTCAATTTTAATCATAATATTGTATTTGTATGAGTAAAAACTGACATATGTCGGTTCCTTAGGGAATAAACTGTATATAAATAAATCATTTTTATACCCAGTATATATAATATGCACAAGGGTATTTAAACTTAAGACCCGATAAATGACTTAATTAGTCTTATTAGCCTTATTAAGAATATTAAATTGACCTTCCATATTAATTTCCATAAATTTTCGATTTAATAGCATGTTTTATAAATAAAAAGGTCAGTTAAGTTAAAGTAAGCTTTGTACACTCCCGTGCAATAAAATTGAACCAACCTGAAATGTTAATTTTCTTACATTTCATAAAACTCCTCACTTTTGTACCTCTCTGTATATTATTTATTTATAAACAAAGATAAGTAGTATATTTTTTTAAAGTGAAAAAAGAAATGGAAGTTTTATATTTTTGATTTATGTAAACAAGTCAGTGATAGAGTAAGAACATGTAATGGAAATACATGTTAAGTGTTATATCTCCCTTTTACGTATAAAAATAAAATAAAATGTTGTATCTGTTGCCAGTTGCCAGACTTTCAATTGTATTGAACGGGAGTGTAAATTCCATGCAAACAAAAACAGTTTCTTAGTTCTTTTAGCCAATTTAGTTCTTTCTGTTACCAAAGATTTCGTAGACACCAAATTCGGGGGACCGGAACGAAAGAGAAATGAAAATATTTAAAAATATATTGATAATTTTTTGTTTTAATGCAATTTGTATTTTTAATAGATCTAACAAGGTCTAGATTAGCCTATTTTCGGCTGAATTGTTGTGCGAAGTACCTACATAAATATTAAAGAAGGTAATATTTATTTTAATGATTATTTAGTGAATTATATTGATATATTTGATATGACCTTTGATTTGACAAAGTTTTTTAATGGGTCTTATTGAGAGACGCGGTTTCTAATAAGACCCCAAAATCGAGGTTTTTAAAATAATCATTTTTTCATGGGAACCAAAATTGTGATGATTTTTCTCAAACATCGGATACATAAGTAATCAATTTTTACCAAATTTTTATTTATTTATGTTAATAACGCAATTTTACGTTTTTATATAGTCATTTTACAAAAAGGAGGCCTTATTAAGTACCAGTACCTTGAACAAGTTTTGTTTGAAACTGTTTTCTCGTAAATACTCAGTATATACCGGGTATGTAAACAATTAACTCAGTTAGTTGTTATTTTCAATTGTTTAAATAATATTGGCTATGTGTAGTATCAACCAGTGCTGGATTTACGTATTAGGCTAAGTTGGCTCTAGCCTACAGGCCCCCACCAGTTTGGGGCCCCCATCATTCAATTTATTTTAAAAAATATGTAAATTTGAATAATCAGTGTGTATAAATTGTTTTTTTTTTTATAAACTAGCGTCTATTTATTTCCATTGTTAGTATGGTTGCCTTTCGGTTATATTATACCAACAGAAGCGACTAGCGTTTACTTACTTTGACATTTAAGTAATATGTCTGAACATTGATACCATTTTTTGACATCAAATGCTTGATATGATCGTGGGTTCGTACTTTGAAATAATGTGTAGTTTTAAAGATATAGGTCATGATTGAAACTAAAGACCACAAATTGCAAGAAAATCATTGATGTGATAGCGACAATTTTTCTGTATATTCTGTATAAAATATTCCTGACCGAGTGAGTGTTAATTGTTATTAAAACTACTTGATTGTTTTTCTCGTCGTGAGCGACAGTGCCTGGACAGTGTATTTACTTTTAAGGTTGTCATAGTACCCTTAACGCAAGCCTTATTGACAAAAAATAATTAAAAAATTGTGTAGATATCTGTTTTTAAAATAATTTACAAAGAGGAAGGGACGCAGTTTGGATGCGTGCCCTGGGCGCCGATTTACGTCGCTACACCCCTGCCTAAGGGCTCCCACAACGTAAATCCGGCACTGGCATCAACTAGCCTATTATGCCGGTGATATTTCAACGGGTCTCGGTTAGTATGTATGTATGTACATATACCTCTTATTTTAATTGAAACTTTATTCATCAAGTGTAGTAGATACGGTTTTAGTTGTAATCGATTACGTAATAAACAATTTTTCATAACCATAATCTCCTGCGCTTGTTGATTATCCCTTAATTGAATTCATTATTATAAGTAGTATGTTTTTGTGATTGTCTACTCAATTGCGTACAAAGTTTTTTTTTGCTTTTTTTTTACTCAATTTGCATTTTTATTTATAATATGACATCGTTTGATATGCATGATGACGTTATTGCAAACAATTTGTTAAGATTACATTATAAAGGATCCGAAGATTCGTATGTTCTACGGAAAAAGTACGTGATATCAACGTCAGAGGATCAGACCATCGTATGTTTTATTTTAGTAACTATTGCATATTTTACTTGGCAAGCTAACATATATCGTGTGATAATAAAAATAATTACGCAGGAGCTGCGTCAACTTAGCGAATTTCCTTGTAATACATAAATCACTCTCTAGCGGTCACAATTTTTATCTGATCAGAATGTCGTATCTGATATGATTTTGGTATTTGCAAGGCCAATTTTATTAATAAATGGCATAGGTCAAGGGGAAAGGGGGGGCATAGAGAAAAAAAGGGGAAAGAGGCTATTTGGCGCTTTTGGTATTTGAAAGATTAACTTCGTTAATGGATAAAATCAGACATGGGGAAAGAGGGTTTTAGAGGCAAAGTGGAACGCAAAATTTATATATATACTTATATATATATATATATATATATATATATATATATATATATATATATATATATATACATATATATATATATACATATATATATATATATATATATATATTAAATTTTACAGATAGTGATTTTCGACATCTACTAGGTAAGAACGATGGACATTTGAAGAAAGTTTTGCGAAATTTTGACATCGATCCCAGACTAATAGCTCTATTCCCTTAAAGAGAAAATTCGCTAAAAATTTGTTTTTTGCCATCGTCGAAAACGCTAGAAGTTGGAATGAAATCAACTTCTTCGTTTGACGCCAATCGTTAATTCGAATTGATTTATTGTAAACTCGCTATTTTCGCCCAGATTGTCATCCACGTAGAAACTGTAACTCGAGTACATGCATCGATGCTCGGGCATCAAATCAGTTTACGTAAATCAGTTTACGTTTAGGTAAGATGAATCAATCCTCATTGACAGAGATCAATAATATTATTCGTAATATCATTCATTAATTCAGTTATGCTTTTTGGCATCGTTTCTACAATATCTATTAATACTAGAATGATCTAGATGAACAAGATTATCACATATAGTTACAAAAATCACTTTTACATGTTCTGACTCCGTACTTTTTGAACTGCAAAATCATGAGTAATTTCATCGCAATCTATCGAACTTAAAATTTCCGACTCTATAGTTAACAACGCCAAAGAATTCAAACGAATCCACCCAATGGTTGATCTGAATAGTAGGAGCGGTGAGTTAGGGGATGAAACTTTCAGAAAAGATAGTAACAATAGTGACTTCCATCATTGTCTAGACTCTAGACTGTCTTCCGAGAACCTGATCTGACAGGTGGTTGCCACCTCATCCCCAAATCATTTACCACGCATTACATTTTTTCTATAATAATTTCTAAAATAACGAGAAAAACACATCAATACTTTATATATATATATATATATATATATATATATATATATATATATTTTATATATATATAAAATATAATATATATATATATATATTATATTTTTTATGTCTATAATAGATAATGTAACTAAAACTATAGATGGGCCCCGTTTTTTACGGTGCCCGCTTGGAGTATAAATAATTTACGATGCGCTTTAAACAAGAAAACGATCTTTCACCACTGCAGTTTTTGAGTGCCATGCAGAAATACATTCTGCAATGTCAAACACTGTATCAAGATCATATTCTTTCAAAAAAGTATACTCTTTCAAATGAAAAACCTTTGTTTTATTACCCAGCTAGCGATATATCTAGTGTAACGATCAAAATTTTGTGGACCCTGAACATTTGCCGCCCTAGGCAACTGTTTACCTTGCCTACCCGGTAAATCCGCCACTGCTTAAGTATTCATTAAACCATATTAAGTGAGTCTTATATGTATTAATTGTTCACATTGTTGTTTTCCATAAGCCACGTAATTTTACGGAGGAGAGGGGTATGGACATGGGGGGAAGGATGGATTTACTTTCTTCCATTTTTGGTAACATTGATTATATCTAAGAAAAATTAAATAACTGATAATGTAACTGACGTGGTTTAAAGCCTGACGAAAAGTGATTGATATTTAAAAAGTTACATGGTAGTGAGAAGGGGGTTAAAAAAAGTACGTGATTCAAAAACTACGCAAGCGCGTTACATGGTTTATGGGTACCCTAAAAAACTTCTCCAAGAAACAATTAATTTATTGGCTAAAGCCTGAATCAAATCTGTTCAGTACTTGTTGAGATAGCGCTTTCAAGAAGACAGTCGTGGCAGTTTGACTTGATTTTATACTAATTTTATTATTAAAACATTTTCTTTAATACGCAAAAATTTCAGTTTTTCTGATTTTTCGTTTGTTTGTGCCCTAAGACTTACATTTCTACCAAATTTCAAGTTTCTAGCTCGTCTGGAAGTGCTATATGACGCACTATAGATTGCAATTTGGAATACTTGGACACGACTTGGTACGACTTGGACATTGGCGGTGCACTACCGAACACTCAAATGTGTATGAGAGTATTCAATATGGTAGTAGAAGCTTGATATCTAAAACTCTGACCATCTTCTATCCAAATCAGCGTCTCTAAACATATTTAATTGAATTTACAGTTCTTCGGTGTACACAAAAGTGGTATATTCCATTTTTATTTATATAAGAATCCTTCTTCACAGTTTGAATAGTTCAAAGAATTCTCTATTTTCTCTTAGACTTATCTTTTCTTGTGTGGCCAGTTAAATTACCAACCAGTAGGTATAGGTACTTAAGCCTTGGACCTGCGAGACAGGCTATATTAATGATTTCCTTATCCTATCATCGAATATGGTTGGAATTTGCTACTTTGGAGGTTTGTTTGCTGATTATTGCTTTCTATAAGGGTCGTAAGTATTTTTCGATTTCGATAGTTTCTTTGACAAATTAATTTTCATAAAAATAGTTCCTACTTTTTAACCTGACTTCAAAAAGGAGGATGGTTCTCAATTCGTCTGTATTTTTTTTGTATACAAAAAGAGTTTCTCGAAATAATTATGTACATGTTATCTAACAGAAACTGACTTTCATGTTTAACTCTTTTTTTCAGCTTTAATTTAGAAATTTTTTCCTTTGTAGTTTTATATGTTAAAATATCCTGTTCAAATTCCTGGAACAGATGTTGGAGGCGTTTACAACGGTTAGTACATGAGCCGGCGACCTAGCTATACAGAATACAGAGAGTCCTACTCGTTTGCTTCATGCAAAATATATAGATTTGGCTACAACATTTCAGAAATTAGCTCTAAAAATTAAAATTAACTGTCTAGAACCGACAGAAGTATTTTATTTCTTCCAAAGATCGGTAGAAGTATTTTAAGTCAAAGATCTCTCTTTGGACACTGCGCTAAGTAATTTAGCCTTCAACTTTCGATGGCAGTGAAAGAGTTAAGATTTTACGTTATCCACTTTGAAGTATATTGAGATTGCCTACATAACAGAGAAGAATGATGATCCTTTTCTGGGTAACAAGTATGTAAGAGAAGAGCTAGAATCAATACTCATAAGATCAGAACCATTTTCTGGCATAGAATATCACTTCTACCGTGGGCAATTCAGGAAAGAAAAGTCCTGTATCCCTATTTATGTATTTGAAGAAGACTGGTAACTGGAATCAACACAACACCTTTGGATTCGACAGATGAATATTCTAATTCATTAGGCTCTCCACGTTATTTAATGCTCAAAAATTTTGTTGAGTTCAGCTTTAGGGTATACTAAATTGCATAGTGAGAATCGTTTCCTGGTGAGAATGGTCATTAAACCTCAAACGAGGAAACACAACAGTTTATTTAAGTTGCGGAGCAACTTTTATTTAGCTCACCTCCTTAGACAAAGTTTCCGAACACAAATGTGCGATTTCATGAGTGTTTAAAAAATGTCCACCAGTTTCTCCAAAAGTTTGGTGAGTCACGCTTTAGGGTATACTAAATTGCAGAGTGAGAACTTTTCCTGGTGAGAATGGTCATCAAATCTCAAACGAGATTTTAAGTCGCAATTTCCTAGCTCTTCGAAGCTTCTGAACCAAGATGTCCGCTTTCATAAGTGTTATAAAGTTTGATTAAATAGTAATAAAAAGTTTCTATGCAACCAAAATGCGTATTTATTTATATATATAATTTATATACACGTGGTTAATTTTAAATCGAGCCAACGCCTTCAAATATGAAAATAACGGAACTCATACAGCACCGTATAAATGACAACCACCGTTAACAAATATAATAAATACACAACAACAGGTCCTTGAAAACCCCCATTTCAAATTGTATCCACGTGTTGTATTAGCAAGCAGCAATTGTTAATACTTATGTGCAATAACAATTGCATATACTACAAAATAATATTTTTACATATTATGAAAGATTAATTTATTTATAAAAACAGTTTCATTTCCATGTGAAAAATAAATATATCAGTGAAATTTTTTGTTCATGAAAAATAATACGTATCATATATAAAAATAAATAGAATGAGCTGAATAATCTGTATGGATTATGTGTGGAAAAAAGTTTCTCCATGATGGAAAACATCAACAATGTTCAAACAAAAACAACACAAATATGATGTACTGATAAACAATCATTTTCACGTGGGTGCCGTAAACATGACCTATGCCTCTATGGAGGGTATTATGACAACATTGTATTGTCGTTTCTGATTATGTTTAGGATACCGTAGTTTAATATATTATAAGATAAACCAAGCATATAAACCAGAAAGAGATCTTCTGGTTGGGGTGTTTACCGGGCAGTGTAGACTTAAAAGGCATGTATGCCTCATGAGACTGGGACAAAGACATTGGTGAATCCAGATGATAAACACTTCCACTTCCTGGTAGAATGTCCCTACAGAGCCAAAATGAGGTACCAAGCCTTCGGCTCAACCGAAACGGGGAATCTGAGGTAAAACATCTAAAGTGGAGTTCTATCCTGTCATTCGTAAAGAAGACGGGTTGGTTCGAACAAGGTATGATGGAGGATAGAAGAGGTTGAGGGGATGGGTTTTTTAGGGGTCGGTAAAAAAAACCTAGAAAGGCCTACTTGCGACGATTCGGCCTTCCCTCCACTACTATTACTACTAACTATAGACTTTAGCCCTAGGAACTTCATGAAATTTCGACCCTCAATGATGTAAATTTCACTAACAGCTCGATTGTATATTTATATATATATATACATATATATATATATATATATATATATATATATATATTTATATATATATATAATTATATTATATATATATATTAGATTATATTATATATATATTAGAATTATATTATATATATATTATATATATATATTAGATTAATTAATTATACCTCAAAAACTAGTTAAATCGAAAAACTTTATTAAACTTTTTTGTTTGTTTTTTCCAGTTTACACCGTGATGTAGTTTTCTTGAATGAATTTCAGAACAGCCTGTATATATATATATATATATATATATATATCTATCTATGTACGGAACCCTCATGTATGGATATGTGTATACACTTATCCGTGATTATGTTTTGTTTTTATTTTTCTGTTTTTATTTCACACTGTTATATGCATTGCTCTGTAAGTTCACGACTTTTCGCAGCTTTTATCCTGGGCTTACATCATTTACCCAGACCTTTACAATGTCAAACGCCCTACTGTGTACTAAAAATAGTGTTTGTTATGGTTTTAGCGATCCGTAGTCAATTTCAGGTGCCCTTGTAGTTTCGTCATGTTATCTGATATTCGTCATATTTCGTAATACCTAGGATGGGCATGGAAAAATGAAAATGGATAAATCATTATTATGGGTATTAATTATATTTAAAATTCAAATATTTCTGTAAATGTTAGAGAAAATATGGTCAGGCTATAAATTGTAGTAAAAGGACCCCACGCATTTTTTATGGGAAGTCGCTCTCGGTGAAATTCGCTGGAATCGATACATGTTTGAGCTCCTTTTCTTTTGAGCTCCTAAACACAAAATTTGGCACATCTCCCTTAATATTTGAAAAATCGAAAAATTTTAAGTTGTAGGTTTGAAGTTTTACTGTAATTTTGTATTTTATCATTTTTCTGTTACACTAATATTTACAGAAATCTTGACGGTTTGAGATTGCATATTAAATTCCTTAATATCTCTGTACACATTAGAGTTTGAGCAAAAATGATAAGGTGGTGAATTGTAGCAAACATGATTTTCTACAACTTTATTCCTTACGCATTTTTCGATTGTTCTCATATTAAGAGAGATATTTTATATATTGTGTTTTCTTCGTTCTCTAAGCCCTTCTTTCCCCTTGATCCAACCATTTAGTAATAAAATTGGCTTTGAAAATATTTAAATCATATCAGATACGACATTTCATTTTGATTAAACTATAATTGTGGCCACTAGAGAGTAATTTACGTATTCTAAGGAAGTTAACGCAGCTCCATCGTAACGCCTTTTATTAAGAAAGAAATTCCAAATTCTACGTTTCCCCCTCCATCTAAAAACCCTTTTACCCTTGTCGGATGTTTCCTATTAACGAACTTGAACTTAACCTTTCAAATACAGAAAGCATGTCATGTGCACTCAACTTTACATATATATCAAAAGCTTATCAAAATTTAATAATTGATTTGTGCATTATTCATTCGTTTTTGGAAAAAATCCTTCGGATAAAAGTTGTTCATTATAAATAGGGTAACAACTTTTATTGGGAACATTTTCCCGAATAGCGAATGAATAAGACACACATCAATTAATAAATTTTAAACAGTGAGCGATACTTTTGCAGCCGATTGTACTGCATTGATTGCATTTCCATCGGAATAAAATCGTGGCTTCTAGAACATGTACAGACGAATCAAAATAATAATGTTTATTTGTTCTTCTTTTTAATTGCATACATAATACGTACACTCCCGTTCAATAAAATTGAACATACCTGAAATGTTAATTTTCTTACATTTCATAAACCTTCTCAATTTTGTAACTCTCTGTATAGTGATTTATTTATAAACAATGATAAGTAGTATATATTTTAAGTGTGAAAAAGAAATGGAAGTACAGTAAAAAACATTTACTACAAGAATAATCAAAATTGTGGGATACTGATTAAGTTCAGATCTGTTCAATTTTATTGAACGGGAGTGTACATAACACGGCAAAAACAGATAAATTTGTTTTGTATATTAATGTATTGTATCGAAAAGGTGAGGTATTGCGGTTTTATATATATTAGGGTGCTTTAAAAAAATTTTTTTTTGTTTAAAAAAAAGTGTTAAAAGTTAGTGTTACGTATAAAAAAAATTCTTCAAACATCAGCTCGAAATTTCATTCCTACCAAGAGTTCAACGGATATTCGTATACTCATTTGAATAACACATCAAGAAAAATTTTTTTTATTACCCGGGTCGAAATTTAAAACAAATAAGCCTGCAAATCATTTCTTTTGGTATTTCTTGAATGTAATTTTAGTTCATAGAGCATAAAAGTCGTGAAATGAAGATATAACGTCATAAAACCGATGACCTGTTTATAATTTAGGTCATGAATAAAGCCGTAAAAACGTAATCGGTCATAAATAGGTCACCGAACATGCGAAAAGGATTTTGCGCATTTTCAATGGCCTATTAATATACTAAATTATATTAATACAAATCCTAAGCCTTAGGTGTTCAATTTTATTATGAAATAATGATTTCAAGGCTCTAATAATGTACTCATTTTCGATTTGGGATAAAAACATTTAAAAACGAAAAATGTTCCTTTTTTTAAAATTAACATCTATTGTTGGAAACTTTTTTCTCATAAACTCAGTATATATCGTGTGTTTACTGCAATTAAACGCAATTAAAATAAATAAATTTTTTTTAAATTCGTATCGTTTTCGTTTCGCTTCAAAAAGTGTCGAATGTCTTATATTAGGAAATTCAATTCCCTACAAACAAGTGAAAATAATAACTAACTGGGTTACTTACTTAAATATCCGGTGCATACTGAGTTTATGAAACAAATTTTAAACGAAATTTGTTTATACTCAAGAAAGGAAGATTTTGTGTCTAATTTTTTTTCTCTATTTGTTACAGTTTCAAAGATGGGAATTTTCCCCTGTCGCGGCAACGTTGGAGCACAAATTAAGAGAAATCTTTTGAGTTTATAAAAAAAAGTTTCAAACAAAAGTGGTTTATTTGAAAGAGAGAAAAAATTTTTGGTCTCAAATCTCTTACGGTTTCATAGATATATATAGTTTCCACCATGTCGGGGGGAGACACGTCCCGATTTTGCCCATTTACGAACTTGACTTTATTTTTTAGCACTATAGAATACACATACAATATTTCGGCTCGTTGTCTTTTTTATAGACAACCGTTATAAAGTCGCAACTAAACTTAATATACCCTGGTATATCTATAGGAGAACTCGGGGCAGAATAGGGTACGAATTTGAAAATATGGTTTAAAAGTACAAAAGAGTTTATTCAGAGAGCTGTAAATTTTTCTTTGAACACATTATAATGTTATCATCATACAAAAATACAATCATATTGTAAGAAAATAAAAAAAATTCGTTACGCAGGAGCTGCGTCAACTTAGCGAATTTCTTTAGAATACATAAATCACCCTCTAGCGGTCATAATTTTAGTGTGATCAAAATGAAATATAATATCTGATATGACTTTAGTATTTGAAAAAATTAAATTTATTAATAGCCAAAATAGAACGATGTATAACGATTATAGTTTATAGTTACTATGGAAACGATAATCAAAATGTTTTACAATAAAATATATTTTGTGTATTCGTCTTAATCTATCTATCTAGTTCGGAATGAGATTTCGAGCTGATGATTTTTAAATCACCCAAATATATACATATATATATACATACATACATACATATATATATATATATATATATATATATATATATATATATATATATATATATATATATAAAATAAACAAACAACAATAATAATATAAAAAACAATAATTTCTGATTCATGGCCAAGCTTTTCCTGTTTCGTTTAATCAGATCTGGTTCAGCTCACATACGTTCATTATTTTTAATCATCGAGTGTTTTAGATTGTTGAAAAAACATTGTTTTATTATTCCTTTATACCTTTTTTTACTTTTTCTTTTTTTGTGTGTTTTGGACGTCTTTCTGTTTCATCGTTCATTTTATTGAACTCAGTATACATCGGGTATATAAGCAATGTGAATTGATTTACTTGTTAAATTTCAATTGTTTTCACAAAAGTTTTTTTTTTGCTCATAAATAATTGAATAATTGATTTTCGAAGAAAAAAATACAAAAACCTAAATAGACTTGATAAATATAATATATGATTCGAATAATATTTACTTTTCGATATTTGTTCGACATTTAATTTAGGTTGGTTTATTGGTTGTAGTGAAACAATCTTTTTTTAAAATATAGATAAGGCGAAAAGCTCACATTCGTTAAAAAAAATTTCTCTTTCGATTTTTTTTTTGCATATTCACGTTTGGAACATGCTCCTGAATAAGGATTATTATTTTCCTCTAAAAAAATCAAATCTCAATTTAAAAAAAATATTTTTTTTTTGCCAAATCGAATACCTAAATTCAGAGGTATTTAATGGTCCATTTTAATCAAAAAAAGATCTCGTATAAAACTTTTGTAAACTTGGCCGTTTCCTAGTTATAAACAATTTAATGTTTATATAAAGATTATTAAAATAATCAAAGAGAATTTTTATTTTATAAATACATATTTCGACTACAAGGTAGTCATCATCAGTATGAATTAGCTAATCGTAACTATCTCTGAGATACGGAGTCAAAGATAGTTACGATTAGCTAATTCATACTGATGATGACTACCTTGTAGTCGAAATACGTATTTATAAAATACAAATAATTGTTTTAGGAATTGGGGCAAAATTTGAAATTTAATTTCATGTTTGTTTAAAATCCATTCGGGTCCAAATATTCGGTCATTCGGGCGGTTAAAAAAATTAGTTTAAAAAATTGGGGCTAGATTTTCGTAGGACAAATCTTCATCCTTATTCAGGGGCATGTCCCAAATGTAAATCTGCAAAAAAAACAAATGGGAATTTTGTTTTACGAATGCGAGGTTTCCGCCTTGTCTAATAAGGGGTTGTTGACATACATACAAAAAAATCGCCATTTTTATTATACACTCGGCGTCCGTAATTTAGCCTCAAGCTAAATTCGTTTATAAAATATTATTTTTTCCATGTTTTATGTTTGTGAATAGTAATTTAAAAATAAAACCATATAAAAATTTCCATGTAGGCACAACCGATCCGAATCAAGAGTAAGGATATTCGATTAAAGCTTAAGGTTATTCGATATTTGAAATTATTGTTCGAATCAATAATAAATGTACATAGAAACACGTAAAAAATTGGTGTTTTCAAGAACATGACCGCTATAAACCTTAATATCTCGTAAACAGGTCCTTGTATCGAAAAATTGTTCATTATATAGTTCCAATTTTTTTGAAAGAGCTACTCAACGATACCCTACAAGATAGGATATACGTAGGGATGCCAACTTTAAAACAAATTTTCCAAAAATTTCGAGTCTTATAGCGATTAAGCGGGTCAAAAAATATATGCTCGATAATATAGTAGAGTGTACACATATTACATATTCCTAGCCATTTCACTCTAAAATTATCTATCGGGTATCTTCGGTGTTAAACCGAATTTATTTATTACATCTCCCATCGGTTATGGAGCTTTATTGTGTTATTCATTTTGAGACGTATAACGTCATAAAAATTGCACCAGTTGAAACAATCTAAGTGTTACTTTATGTAATATTATACATATTTATTAATATAAAGGCTTAGAGTGACATTCTACTGGTTCAACTTTTATGAACAGGAGTGTACGTACTGACGAAGAGATTGTAATCATTTTTAATTTTTTACACAAAAAAAAAATATATCCGAGAGTTTAGATTTCAGGGACAAATAGCGTTGCGCAATGCCTTTTTGCAAGACGCAAAAAAGTAATCTAATTTTCGGGATATTCCGCAAAATTCGCAGATATTCTATCTTGTATCTGCTTACAGTAGATACAAGATATTCGGTGCAAATCACCCGATTATATGAACCTTCAAGAAAACCTGATAAGCAAGGTCTTGCCCATTGTCAAGATATGAGGGAAGCAAATCCCGTCAGAAGGAAGTAGAAGGGGGACCATAAGGTCAAATGGGTCATAAGGTCGAAGTGCATTACTTTTTATATCCCAAGTAGTATCTATCGATCTATCTAACTATTCCCAAGATATGAGAGAAGCAAATTCCCTTAGAACGAAGTTGAAGGGGGACCATAAGGTCACGATGGGTCGTAAGGTCGAAGTGCAATACTTTTTATACTCCAAGTAGTATCTATCTATCTAACTATTGCCAAGATATGAGAAAAATTTAAAAAATGACATAGAATATTATTCAATTCTATATAAAAAAAGAAAACAAATGAGCTCATGAACATTAAAATCTGTTTATTAGAATTCAAGAAAAAAATTCTCAAAGTTCGAAAAACGCAAAAAGTTTAAATTAAAATAAAAAATCTAATAATTACTTAATTTCTTTTTTTAAACTAGGTCAAAGTATACCTTTTATATGTTAAAAATAATGTACCCAATTTTAGCCCTTAAAAAAATTAGGTCCCCGACAATTAATAAAATACTATGTCACCTATTTTTTTTAAATAAAAAGGGTGCATTTGATCCGAGACAAATAAATCTTTTTTCAAAATATCTATAAAATAAAAAAGAAAATTATTATTTTAACTGAATTTATACTCATCATTTTTCAATTTGTTTATCACGCGCTATAAACAAATTTAGAAAAAATAGTTAAGAGATTATTTAAATAAAAAATAAAATATATATACTTAACATTTTAAGAGAAAAATTGCGATTCCAAGCAACCTGCTTGAAAAATGCTAATTTGATTCTACTAATAGTCTGTAAATCGATCGAATTAGAATGATGGAATAATCTGTTTTCATGATCTAATACGTTTCAGGTTTTTACTAGATCACTCTGTATGTATCCATTAAATGTTATTTCAAAAGACAATGTTGAAAATGTGTTCATAACATTTTTTAAATGTTTTTCACTGATAAAAATATGTTATCAAAGCTTTTTTCAATATAAGCATAATTTCATAAGATTACTTATTCAATTTAAAAGTACGTGATATTCCCTGTTTATTCTTGAATTAAAGCTACCTGCAATGAATGCGTTCCTCGCCTTGTTACAAGTGTAATTATATTTTGTATTCCATTTTCATATAAACAAAGTTTTCCTCAATTTTTCCACTAAATATAATAATATATTATAAACACTACCTCGTATATAATAAAATCATTTACAAATGGTAGTCCGGCCAAACAGTGCCGGATTTACCTATGACGGGTCCCCAAGCAACCTCAGGTTTTTGGGGACCTCATTGTAAAATTAAACCCCCCCCCCCCCCCAATATTTCAAAATAATGAATAACCAGTTAATTTTGCAAAATCAATATATTATTCAATTTACTTATAATTTACTAACTAAATTACAACTTTTTCCTACTTTTCTCAGTCGCAAATTGATGAATGACATCATCAAAGTCAAGTTTTCGAAGCTAGTCTTTTTCGATAAACAGTAAGCCTAAATCACTTACTTTTTCTTGGCACATCGATGAGCGTAAATAATTTTTGACGCGTTTCAATGCGCTGAACGATCTCTCCCCTGTACTATTGGCTATCGGTAGTGTAAGGAATAGCCTGATGAGGCATTCAACATTTGGAAACGCTGAAAACAGTTCATCCTTGAAAATGATTTGGTACAATTCAACGAATGTTTTACGAGGCTTGCTCCCGTATACCTGTTTTACATAGATGTGAAAATTTTGAATTTCAGAAAATTTTGGATTTTTTCATTTTGCATTATTTATTTATTTATTTTTTTCAAATTTCCGAATGTGTTTTCAAAATTTTCCATTTTTTGGGGCGCCTGTCCAAGCGGGACCCGGGGCTTCCTTTGCTTCCCGGTAAATCCGCCACTGCGGCCACAGATATAAATCTACGGTTAAATAATAATATGTTTTATGGTGAACAATGGATTTTATGATACTGGCAGAAGTCTACGCCATATTGGCTTGCGTCCATGCGAACCTGCGTAGTGAGGCTACATAAACCAGAACGTATGTATTCTCTCGGACAGTCAAGTTGCTCTAAAAGCCTTATCTGCAAGAGAAACTACTGGAGCTGGTTAAACTGAACAATTTTAAATTGATCTGTATACTAGGTCACAATGGTTTCGAAGGAAACGAAAAAGCAGACACCCTAGTAAGGAAGGGAGTCGGAATACCTTTCATAGTCCCGGAGCCTATTTTATTAATTCCAAAGACAGCATGTAAACAGGTGATCAACGAGTGGATAAATGCTAAACACCGTGATCACTGGGAAAATATACTGCAGCAAAAGCTCGGTAAAATACTGTTTCGCAATGCATTCAAGAGGTTATTCCTCGATGTATTGAACCTGAACAGGATACAACTTCGGAAATTTACTGGATTCATCACCGGGCATTATCACCTACGAAAGCATCTGCATACAATAGGACTCCATAACGGATTATTCTATGCAGACTGTGTGGCGAGAAGGAGAAAACATACAGCCACATGATCTTTTACTGCGAATCTCTCGGTTACAGCAGATACAAGATATTCGGTGCATCTCATCCCAAATATATGCAAGCAAGCTCCTCAGTCAAGATCAAGGTCTGAAGTTTTAACCTGATAAGCAAGCTTCTGGCTATTGTAAAAATCTAGGAGAAGCGGCGAATCTCGCCAGACTGAAGTAAAAGGGGGAGCAGTCAAGAAAACCAGCCCAAGTGGCCGAGTGGTCTAAAGCGTTATGTCTGCGCAGTATGCCGACTTGGAAACTGGGAGGTTATGGGTTCGAATCCCGAGATCGGCAGTTTGTCAATTATTAAGAAAAAAAAGGGGCGGTTAATTGACTAAACTGTCGGCGTATGGACAAGAACGAAGTAACCGGCTATACTTGAGAAGGTTTTCTGCAGTTTCCTTCACGAACTCCAGATGAATATCGGCATAGTTTCTATCATAGTCGGCTGCAGCCGCATATCCTACCAATTCCTAGTCTATACACAAAAATTCCGTCCATTACACTCACATCCTCACATCCTTAGGCATCACAATGCCTCAGCCTCTACAATCTATCTATCTATCTACCCCAAGATATATCTATCTATCTATCTAAGTAAATAAAATGATTCAATTTTATATTTAACTGTTATTGAGTTAAAATGCATTGCATATTCAATTTTTAAAAACAATATTCAATGAATTTAAAAAAATTATCTTGTCTATTGTTGGTGGTTGAATGCTATTTTCGATATAGCATAGTATACGATACATGTCATCAGTAATTGAAACAAAATTGATTACTGGAAAGCTCACAGAGTTGAGTGTTAAATTTAGTGATATTGAGTTTTTTATATCAAAGGAATTTATGTTCCAACGTCAATATTATACTAAGTAATGATGGATATAGTTTCGTTGCAGCTCTAGGCCCATTCCGATTTGACGCCCATAATTCCCCTTTATTTATAATGATAACATTTATATTAGAATTTAAAAACAAATTTTATTATTTCTTATATTATACCCAATATATAATATACACGAGGATATATTAAATTAAGTCCCGACTTTGTAACAGTTGAAAATATTGATCGCAGAAAAAAAAAACTTTGGTGTTTATAAAATGACCGAATTAATACATTTTCGCAAAGTTATCCGTCCGTTTGTACGGACACGATAACTCAAAACCGAAAAGATATAGAAAGTATGATCAGATGAATGGGCAAAATTGGACCATGTTCGAGCAAAATGGGTAAAACTGTTTATCTTTGAAACCGTAAGAGATAGAACAAAGATGACAAAAAATGTTTTTTTCTTTCTATTTTTTAAATAAACAACTTGTGTTTGAAACTTTTCTTCACAAATTCAGTATATACCGGGTATTTAAGCAATTAACTGAGTTAGTTGTTATTTTCACTTGTTTTTTAAACAATTGAAAATAAACATTTTGGCAATTAGCTCTTTTAACAATTCCAGTCTACAATTATGGATGAATAAAATTATATTCAAATTTAGATAATGTCATTGAAATTTCAATAATTCACCGCTTTTAAATACTACATGTGGGCTGGAGGTCTGTCAACCTGGAACCCGACTTCATCGAATTAACACCAATTTTGAACTGAATAAACTACAAACCCAATTGATTGTAGTAAGCTTCATTTATTTGTAGTAACAAGATTCATCAAAATAAAACTAATTAATAGGGAATATGCATGAAAATTTGTTTTCACATTTATTTTCAGAATATGAAAATACTGTTAATACTGTAATAATATTTAAAAACGAAATTAAAATCCGACAAATATCAAGGAAGCTATAAGCTTTTAAAGATTATTATCTGTCTCTTTCTTGCAAAAATACTAAAAACGGAGTTTTACGTGTATTTTAAATGGTGAAAGTGTAATATGACGTCACATAACATATCAAGAGGGCTATCACCCTCTTTGTCTAATCGGGAATTTCAATCATTCATATCTCGCTTATTTTTAAAGTTATTTAAAAAGTAATTTTACCTTGATATTTGTCAAGTAAACATGCTTCAATTCAAGTGAAAAAAATTTTCATGCATATTCTCTATTGTAGGGTTTGCAGGTTATTCAGTTCAAAATTGGTGTTAATTCGATAAAGTCGGGTTCCAGGTTGACAGACCTATGGGCTGGATGTAAAAACCACTTCAATGCATTCATTTATTCATTATTTATTTGTTAGTTGACTTTGAATAATTTATAAATTTATTTGCTATATTAATAATAAATATTTTATATTTAATTAACCTAAATATCTACAACCCGAATATTTTTCTATTTTGTGTATGTATAAAATGTATGAGGATATTATTCTAAATTTATTGTCAAGTTGTCAACGGGAAATAATTGATTGTAGAAAAAACAATTTGGTTCAGGAGATCATTCAATGTTCTAATTTACGAATATCCGTCTATACAGGGTCCATTCATCCATTTGACGGGAATAAATATTAGAGTTCATATCTATATTTATAAAATGTAAAATAAACAGTTAAAGCATTGATAATTATTGTTGCGTTATTCGATAACGCCTATTTCTAATTATTTACTTTTAATGACACTATTATAATTATTATTGAATGTATTTTGCAATCGTCCAACAAAATTTATTTATAACGGAATTCACTATGTAATTTTTACACGATCAGCATTTAAACAATTGAATGTATATTTATTGAAGCGCGTATAACACAAATATATTTTAACCGGGTCGATTTTCGCATATAAAAACAATTGTGAATCAACTCACACACAGATTATAGATTTATAGATTCTAGATTTATAGATTCTAGATTTATAGATTCTAGATTTATAGATTCTAGATTTATAGATTCTAGATATAGTCAGTCAAAATGTAAATTCAATTAGAATCGGATATTAATCCGATATTTAATATTCAACTCAATTGAAATTTCAATCTTCAATTCAATCAAAATTAATGAAGTAACTAGTAAATAAATTAAATTAAGTTTTTTAAGTGTTTTGTTTTATTTCTGACTTACATACCATTCTTGTAATATTAACTAACCAGAATATTACTCGTATTAAATAGAAAACATATTTGGGTAATATCAAATTTTCCAATTGGTTATGGTCAAGTATTTGAGACGTCGAATATTTGAAATTAAATAAGCCTACGAAGTTGAGTTTTAATCAACTGCTCTGGTGACAGCGGACATTCATCACCTGCAACAATCAAGTTTGCACCAAAGGGCGCAACATAAAATTGATGTCAACGGTGGGAATGCAACAATATACACGGTATCTAAGAAATTATTCAGTTAGTTGTTAACAAACGACATTTGACACTTTGAAAGGAATTCATACGCCTAATAAAAACTGCGTCTTATGAAAGCACAAGTATATACAAGTTTCTCTTTGAACAACTTTTATCACGTAGTAAATTTTCCTTGAAAAGAAAATTTAGTAATCTAAAATGTATATGTACACTCCCGTTCATAAACATTCAACAAGTTGAAACATTCTAAGTGTTATTGTATTATATACATATATTTGGTAATATATACGCTTGAAATATGACTTACTGGTTAAATTTTCCTAACCGGGAGTGTATATAGAATACTATTAATACAAAACAATATCATGTGAGTGCCAAGGATAGGATATTAACTGAAGCGCAAATCATTGAATCAAGAATGTATTTTCTGAAAATATTTTTTCAGAAAAAATAAACAAACAATATGCTTGTAATGATTAGATGCAACCAAAAACAAAAATTTGCGAGGGTAGTGATATTCCAGCAAAACCAAAACTGTTCGCCTTTAAATTGTATTGAAATCTATGCAAGGGCCAAGTTTTCTAACAAAAGTGACAAGAGGATTGGTTTATATTTTTTGTGTAAGTTTCTCAGGTGCAGGGTATTTCATATTTTACGTAAGTTTGTTACATTGTATTGCAAGTGTAATAAAATCTAATAACGTACCAAGTAAAATATGAAATACCTTGCACCTAAGAAACTTACACAATAAATATACAGCTGGAATTTTAAAATAGACCCAATCTGGAAACAATGTATAGTGTATCTATCGCTGTCTATTTGCAGTGTACTATGATATGGTGTACTTTGTTACACTTAAACTGTATTAAAATCGGTGGCGGGGTTGATACGTTCTCACCACAGACATTTGTCCATATAGTTCTTAGTACATATTTGTACATGTAGAGAAGATATTGTATTATAATTCAGAGGTGGGCGCAGACGGATCGCCGGAGTCGAACGACTCTTCATAAGCTGGGTGAGAGTAAGTAAAAAAGGTATGTTTTGAAGTAAGACGGAACGATGTTTCAATACAGGTTGTTCTACCGATTATTGCCCAATAATTTATTCAATCAATTTAGAATTAGTTTTATAAAATATTTATTGTTTAAAAAATATCTTTTACAATATGGAAAGATACACCAAAAAACATAATAATTATAATAACAACAATAATGATGAGAGCAATAACAATAATTACAACAGCAACAACAACTATATGTATTCCCACTATATGCAAAATTTAACCATTTAGAAATTAGTAACAAATTACCAACCCTACACCTCCCCCCCCCCCCTCACCCAGCTTTATCATTGGCATCTTTTTTGTATCCAGTGTCATCAAATTCCCATGACACTATACCCCCTACTAAGAAAAAATAATTAAATCAAGTAAATAATTGTTTATTAGTTCTCCGATGTAAATAGTTTAGGCAAATTATTCGGAATTTCCTAAAATCTAATTCTAAAATCTAAACTAAAGCTAAATCATCAAAAAATTTACAAGCGGTAAATGTAAAAGATCAAAAGATTTATATTTTATAATTTATATAACATTTATATTTTATTTATACCCAAATATATTAAAAAGGTACATTTTATGCCCCAAATTACCAGCCCAAAATTCCAGAGTATGTATTCAATGCATTGTATGTATTGTATACTTTGAATAATAGTGACCATAAAAAATAGTTGGTATTATTATACTTTTTTCAGAAAATGTTTTAATTAAAAAAAGAAAATAATAATAATTGGTAGGTACCCTATATTTACTCTATCTCTCTTCGTACCTCTCACTCAGAGCTGTAATTATAATATCCATCGTCTATTATAAAGATTATGCAAATTGTACTGTGTATTGCTATGCTATGCACCCTCTTAGATCAGTCTTTGGTGGGGACGTATTAGCTACACTGCCTGTAGACTGCAGTTTGGATGTAACAAAGTACATTATATCATGGTATACTGTGCATAGACAGTGATGAATGCACTATACATTGTTTCTAGATTGGGTCTATTTTAAAATACAAACTGTATACTAATCATTATCTCACTTTTGTTAAAAATTTGGCCCTTACGTAAATTTCACTACATTTGAAGGCGAACATTTTTGTATTTGCTGGGATTTCAATGCTTTTTGTATGTGAAAACTGGAGCCCTCGGGCAATTTTTGTTTTTGGTTGGATATCATTATTTTTTTCAAAGTTTTTTTTATGTTCACTGTATCATACATACAATGAAATATTCATATAGACTAGACCAGTGTTGGCAAACCAATGGCACGTGAAAAAATAATTCGGGCATGAAATTCATTAAGATAGTCCAGCATGAAATCATTTAGACAGATTTTGCTCATTTTTTTTTTCACAGGCTAAAAATAACGTTTTCTAATAAATCCCGAAATTTCAGAATTTTTGATCGTTTAGAACGCGAGATAATTAATAACAAAGTAATCATTCTCTCTCATTAGAAACATATAAAACTTCATCCCGCCCAACTATTATCTGTTGTATCAGAAAAATACTCGACAGAATTAAAAAAACAGAATTTCCTTCATTCACATTTATTCCGGTTAATTTTACGTGAAAATAACAATTTCACGTGAAATTGTCACCAAATTAGTAACAAGTAACATATCCTGCGACAATATAAGAGTAATTTTAATAAGAGTAAAATTAACAGGAATAAATGTGAATGAAGGAAATTTTAACAAGAGTAATTTCAATATAATTTAAAATTTATTATATTTTAAATCTAGTACATTTTAATTTAGTTAATTTTCTATTTATTTTTATTTTTGTCTATTGATCTCGACTTTCTATCTATTTCTAATTGTCAAAGAGTAAAGTACAACTAGCTAATTTATACTGATGATGACTACATTGTAGTCGAAATACGTATTTATAATATCAAATACTGATCTAGGTAAAGGGGGCGAATTTGAAATTTTAAGATTAATAGAGGTTTGATATTTAAATGCTGCAAGGCATTACTGTATATTCCACAAATAAAAAGTGATAAACCTATTTCAATTATACAAATTACAAGTTAAATAAAAATTTTCTTCGAGTCGTTTTTTCTTATTAAATGTTTAACAGTTGAAGGAATTTTTAATATAAATATGCATTTAGTTTATTTTATATGTTAATATAAATATAAAATAAACTGATGTAATTGTTTCAGAAAAAAAAATTCTTTACCTTAAACCAAATTCTCCGCCCCAAAAAACGTGTAGTTTTTCATTTCAAAAGACGTGAAAAACGAAATTTTGAATCACAAGAATTGACATGACATGTTTGTCTATATAGTATACACTAGTTCTTTTATACTATGTCTAACATAACCTTCATGGAAATTGACATTAGTATTATATTGTGATGCCTATGTATATACAAATAATAATATATATATAAGGTCTAAATATTTAGCGACCTAATAGGAATTTATTTAGGGATTGCCGAAAATTGAACATCCTCTTAAAATAATCACCGAATCGGATCGGAAATTTTTAAGGGGATTATTTGTATTGTGACGCCTAAGAATAAAATGGAATAATAAAGTTGATGTTGACAACAAAGTAATACAGTCTATAATGATATGAAAAAATTGCTTCATTTAATGGAGTCATCCTTGGTGTAATGGTTAGCACACTGGGCTGGGTCCACAGCCCAGTGAGATGCAAGGGTTCGATTCCTGGTGGATGAGGTAATTTTTCCATATTAATATTTAATTAAAACTAACTGAGTTAATTGCTTAAATACCCGGTATATACGGAACTTATGTAAAAAAGTTTACTACAAAAGTTGTTTATTTTTAAAAAAGGAACATTTTTTGTATTTACATTTTTGATCTATCTCTTACGGTTTCAAAGATTGACAGTTTTGACCATTTTGCCCAAACAAGGTCCGATTTTGCCCATTTACGAACTTGATCTCACTTTTTTGCTCTTGAACACATAAACAATTCAATTTCAGCTTGTTTCTCTTTTCGTTTTTGAGTTATCGTGTTCACAGATAGATGGACATACGAAAATGACGTATAGTATTGTCACGCCTAAGGCACCCTCTACCACTCCAAGTGGCCGAGCGGTCTAAGGCGTTATGCCTTAGGCAGTATGCATACTTGGAAACTGGGAGGTTATGGGTTCGAATCCCGGCATCGGCAGTTTGTCAATTATTAAAAACAACACAAACAGGGCTAATTGACTAAACTGTCGACGTATGGACAAGAACGAAGTAACCGGCTATGCTTGAAAAGGTTTTCGGCCGTTTCCTTCACGAACTCCAGATGAATATCAGCATAGTTCCTATCAGAGTCGGCTGCAGCCGCATATCCTACCAATTCCTAGTCTACATACAAATTCCTTCCACTCCACTCACATCCTCACATCCTAAGGCATCACAATGGACCTTATGGTCGAAGTGTAGCCCGTCCAGGATAGCCATTACAATCTATCTCTATCTAAGGTATCCTCTTAAAATAATCTGAACGGGCTAAGGTTGATGCATAAAATAAACTCATGTGTAATTTGTTTACAGGGTTTTTCAGAAAAAAAATTTAATTATAAATTTTATCATTAGCAGAGTTTACAACATCATAGTGATGTATTTTATAGTCAACCTACGTAGAAACCGGATGTGAGAAATGAAATAAACGGTAACTTGAAAGAGTTAATGTTATTTACGTTCATGGAATTGATTTCATATTTTTTTTATATAACCTAGAAAAATTATACCGTGTATTCATTTAAAAAGTTACTATTGAAATCTTTTAAAAAATATGCATTTTAGATTGATTGATTAATATCGGGGTTAAAACTATTGCACTTCGACCTTATGGCCCATTGTGCTTCCCCTTCTACTTCAGTCTGACGACATTCGCTTCTCCCATATTTAGGCAATAGCCTGGAGCTTGCTTATCAGGTCCTTCCGAAGGTTCATATATTCGGGGTGAGATGAATATCCTGTATCTACTGTAACATAGCGGTTCGCAGTCAAAGATAATGAGGCTGGATGTTTCTTCCTCCTCGCCACACAAACTGGACATAATGGACCCGTTATGGAGTCCCATTGTGTGCAGATGCTTCCGCAGGGGATAATGCCCGGTAATGAATTCAGTAACCCTCTGCAGTTGCTCCCTGTTCAGCTTCAGTGCATCGAGAGATAACCTCTTTGTTGCACTCTGAAGCAGTACCTTCTCGAGCTCTTGCCGCGATACTATTTCCCAGTGATCACGGTGTTTAGCATTTGACCACTCGTTGATTACCTGTTTGCATGCAGTCCTTGGAATTCCTAAAATAGACTCTGGGCCTATGAAGGGCATTCCGACTCCCTTCTAGGCTAAGGTATCTGCTTATTCGTTTCCTTCGCAACCACTGTGACCCGGCACCCAGATCAATTTAACATTGGTCCGTTTTGCCAGTTTCAGAAGTTCCACCAGACAATCCTTGACTACCCTTGAGGTGACCTCAGTTCCAGACAAGGCTTTTAAAGCAGCTTGACTGTCCGAAAGAATATATACGTTCTGGTTTATGTAGCCACTACGTAGGTTCTCACGGACGCAAGCCAGTATGGCGTAGACTTCAGCTTGGAAGACCTTGGCATATTTCCCCAAGCTGAGGATTCCATTTTAGAAACATATATTTCAAACAAAAATTGCACACAGCTTTTAGTGGGTAACATAACGCAATATTAAGTGGAACGTGGAAGTTTGCATGGAACAAATCTCATGAAAACAACAATTGTTTGAAACTATTGTTTTCATGTATCCAATATTCTGCCCGCAAATACAAAATTTACGCAGTATTTACACCAAAAATGTATGAAAATGTATGTAAAAAAAGTTTCAAACAAAAGTGTTTGTTTGTTTTTATGAGATAAACATTTTTTTGTATTTAATAATTATCCCTATTGTGCACCGCTTAAAAGATAAATTATACCACGCGGCACGGACGCATGAAACAAAAATATAATTATTGCATTATGTGTCCTCCTTTAACCTGTGCAACTTTTGTTTGAAACATTTATCTCTAAAATGTATAGTTTAAAAAATTCGTTACGCAGGAGCTGCTTCAACTTTCCAGCGAATTTCCTTAGAATACATAAATCACTTTCTAGCGGTCACAATTTTAGTCTGATCATAATGAAATGTTGTATGTAAATGTAATTTTAGTATTTGCAAGGCCAATTTTATTATTAAATGACATACGTCAAGGGGAAAAGGGGGCATAAAGAAAGAAGAAAACAAAATATAAAATATCTCTCTTAATATTAGAACAATCGAAAAATGTGTAAGGGATAAAGTTGTAGAAAATCATGTTTGATACAATTCATTACGCGATCATTTTTGCTCAAACTCTAATGTGTACAGAGATATTAAGGAATTTAATTTTCAATCTTAAACCATCAATATTTCTGTAAATATGAGTGTAACAGAAAAAATGATAAGAAACAAAATTACAGTAAAACTTAATACCTACAACTTTACTTCATATAAATTTTTCGATTTTTTGAATATTAAGGGAGATATGTCAAATTTTGTGTTTCCCCCTCCCTTTAAACCGCCCTTTCCCCTTGTCCGATTTTATCCATTAACGAACTTGACCTTTTGATGTCCATAGATATATATACACAAATTTTACAGATGGTGATTTTCGTCATCTACTAGGTAGGATCGAAGGACATTTGAAGAAATTTTTGCAAAATTTTGAAGTCGGTACGAGACCAATAGCTCTATTTACTTTCAGGAAATTCGCTAATAAAAAGATATAAGTGGTATATTTTCAAATGAACACACGGTATGTCACATCACAACCATATTTGTTAAAAAGATCAAGTTCTTGAGTAGAACTCCATGCCATTGTAAGGTTTTTCTTAGTGTAGCTATTTGATATTTTCCTTGGCAAGTTCCCAGATATTTTTAACAGGTATAAAATCTTGTCCAAATAGTAAACAGTTACCAAGGAAAATTTGCAATGGTTTGACCTTTGACTCTGTCGCAGATAGGCACAAGGGCTAATAATTCAATGATTGCATTTTTGACTGCCATAGCGGTGTTATTTTTTCATAATTTTATAGTAGATTTGGGTCTTATCCATTTAGTTTTCGAAAAAATTCTTAGAATAAAGGTTGTTGATTATAAAAATACTAACAACTTTTATTCGAAATTTTTGTTCAAAAACCGCATGTATTCGGAACAAATCGATTGCAAAATTAAAAAAAAAGAATATCACTTAAATGGTTGTGTGATAGTACAAAGTACTGTATTATTATACTGTACTACACATCTTACAAACCACGTCATTACTAGTGCTGAACCACAAGCCGAATGAAGGATATTTTATTGTTAACGGTGTTATTTTCCATAATGAGTTTTATTTCAAAACTCATTACAGCTTTATTTACTATAAATACCTCACATATGACATTTACAGAGCTTAATTGTTACATTACATTTACAGAGCTAATCACATAGCAAATCTAACCTCAAAGTTTACATTTCATATTTTCTTTTTGACATAAGCAACAATGTATGAACAATCTGGGTAGGGTAATCTCGAACGTTTGGCATTAAACCAAGTGGTTTGATGGTTGCATACACTCCCGTTCATAAAAATTGAACCAGTAAGGCTCATTCTAAGCGTATATATTATTAAATATATATATAAAATTACATACAGTAACACTTAGAAAGTTTCAACTGGTTCAACTTTTATGAACAGGAGTGTACAAGTGGTCATCTTATTAGATATATAGTATGAAAAGTGAAGCCAAAAAGATGAGAAAAGCAGTGAAATGTTGATACGACCGTTGATAACCTACGTAGCTCTATTTTGGCTAGATTTAAATCCTTTTCACCCATGTAGTCAATCGTGGCTCTTTCCTTAAACAGCCACCCTATGAGGGAGGGGCATATAATGGAACGTAGTTTTTTGATGATCTATTTCAAATAAATAGCCATCAATTAAAAAAGAAATGAAAGAAAACATGTGTACTCAGAAAAACAAAATCTGTCTTGGTTTTGCAGTCTTGGCCTTGCGATTTTGCAGCCGACTATGATAGGAACTATGCCAATATTCATCTGGAGTTCGTGAAGAAAACTGCAGAAAACCCTCTCAAGCATAGCCGGTTACTTCGTTCTTGTCCATATGCCTACAGTTTTTTTTATAATTTTTATAATTGACAAACTGCCGATGTCGGGATTCGAACCCATAACCTCCAAGTTTCCAAGTACTGCATATTGCGCAGACATGACGCCTTAGACCGCTCGGCTACTTGGCTGGTTTTACTCCACTAAATTTAAACATCAAATATAAAAAAAGGTACTGGTAAACTTTACCATTGTCTAAAAAAAAGGATCTACAAGAATATTCTTGAAGTAACTATTCTTTTCCGATGTCTGGTTAACACATGGTTGATGTAGAGCTAAGCTAATTTTTTATATATTTTTACCAAAAAAATCAATAGAATAAGGTAAATTGTTTTGATTATTGTAAAATAAAGCTTAATTAATTATAGATATTAATTGTTGATCATTTATAATTTATACTGTTGTAATGAAAATTAGTGAAATAATTTTTAAGACCTCAGCACACAATCTAATTTCGAAAAGAAAATATTAAGGAAAATAGTTATTAAATTTGGAAAATAAATTACATCAGACAGACATCTAGATCTAAAATTATTTTATATCAAAAAAAAAAAGAAGATATAATTTATTTTATAGCAAAACTATTATTTTTTTAAATTAACATAAACGCTTATTATTGTATAACATATGTAATGTAAGTTTTAAATTGGGTTACTAACTTTATTGGGATAAACAAGATTTGTTTTTTTTAAATATTTTTTTTTTTGAATCGTCTAAACATGTTGTTGCGACGGTATATAAAGCCGGAGCCTAACCCATTTGGAGTCAGTTCTTAAATTCAGTCCGAAAGGAACAGTAGTACGGTTTGAAGTTACCATTGTTTGAATTAATCATTGTTTAAATTAGAATTGTTTGAATATAAATTAAAAAAATATTGAAGAAAATTAAATATTTTTTTGTTTTTTTGTTTCGAGTATTTTAATCTGTATAGATTCGACAGTGCTCCTTTTTTTTAAAGTTAAAAAGAGATCCAAGATACCGCGACAATACCTATAAAAAGCCTTGAAAAATTTCCAAAACGACGTAAGTAGTAAGTAACAGACTAAATTAGCAAGACCAAGATCGAGACTGAATACGCAAGACCAAGACTACAAGTATTTGAGCAAGACCAAAACCAAGACTCAATACGCAAGACCAAGACTACAAATATTTGAGCAAGACCAAGGCCAAGACCGGACAAGCAACACCGAGACCGATACCAAGACTGTCTTGGTCTTGGTCTTGCTTTGCTCATCACTAAACAAAACACTGCTCCGTGACGTATAAGGCATTTGTTATGCTTACCACAGTTTTGAATTACCGTCTACATTATTTGAAAATAAATGTGGTCCCCTTTTGCGGACCACATAGTTAATGAACGACCTCTAATAATGATCATTATTATTTTTTATATCGAAAATTTTTTCGAATGGAATTATTTTTTAATGAAAAGTTTCAGGCTATAAATATTTTATATTTATAATGATGTTAAAATAATTAGTAGTTTATTAATTAGTTTAGTTTACCACAACATATCTCATATATGATTTATGACATATATGAACACGGCCGAAAGGGTATTTTCCCATCAATTTTTAAACTAATTATCTAGCTACAGCTTGGCTAATTATATTTCCAAATTGTGAATGTATTGACTGTAATGATATATGAAATATTTTATGTATGGAATATTACATTACACGTTGTCAGTTGTTATACATTTCAATTTTGGAACAATAGTGTCAAAATAGACAGGATTTAATAGACAAGTAAGTATAAGCACATTACAAAACAATTAATTAACGACATGAAACTCTATAGCAAAATCAACGATATAATTACAGTCTTTTTTTTAATAAAATTGTTATAATAAGATACTGTCGCCTAGCAAGGCCCGATTCCTAATAAAGTCCAGTCATGGAAAATCGTATTGTATTTGTTGAATTAATTCGAAATATCCGATATATAAGCAGAAACATCAATAGACAAAAATGCAACAACACTTTTAGTCGAATACGTTTTCGGTTCGACAGCAAACTCGTGTTTATCAGTGATGTATCAATAAGACCCTCTGTGTATAATATTGATTAATTACTTTTTTCGAATTTTTGGTTGAACAAAGTTGTGTTTTCTTTTGTTTTTACTATTCGAGCTTAATATCCAAGCTTTTTATCAATGGAAAACTTGGGAAATTTATGATGGAAAGACTCAGCACAGAACAAAGAACGACAGTTGTTCAATTTTATTTTGAAAATCAGCGTTCGATTATTCAGACACAAAGATCATATCGAAATTTCTTTCATGTTCTGACAATTTACCGATTGGTTCAGCGTTTTCGGCAAAATGGGGCTGTCTGTAATCTTTCGCGTGCTGGAAGACCTCGTGCAGTTCGAAATGATGTGGACATTGCTCGGGTGCAAGCAAGTGTTGAGGAAAATCCCGAAACTTCTCAGCAGTTGATGATGTCTAGGCGATCTTTGCAAAGAGTTTTATATACGTTACCCCTCTTTGCGTTAAAGCCAAATGATGCACAAATACGCATTCATTAAATAAATCATAACGTTACTTATGCGCCATCCTTTATATTAGTCATTTAAAAAGAGACAAGTATACCTCATCGATGTTCTCTCTTTCTACTGACGGGACGTTTCCACGAACGCGCCGCCTACTCTGTATATATTATCTCTATGTTTTAATGACTGTTAAGTGAATAATATTGATATAATTTGATTTGACCTTTGTTTTGACAAAATTTTGTAATGGGCCTTATTGATAGACCCGGTTCCTAATAAGGCTCAAAAAAATTTATATTTATATTTGTTTATTACGCAATTTAACGTTTTTAATAGTTATTTTGCAAATAGTGGCCCTTATTAGGCACCAGTATCTTAAGTAACTTTTGTAAAATTATTTTCACATACCAGATATCTTGGGTTCAACCCCCAACCAAGATGTTAAAGATTTTTTATATGAAAGTATTGATGACAAATAATTTTGTAAAACTTAAGGCTTATTTAACTAACAGAAAATTGTGTTTTAATTATCGGTTAATATATTCGTGCGAAACTTGGACATTAAAAAGTGTATGTGAAGCCAGACTGAATGCATTTGAAACGTGGTGCATCAGAAGAATGCTAAAAATAAAGTGGACTGAGAAATTAAGTAAAGTTAAATATGAAAGATGTTTAGTTAAATTAATTAAAAAGAGAATATTGGGATACTTCGGACATATATACAGAGGAAATAGATACGAACTTCAGAGACTAATTATGTGCGGTAAAATGGATGGCTTTGCATCAAAGGGCAGAAAGCGGATCACGTGGATCTCGAATATTAAAAAATATTCAAACTTTAAATCATTCTACAATTTAAAGTTGGCCGCAATGGACAGAATTCGATGGGATCGCGTTGTCTCCAAAATCCTGTAATAGGATATGGAACTTCATGATGATGATGATTGATGACATTGATGTCAATATAATAAATAATATTACAAATTTCACATGAGCAGTATAATAGAGACCACTTTTATTCAGTGTCAAATTTATCTAAATTCTATTTAGATTAACAAGAAGGGCTTAATTGTCCAAAAATTATGGACAATTGTCTTCGACAAGTCACAAACTCAATGAATTGAAATAATTTCATGGGTATTGATATAAAACAATGAAACATTTACCTATATTGTTTGAGAGGATGCAACATAATTATTAATTAATATCCGACAAAAACAAAAATGTGCGAGGGACCAAGTTTACGCATATAAAAAGTATTGACATCCCAGCAAAAACAAAAATGTTCCCGTACAAAAGTTGTGAAATCTATGTAAGGACTAAGTTTTTTAAGTAAGAAAATGATAAATAACTTGGTCCTTACGTAGATTGCGCTACTTTTGAAGGCGAAAATTGAATTTTTGGTGGGATATCATTACTGTTTGTATGCGAAAACTTGGTCCATCTAACATTTTTGCTTTTTGTCGGATATCATTACTTTTTGCAAAGTATTTTTACTTAAGACACAAAAGTTGAAGTCCAAATAAATTTTTAGTATGGAAGAAAATTTTATTTAGTTTGGTTGAATATCGTTAGTTTGGTAGAATATTTGTTAATATAATTATCCAATCACAGATCGGAGAATCTACCATTATATATTAAACTATATTAAATTAAAACTACCATGTAGAAAACATTTTCCATAAGATTAACATTTAATTGTAAAAATTCTCATTTTTCAGGTAAAAATATCCTCTTTTCAGAATGATTTCAGCCTAAGACATTTCTTCCTACCAAATATAAACTTTCTAGGACCACTGAAAGTACCCAAGAATATTGATAATGAGTGAGCCCGTGCCCAAAATGCCGATTATCAAAGTTCAATTTCTTAGAAACTATTAAAACTAATGTTGAAACTTGGTACGTATCGTCAGATGGTGGGTCTAACGATACGTTTTTAATTTGAGCTTCATAGCTTTTTTGGTTCCTGAGATACAGAGGTATCTTATTGCTCCTATCAAATATCGTACGGTAGACGTCTATGTATGAACTTGGTTTGACGCACGCAAGTGTATGTGTGTGTGTGTGAGTGTGTGCTTTTAATGTACCTACACATAAAAGTTAGCGAGGAAGTTGTAATTGAATATAGTGTGCTTTGATAACTAAACACTGAATATTACTAACTGCATGGAGTCTGATACTACAATCATTTTGTTAAGTTGCGTCCACACTATGCAGAATGGACTCTATCGATCGATACGGTCGACTTTCAACTTGTCCACCATATGTGTGGACTAGTCTACCGACACAACTGTACCGACACGTATATCGAGTGTGACCAAAACGCTTTTTCGTTTTCTAAAGGTGCAATTCTACTGAGGCAACTTTTAAGCATGCTATACACAGTCTTTCCATAGAAGGAACACAAAGCGACAAAAAATATGTCTCCTTGCCGCATGCTACAAGTTGACCGTTGTTGCCTGTTGATTGCGTCATCTCACGACATGATTCAACGTGTCGAACCGTGTCGTCTATCCAACAGCCAATGGATCGGTGCAGCTTGAAGCGGGCAAGATGGAGTGGGCGAACGAAAATACTGCGTCTTTTATTGGCGATTACCATAATTCTCCCGGGTAAATATAATTATTGTACGGTGATGGAGGTAAAAATTATTAATTTATTTCGAAATAAAGCATCATAGTCAGCAACCAACTTGTTGTACAAATTATACTGAATTTCTTGACCATCGATATATAGCTCTCTTCCCCAATATCGTGGCGTTTTTCTTTTTACGATTCAAAGCGTTTATCAAATAAGCAGCTGCCGCGACTGTTTGAAATGACATGATGTACCAAACTGAAGTTGCCTGCATGGAATCGCTTTAGACGCATGCTACACACATGTACGCGCATACGATGTGGGGTAACTAATTCCGCATGCGACATTAATTGAATAATGTCCCACATAGTCGGACGCCTACAATAGGAAACAGTAGGAAACAAGTATCAAGCCACATGTCGATCAGTGTTGCCTCAGTGGTATTGCGCCTTAATATTATAAGTATTATTATTATTAATATCATCAATATTATTGATTATATTCAATATATTCAATATTATTAATCACCTATATGTAGCTTAAAAGTCGAGCAACATACTTCGACACGTCCACAATACTGTTGTCGATTCGATTCTCTTGATCCGTATCGACTTGATTCAGGTTGCGTTCGACTCGATTCGACATGTTTCGACAAAGCCCGACACGTATACATTTATTCGATCATGTCGATCGACCACATTCGGCATAGTGTGAACACGGCTTTATGTTTGATTTCACATTAGAACACATGCAGTTAAGGTAGTTCCAGCATTGTATTGTATAATCAGGACAAAAAACCGGATTACTTTTATTATAGAACAAATACAAATACACGCATACACAAACATATATATATATATATATAAATATATATATATATATATATATATATATATATATATATATATATATATATGTATATATATATATATATATATATATATGTATATATATATATATATATATATATATATATACAGACTGTGTTGGAATGCTTTTCCAATAGAGAATCAATGTTAAATATTATTTATTACTGGGGCAGGCCGTGTGGTTACTGTACGGAGTCAGTCAGTACACACAGTCAATGAGTCAGTACACACTCTTAAATGACACTCTTAAACAAACTACCATACTCATATGAGATGACTCTCATTACATGTATACTGACTGACTCCGCACCGTAACCACACGGCCTGCCAGTAATAAATAATATTTAACATTGATTCTCTATTGGAAAAGCATTCCAACACAGTCTGTATATATATATTTATATATATATATATATATATATATATATATATATATATATGCATTATACGAATTAATGTAATTTTGAAAGAAAAAAAAATTTAATTATTATATTTCGAAAATAAAACGGTAAAACGCGATTTTATTTTTTAAATTTATTAAAAAAATATTGATCTTTACTGTCCTAGTTTTTTTTTTAAATTCTGTCGAGTTTTTTTTTCAATACAAAAGACAATAGTTGGGCGAGCATGAAGTTTTATATGTTTCTAATGAGAGAGAATGATTACTTTGTTATTAATTATTTCGCGTTCTAAACGATCAAAAATTCTGAAATGAATTCTGAAACGTTATTTTTAGCCTGTGAAAAAAATGAGCAAAATCTGCCGAAAAGTTATTTCATACTGGAACTATCTTAATAACGAACTAATTAATTGATTAAATACCAGGTATATAATAAGCTAATTATTAATGCTTGAACCGTTCATTTTAGTTTTTACACAAACACAATACTTGACCTCTTTCATCCTCTTTAATTGACCGCCTGGCATACTCCCCAACTTTGACAACACTACTGCAATGATATTTGCCTATACACAACATGTTCAAGGGGAATAGGTAAATTTTGAGTTAAAAACTTGATATATAACTTTAGAAATTGTTTTCGAAATAAAACTGTTGAAAAAATTACGAGAATAAAACTGCCTTATTTTGCTCATTCGAGAACGGTCCGATTTCAACCATTCAAGTGACTTTTTAGCTTAGTACACAAAGTTTCAGATCATTATATCTTTCCGTCTTTGAGTTATCGTGTCCACGGATAGAGAGATGGGCAGAATGCGGAAATAGACTAATGTAGACTAATGTAGACTAATGTTGTATTATGAACACCTATACTAAAAAATTTTTAACAATATATTCAAGCCTTATGAAGTCGGGACTAAACTCGTATAGACCCTTATATATTAATCCTTATTTGCGAGGTTGTCCTTTGAAAAGTTTCCACCTAAATTTAAATACTTATGCATTTTATAATCCTATTTTAAAGAGTAGGTAGAATTCGATGAATTTATGTCGACATGGTCACAAAAATAGCGCTCATTTTTCACAATTTAATAATTGATATTTGTACCGTGATGATTCGGTTTTCGAAAAAAATGTTCATTATAAATATACTAATAACTTTTATTCGAAACATTTTCCCAAAAACCGTATAAATAAAGTATCATATCAACTAAACAGTTTTGAAAAAAATTCGTTACGCAGGAGCTGCGTCAACTTAGCGAATTTCTTTTAGAATACAAAAATGACTCTCTAGCGGACACAATTTTAGTCTGACCAAAATGAAATGTCGTATCTGGTATAATTTTGGTATTTTCAAGGCCTATTTTATGAATAAATGGCATAGATCAAGGGGAAAGCAGGGTGTAGAGACAGAAGAAAACATAAAATATTAAATATCTCTCTTAATATTAGAACAATCGAAAAATGTATAAGAAGTAAAGTTGTGGGAAATCATGTTTGATACAATTCATTACGCGATCATTTTTCTCAAACTCTAATGTGTTTGAACAGAGATATTTCGATTTTTAACTTTCAATCTTAAATTGTAAATATTAATGTACCAGAAAAAATGATATGCCACAAAAATATAGGAAAACTAATTTTCTATCACTTTATATTTTATAAATTTTTCGATTTTTTTTAATATTAAGGAAGATATGCCAATTTTGTGTTTCCCCCTTCTTCTAACCCTCCATTCCCCTTGTCCGATTTTATCCGTTAACGAACTTGACCTTTCAAATACCGAAAGTGCCTCAAATACCAAATTCAATTCCAATCGGAATAAATGTGTGACCGCTAGAGAGTTCGCAGACAGTACATATATGTATATATGTATATATATATATATATATATAGTAGGTAGGATAGATTTTTCGAAATACGATCATCGGTACAAAAATAATAGCTGCATTTCCTTCGGAAATTCGCTAAAAAGATGAGCGCAACTTTTTACATAGTACCAATTTACATTGTATGAATCAGAAGTGCAAAGATGCATTTGCTTTTGTCGCTTAGCGTCCATACTAAATAAACTGTCGATTACGTTCCCCCCTGTATGACAGGCATTAAGTGGGAGGGTTTTGTAAACGAATCGATTAAAATGTTAAGATTTTAATCACACAAGGACATCTTACGTCATAAATACTCGACGTATTTATTTTTATCATAACATCATTTACTGACGTAATGGCAATACTTCGTAATTAATATACTGAGCGGTTTACAAAACGATTAACTATTATCCGAAAAGTTTTCTCATTTTATCCATCCATGATTTAGCGTACGCTTTTTAATTTGAATGACATTGAACAAAAATATAAAATAAGAAATATAGTAGTATTAGCGGAAGGGAGGTCGAAGCTTGGCAAGTGGGTCTTTAAAAAAAACGTTTTAGTGACCCCTAAAGGACAAGGAAGTCAAATACACAGAGCAGCATATTTTGCAGCATTGTAAAATATTCAGCATGTATAATAATAATATTTGAACAATAAACTCAGTTAACTGTTGCATTTATTATTTATTATTGAAAGTAAAGCTGAACTTTATAGTTATTCCAAAATTAGGCTTAAGATAGGACAAATTAAATCCGACGAAATTTGACATTTCAAGGAAAAATTGGGCCATAAGATCGAACTGCAGTACTTTTCATACCCCAAGATTTATCTATCTATCTATGTTGTTTATTTTACTTAAACACACGCACACATGTACAAAAATACTATTTGGGGAATACATACCAAAGTATTGTATACAAATGTGTGCATTACGTATGCGTCTGTAATCTACAAGTAATTTTAATATTGTTTAAGCTGAAATTGTGGCAAAATTGTGAAGTTTAATGAAAAATATTTTCGAACGCAAGTTGTTTGTTTTATAAGAACGAACACTTTTGGCGCCTCCCCCCCCCCTATCCCATCTCGCGTCATAGGAACCAATTTCGGAGAACTCTTTTCGGAGAACAGCTAATTTTCATTTTGTTGAACTGTTTATTTTACCTTTTACACGCACATAGATGTATAAAAAATTACAAGCAGCGTATAAAGTTACTAAACGTATATATGCAATTGTAATCAAACGAAATTACATAAGTTTGAGCTGAAATTGTAGAAAACCAATCAGTTTATGATAAAAAGTTTCAAACAAAAGTTGTTTTTTTTTAATAAAAAGAAAAATGAATTGTTTGTTTTTATGAAATTAACAGTTTTTGCGCTAAAAGATTTTCCCTATCTTATACCGTTCAAAAGATAAGTTATACTTGAAACTAAAAAACTTTTGTATGAAACACTTTTATCTAAAATGCATAATAAAAAAAATATTTAGATTTTTCAAAATGGACAACACTGTTATACCGGCCATAAAAATTATAATTTTCGATTTTTCAAATGTTGTCCAACTCTTTTGAAGGTTAGTTTAGATAAAAAAAAAGTAAATTTTTACTTACCACTTGCAGTTAAATCTTCCCGATTTCGTATATAGAATACACCTTGACGATATACTATTTCATGTACAATAATAGCAAATGAATAAACATCCCCTTTCTGTGTACCTTGCGGTGGTGGTTTCTCCATGCGTAGTAATTCTGGTGCTGTCCATAATTTACCTAACAGAATATAATAAATAATTGATGAAAGCTGATTTAATATTTTATGGAGGAAATTGTTTTAAATTAAACAAAATTTTACATCAATTATTTAAAGATAGATTTTCTACAGTTCTACAAGTTCCACAATCTCGAAAATGTTGTGATAATCAAATAATCATAAACTAGACCACATAAATTGTGTTTGGAATGAACGTGTCTGATTCAAGAGGTAATTCGATTTAGTTCAGTTCTTTTGTCCGTGGATTCACCTACGATATTTTGCATATCATTATAAACATTTAGTGGGAAATATTTTTATTATACCCAGTATATGTAAATATATTAAGTTTAGTCCCGACTTTGTAACGCTTGAACATATTAATCCTTGACAAAAATGCTTCACAATGGTATTCATAAAATGGCCTAATTCGGCCATTTCCGCATGTCCGTTCATATAAATTTTACAGACGTTGATTTTCGACATCTACTAGGTAGGATCGATGGACATTTGAAGAAATTTCAGTAAAATTTTGAATTCGGTACGAAACCAATAGTTCTATTTCCTTTCAGGAAATTCGCTAAAAGAGAACAACTATAAAATCTTGAAAAAAGAAAACTACTTTCCATAGTACATCTATAATACATCTAAAATGCATTACATTAGTGAAACTAATGGTATGGATACCAAGCTTTTTAAACTTAATAAGTTTAAAAAGCTTGGTACAATGTGAAAAAATTGATTGTAGTATCATAATAACGAATAGTGTCTGTCTCTGTCAAACGTATTGCTGTTTGGTCCGAATGAAATTTTTTTATTGTAAATTGTGTACGTTGGATATTATAATTGAATTACGTCAGTTGTAATATGGACCAAAAAAGTAACGTTCATTTGTCAAAATTTCAATTGATTTATGCCTTATTCTTTTGGTTTTTTTGTGAAAATGTTTCGAATAAAAGTGATCAGTATATTAATAATGAACAATTTTTATTCGAAGCATTATTTAAAAAATCAAATGAGTAAGGTATAAATCATTTATAAAATTTATAAAAAAGAACGCTACTTTTGTGGCCATGTGTACTTCTCTACTTGTTCATTTTTCTATTCTAAATGTCTATGGTTGCTTTCCATTTAACACACAGCCATGGAGTGTGACACAGTGTGTAAGTATCGTGTGTTCCATTAACCACTTTGTATTACACCGTGTGCACACAGATGGACACAATAAAAACTTGTGTGTAGAACTCGTGCACACGACAGTGCTACCAATTATTTTCATTATAAAGGGTCTTTTAATAAGGACGCTGGAAATTTGTTAGGTTATAGCAGCCATGTTGTTAATGTGACATCTGTCAAATTTGTTGACAATTGTTTAGTAGTGTATGGCAAATCACAATGGAACGTTATAGCCTTGAGCAACGTGTGCAAATCATTAAAGTTTATTATCAAAATCAGTGCTCCGATCGATTATTATCCTTAACGACAAGAAAAAAAATCGTCTTTGGCGACGTGACCCATTTTTGGATGGATGGATGTGTGAACAAGCAAAATTGTTGGATTTGCCATTACCGTCAACGGCGAGCGCTATATATCGAACATAAACAATTTCTTGTGGCCTAAACTGGATGATATGGACACCAATAACATGTGATTCCAACAGAACGCACTTCGCGCCACACAGCGTATGGTTACCTCGCGCGACGGCGACGTGAACTGGCTACCGAGATCGTGCGACTTAACGCCTTTAGACTTCTTCCATTGGGGCTATCTTAAATCGCAGGTCTATGCGAATAAGTCGCAAACAATTGATGCCCTGAAAGTAAACACCACGCACGCCATTCAGCAAATTTAGCCAGATTTATGCAACAAAGTCATCGAAAATTGGACTTCCCAAATACGTGTCACCAAGCAAAGCCGTGGTAGACATTTGAACGACGTTGTATTTCACACTAGCCATAAAATATTATTTCAAATACAAATCGAGCGTCCTTCTTGAAAAACTCATTAAGTGCAAAATCATAATAATTAATTATGAATAATATTTATGACTCATAACAATTATATATATATTAATAACTATGTCAAAATCATTCAAAATAATATAAATATAATTTATTTATTGCTCCAAAACTTTGACAGTTTTACGCTTATAAATAGGTTATTTGATTTTCTCTGAAAAATGTTTATGATCTGATTTATGAACACTAACCATAGATCATGTGAAGAACTAAATTATGTTCCATTTATCGCACTTTCCCAAACACAGCGTTGCTGTTGGGAACACCGTTTGCCACACACTCCGTGGCTGTGTGGCTAAATGGAATGCAACCTATAAATATAATATAATATATATATATATATATATATATATATATATATATATATATATATATATATATATATATATATATATATATATATATATATATATATTATATGTGTACGTGTGTCACTTTCATGTGTACACTCCCGTTCAATAAAATTGAACAGACCTGAAATGTTAATTTTCTTAGATTTCATAAAACTCCTCACTTTTGTGACTCTCTGTATAATGATTAATTTTTAAACAAAGATAAGTAGTTTATAGTGTGCAAAAAAGAAAAGGAAGTGTAATAAAAAAACATCTACTACAAGAATAATCAAAATTGAGACTGATTTGGTTCAGATCTGTTCAATTTTATTGAACGGGAGTGTACATATAAAATTAGACCACATAGTGTGCTTTGATAACATTGAATATCATACTAGTTGCATGAGAATGATACTACAATCATTTGATTAGGTTTGATTTCACTTAGTTCTTACAACTTTACTTCTTATAAATTTTTCGTTTTTTCGAATCTTAAGGGAGATATGTCAAATTTTGTGTTCCCCCTTCCCCCTTCCCTCTAAATCAAAATAGAATATAGAATACCAAATTATAATAGATATATATATATATATATATATATATATATATATATATAAGTTTTACAGATGGTGATTTTCGACATCAACTAGGTAGGATCGATGGACATTTGAAGAAATTTTTGTACAATTTTGAAATCGGTACGAGACCAATAGCTCTATTTTCTTTCAAGAAATTCGCTAATAAAAACCATTCATCCTAAAACATTCTGTATAATGTCAACAAAAATCTTTTCAAAAAATAAATTCATTCAAAATAAAGTTTGTAGTTAGTACTTACGCCACCAATATTCCTCTCCAAGTTCTTCAATATCATCAGAACATTCTTCACGATTCCGTAATTGATGTAAACCAAAATCTGTGATTTTTAATACAAAACGGCTGTCAACAACACAATTCGATGATCGTAGCGTTCCGTGTGACTTGATTTCACTATTTTGTAGATAACACATACCCTGAAATGTTCGCTCCATTGTTAATTTTATTACAGATGGTTAATAAATACTAAAACTTTTTGTATAATATTTATTTAATACTGAATCTTTTGTTGAAAATGAGCGATGTCACAAATGCTATCGTTATTGCGCTAACTCGATGTATTATCGATTGTATAAAACCATTTATTGTAAATTATGTAGCCAAAGTCAAATACATTGAATTGTGGAAACGTAGTTAGCAAATTAGGTAAAGTGCAAAACAAGAAAGGTAACGATTAATTGCGTTTTAAATAGTTTGCATATGCTGAGTACATATATCAGTTTTTAACGTAAAAACATCTATTCATCTCCTATGTAGATGTCGCCAATTATTTAAATCTCCATTTATATTTTCAAATTAGTTAGTAAATATTATTAAAAAATTTACATAACATTTTCTTGAAAACTTAAATTTGTTTTTTTCTGGTCGTACAGCGGCAAACACTTGTAATACGGTCAGCGGGCGCCAAGGATCCAACTCTGTGCCCTCGGGCATAGCGTTGGAGAACCCTGGTCTAACAACAACTCGAAAATGTAAAGATGCAAATATAATGAATGACGTTATAGAATCAGCCAACTGACTTCGATTAAAATATAGCTCGTAGCATTTGAATTAAAAGCATGCATAATCAAATTTTAAATTTCCAAATGATAAGTGGATATTTTCTGGTTATTCGATTATCCAATGTACTCCTGTCATGATATATTTATCTATTTTAAATATATGCAATATATGTTACATGCATGTAACGAATACTATCTATAATGCGATATAAAAACCTCAGGCTTTTTATAATTTTTATAATAATGTAATATTTTAAACTCTGTGTATGGACTGCGAGTTAATATTTCGTGTTTAATCTTTCATTCTTTGTCAACCTAATGTCAAATTTTGAACAAATGATAAACAAATAATTAAAAATACATGTTCTGAATTTTGATTGTTCACGCGTCAGTCGCATGATCAAAGTACAAATCACAAGAAGGGAATTTTACGCCAGTTTTCTCAAGCTATGTCTTAAGTAAACTTAATGGAATTTGGTATACGTATTGTATTGTGGCACTTAAGTATATAAAAATAATGATATGATGCATAGTGATCAAAAATGAAGTTGGAAATCGAAAATCGAAAAAAACATACCAATGTAATATCTTGTATAAGAGACAATTGTACCATCCAATCAATTTTAAATCGATTTTTCTTCAATAAATCCAATAAACTACCTCGTGGACAGTATTCAGTTAATATGCATAAATTTGGATGATCTAAACATGCTCCATAGAATTTCGCTAAATGGTAATGTTGTAAATCTTTCATCTAAAAATCATATTTGAAATATTATTTTCCTGTATGTATACATTTGTATAAAGATTATTAAAATAATCAAAGAGAACTCTAGGTTTTTTTGAAATTAAATTTCAAATTTTGCCCCAATTCCTAGAACAATTATTTGTATTTTATAAATACGTATTTCGACTACAAGGTAGTCATCATCAGTATGAATTGGCTAATCGTAACTATCTCTGGGATATGGACTCAGAGATTTTAGCCCTTTTTTACATAAATAAAAACATTTTTTCAAAAAAATTTTTTGCATTTACACATTGCAAAATATTATACGCTGTTTTGAATTTTGATCAAAAATTTGGAATCTTTTATGCTGGATGACAATTTTGAATTAAATCAGATGACAATTAACATAATTGCTCTTCATTTTCGGCCTCTGGAATTCCAATATTTTCATATATTTCATACAAATATGATATATGAAAGTCAACGATAAAAGCTCAACCGTATGTGCTTTAATTATGACTTTACGCATATTTTGAAAATTAATAGTCGATTGTCATACAAGATCGACAACTGTTCTAAATTTCAAATTAACATTACTTTTTTTAAAATTTACCATGGTTTTTCGAATAAAAAAAAATCGATGAGAGTCGTTCAGTCTAACACTACATTCCAGCAATTTTTTTCTTTTTTTTTTTTTGGAAATTTAAGTAGTTAATTAAAAATACTTAACTCTTTTCAACTCTAATAGTAATGATCGTGTCAATTCTGGTTTGGGTCCCGTTAGATACTTGATTGCAACTGGACATCCACGGTACTTGCCCAAATGAACATGATTATTAAAATCGAAACTTAATTCACCAGCCGAAAATAACGTCTGAAATAAATAAAAAATTGGTATTATTATTTTAAAATGGATTTGTTCAGATCATAGTTTTAAATAATTTTTGTATAACTCGTAAAGATATTAATTAGATTTCGATATTTGGAATAACTCATAGAATCCTCGATGACGTAGGATCCAACCATGCGTCATCCGTAAATATGAATGAAAATAAATGGGTATCCAAATATATCAAGTCCATTTGTGCCAAAACTATTAAATTTTGAAAAAAGTTTAGTTACATTTTTTCGAATACCGAATGTATTCAGCACAAGTTGACTGTAAAAGTTTGAAAAATGTACACTTTTGATCGTGGTAGTACATGCGTAGTTGTCTATTGCGCAACAGATGGATTATGCGTCATTAATCATTAGATTTCCAAATAAACTGTCATCTTCATATATTATCGATAGTTATTTAGTTATTTTTTGATAGTTATTAAAGGGGCACTTTGTATAATGGATTATTTGGATACTTGGACACTTGGATTATTTAGACACAACGACTCAAAATTTTGTCCAAAGGGAAAGATTGTTTCATTCACTGAAAATTCCGTTTAAAAAGAATATCATAGATAACTAAAGAGACCCATCTAGATTTTTGAAATTCAATATCAAAATTTGCTCCAGTTCCTAGATCAATTATTTGTATTTTACGTATTTCGACTACAACGCAGACATCATCAGTATGGGCTAGCTATCCATATTCCTCGTGACGATATGTTACTCGTTGCTGATTTAGTGCGTGTCTCACTCACGACTTCGGGAAAATTTTGAAATAAAATTTAGGTCAAATTTATATAAATTTCGGACTTCGACAAATGTTTTAAAAAATAACTACAAATTTAATAAAAGTATCAAAATTAAACACCTAGAATTAACGACTTATGCAAGTGAAATTAGATATATATATATATATATATGACATAGTTTTGCAAATATCAGGTCACATTTATTTTAAATTAGAGCAATGATTTGATTCAATTTCAAATGTTATGAAAATATTGTAATAAAATATTGCAAATACTAAGAAACATACTTTTTTATATTGGAAATAAGAACTATACAAGGCGTACACAAGAAATATGCAAATAGTATTTCGAAAGTGGTTCTTTCCTGAAAAAGTATAGCGGAAACCGTCGTAGATCCAAGCGGGAACCGTAAAACCGGTGTCTATTTTATTAGGGGATGCAATTTTTGGAAAAGATATTAATTAAATAATTAAAAGTACATATTTGTCTAAGCAAACATGTGAGAATCTGATCCGACTGCGGGGGGACCACCCCCAAATCTTTTATCGTGCATAACTTTTTTTCTATAATAAAATACTTTTTCCAATCACTTTTGTTTGAATTATTTTTTCATATCGTGTTAAAACTGTTAAAACACGATTTTTTAGTTCCGATGTAAACGGCACAATCTGGTAAAAGTAAAATGAAGTTTAAAACTCATCTCAAAAGAGGCGTCCTGTTTTGCAAAATTTCATTATTTATTAGTGGCGATTCTATTCGGTTTGCGAAAAAATGTTTCGAACAAAATTGCTAGTATTTTAATGACGAACGACTTTAATTTGAAGTTTTTCGACATTTTTTCGAAATTCTGCATAAAAGTTATTATGATATTTCGAAAAATACAACTGTACTTTTGTGTACAATCAAGTAAACTTTTGATAGACGGATCGAAATTTGGCGGATATTTAGCGGATATTACTTCTACAACGTTTTCTAACTTATGCCTTCTTCTTACGTTTTCTTAATATACCGCAAAAATATTTGAGAAAATACTGATTTGCATCCAAGATGTTGTCCTTCGATGCACTCAACTTTCGAATACAGCTTCGAAAGGTTACCGGATTCACCACCGGACATTATTACCTACCAAAGTAACTACACACAATAGGACTCCACAATGGATCCATTATAAATAGAATTTGCGGCTACGAGGAAGAAAAAACCAGGCGCATCATCTTTAACTGCGAATCTCTCGATTACAGCAGATACAATATATTCGGTGCTTCTTACCCCGAATATATAAACCTGCAGGAAAACATAATGAGAAAGCTCCTAGGCTATTGCTAAGATATGGGAGAACCGTCCAAGTGGCCGAGCGATATAAGGCGTATGTCTGAGGCGTTATGTCTACTTGGAGCTGGGAGGTTTTGGGTTCGAATCCCGACATCGGCAGTTTGTCAATTATTAAGAAAAAAAAAGGCGGTTAATTGACTAAACTGTCGGCGTATGGACAAGAACGAAGTAACCAGCTATGCTTGTGAAGCTTTCTGCAGTTTCCTTCACGAATTCCAGATGAATATCGGCATAGCTCCTATCAGAGCCGGCTGCAGCCGCACATCCTAGACTTCAATTTCTAGTCTTCACAGAAAAATTCCTTCCACTCCACTCACATCCTCACATCCTTAGGCATCACAATGGACCTTATGGTCGAAGTGTCGGCCGCCCAGGGTAGCCGCTACAATCTATCTATCTAAGATATGGGAGAAGTGAAGTCAGGATAATGCGGAAGGAGGAACACAATGGACCATATGGTCGAAGTGTAACACTTTTCATACCCTAAAATATATTTATCTATCTTTGTTTACGCCACTGTGTGAGGTTATTGAATTGTTCTTTAGTTTGAATACTTAGTTTTTGACTGTTTGTAATCAGAGGGGAGGGAGAGGATATAATACTATAATATAATGTCATAAAATCAATTAAAAGTTTTTAATGAAATTATTTATGAAGAAGTTAATAGATTTGAAATATTTCATCTCGTTCATGGAATTATATTTTATTGTTACAGAAATTTCTATGTAGAAAAATCAATTAATGTTTTTATATTTTATTTATTTTGAACTAAACTTGAATCGTAACATTTTAGAAAGGCTTTCAAGCGTTAAATGGGGTAAATAATTTGTTTCAACAATAAAATAGGTCTCGAAATTGCTAAGAGAACAGCAAGTGGTGGAAGTAATGGTCCCTGACGAACATCTTCAAAAGCAACATGCCAATTTCTTAAAATTAGAAAGTGATGAATTCATGTATCTAGCCAGTGTGCCGGGTCACAGTGGTTTCGAAGGAAACGAATAAGCAGATACCTTAGCAAAGAAAGGAGTTGGAATGCCCTTCATAGACCCAGAGCCTATTTTAGGAATTCCAAGGACTGCATGTAAACAGGTAATCAACGAGTGGTCAAATGCTAAACACCGTGATCACTGGGAAATAGTACCGCGGTTAGAGCTAGGGAAGGTACTGCTTCAAAGTGCAACAAAGAGGTTATCTCTCGATACACTGAAGCTGAACAGGATGCAATTGTAGAATGTTATCGGGTTCATTAACGGGCATTATCCCATGCGGAAGCATCTGCACACAATGGGACTCCATAACGGGTCCATTATGTGCAGATTGTGTGGCGAGGAGGAAGAAACATTCAGCCACATTAATTTGATACAGGATATTTGGTGCATCTCACCCGGAATATATGAACCTTCAGGAAGACCTGATAAGCAAGCTCCTGGCTATTGCCAACATATGGGAGAAGCGAAACTCGTTGGACTGAAGTAGAAGAGGGAGCGCAATAGACCATAAGGTCAAAGTGCAATAGTTTTTAGACCCCAATATAAATCTAATCAATCAATCAATGTAGCCAGTCTAAATATATGGCGTCCAAATAGTGGCCCGCACAAAAAAACATCTACACAAATTAAGCGTATGTCAGAGATCGATCAACCGTAGTATGATGAATATCAAGCGTCACGATAGAACACGAAGCGCCATGATAAGACCCAGAACCAAAATAAATGATGTTGCAGTCACTATTAACTACCTTAAATGGAGATGGACAGGTCTTGTGGCACGCTTGTCGGATAATCGATGAACTCTGCGTGGTACTATCTGGACGCCAGATGGGTCGGTGAGAAAAAAAAGCGCCTGCGGCTAGATAGAATGACGATATAATTAAGCATGCAGAAGATCATTTAATGCGTAGGGCTTTGAACAGAAAAGAATGGGTGACTCTAAGGGAGGCCTTTGCCCAGCAAGTTGGCTGTTATAAGGTCTTATTATTATTTACAGAATGGGAATGTAAATATCGTCTGAACATAGTTCGATCAATCTTATGAAATATTCAAGATTTTAAAGATAAACACAGTGGCTGTTATTGGTAAAGTTACTCATGATGTCATATTCCAAAATGGTGGCTTAAGTCAGGCTACATTTCAATAGTTAGTTTTATTTTTAACATAACATTTACAAAATAATATTTTTTTGTTTATTTTATTAAACAAAACTTGTGGAAACTTTTGAAATGAACACGCCGTATATACCACCTACCGGGTATAAAAATTGTTTTTCAGAAAAATAATTTAAATTTAATAATACTGAAAATTCCATAAAACCAATAAAATATTGTTGATATTGGATACATCATTTTCTGCACTGATTACCTTAGTAGGATATTGAAAGTAGTTTATGTTATGTCACGCTTCTAAATTGGAAAATTAGGTTAATAGATTTACTAGCTAAATTCTATTTATTTTTTCTGTTTACAACATTTTTTCACCACGACATTGAATTTTCTGCACATGCTTTACGATGAGATTAGATTATTATAATGCTTGTCCATTAAAAAGTGCACTATGCTAGTGGCATAATTTTCACTTAAACGATCGTTTTAAAAACGTTGTACTTCATCAAAGAGGATGACAGTTAAAATAAAAAAATAAGTTAACTTTCTATAACTTTGGGATTGGTTGAGAAAAAATATCCATATGGTTGCATCACAAAAAAATATATATGATCTTATAGGGAAACGGGGCCTTTTACCGTCTGCCAGCCTTTACCTTTAAAAGGTAAAGCGCCACGACCTACTGCTGAGGCCACGCCTCCTTACACTATGCACTCTGTGTGATTGGTTGAATTTATCAATGTTTAGTTTATTGTATGTAATAGCGTCAAATCGAAAAACTTTATTAAACTTTTTTGTTTGTTTTTTACACCGCGGTATAGTTTTCTTGAATGAATTTCAGAACACCCTAAAGTAGATAGAACTATTGGTCTCGAACCGACTTCAAAATTTTGCAAAATTTTGTATATATATATATATATATATATATATATATATATACATATATATATATATATATATATATATATATATATATATATATATATATATATATATATATATACAAAATTTTGCAAAATTTTGAAGTCGGTTCGAGACCAATAGTTCTATTTACTTTACAGGAAATTCGCTAAAAACTAAGTTAACAAACACAGAAATGAAGTGAACTTGTAAAATATGATGATATTTTTTTGCTTTAATGCAGTTTGTATTTTTAATAGACCTAACAAGGCCCAGCCTATTTTCGGCTGAATTATTCTACGGTTCATGTATATTAAATAAGAAAATATAAATTTTAATGAATGCTTAGTGAATAACATTGATATAATTTGATTTCACCTTTAATTTGACAAAGTTTTTTAATGAGACCCGGTTCCTAATAAGGCCCATAATCAAGGTTTTAAAAATTATCATTTTTCATGAAATCATAATAAATGGTGATGATTTTTCTCAAATATCGGATCAATGTTTACGAAATTTCTATTTATTTTTGTTTGTTACGCATTTTTACGTTTTTATAGCCATTTTGCAAAAAGTTGGCCTTATTAGGTACCAGTACCATAGTATGGTGTTTGTTTTAACGATATTGTAAGGATAAATGTAGTTTTTCCATCCTGAAAATGTGTTATCAACATTTTTTCATCATATAAACGAATTCTGCTGGTAAAGAGGGGAATTTGGTGGAAGGGGTTTGTTGGGGCCAATTCCGAAAAATTTTACCATTGATTTGTGTGAGAAATATGAAAGTCAGTAATTATTTTTCTCTTTCTTCATTATTTCTTATCGTTACAAATGGAAATCTGAACACAATGTACTTCGTATAATATGATGTCAGTACACAAGGAAAAGTTTTCGTATATAAATTGATACACGTAAAATGTGGAAAAATAATAATTTTCCAATAAAACAAAAAACTTTTATGATAAGTTCACTGAACACGAAACAGAAACAATAAATAAAGTTTTAAAAAAGAAAAATCAAAGCTCATATCTCTATATAGGAACAAATTTGTAGGCATACATATTTTTATTCTTTATACATGAATAGGCAGACAGCAAGACGTACAAAAGTTTTTTTTCCTGTTAAAAAACCTAAGATCGAATCATAAATCAAAAATTCCATTCTTTTTTGTTAAATAAAACAATTTTGTTTTCTTGGAAAATTCAATTTGGATTTGTCAAAATTAGTTTACACAAAAATGAAATTTTAATTTTAGTATAGATTCAGTGGCGTCGCGAAGCTTACATATTCGGGCCAGTATTAGGCGCGATGAATTTAAAGTGGCCCAACTTTTTTTTACATTACAGCTAAAATTTAAATTAATTTTTAAGAGCATTTGGTAGTATTATATACCCGGTATATAATATATAACAAGGTTATATTCAGTTTAGTTCCGACTTGTAATTATTGAAAATTTGAAAATTTTGGTATAGGTATCATAAAATGACCCAATTCCGCATATCCACCTGTCCGTCCGCCCGATCGTCAATACGATAATTAAAAAACAAAAAGAAATAAAGAGCTGGCATTTTGCATGTGTGTTCTAAAGCTAATAAGTAAAGTTTAATTCGTGAAGGAGCAAAAACGGACCATGTTTGGGTAAAATTACCCATCTTTGAAACCGTAAGAGATAGAACAAAAATGAGAAAGACAAAAAATGTTCCTTTTTTAAAAATAAACATGCTAGGTTTAAAACTTTTTTTTTTCAAAATTTTATAATTGATCTAATAAAACGGTTAAACGGTTTATATAAAACGGCATCCATACATCAGTTCAAACAATTCTCATCAGCATCTTAGCTAAAAAAACTGACAAGTCATTGAGCCTCAAACAATTATTATGGCATACTGATTGTATTCCGTGGATCTTTAAATTATATTTAATTCCGTGGATAAAGTAATTGTAGTGTAGAATATAATAGCATATTATAAAACATTCGTTACGCAGGAGCTGCTTCAACTTAGCGAATTTCCTTAGAATACATAAATCACTTTCTAACGGACACAATTTTCGTATAAAACACAAAATATAAAAAAACTCTCTGAATATTAGAACAATCGAAAAATGCGTAAGGAATAAAGTTGTAGAAAATCATGATAAGATGATGACTATAAGTCATCATCTTCTCATTTTTGCTCAAACTCTAATATGTACAGAGATATTAAGGAATTTAATTTTCAATCTTAAACCGTCAATATTTCTGTAAATATTAGTGAAACATGATAAGCATATTAACAGAAAACATATTAACAGAAAAAATGATAAGAAACAAAATTTCAGTATTCAAATTCGATTTTTCGAATATTAAGAGAGATATGTCAAATTTTGTGTTTCTCCCTCCCTCTAAACCCCCCTTTCCCTTTGTCCGATTTTACCCATTAACGAACTTGACTTTTGGAATACTAAAAACGTAAAGTTAATTTCAATCGGAATAAAATGGTGACCGCTAGAGCGATTACAGACATATATATATATAAATTTTACAGATGGTGATTTTCGAAATCTATTAGGTAGGATCGATGGATATTTTTTGCAAAATTTTGAAGTCAGTACGAGAATAATAGCTCTATTTCCTTTCAGGAAATTTGCTAATAAAAATCTGTTTGATTTGTCCATTTTGGTTTCTAAGATGCTTAAAAAATGTAATAAAAATTTGTAATTATAATTCTCTTTAGGTTGATAGTTGGTTTTCCAAAGAATGTTTGGATTATAGGTATAAAATCACTTTGTTCAATACTTACAATATCACTTTTGCTACGTTTAAACATTGTATAATCACTGTCATGGTCCATTGTATCATATATTGAAACACCTTGAATACTTTCCCAACGAATTTTCCATGTCATGGATGCAATTGAAGCTTCAATTTTATAATGTCTATGGAATAGAGTTAGAAATTAGGTTAGAACTTATAACGATGATTTAAAACGGTTATTTTTATTGGGACACGCGTTACTCTTGATGACGTCGCCCTTATAGTCATTTTTGAAAACCGCAATGCGTCACGATTATAAAGACACTTTATTGCCGTACCACGTTAAAACAACTGAACTGATTTTCATGCAGTTTTCATACGATGGTAGATATTTTTGCTGGATTGAGAACTGACATGGAGACATGGCTTAATTTATATGGCTGACTTTAGGTTGCAAATTTAAAATAAATACGTGTATTGTTAATCAGTGACAGTTAATTTAATAATTTAATGCTTTTTTTGAGTGAAATTTGTAACTGAACAGGTTCATATGTTGCCCAAAAACAAAAGTTGGAATTTTAACCACCAGACGTCGTGATTAAAGTAGCCAGTTCCCAATAGATAATATAGAGATTATAAACCTTTTTTGTTCAGAGCATCCATGTTCTACGTGGATGCTGTTCCCAAGATTTATCAACTCAACGATGCGAGATAGAGGAAATCTTTAAGTACAAAAAATATTTATCTCATAAAAAAAATTTTTTTTTTGAAAAATTTTTTCATACTCCCAATAGTTTTGGCATAAATGATACTTTTTTAGAAATCATAGGATGGATTTTGTCCTGCAATATCTCAGTAAAGGTTAGTTTAAAGGTAGTGCGCTCACGGTAGCCATTAAAAGATTAAAGTATACTATTGTTCAAAAAGTGTAATTTAATTCTATACAAAACCATTTTGAAAATGTTTCATTTTGAATTTGTATACATTGGCTTTTATTGAAAATCGACTTTTTATAAACACTTTTTCCTTAAATGGAAACAAATAAACAAGAAGTGTAACTAACTGACTTGATTGTATAAATTCTTTATATGTACTAAGCAATTTATTAGTACATGTGCACTCTCGTTCAATAAAATTGAACCAACCTGAAATGTTAATTTTCTTACATTTCATAAAACTCCTCACTTTTGTAACTCTCTGTATATTATTTATTTATAAACAAAGATAAGTAGTATATTTTTTAAATGTGAAAAAAGAAATGGAAGTTTTATATTTTTTATTTCTGTAAACAATGATAGAGTAAGAACATGTAATGTAAATACATGTTAAGTGTTATATCTCCCTTTTACGTATAAAAATAAAATAAAATGTTGTATCTGTCAAAAACATTTACTACAAGAATAAACAAAATTGTGAGAGACTGATTCGGTTTAGGTCGTTTCAATTTTATTGAACAGGAGTGTACATATATGTATACATGGTGCCTCATTTAAAACAATTTAATTGAAAATTTCATCAAAAAACCGTTTTTGAAAATACATGTACCAAATAAAACAGCTGTCTTGCTGAGGGGGGGGGGGTAATCTTACGGTGACCTTGACTTTCACCTTGACCTTGGTTTTATGTGATTTTATGCCAGTTATCCGATTTAAATAATCTTGAAGCCCAAGGAAAAATCAAGGCCTTTATAAGATGTCCACCGCGGAACAAATCAACTTTTATTTAGATCATTTTTTTCCAATAACGCTTCCTTAAAGAAATATTCAGGTACATTGTTTTAAATGAGCATCCTGTATATATACATGTTCGTAGTACTTTGAAGTACCGTAAGCCTACTACCCTTAATGCCCCAAATCAAATATACAGAATTTTACCTGTACATAATCAGCATAAATATCGAGATGATGATTATTATTGTGGATAATATCATACTCAGGAATGACGTAGTTGATAAAGCTGAAAATCCAAATTAATTTGTTTGTTAAAAGAGTCTATGTATACAGAGTGGAAGGGAAAGTATCTGCTAAACTTCGTGAAGGTGATTATTGCAAACGGAACAAAGGTAAAACTACATCCAAAGATATACAAGTTTTAATATTTGACTCCATTAAATTCAAGCAATAATAATTAGAAATTAATACAGTAATTCGAAAAAATATTTCTAATTAATTTCGATTACAGGAATTTACAGGCAAATATATGAGTATTATTTTATGATATTTTATATAGAAGAATATTTTTCTCGAATGATTTAATATAATGTTATAATACAAAATGTCTTGTACTAGAGCAGGTTTTGTAAATTTAACATCCAAAAAGATTTCTATTACAGGAATTTACAGGCAAATGTGTGATTTTAGTATTATTTTATGATTTGTTATATAGAAGAATATTTTTCTCGATTGAACATGATATTTATGTTATAATACAAAATGCCTTGTGCTAGATCAGGTTTTGTTAAGTTAACTTTCAAAATAATTTCTATTACATGAATTTCAAGGCAAATGTGTGGTTTTAGTATTTGTAAAGAAAATATATAAAATTTCAAAACCCTAGAGTTCTCATTAATTATCATTTGATAATATAATATTTAAGAAAATATATGTTCATTTGAAAAACAAAAGTTGGATGCTGTATCAAAATTTTCCGTTTTTTAGAAAAAAGTGGGTGGAGCATGTTATATGCTCCAGCAAGGTTCACCAAGGTACAATCTATATAATGTATAATATATAGATGTTGGTTCAATCTATATATGTATAATATATAAATTAAATCCATCATTCGAACATGATTAATTGATTAATGGGCAACCTAATATAATTCCATGTACATATGGCCACAAACGATGCGCTCATTTTTCCAAATTTTATAATTGATTTGTGCCTATTCAATTCGGTATTCGAAAAAATGCTCCGGCTTAAAGTTGTTCATTAGAAGTATAGTAACAACTTTTTTTCGAAACATTTTCCCAAAAAGCGAATGAATAACGCACATATCAACTATAACCAGGTTGTTTTATGCTACTAATTAGTAAAACATTGTGCCCTAGTAAATTGTACAACTGAACGTTTTGTAACACATGATCCAAAGTTATCTAAAAAAAATAAAAAAGCTTGTTTACCTACATTTATCAGGACATTGGGAACGATCAAATCCACATTTTGGGGTATCAGACGGAGGTGATAATGCCCCACCTGGCCAATATATTGTTTGATTTTCGATAAAAAATAATTTTGATAAGCGTGGAGAGTATTTAGCAACAACCTGTAACAGAATTATCCAACACTTATATAATCAGGAACATTTCATGTAATCTTAGATGATGCCTCATCCTGTTTACAAACCTGATTAGTATTTGTATGGGGATTAACATTCCATAAATTGTAGTTCGCATTGATTCGATCACCATTTGAATCGATTTCTACATAACCAGTAATTCCTAGAAAATTGATAATATATTTTACAAATTTGTTGTGTAATACCTTTTTTGGGCATCCACTAATTTGGGAGTAAAACTAATGAAGACATCTTTTGGGTATAAAAATCGATGGAAATTATCGTATTTGATTTGTAGGATAGATCAAACTTGCTGGGTAGAGCTTTAGCTGGTTTTCGCAATCAGCTCAGATTAAAATTGCTAGCCTGTGACTTAAGGGATCTATATTGTGCTTCCAATGGGATGCATCCTCAATTTTTTCACAAAATCTATAGCTCTCAAACCTTTCTCCAGTACATCTCCTTGAAATGGCCCGAGACTAGACAAACCTTCTTAAGACATTCCGCCCGCAGTGGCCTATGATTTTGTTCAGGTTGATGAACTATGCGAATTTGTTTGTAGATTTTTTTTTTTTAGGCTCGAAATAATTATTGATATCGATCCGGTAAGTATAGGTTCTAATAAGCTCCCATTGATACTTTGGTGACATAAAGTATACATTCTGAAGTATAATGACGTCACAGAATGTTATTGGTCGAAGTTAATTTCATATATACTCTTCCCTCCAAAATTTGCATATTCGAAGTATATATAAAAAATTTTTTTTTTGGGTGATTTAGTGGATGCTTATTATGCAGAAAAAGTAATCATAATTACCTTGAAAAGATTGATCACACATTAATTTCGCAATATGTGATCCTTTTAACGTAAAATTCCCCCATAATCTAATATCATGACCCAACGACTTATTCAGAGCTTTTGCAAAAAGCAACATACCATCATAAAACGATGCCTCCGTAATTGTGACCAAATCATTTTTGTGACGATTGTAGCCAGGTAAATACATTTCCGTAGCCACATTATGTACACGCTTCGTGAAACTTCTTATCTTCTGTCCATTTGGTACATCACCTTTGAGTGTCATTAAAGCTGTAAAGGCGTCACGTGCCTTCATATTATTCTCTTCGGTGTCTGACGCATTATACCATCCTGGTATAGTTTTATACTTAAAACTGAATCATCATTAAAATATTTTGGCAGAATGGGTCCAAATAATATTGTAACCCACATTAATGTTTGTGCTTTGAGATTATTAGAGTACTTTTAGGCTTACCTGTTGTCTAAATCAATATTAAAAAATACGTATTCGCCAGAGCTTGTCATGTTCAATTCGCCTGCAGCTAACATTACTTCCCGGACCATGTACATATTTGCACACATTATGATCACTGCAAAAATTGAATTTTGACTATAGGGAGTTTGTTTTTGGGCAGATGGAAAAATGTATTCAGACAACAATTACTGTAAGGTAGATAATGTTTTGCTTTAAAATAATTTTAACGTCGATGGGACCTTGTGGGATCGTAAGAGGGATTAACCCTCAACTACGAAAACTCTGCCGCATTTTTTTACGGGGATAAATATTTTTGGTTACTTGATCATTTCTGCCTAAACTATTGACGGTATGAAATAATTATTAAAACATAAAATGTGAGGATTTTTATTTCCTACAAAATTGCTCTGGACAACTTTTTCAATAAACTGAATGATTGGAGAGATCAGGGAAACAAAAATTTATCCACGTAAAAAATGCGGTTGTCGCAAAACGGTTGTTTGTCATAAAAAGCCTAACAATTTTTGTTCTAAATATTTATTTCGAAAACTGAATGGATTCAATTCCAAATTCTGATTTAATAAAATTAAACCATATTCAAAATTTAATCTGAATATCAAGGTTAGCTTCGATCAACACCTTCACCTTATTGACAATAACAATACCGCATAGTCAGAAAAGGATACCGCCATTAAAAGCGTTGGTCTTAATGGACTTAACTAGTCAATCAACTCAAATAATCCTTCAGGCGCTACCTCAGTGACAAAATTTTTTTAATATTATTGTGAGACACGCACCAAATTAGCAGCGAGTAACATATCTGACTCCATATCCCAGTGATAGTTACGATTAGTTGTAGTCGAAATACGTATTTATAAAATACAATACTTGCTCTAGGAATTGGAGCAAAATTTGAAATTAAATAAGGGACAAATTGATTATAAAATTTTGAAAATTGAGCGCTTCGTTTCTGGCCATGTGTACTAGCTATTGACTAGAGAAAGAATGGAGGTGGATTTTAGATCAAGAAATCCTTTACGATCTATTAAAAAATTAACGCTATAGACAAAATAATAAAATAACACTTTACCTCCAAAAGTATTACCAATTTCCCGCTCTAAAATATCTTTCATACTACTATTGGTTTTTTGTGCTGCATTCAAGTCGACATTATGTCGATAAAATTCTGGTATAATTTTCAGATCTTCCAATAAAGTTTTCATCATTAAATAACACGTAAACATACCAGCAATTTCAGCATGGCCATCTGATTCATACAATAATATTAATTTATTCCACTCGAATCTAAAAAAACTCCGAGTAGTCTTTAAAAGTTACAATTCGGGGGCCAGACCATTTTTCGTAGCCAACTGAGATCCAGGCCACACCAAAATGTATTCAATTGATTCTGCTGAACACGATTTTACCATGGTTAATAAGTGAAAATTACAACTAACTGAGTTAATTGCTTAAATACCGAGTATATATTGAGTCTAGGAAAAAATCATAGGATACTTTTTTTGCTTAGAATGAGTCAAAGTAAACGACCACGTTACAGCCACTTACCTTCGAAAATCGTATTCAACAGATCAAAATAAAAAGAAAACAATTTGGTGCTGTCTTGGACCTCAATAGACTAAGAAAATTGACCTCATTCCCGGATTAATTTCCAATATTAATGAATTCAAGACTATACCGTTTTATTAAAGCTAAAAAAAAGTGCGACACATCTTTAAATGCTAATGTGCCAACACGAATATTCATGTAATATTCAGCGTCACATGTTTTTTTCGGTTTTTGAAAATCGAATGACAATCCACCAACGGTTATTAATGGTGTACCAGAGAAACCAAAATATTTTGCGATTCGACCAACTGAAGCTAACCCATACTCGCAAATCGGTCCAAACATCACATGACTACAATTGTCATAGCCATCAATAGCGGCAATTGTGGCTAAACTTGCATGGCAGTGATCATTTCTTGGATACCATTTAAAATTTAGCCAGTTGGGTATTAAATTGAATTTTTTAATATCTCTTCGTGCAAGTTCCAAAACTGGTAACACCTACAAAAATATTGTCCAAAAATAAATCCCAAATTTATCAAAATACTTCAGAAATACAAAGTGTTTCTCAAAGACGCGGAAAAAAATTCATGGTTTGATTTCTTAGTGATTTTGGCTCGTCTATGGGCAGCTCTACAGTATTTACGCATAAATTTGTTCACCCAAATTGGACCAAGAGTTTCAGAGAAAAACAATGGGCAAAGCTCTCTACGATTAAAAAAAAAGGTGTAATATTATCCCTTACCCGTGGCAACGAAGCATGAATGATCGTTTGAGTTGTATTCGGTAGAATAATAACAGCACGAATTTCACATGTCCCATTATGACACAATTGTTCACACTCGCGTGGTTCTACATTCTCTCGACAGCCCACCGGTGGTAACCTTGTAATTTTATATGTAGTCCGTTGTAATTTCAATTCATCATCTTCAAACGAATCATTATCGAATTCATTGTCATTGATCATTGAATTATTATTATTTGTACAAATGACATTCGTTACACAAACAATTAGAAAAATTTGTTTCAACATTGCGTCAAAATTGTTTTTGCCTCATGATGATGATATGTTTTGATTGTTTTCATACATAATTAGGTTTTAGACTGTACACAGTTGAAGAATCAACTAATTGATAATAGCAATTTACATGCTGATAATACCGTTTAATAAAGTAGAAAAGTTTTTTTTGTTGATAAAAATTATTAACTAACTTGATATTGGAAACACTTCAGATTTATTATACAGTAGAACCTTGTTCAATTGGATCAATAGTCATCGATACTAGTTAAGTACGTATCACGGTACCAACTAACAGATAACGGTTCGTTTTGTTCACAATTTAAAAAATGTATTTATTCGATTATGTAAATAGTTTCGACACAAATTAAACATAGAATTTTGAAAAAAGAGCGCCACTCTTGCGACCGATCATAGATAGATAGATAGATATATCTTGGGGTGTATGAAATTATTACACGTCGACCTTATAGCCCATTGTGCCCCCCCCCCTTTCTACTTCAGCCTGACGAGAATCGCCTCATATTTTGGCCTTATAATTTGGAAATGAGCAGGAGTTTCTTATCAGGTTTTCCTGATGGTTCAAACATCGGGGTGACGCTGCCGACAATACTTAGTAGGAGGGAGGTCGAAACATGGCAAGTAGTACCCTAACCTATCCCCTCTACCAGTCTTATTCTCCAGCACACCTTGTTTATTTCCACTAGCCCTGAGTTCGCTATCGAACCTACACTTCTTTTCGCGAATGACAGGACATAACTCATTTTTAGTTGTTTTACTTCAGATTGCTCCATTTTGGTTGAGCCGAAGGCTAGATATATCATTCTGGCTCAGTAAGGATAATCTGCCAGAATGTGGAAAGGCGTATTTTCCGTCTGTTACTGTTCGACCATGCAAAAAATTTTATAAAAGTATTTTATCGAAGTCGTACAGCTTTAAAGAACACGTTAAATGATGGGCACCATGACGCACGCGAGTATACGGTTGGGAACTTCATATGTATACAATATATAAGAATATTAGTCCCGACTTTGTATCGGTTGAAAACATTGATTGCAAACAAAAGTTTTTAAGGTATTCATAAAATAACTTAGTAACTCCAATTCCCGTCCGTTAATCTGTCCGCTGGCCCGTTTGTGTAGGTGTTCGAGAGCAAAAAAGTAACAAGTTTGTGAACCAGAAAAAAATGGGCCTTGCAATTCTCTTCGGGAGAAATTTCTATCTTTTTTTCTTTGAAACCGTAATAGATAGAAAACCAATTAAAAAAAAAAAAATCACCTTATTTAAAGTTTTGTTAGAAACTTTTTTTCACAAAGTAAATAGTTTTGTCACAACAAACATCTGTAATTACTCTTGATTACAAAAGTATATATGTATTTATTACCTTTATACACTACTTTGTATTTTTATAGATTTGGGTGCGTTTAAAAGTAATATAAACTGTTCACGAACGCGTAATGAATTCAGTATATACAGGGTATTTAAGCAATTAACTAAGTTAATTATAAGTTTCACTTGTTAAACTTTGAATTTGAATATATTGCTCTTATAGAGAAACAGTTTAGAATTGGAATAACAGCCATGCAGAAATGAAACAATTATAGTTTACTCACAAAAACCTTCTACACAACGTTTCTCATCTTTACAGTGTTTTTCTTTTCTTTTCTTTTCTTTTCTTTTTAGTGCGTTAATAACACATGTGTGTGTGTTGGTTCCATTTTGAAAATGTAAATTTTTAGATTATTCAAATATTAAGGGAGATATGTCAAATTTTGTGTTTCCACCTCCCTTTAAACCCCCCTTTACCCTTGTCCGATTTTACCCATTAGCTGACCTTTTGAATACCAAAATCGCCTCAAATACCAAATTTCTTTCCGATAAAATGAAAACTGTGAGCGCTAGAATGATTACAGACATATATATATATATATATATATATATATATATATATATATATATATATATATATATATATATATATATGTCCATAGATATGTATATATAAATTTTGCAGATGGTGATTTTTGACATCTACTAGGTAGGATCGATGGACATTTGAAAAATTTTTGCAAAATTTTGACTTCGGTACGGGACCAATAGCTTTATTTCCTTTCAGGAAATTCGCTAAAAGCAATGAAATATTTTTACGGACAAAACCATAAAATTCACTATGTAGATAAGAAAACTGTTAAGTTGTTCCAAATTTGAGTGGCACTAAATTGATTTATTACTTAGTTTCTTTTTTAAACTCATATAAACTGGATATTTACCTTTAACAAATACCGGTTTAACGAGGTTCTACTATAAATTTGAAATGCGTTTATTATAAATGAAAATATCTTGTTGACAATACATTAATTATTAATTGAATTTGTTATTGTTATGTATTTTGTATAAATTTTCACTAAGTACGGTACTGACGTTTTGTATTTTTCAACGGTACTTGGCTATCTTATTGGATATTAGTTGCTTTATATGTACCTATAAATAACATTTTTTTATCAATTTCGAGTAAATAGTTTATATGTTATAAAAAACTTATTTTATAAAATCATACGAAATTTTATCTATTTTTAGAAAGTGTGTTTGTCTCATAAAAGATGTCCCTAATTTATTTAAAACGTCACATAGCTTATTCATGACAATTTTGCATGGATAGGCAGATACATACGAAAGTACTGGGTGAGATCTTACAATGTGACTTAATGTCTCTGTTGTGGTTCTTAACATTGGTTGTATAACCCCAAACAAAATCTAGGTGACGCAATCTATGAAGAAAGTAGAGGATGAGATACCAGTCCAAGTGGCCGTGAAAACGTCCCAACAGTGGTAGTTTATCAATAAAAAAAATGGGGTGGTTAATTGACTAAACACTCGGCGTTTGGATGAGAACGGAAGTAACCAGCTCTGATTGTGAAGGATTTCTGCAGTTTTCTTTCACAAACTCCAGATATAATTAGTTTTCTTTCACAAACTCCAGAATATCGGTATAGTTCATATCAAAGTCAGCTGCAGTCGCACAACCTACCAAAATTTCTAGTCGGCTTAAAAATTCCTTGTCCTTTAGAGGTCGATAAAGAAGGCCTACAAAGGTCTACTTGCCACGCTTCGATATGCCTTCCGTTACCAATACTACCAGAAGGTGAGATAGAACTACATTTCGTTGCGGCGGGGGAATTGTAAACACAATCTTTCGAGGCCGAATAACTGTCGTTTGCGCTCAAGGGTATATAGGGTACAAGAGGAATATATATAAATAAATAAATATCTACTCAAATAGTACCGCTGAGGTAAAAATAGAGTAGAATAATTAAATACTGATATGAAAAAATTAACTCGTCAACCAGGAATCGAACCTCCAGCGTGCTTACCGCAACACCAAAGACGATTCTGACGTAACAGCCAACTTTTTCATATAATTCTTATTTTTTATTTATTTTTTTAGAATATAATAGTTTTAAGGTTTGCAAACAGCCAAAATCAACCACAAGCACAAAGAAAAACTTAACTTGTAGTAGGCTGGTTTAACTATAAATATCGAAAACACCATTAAGGTATGTCAAACACAACTGTCGATTTTAACATAATACTTGACAACGCCAACATTAAAGTCGTAACACTTCAAATATCCCGACCAAATAGTATTCTTCGAGGGCGAAATCCAGCTGAGGTACAGTCCAGAACAAGTAGCTCTTGGAAGAGATTTTGGTCGCTTAAGTTGAACTTTAAAAGTGACATCCCTCTTAAACTTAAAACTAAACTTTTCGATGTAAGGATCCTGACCGTTCTAACCTATGGCTCTCAAACATCTGTGTATTTGACGGCAGGTTATAAAGACGTTAAGTATGAAACATTCCATGCTAATTTTAGACTTATCACAAAAAATCAGAGCTTCAAAAAACAATAATATTTAAGACTCCTATTTTAGAACATTAATCTTGTTTTATAGCGAAAGGAAGAAAATCTTACTATGTAGAACATAATTGTGTAGGTCAGTAACTTTATTGACAGTTAAATTGGATAATAACCTAACCGGTGAAAACTCCCAATTTTCATGCTTAAGGTATCTCTGGAGGAAAGCGTTTCCCACCGAAAGAAGAATTGGGCACTTTAGTAGAAAATGCTCTAGGGTTTCATTTTCTCTTAAATTGTATAAAATGTAACATTTTTGAGGGTTCCATTTGTAGAAAATACCATTGATATATATTCTAATCTCTAATTCTCCCATTAATCTCAGTTGTGCTACGGTCCTAATATTCTTTATGTTAGTGGAAAAGTTTAGGTATTCGAGATCATTTTTCGGGGTATAAAACTTATATGTCATGTTGTAAGTTGAAGTTAAGATCCGCGTTTAATCCTCCGGACAAATTTTATCCTTGTATTTATTTAATATAGTATCACGCGATTCACGAGCGATGATTAAACTTTGTTGATCCCATACATATCTATACCCTATGTTCACCAAAACATCTCCCACTTGAGATGACCAATTAAATTTAACAATATTCCCTGACAAGCTATCAGATTGAAAGGTATCAAGATAGCTTTTCTTAAGTATTCTCTCTTTCGGCAAAGGTAGTAGCTTCAACCGTACACAACTTTCAATGCTTTTATGCTTTAATGCGGTCTTCCTGTTTCTGTTCGTATTGGATAATGGACTGTACATCCAGGTAGACTTAGGAAGCATAGTGTCATAGGCAGGTGGAACTGATGAAGATGTCACCTGCAGGATAAGGAAGACCAAAGGAGCGTTTGCACAACTTGCTCCAGTGTGGAAATCAAACCAAATAAAAGTGACAAAAACGATCGCAAATAAATTACAGGTATTCACAAACAAATTTCTTAGAACAATCTTCAACATACACTGGCCAGAAAGAATTACGAACGAGGAATTGATGGGGGGAGCAAGTCAAAGCGCTATCAAGGAAACAATAAAGGAAAGAAAGTTTGGTTGGATAGGCCACACCTTAAGAAGGCCATGTAATACCATCAGCAGACAAGCCCTAGACTGGAACCCCCAAGGAAGCAGAAAACGTGGAAGACCCAAGATAACCTGGAAGATATCAGTCGAGAAAGAGATAAAAGAAGAAGGAAAAACCTGGAGAGAAATAAAGCAAATGACCCAGAATCGAGTACGGTGGAAGGCATTTGTTGCGGCCCTACGTCCCTCAAGGGAATACAGGAATTAATATAATATATATACATCCAGGTAGACACAAAATTTAATAAATATAGTTATGTTTAATAAATCAAATGAATGTAATATTAATATTAATAATAATAATTATGATAATAATTAATAATAGTAATAATCTCCCTCTTCAATAGACATATATTTGCAAATTGGGACTTAATAATAATAATTAATAAATATTATATTAGAACTGAATTGCCTATTATGGGTACTGGTATAGAGTGCATAGTTTTTAAACAAATATTTAATAATTTTGCACATTAAGGATGTTCCAGCATACTACCACTTTTCGACAGATTTTGCTCATTTTTTTTTCGCAGGCTAAAAATAATGTTTTCTAATAAATCCTGAAGTTTCAGAATTTTTGACCGTTTAGAACGCGAGATAATTAATGTCAAAGTTATAATTCTCTCTCACTCTCTCTCATTAGAAGCATGTAAAACTTCATGCCCGACCAACTATTATCTGTTGTATTAGAAAAACTACTCGGCAGAATTTAAAAAACACCTAGGAGAGTAAAGCTAAATATTTATTATATAAATTTTTAAAAAAAATCCTGTGTTACCGTTTTGTTTTCGAAATATAAAAGTTTTAATTTATTTATTTTCTTCAAAATAACATTATTTTGTATATGTGAAGAGTGTTTTTGTCTATGTGTTGTATATGTGAGTTTATGTATTGGTGCTATAATAAAATCAAACTAGTTTGTAGTACTGATTGCATAACACAGTTCTGGAACGTCCTTAATAAATATCACATTAATAAATATAGTTATGTTTAATGAATCAAATGAAGTATTAATAATAATATAATATTTAATAATAGTAATAATCTCCCTCTTCAATAGACATATATTTATAAATTGGAACTTAATAATAATAATTAATAAATATTATATTAGAATTGAATTACCTATTATGGGTACTGGCATAGTGCATAGTAGTTAGTACGAATTTGCATTTCACAATAGCATGATATAATATAAGGTCATCTATAATTCTATAATTTAACCAACAAAAAGTACAATCATAGCCCAATAGTGGCGAGTAAGACGGCGGGTAGAATTTTTATTACCATGATCATAACAGGGGTTGGTACATTTTTAATATTCATTGAACTAGATATAATTTAGAGATAGATAGATAAATTAATATTATTTGATTTTATGGCCACAGAGCCAGAAACCAGTCAGGTGTGGTGACATTTCCAATAATCAATAATACACTTTACTGGATTATGGCTCTGTAGTCATAAAATTCTTATTCGATTACTATTTTATTTGAATTTATACCAAACACTTTTATGATAATAAAAATCCTGGCCGCCATCTTATGCACCACTATAGGACTATGATAATACTTTTTGTTGATTATATTATAGATGTACATGTTATTACTAAAATAAATCAGCTTTTGCGAAAATTTGATTGAGGATTATTCAATCATTGGGAAATACATAACTATTAATATACAACTATTTATAAATACTATTTATTAGAATTATTTATTAATAAGGACTTTTCCGAAGTTTGTATATGGTCAATTAAAATGTACACTCCCGTTCAATAAAATTGAACAGATCTGAACCGAATCACAATTTTGATTATTCTTGTAGTAAATGTTTTTTACTATACTTCCATTTCTTTTTTCACACTTAAAGTATATACTACTTATCTTTGTTTATAAATGATTGATTATACAGAGAGTTACAAAATTGAGGAGTTTTATGTAATGTAAGAAAATTAATATTTCAGGTCTGTTCAATTTTATTGAACGGGAGTGTACAGCTTGGAATTTTGCTAGTATATAGGACAGGATAATAAAAAGTGGTATAAACTTTCTCTGTTCTTCTGATTTCCAGACTTCATACACTCGAGATGGGTTCCATTTATATCCCCATTGTAGAGTAGTTTTAATTAAATATTGATGTGAAACAATTATATGAAAAATTCATTGACATTTTTGTCTATATAGTATACACTGGTTCTTTCATGCTATGTCTTCGTAACCTTAATGGAAATTGATATTAGTATTGTATTGTGGTGCCTAATTATACACAAACAATAATATGTAGAATAATAAGTTAATGCTGCCTTTAAATTCAACTACCAATGATATGAAGAAGTTTGCTCATTCATCAATATCATCCGTGGTGTAACGTTAGCACACTGGGCTAGAAATCCAGAGGTTCAAGGTTTGATACCAGGTGGATGAGTTTATTTTTTCATATCGATATTTAATTACATATTTTACAGTTGGCGTAATATATTCATAAAACTTTCGGTTTATGAAATAATATATTTTTTACAAAGATTAAACTTTAAAATTGGTTTTGAATGAGTTTCGAGTTAAATTTATAAATTTGGTGATTCCCAGAGATCGATATCGTCTAACAAATGAATGTAATAAGAAAAACTTTTAGTTGATGGAAGTCGATCGCCTCAATCTATAAGTAGTTCAACTCTGCTCTCACCACTTGTAGAGTTTTCTTCAGGTAATAATGAATTTTCTTCAGGTAACGACCGATTCAATACAAAATATTGATATGTGATACATATGTGATATTCATTCTGTATTTGAAAACCCGTTAATGGGTTAATTTACGGACAGGAAGGGAAATCAGATTCTTGAATTTCTTTCGTAATGTTAGATAGATAGGTAGATTATAGAGGCTGCCCTGGACGGGCTACACTTCGACCATAAGGTCCATTGTGATGCCTAAGGATGTAAGGATGTGAGTGAAGTGGAATTTTTGTGTGTAGACTAGGTATGTAGTAGTAGAATTGGTAGGATATGCGGCTGCAGCCGACTCTAATCGGTATTATGCCGATATTCATCTGGAGTTCGTGAAGGAAACTGCAGAAAACCTTAACAAGCATTGCCGGTTACTTCGTTCTTGTCCATACGCCGACAGTTTAGTCAATTAACCACTCTTTTTTTTTTTTAATAATTGACAAACTGCCGATGTCGGTATTCGAATCCATATACTCCCAGTTCCAAGTAGACATAACGCCTTAGACCGCCTGGAATCTATAAGTATGCTCTGTAAAACCATGGTTGCTTACAAAATGTCCCCATACACCATAAAACATTTGAGCTTGTCAAGCGCGGAAATGCTGTGGTCTAGAACCGCTGTAGCACTTTTGTCAGGCTATTGGAACGTAAAGTAGCCTTTTTCTGCAAAAACAAGTTAAAGGGAAAGCTTTCGACAATTCTCTAGAAATAATAGTCAGCATTTCTGCATTAAATAAATATAATTTTCTGTAAATTGTTGTCAATGATGGTGACACTCACTGGAGTCCATTTGAGCTATGTATTAGGTTTTTGGAATCGATGAAAGATTTTGAAAGATGGAAGATTTGCTGTATTAAATAAATGGTATCGGTTGCTAGGCCTACAAACATATTTGGCCGGGTTACATACGAAAGCATTAAATTGATTCCATATCACTCGATAGCAGCGTCAGTAGGTTTGAAAGTGCCCTAAATCATTTTACAATAAATAAACACAAAATACAAGAATAGGAATCTCTATTGTTATAAATTTTAATTCTAATCAGTAAAAAAATAATTAATTATCAGATCATTAAATAATTAATGATTTTATAGCAAATATCTATTAATAGCATATATATATATATATATACATATATATATATATATATATATATATATATATATATATATATATATATATATATATATGTATATATATATATATATATATATATATATATATATATATATATATATATATATATATATATTCAATAAAACATACATTGTGAAATTATTAGTTCAATCAACAGTCATGATAAATCCTTGAAAATGAGTCCTTACCTGTTTGGAAATTTTGTAATGTATATTTGATAAATTTTTTAATCCGATTACAAAATCTGTCTCATGACTGTGCATATGACTAATAATGTTTTAATGACTAGGAAACAATCTTAACTCGGTCATTCAATGTATGATACCACTGACCTTTAAATAACTTGACAGGTTACCTTTCGCCATCAACCCCAAATGCAGTGCTTCTCAACAAATCAAGGAACTAAGATTTGTTTCAGTGCGCCTGCGTGGCATGTATGTGTGATAAGCATGTGAGTTAGTGTATACGGTGCTGTCACATATATTTCCACTACACTCATAAAGTTTTAGTATCTTAACTAGTTGAGACGGCGCTGACTGATTATTAAGTTGGAGCCGTTATTTCACGTTTAGTTCTATAAGGATACTCTGTCCTATTATAAAGAGGTCAGTAGATGAAACGCTTCATACAGGATCGAATTATTAAAAATTTTTGTACCGCAAACATGACAAATTCGTTAACTCGAGATAATACTGTTTTGAAATGTATCGGAATCTCAATCTTCGAAAGGTTACCGGATTCATCACTGAATATGATCACCTACGAAAATACCTACACACGATAGGATTCCATAATCATCCAGTCACATCATCTTTAACTGCGAATTCCTCGATTACAGCAGATACAATATGTTCAGTGCATCACACGCCGAATACATGAACCTGATAGCAAGTTCCTTTTTGAGCGAATTTCCTGAAAGGAAATAGAGCTATTGGTCCCGTACCGAAGTCAAAATTTCGCCAAAATTTCTTCATCGATCCTACCTAGTAGATGTCCAAAATCACCATCTGTAAAATTTATATATATATATATCTATGGACATATATATATATATATATATATATATATATATATATATATGTATATATATATATATATATATATATATGTCTGTAAACACTCTAGCGGTCACAGTTTTCATTTTATCGGAATGAGATTTGGTATTTGAGGCGCTTTTGGTATTCAAAAGGTCAAGTTCGTTAATGGGTAAAATCGGACAAGGGGCAGGGGGGGGGGGTTTAAAGGGTGGGGGAAACACAAAATTTGACATATCTCCCTTAATATTTGAAAAATCGAAAAATTTATAAGAAGTAAAGTTGTAGGTACTAAGTTTTACTGTAATTTTGTTTCTTATCATTTTTTCTGTTACACTAATATTTACAGAAATATTGACGGTTTAAGATTGAAAATTAAACTCCTTAATATCTCTGTACACATTAGACTTTGAGCAAAAATGATAAGGTGATGAATTGTAGCAAATTTGATTTTCTACAACTTTATTCTATACGCATTTTTCGATAGTTCTAATATGAAGAGAGATATTTTATATTTTGTGTTTTTTTCTTTCTTTATACCTCCCCCTCCCCCCATTCCACTCGACGTATGTCATTTATTAATAAAATTCGACCGCTAGAGAGTGATTAATGTATTCTAAGGAAATTCGCTAAGTTGAAGCAGCTCCTGCGTTACGAATTTTTTCCTGATAAACAAGTTTTATTTTCATGAGCTATCATCCAATTCCGTGAAAAAAATGTATTTGAAAATCTTCAAACAACTTTGAAGGCCTAGTGCAAGGTTAAAATCAAAGTCACCAAAAGATGCCTCCCTCCGAACAAAACAACTTTTGTTCGAATCATTTTTTCTAATAACACTTCGGGTGCATTTTTTAAAAGAGCCACCCTGTACATTGACGTACCATAATTAGTTGATAACTCTGCGTAGAGGTAAAAACAGTATACTATAATGTTATTACATTCATTGATACACATGGCCACAAAGGTAGCGTTCATTTAAAAAAATAGTATAATAGGTTTTGTCCCTAATTCATTCGGTTTTCGAAACAATGCTTAGGATAATAGTTGTTCATTATAAATATACAAGCAACTTTTATTTGAAACCATTTTCCAAAATACCAAATGTCTACCGAACAAATCAACTATACAATTTTGATATAAGAGCGCTACTTTTGTGACCTATAGTAACTATATTTAATTCACCTACGTTCAAATACACTCAACCCCGTAAGTTATTTAACAAATTACGTTACCATGGTAGCAACGATAGCTAACGTAAACAAATAAATTACTTGTCCTAGATTGTAAAATTTCATTTGAAAACATATTTAAAAAGTTTAGAAAATAAACATAAACAAATTGGTTTTCGATATCGTAGAAAAATGTCTCGAAAAGTGAAAAATGAACGATATTATGTACAAGAAATTCATAAGCATACGGATAAAATAAATAAAGAATTGAAAAGAATTCGGGCGGATATTAGTGAATTAAAGTCAACGGCGGCTGTAAAGGATAAAGTTTCACAGGAGTTATCAAAATTGGAAGAGGAAAAACAAGGTAAAGAGTATACAAATATTATCTTCGAATAATCTTTCAACTCCAAGTAGACATAACGTCTAAGGCGCTATGTCTGACGCGTTATGTCTACTTGGAACTGGGAGGTTATGGGTTCGAATCCCGACATCGGCAGTTTGTCAATTATTAATAAAAAAAGAAAAGCAAAAGAAAAGGGTGTTTAATAGGGAATATGCATGAAAATTTTTTTTCACATTTATTTTCAGAATATGAAAATACTGTTAATACTGTAATAATATTTAAAAACGAAATTAAAATCCGACAAATATCAAGGATGCTATAGGCTTTTAAGGATTATTATCTGTCTCTTTCTTGCAAAAATATTAAAAACGGAGTTTTACGTGTATTTTAAATGGTGAAAGTGTAATATGACGTCACATAACATATCAAGAGGGCTATCACCCTCTTTGTCTAATCGGGAATTTCAATCATTCATATCTCGCTTATTTTTAAAGTTATTTCAAAAGTAATTTTATCTTGATATTTGTCAAGTAAACATGCTTCAATTCAAGTGAAAAAAATTTTCATGCATATTCCCTATTGGCTAAACTGTCGGCGTATGGACAAGAATGGAGTAGCCGGCTATGCTTGTGAAGGTTTTCTGCAGTTTCCTTCACGAACTCCAGATGAATATCGCATAGTTCCTATCAAAGTCGGCTGCAGCCGCTCATCCTACCAATTTCTAGTCTATACACAAAAATTCCTTCCACTCCACTCACATCCTCGCCCGTCCAGGGCAGCCGTTACAATCTATTTATCTTTCTTTAAACTTCTTGAGTAAAACATGTTTCTCACAACGCAACACTATGTTTGCGTAATAAAGGTCTCCATACACGATCAAAATTGTACGATGAAAAACAGTCAAGAATCGTTAAATCTAAATAGAGACCATTTCATTCAGTCTTGAGATGGATTTTGTTTTGTTACCATGGAATTCATGAGCGGATGTAGGCAAAATAGTACTGTTTTGAGTATTCCATGTCAAAATTGGCAAAACGGTACACTTATGGGATCATTTTGTGCAACAGCGTGTTTGTGCAACATCCTGTTTGCACAAGATTGGTCCAAACACCTTCCAACAAGTTGTTTGCAAACTTAAGGATGTTCCAGCACTGTGTTATGCAATCAGTACTACAAACCAGTTTGATTTTATTATAGCACAAATGCATAAATACACATATACAACGCATAGACAAAAACACTGTTCACATATACAAAATAATGTTATTTTGAAGAAAATAAATAAATTAAAACTTTTATTTTTCGAAAACAAAACGGTAACACTCGATTTTTAAAAAAAATTTATATAATAAATATGTATCTTTACACTCCTAGGTTGTTTTTTTTAAATTCTGTTGAGTATTTTTTCTAATACAACAGATAATCGTTGGGCGGGCATGAAGTTTTACATGCTTCTAATGAGAGAGAGAGAATGATAACTTTGATATTAATTATCTCTCATTTTAAACGGTCAAAAATTCTGAAACTTCAGGATTCATTAGAAAACATTATTTTTAGCCTGTGAAAAAAAATGAGCAAAATCTGTCGAAAAGTGGTAGTATGCTGGAACATCCTTAATTTTATTATATGATGCTCTCCAGAGAAAAGATCTGACACAAACGAAAGTTGTAAAAAAGTTTGGGAAACACTGATCTAGTTCACTAATATTGTTCAGCGTAACGTTCAGAATGCAGAGTAGAGTACTCCAAAGGCTGGACAGTCGCTTTCTCAAAAATTAACATTTCAGGTCTGTTCATTTTTTTTTGAACGGGAGTGTACTTACGAAAAATTTGTTATAAAAAATTTATCATAGAATAATGGTATAATATTTTTAGATATATTTTTTGCTAATCATTCAATAGCTTGGGGGAGTGCCCCTCGTACCGAAACACACTGTATATTCATCTACGTAAAAAACAACATAATAGGGAATATGCATGAAAATTTTTTTTCACATTTATTTTCAGAATATGAAATTACTGTTAATACTGTAATAATATTTAAAAACGAAATTAAAATCCGACAAATTTCAAGCAAGCTATAAGCTTTTAAAGATTATTATCTGTCTCTTTCTTGCAAAAATATTAAAAAAGGAGTTTTACGTGTATTTTAAATGGTGAAAGAGTAATATGACGTCACATAACATATCAAGAGGGCTATCACCCTCTTTGTCTAATCGGGAATTTCAATCATTCATATCTCGCTTATTTTTAAAGTTATTTAAAAAGTAATTTTACCTTGATATTTGTCAAGTAAACATGCTTCAATTCAAGTGAAAAAAAATTTTCATGCATATTCCCTATTATTTCAATTTAGCTACAGATAAAGGCAGATTTAGAATTTATTTTATTGCCATAACATTAATGGGAAGACTGAGACAAAGATAATAATAATGAGTCTCCAGTATGGGACTCAGTCAGGGCTGAACGTTGTTGAGTCTTCGTTAACTTTAAGTATGAAAATACCGATTCACACTGCTGCTTCGCTACATTTGTTGATATTGGGATATTTTTCTCGGTTGACGTATATCCAAAAGTCTTCTTCAAATTTTCTGGCTTGTCAGATTAAATCAGTTTGTAAAATTATAACTTCATTTTTTAATACCTTTTTGCTCCCTCCGTAAGGAAAATTTTTGCAATCGACCAAAATTAATTTCCGATTGCGAAATTGCCAAACTAATCGACTTGTTGGCCACCCCTGTACAGAGAAATGTGACTAATTGGGATTAATTATTAAGTGATACGGAATTTGTTCGTAAAAATTTTACGATTTTATGAGTTCTTTTCGTTTCAATTTACAGCTTTGGAGACAGAATCCCAAAAATTACGATTTATCATAAATATTTGCAACAACAAATCGCGATTAGATGATATACACAGCGAAATTCAAGAGAAAGAAAGTGAAAATCGTGATTTGTTGATACGTTTAGAAGATATTTACATCAGTCGTAAAAATAAGGAACGCAATATTGATGCAATTAAAACTTCAATTAATGAGGTTTGTTAATGCAATTAAATCAGAACTTGGAATTGGGCCGTTGTCAAAATTCTTTCTCTTAATTTATGTATGTAGATACTTTCGTATGCATCTAATTCTGTGGGGTTTTTGGGAATTTAGACAATCGTCCAATTCCAAATTCTGATTTAATAAAATTAAACCATTTTCAAAACTTTAATACCAGTATATCCAGGTTAGCTTCGATCAACACCCTCATCTTATTGGCAATAACAACACCGCATGCTCACAAAAGAATACCGCCAATAAATGGGTTGGTGAATTCACTATATTCACCAAAAGTATTGCGATATTTTCAATATAAATTACTCTCATTTTGTGTTTATGGCAATTTGTATATGTCATTACAGAAAAAGAAACTTTTATATGAGTCAACTTCAACGGTATTTTGCAATTTAATATAATTTTATACAGAAATAAAATGTACACTGCCCAACTATGTAATAAATATTTAATTTAAACCTTGTTAAAACTCTTGTGCATTTAATTGGACACTATATTCTAATTCCTTATCTGATAAAATGTTAAATAGTTTTATATAAATGCATAATATCATTTAATTTATAATATAATGAATAATGGTATATTTATAAAGGATCTTTCAAAAACGACGCTCGATTTTTAGATGTAAATAAAATAAGTTGTATGTGAGATATTCATTCAATTTTATTTGATTTGAAAGAATATTTTATAAGCATTTAGTGTGAAATATAACTTCGTTCAAATGTCTGCCGCGGCTATACTGTCCAATTTTCGATGAAAATTGGGAAACCGAAAAATCGTATATAGTCGAAAACCGAAACTTCGTATATATTTAAAACTACTGAAATCGGTACAAAACCCCACAGAATTAGATGCATTCGAAAGTATCTGCGTACACAAATTGGCACAGACAATGGGGCCCAATTCCAAATTCTGATTGAATAGAATTAAACCATATTCAAAATTTAATACCTGAATATCAAGGTTAGCTTCGATCAACACCCCCATCTTATGGACAATAACAACACAGCATGATCAGAAAAGCATACCACCAATAAATGGGTTGGTCTTAATGGGCTTAATTGGTCAGTTAACTCAAATAATCCTTCAGGTACTATCTTAGTCAGATCATATAAAAGACAAAACTTTTTTAATATTATTGTGAGACACGCACCAAATTAGCAACGAGCAACATATCTCTGACTCCATATCCTAGAGATAGGTACAATTAGCTAATTCATACTGATGATGACTATCTTGTAGTCGAAATACGTATTTATAAAATAGAAATAATTGTTCTAGGAATTGGGGAAAAATTTGAAATTGAATTCAAGTTCATATGAATTTTTCTTCTTATTATTGAGAGATCTATTGCCTATTCAACACTCTGTATATTAGACTTCATTACAGTGTTGGTTAATTGTAATGTTGCATATAGATAGTGAGGAGTATTAACTTACGTAGTTAGAGTATCAACTAGAAAATATTAAAAACTAATGAAAATTCGAATGAAAAATTTATATTTTTAATGAAACATTTTTCTCTTCAAAGAATTCATTACTTTGGATTAATTTTTAATGACAGAAAAATGTAATTCAATATTTCTAGTGCATATTTTATTAACTATACAAAGTGGGCAACAAAACGGCCACCCTTTACCGAAAGTGAACATGAATATATTCTGTTTCGATAAAGCTGACCTACAAGACCTTTAAAAAAATATATTATTTGTGTGAAAATCATTTTATTAGTGCGTTAGATTCAGTAACTTTTCGATTTCCTTATATAATTTTTATTTATTTTTTAACCCGACTTCAAAAAGGAGGATGGTTCTCAATTCGTCTGTATTTTTTTGACTCTTCTGCTGAGTACATAGTAATTTTTAAAATTTAAGTCGAGGCAAGTCTTGAAATTGTTTTAAAAATACCTTACTTTATATCGTAGTCTCATTTTGACAGCCTTTTTTCACGAAGATCCTAGGAACTTCATGAAAAATCAGCGTAATATTTCTTACTACGAAATTTAATTACTAATTAATAAACTTATTCATTTCCATACTAAAACATCCACATCTACCTATAATTTGTTATACAGTGAACCTTAGTATAACGAACCTCAATATAACGATTTCCTCGATTTAACAAATTCTTAGAAATCCCCTAGAGTTAATGCAAAATAAACCTTTTAATTACGAATAACTTTTGTAAAAACTTCTTTATAACGATTTTTCAATCATTGCAAAACATAAATAGAAAGTATAATTAACCTCTGCATAAAGTATTCTACTAATCCATATAACAAGAATTCATGTCTCGACAGGTTCAGACACGCTTCAATTTATCGTAAGACAATCCAGGAATTTAAACTGTGATATTAAATTAATGTTTACTGTTGTAAGGTTCCTATAAGCGTGAGAGTTCCTATAGGGGAATGTGTTTTGAAATGGCTAAAGCAATGCCGGGATTAAAATGTGCCAATCGGAGGCCCTATTCGCAGTAGAATTGGGACATGCTAATTTCCGTGCTAGCAATGAGTGGCTTCAAAATTTCAAAAAAAGTGCAAGTGTCGATGACGAAGTATGTGATGATTGTCAAATCCATCACGGAATTGGATTGTGCTTTGGATGCGATAACTAACACTGGTGGTAAATAGACCACAATTTATTGCTTTTTCTCTAAGCAAGACAAACGAAATGAAAATTAGGCTACCATGACCACAATGTGGATTGCTTAATAAATTTTGATTATTTTGTGCCAATTTTTCATATTGTGTTTTTAAATAAATATTAAATTGCATTCATCACAATGTGTTTTACTTTTTTTTAAGTTTGACTTTGCTAAAACGAACCTTAGACCAACCTAACCTCTAAATAACAAACCTCATTGTAACAAATTACTTGGTATAACGAATATTTTCTAATCTCCTTCAGATTTGTCATATCAAGGTTTCACTGTATATATTGTTATTTGTTGTATATTTGTCGTGGTCTCATTTGAAATCGGTTTTTTCATGAAGATCCTACACATTTCATGAAACGTCAGCACATAAACATGAAAAGATGTATGGAGTGCCTAGGCGTTTCGTGAAAAGTCCAACAAACTTCAACAGATAGAGTCTCCCGTAACCCCCTCCTAAAACTTTTATAATTGTACATGTAAAAAAAATCAAGCCTTAATATTTAATTCATTTATTAATTTCTATTAATTCATTTATATTAATTAATAGAGTCAAGTGACTTGTTTTAGTATTACGTTCATAATCGCGCACGTACTTGCTGGCTTACCAAAGCGAGCGAGCACCCTTTAAAATCTACAACTCTTAAACCGCTGCTACCCCTAGGCTGCATCCATACCGGCCTGTATACAAATCCAATACTGCGCTTGACCGTTGCTTACTATTAAAAAATAACTAATATTAAATTTTTGTTTAGGAAAATCAGATACTTGAACGTGAGCTGGATAAATTATCACGTAATGATCGTGTCGAATATTTACGCGCAAAAGAAGAATTGGAATCTGTTCAAAATGACATAAAAGAGCAAGAGAATGTTGTAACGGAAAATAATGAAAAAATGGAATTCTATATGAATAAAATTGACCAGCCGGTAAGTAAAATAACTATAAAAAATTTGTAAAATTATTATTATATAGCATAATAGGGCGCAATATGCATTTGTATCAGCTTTTAATATTTCAAAAATGCATCACGGAGGAGACCATGGTAACCATGGTAATGATTGTAATATTACTAATTAACTATAGTAGTTTTGAAAATATTGAATTTCAAATATTTCTGTGAATTGTATAAATATAGTAACAGAAAATATGATGAAACAATAAATTATAGTAAAAACTATTTTCTACACACTTGGAATGAATTTTGTACATTTACCAATCCAAGTGGCCCAGTGGTCTAAGGCGTTATGTCTGCGCAATATGCCCACTTGGAAACTGGGAGGTTATGGGTTCGAATCCCGACATCAGCAGTTTATCAATTATTAAGAAAAAAAAAGCGGTTAATTGATTAAACTGTCGGCGTATGGACGAGAACGAAGTAACCGGCCATGCTTGTGAAGGTTTTCTGTAGTTTACTTCACGAACTCCAGATGAATATCAGCATAGTTCCTATCATAGTCGATTGCAGCCGCATATCCTACTAATAGGGAATATGCATGAAAATTTTTTTTCACATTTATTTTCAGAATATGAAAATACTGTTAATATTGTAATAATATTTCAAAACGAAATTAAAATCCAACAAATATCAAGGAAGCTATAAGCTTTTAAAGATTATTATCTGTCTCTTTCTTGCAAAAATACTAAAAACGGAGTTTTACGTGTATTTTAAATGGTGAAAGTGTAATATGACGTCACATAACATATCAAGAGGGCTCTTTGTCTAATCGGGAATTTCAATCATTCATATCTCGCTTATTTTTAAAGTTATTTAAAAAGTAATTTTACCTTGATATTTGTCAAGTAAACATGCTTCAATTCAAGCGAAAAAAAATTTTCATTCATATTCCCTATTCCTAGTCTATACACAAAAATTCCACTCACATCCTCACATCCTTAGGCATCACATTGGACCTTATGGTCAAAGTGTAGCCCGTCCAGGACCTCTACAATCTATCTATCTATCTAACATTACGAAAGCAATTTAAGAATCTTATTCCCCTTCCTGTCCGTAAATTAATCCATTAACGGGCTTTCAAATACAGAATGAACATCACATATGTATCACATATCAATATTTTGTATTGAATGAGTCGTTACCTGAAGAAAATTCATTATACGGTCAAACCTGAGTGAGCAAGAATTGGATACGTGAGAAAACTCTACAAGTGATGAGAGCAGAGGTGAACCGATGTTCTTGGAAGCCTTGGTGCAAAAAAAACCCTCATGGCTTAAAAAAATAATATCTCAAAAACTATTGAATTTATCGCAAAATCTCAAAAGATATTTTATGAAAATAAATTGTCCGGTTCAAAAATTCGATTTGTTTGTTGTAATTGGTTCAAAAATTTCACTTATGAAAGTATGGCACTAATTTATCCTCTGGCAACATGAAATCTTATATAAGCAGTATTAACTATTGAAGAGAATTGGATACAAAAGTTTTGGCAGAATAGTTTCCGGTACTCATGCGCTGATTCGTAATAGACTTAACTATGAATAATAATAAATGCTTTTTTTTTGTGTGGTTATAAATTTTTTTCTTAAGCGGGGCGGGTCGCTTGTGTTGTCAAAATCGCCACTCTCTTCTAAACTAAACTTTACAAAACTGTACATATACAAAATTTTTTTATCGGAATAGTATCTTAATTTTTAAGTTTTGATGGTCTTGAGCTCTGGGGGCCTCTCATATCCGGAGGCCTTGGTGCTTCGCATCACCTTCATTACCTTCGCGACGCCCTTGAGTGAGAGTAATTACCAGGTCCCGTCATTCTAACCCTCAAAAACCTCAACAAGTGAGAAACAGAAATCACTCTATGTCCTCCTTTCCCTTGCCAAAATGCCATTAATAAACCTTGCAAATATCAAAATCATATGAGATGCAACATTTTATTTTGATCACACTAAAATTGTGACGGCTAGAGAGTGATTTATGTATTCTAAGGAAATTCGCTAAGTTGACGATTTTTTACAATCAAGTGTCGATAAAAGCGCTTGTTACAAAACGCATTATTTTTATTTTTTAGTTTAGAAAAGATTTAAATAGGTTTTACTGTATATGGAGTTAATTATTTTTGTTATTTTCTAGATAAAAAAATCATTATTTAATTTGATTTCTGAATATGAAACGTTACGCGATGAACATGAAAATTTATCGCAAATAATTCGAAATAAAGGGTCAGTGAAATATGAAGAAGAACAGCTATTGAAAGCGATCCGTGATACTCGGACGCAAGTACAGACTTTAGAAGCTGAAAATAAGAATTATCAACAAAAGTTGGAAAGTGTTCAAGAGATTACTGATGGGTTGGATAAAGTAAGATTTATTTTTCGACAGGTGTTCCAACACCCACGAGGATGGTACTACAACGCTCATTTTGTAAAACTTTATCCTTGATTTGTGCCTTATCCATTTGATTTTTGGGATAATATTGCAAATAAAAGTTGTTAGTATAGGGTCTGTCAATAAGGACGCTAGATTTTTAAATGTAAATAAAACAAGTTGTGTGTGAGATATTCACTCAATTTTATTTTATTTGAAAGAATATTTTATGGCATGAACTATGAAATATAACGTCGTTCAAATATTCGCTGTGACTTTGCTAGGTGGCACGTATTCGGAATATCCAATTTTCGATGTCTTTGTCGCATAAATCTGGCTGAATTTGCTGGATGGTGTTCGTTAAGTTTGCATCAATTGTTCGCGGTTTATTCACATAGACTTCCGATTTAAGATACCACCAAAGAACGCAGTCTAAAGGCGTTAAATCACACGATCTCGAAATGTTTTTTTACAGATACAACATTTTGTTTAATTTTTATACGTAAGAGGAAGATATACCACTTAACATGTATTAATATTACATATATTTTTTAAATGCTTACTCTGTCACTGACACCGCATATATAAATAAAAAATGTAAATTCAGTTTATACTTCCATTTCTTTTTTACACACTTAAAAAATATACTACTTATCTTTGATTATACATAAATAAAATTAGACATTATACAGAGAGTTACAAAAGTGAGGAGTTTTATGAAACGTAAGATAATTATTATTTCAGGTCAGTTCATTTTTTTTTAAACGAGAATGTACACCCAACCCATATTGACATTCAGTTAAACTTACAACTTTATTATAACTTGTCATTTTTGTACGTAGGATTTGAAAGAGGGATACAGTGCACGTCATGGAAAATATTTGGAATTAATGAAACGTGAGGAGAAAATGAACCAATTTATCGAATCCGCTGTGGAGAAAATCGAAAATATTAAAAAGATGTCAGACACTGCGGATCAATCAATTGTCGAAGGATTAAATTTCTGGTCGTTGCATTTAGATGAATTGGATGATGGTGAATTTGATACTGATGATGTGAACACCGCAAAACAGGAGTACCAAATACAAATTACACGTTTACATAATGTTTGTATTCATTTTCTAGGAATTTACAGGATAACAACCAGGCGCGGATTCAGCCCTCAAAAAAGGTTGTGGTCACAGTCACCCGAAAATCGGTTACGTGCGCGTCAGAGTATGAACTCGCTCATGATCGATGTAGTGCATTCCTACAAAGGAGATGTTTACAGAATATATGACGCCCTGACCAAGATTTTGTACAGTGTATAGTTCCACGTGGCAAAGCCGTGGGGCGAACACTAGTAAATTAATAAACCTGTAAAATGTTAGTTTGTTCGCTCATGAAAATTACAAAAGTAAATGTGTGTTTGTTTGCACATCACAGTGTCACATTTAAACTCTAAACTACTGAACCGATTTTGATTTTTACAACTTCAAAGGATATCAAATTAAATTAAACGCTAGTATACATTTTACATTAAATAATTTTATTTAGGTGCTTACTTAAATTACAAATTCAAACTTATGATTCGTTTTCGCGAAAACGTTGATAATGTCATTGATATCCAGGTTCACATATTTAGGAGAGCTAGCCCGCATAATCTTTTCTGTGCCATTGAGGCATGCAACCAAGATTTTACTCTGCGAAGAGTAGAAAACAATCTCTCTGCGGTAGCTACGCTGACCGGTACGTACGTCACGCCAACAAAAAGGAAAGCGACTCGGAAGTTTTGGTGGCAATGTATATGTGCATACATTGCCAATGGTGGCAATGTATATCTACTTTTAAATTAGTAGATGACTATGCGCACCCAGCGAATAGTCATCTCTTTTTTCCAATACAAGTATTTTTGTGCCAAAAAGAAACAGATAATATGATGTCAAAAATGTGACATAACGTGTCAGCATAACGTCTATGATGACTAAGTACTTCACTGCGTACCGAATCACGCACGATTCATTGTTTTTTTAAAAATTTTATTAAGGCATTGAATATAATATCATCAGTCTATCGACCCCAATAGACCGTGAAAGTGTGACGTCACAAGTCTATTAGAGTTGTGGGCATGTCCATCGTGCCCACAACGGTGGATCCGCGCTTGATGACAACTCTGATTTAGGGATAAGAATAGTAGTTAGACTACTTCTAGAAAATCTATACTTATAATAAAGTTTTGGGCAGGGTCGATTATATACGTGGAAAATGTTTTTAAAACATGTAACACAAATGAAAAATAAAACTGAGTTAATTACTTAAATACCCGGTACATACTGCATTAATTAAAAAAAGTTTCTAATATAAGATGATTATTTTGAAACGGGGAACATTTTTTTTGATTAAATTTTTGTTCTGTTTCTTATGGTTTCAAAGATAGACAGTTTCGCCTAAGTAGTCCAAACATGGTCCGATCTACCCAATCACGAGCTTGACCTTACTTTTTAGCTCTAGAACACACAAACAAAATTTCGGCTCACTAATTATTTCGTTACTCAGTAGTCGTGTTGACGGACGGGCGAACGGATTAAGGAATATGTGGCAATGGATTACTTCGGTCATTGTATGAGCACCTATATCAATTTTTTTTCTATGATCAATATTTTCAACCATTACAAAGTTGACCCGATTTAGATGCGGCTTTAACCAGACGGTAGAGCTCAGAAGGTTTGAGTCCGCAAACGGAATCTGGGTTTTATAGATCAAAAGAATCAATTTCTGAATCAGAGTTGTTCGGTAGAAGAATTAGTTGTTAACAATTGCGGTTTAATTGATACAGATTCAAGAACGAATATCGCAGATCAAAATTGAAATAGATGAATTACGTGATAAAAAAATTGATCTAGAAAAACAAATACTAGAACAAGATGATCCGGAGGAAGTGAAGGAGATTCTTCATGGTTCAATTGATACGTATAAAGCTGAAAAGGATGTTATATCAAAGAAAATGAGTGCTACTGTTTCAGCTATTGAAGTTGCTATTAAAACAAATAAGGAATTAACGGTTTGTAATTCAATGCTTCTGAAAATACAGAAAAAATTTACCTGAACAAAACACAAATATTTTTCACGAATATTTCGAAAAAGGCCAGGTTTTATTTCGTAGCCGATTGACGTAATGTGTAAAAAAATTATGGTTTTGATATTAAAAACACAAATTGACCTTCAAATAACCTTGAAAACCAGGTTATGGTGAAAATCAAGGACACTATAAAACGTCCTTCGCCGGACAAAACACCCTTTTTCTGGTGATTTTATCTTAAAATACGTCCTTGTAGGAATATTCAGATTAATAAATGTAGGGTAAATTTTATTACATAATATCGAAATGGTCTCATACCAAAAAAAACTGAGGTTATGGGGTTCATAATTCTTCTGTTTTAGGAAAAATTAATAAAAAATAAATCGTATGGTGAGATCAAACAACTTGAAGAGCAAATCGATGATTTAGAAAAATTGAAAATTGAATTAACTGGGCGTATCCAAGTATTAAATGAAAGCACAGATACTGAAAAACTAGCCGAAGAAACATTCGCTTTAGTAAAGGCCTACAATAAATTGTTAACACAAAATAATTAAAATTATGGTGACTACGATACCGACACTAACGAAAAATCAATATTTCCATTAGAATATTTCTATTTTCAGCTTAAATGGATAATATACACATAGATGTCATTTTTAGGTTAATAATAGCTAGGTAACCTTTTTATTCAGCCACCATACAGAGGTTCGTTTGATGGATGTACGAAATAAAATTATTTTAAAATGTATCAAGGCATTATTAATTTCAATTTTATTACCTTATTTTTAAAAATAGATTATATAAAAACATAGGCAAAATGATTACATAGTTGTATTAACTTTCATGTGAGTTTATTATATTAAATAGTATTGAACCTAATTACAGACAGTTTTGTAATAATTTTGCCTATATTCGTGAAAATTATTACTTTCTATATTATTGCTCTACTTTTCTGTATTATTGAAATAAAATTATTTTAAAATGTATCAAGGCATTATTAATTTCAATTTTATTACCTTACTTTTAAAAATAGATTATATAAAAACATAAGCAAAATGATTACATAGTTGTATTAACTTCCATGTGAGTTTATTATATTAAATAGTATTGAACCTAATTACAGACAGTTTTGTAATAATTTTGCCTATATTCGTGAAAATTATTACTTTCTATATTATTGCTCTACTCTTCTGTATTATAAAATGAACTATATATATATATACATAGGCAAAATGATTATATAATTGTATTAACTTCCATATGAGTTTATTATATTAAATATTATTGAACATAACTATATACAGTTTTGAAATAATTTTGCCTATATTCGTGAAAATTATTACTTTCTATATTATTGCTCTACTTTTCTGTTTTATAAAATGAACTACATATAAACATAGGCAAAATTATTACATAATTGTATTAACTTCCATGTGAGTTTATTATATTGGGTGCATTCATTTTGGACGCTTACATGCTTTCAGCGCTATCAAGCGTTGTTTTTGGTGTTCCTCTTGGTGCTCTCTGTGCTGACAAAGCGCGCTAATGGTTCAGGTCCACGATAGACATCAAGCCCACACGCGCTTTCTCTATCAAGGTAAGGTAGCAAAAGCGTGAGGACCAAATCGTACTAGCTTCCAAAACAAACACTGTATTAGCGTTTGTTTATTTATTACACCGGAATTTTTTAAATTTATTCCATTGCATTTTTAATTTTTTGAATGTAAATGATTTTTTTCTGAATAAACAAAAAAATTCACATAAAATACAAAATTCTATTAGAAAAAAACCTACATTACCGACATTTTTTTCCCAATTGTTAATTTAAGGTGTTTCGGTTTGGTTCTCGGAGTTTTTGAAGTAAGTCAAACAAAAATTATATTGGTTGAAAAGCAGCTGAACTGCTTCCATGCGCCATATTGGCTAGACGCTTACACGTACTAATAATTCCAAAACGAGCGGCATTTTCGAGAGTAGAATAAGCATTCATAAGCCAATTGCGCTTACAAGCCACTCAATTGCGCTTATAAGCGCCTAAAATGAATACACCCCTGTATTAAATGTTAATGCTAAATACATTATGTATTTATAATAGGTGAATAATATGAAAATAGATGTCGTTGTACTCACTGATTCGAGTATTATTTTATAGCAAAAAGATCCGACAGCGGTAAAACTAGTTTGTCGACCAAAATTTTCAATTAAAATTTTCATATTTAACTTTTAAATCAAAATATCGAGCATTTAGTAATTATTTAAAAAAAATATTTATCATTAATATTTAAATATAATTAAGTTAAAATATTGCGTACGCAGTGTTTTTGGTTTTCACCGCTAGATAGAGTCTCTTGTCGCTGGAAAGACCAATTATGTTTACATAAATTGTATTATAGATGTCATTTACACCGTACATTATGTTCAAATTTTATTAATACCCGGAATATAGTAGCGTATAAGTACGATTTTTGTGTCACTTAAAATTTTTAGTGTGTATGCTGACCACTAGATGACAATAGCTGTTCGATTTCGGTATTTAGTGCCATTATCAGCACAACCAACTGTACTTTGGCAGAACTAGGTACCAGTTGGGCGGATCTTATCGAAGCGGGGATGTACTTCAAATTTATATTAAAAGGGGACTGCTACTACTCTCATTTCGTTTTTTTTAATTACAATTTTTGTTGTATATTTTTTCAGTAATGATTATAGTTAATTAATAATTAAAATGTTTGTATTTTAATAAATATTAAATTTAACATAAATATTACAAATTTATTTTACAATGTGTTATGTTTTATATTGGGGTTCGGGAGACAAAATAATTAGGTATACTCGACACACCATTGAAGTAAATATACCATCCTGTTCGTTAAAACTGAAATACGAGGATTCTTATTTGTATATGATGCTGGTGTGCCCAGGGCCGTTTATAACCTCACTTGTGCTCTAGGCACTTCAAATTGTTACACCCCCCAACTAATTCCAGAGCAACCCTCTCCTTCAGTTCTTATCTTACCAGTTTTGGTTTGGGAGGGTTTTCCCCTTAGCTCTCTTACTCTTTTCCCTTCCCTTACTTTGTTTTCGTTCTTTAGAGAGTCTTTCCATTATCCACTACCTATGGACCCGCCGTGTCCCGGACTGGTAACCGGCAGCCGTAAGGAAGGTATATTAGCATGGTTTGGCCACTCTTGTACATACTTGTACACACTGTATGTACTATCTTTTCTGGAAGTTTTATCCTATTATTAAACTAGTACTTTTTTTAATTTTGCATACCAGTTTTTTAATTAAAAAAAAAAAATTTAATTCTTTTTTCCACAGTTTGAGATTTTGGTCGAGTAATTTTTTTTTTAATTCGAGTGTACAAATTAATTAATTACAAAAATGTTGTAAACAAATTAAAAATTTCATTAATGAAGACACAAAATGAACTCGATAATTTTAGAATACTGTTGGGTTTTTGTTGAGTACTTGCATAGTTTTGAAACTAACATATTTACGATCTCTTCCACTATCACTGGGCAAAGCCTTCGCCTCTTCAGTTTTGTTTCGTATCCGGTTATTTCCAATTATCTCTGATCTCCGGACATTAAAAATTTTTCCGGATTTTAAGAGCAAATGGATAAAAATGTTTTTTATTTTAAATGATTAATATGGAAAATGAAAAATTTTGGCGGATACCAGTTCTCCAGTTTAAAAACATTTCAGAGATGGTTTTATAAAAGTTGATTATATAAACACATAGGCAAAATTACTACAAGATTGTATTAACATTGACCTGTATATTTTTCGACCAAAGTTAATACAGTTTTGTAATAGTTTTGCCTATATGTGTTCAATATTATTGCTTTACTTTTGTGATTTATAAAAATTTATTATATAAACATATAGGCAAAATTACTACAAGATTGTATACAATCGACATTTTCTCAAGGTTATGTGGACTAATAACCTGGGTGGTCGAAAGGCTGTATGGTCCTACTTGTTATGATACATGTTCGCTGATTTGATGCTCTCTATGAATAGATTCTAAGGGGGTTCATATTATACACTCGACTGATAATACCCTTTTAACCTTTACGTACGTGTGAACGAATAACCTTAAGTAGTTTTTCTTATAAAGGTTAATTCAAAAGAACTTTTATTTTAAAAGCTCTAAACGATAAATCAGTAAACTTTTTATTGGAGAGAAAGAAAGCTTTTTATTGAATATTCCTTGAAAAAGATGTTGAAGTAAAATTTTTTCTTAGGTTTTTGTTATTTGAATGTAACAGAGATGGAAAATGGAAAACTTTTCATAAATCATAGTGAAAAATTATAGAAATTTATCAAAACATATTTTTTTAAATAGATCTATTAGAAAGTTTTTTCTTTTTTTATGGTGTGAAAGTTAAGTAATAGGCTTTTCAGTTGAGCTTTGTTTACACCGTGTGTTTATTATAAATGTTTACACCTGCTATTTGGAAGAGTGTACTATTTTCCTCCATAATCGGTTTTACCGCCATATTTTCATAGTTTTTGTGTTTTAATTTAGGTTAGTTTATCCAATCCTATTCTATCGTATCTTACTAATCCTGCTTCCTACTAATAAGGTACTGGTGCCTAATAAGGCCCGCATTTTGCAAAATCAGTATGAAAACATGAAATTGTGTAATAAACAAAAATAAATAGAAATTTAGTAAACATTGATTATTATTTATGCAAAGTATCTACAATCGCCCAATTCCAAAAAAAGTGATTAATCAATATTATACACAGTGTCTCATTGACACAGCACTGATAAACACCGGTTTGCTGTCGAACCGAAAACGCATTCGACTAAAATTGTTGTGTTTTTGTCTCTTGATGTTTCTGCTTATATGTTGGATATTTCGAACTAATTCAACAATTACAATAGCGATTTGTCATGAGTGGGGTTTATTAGGAGCCGGGTATTATTAGCGGACAGTACCCTATTTTTAATTCCATTGAATGCCATATTTCAATTTCATCGAATTCTTGAAAAAAATGAGTTTACGATTAAACTACCTTAATTTGGTAAATACATCTGATACGTTTAATTTTAAATCAGTTTTCATGGTACTTATATGATGATTTTTCGATGAACACATGGTATATGCTTTGTATGAGATTATAGTTGGCTAAAAATGTCTTTAATGGTAAGTATTACGACATTTTCAATATAAATTACTCTCATTTTGTGTTTATGGCAATTTGTATATGTCATTACAGAAAAAGAAACTTTTATATGAGTCAACTTCAACGGTATTTTGCAATTTAATAAAATTGTATACAAAAATAAAATGTACACTGCCCAACTATATAACGAATATTAAATCTAAACCTTGTTAAAACTCTTGTGCATTTAATTGGACACTATATTCTAATTCTTTGTGTGATAAAATATTAAATAGTTTTATATAAATAATATCATTTAATTTATAATATAATTATTAATGGAATATTTATAAAGGATTTTTCAATAACAACGCTCGATTTTTAGATGTAAATAAAACAAGTTGTGTGTGAGATATTCACTCAATTTTGTTTCATTTGACAGAATATTTTATAGCAACCAGTCCAAGTGGCCGAGCGGTCTAAGGCGTTATGTCTGCGCAGTATGTCTACTTGGAAACTGGGAGGTTATGAGTTCGAATCCCGACATCGACAGTTTGTCAATTATTAAGAAAAAAAAAAGGGCGGTTAATTGACTAAACTGTCGGCGGATGGACAAGAACGAAGTAACCAGCTATGCTTGAGAAGGTTTTCTGCAGTTTCCTTCACGAACTCCAGATTAATACCGGCATAGTTCCTATCATAGTCGGCTGCAGCCGCATATCTTATCAATTCCTAGTCTATACACAAAAATTCCTTCCACTCCACTTACATCCTCACATCCGTAGGCATCACATTGGACCTTATGGTCAAAGTGTAGCCCGTCCAGGGCAGCCTTTACAATCTATCTATCTATCCATATCATTCAGTTTGACGGATATGGCAATACCAGTTTCGTTTTGGAAGCAGTACGGATCGATGATTCCTCAAGACCAAAATCTGCTCCAATCAGTACCTTTTAGCGAAAGGAAATACAAGGAAAGGAAATAAAGGAAATAGGAATACCTGAAAGGAAATAGAGCTATTGGTCCCGTACCGAAGTCAAAATTTCGCAAAAATTTCTTCAAATGTTCATCGATCCTACCTAGTAGATGTCAAAAATCACCATCTGTAAAATTTATATATATATAAATATATATATATATATATCTCCCTTAATATTCGAAAAATCGAAAAATGTATAAGATTTAAAGTTGTAGGTACTAACTTTTACTGTAATTTTTTTCTTATCATTTTTTCTGTTACACTAATATTTACAGAAATATTGACGATTTAAGATTGAAAATTAAATTCCTCACTATCTCTGTACACATTAGAGTTTGAGCAAAAATGATAAGGTGATGAATTGTAGCAAACATGATTTTCTACAACTTTATTCCTTACGCATTTTTTGATTGTTCTAATATTAAGAGAGATATTTTGCATTTTATGTTTTCTTCTTTCTTTATGCCCGCATTTCCCCTTGACGTATGTCATATATTAATAAAATTGGCCTTGCAAATACTAAAATCAGATACGACATTTCATTTTGATCCGACTAAAATTGTGACCGCTAGAAAGTTATTTATGTATTTTAAGGAAATTCGCTAAGTTGAAGCAGCTCCTGCGTAACGAATATTTTTTGGGATACAGATTAATTGTACGTTTATTAACATTAGCAAAATTTTCTTTTAGGAATTTTAAAATACAAAAAAATTTATTTATTTTATAATGCTTTATTTAATTGCTGATTTGACCATACTCAAAGAACGACCGGACTACCTTTAAATATAATATAATACTTATTTTAATCACGCGTAATCTGCAAACCGGATAATCGAGAGCTCACTGTTAATACACAATAAGTATTTCAATCAAAATATTGAATGGATTAAGTTCGAATCGGATGTGAGAAATTGATATTAACTATAAACTGATTTTGAATAATGTTTATTGTCGTGTAATTAAATAGATTCATAATTTTAATATAATAATTATATTTAATTAATTAATTAATATTTTTAAGATTCAAATATATAATACATCATGTTTATTTAACGTTTAAGCAGTTAACTTTACGATATCTATAATTACCTACGCATGTATACGCAATATATTTAGTTGAAAAATTTGTCACACGCTAGCGGTTTAAAAATTTATTGTATAATAACAGCAAAGATGGCTTTACAGAAAATAAAGTTTTTGGGTTTGACATCTGACAATATCATGGTCACATAAAGTGGTAAACTCAAGCTGAGCCGTTATTGCACTAAATCATAAGTGGGCAAACTTTGACTGCACTCAGCTCTGAGTGAGAGGTAGGAAAAGAGATAGAGTAAATACATTATTATTATTTTATTTTTTTAATAAAAACATTTTCTGAAAAAAATATAATAATACCAACTATTTTTTATGGTCACTATTATTCAAAGTATACAATACATACAATACATTGAATACATACTCTGTAATTTTGGGCTGGTAATTTGGGGCATAAAATGTACCTTTTTAATACATTTGGGTATGAATAAAATATAAATGTTCTATAAATTATAAAATATAAATCTTTTGATCTTTTACATTTACCGCTTGACAATTATAAACCGATTGTAAATATTTTTGATGATTTAGCTTTGGTTTAGATTTTAGAATTAGATGTTTGGAAATTCCGAATAATTTGCCTAAACTATTCGTATCGGAGAACTAATAAGGGGGTATAGTGTCATTGGAATTTGATGACACTGGATACATTGAAGATGCCAATGATAAAGCTGGGTGGGGGAGGGGGTTGCTAATTTGTTACTAATTTCCAAATGGTTAAATTTTACATAAAGTGGGAATACATATAGTTGTTGTTGTTGTTGTTGTTGTTGTTGTTGTTGTTGTAATTATTGTTATATCTATCATCATTATTGTTGTTATTATTATTATTATTATATTTTTTGGTGTATCTCTCCATAGTAAAAGATATTCTTAAACGATAAATATTTTATAAAACTATTTCTAAATTGATTGAATAAATTATTGGGCAATAATCGGTAGGCAACCTTTTTTGAAACATCGTTCCGTCTTACTTCAAAACATACCTTTTTTACTTACTCTCACACAGCTTATAGAGAGCCGTTCGGCTCCGGCACTAAATTAAATAAAGTTTGCTTTCAAATTTGGGTGATAAAGGGCTGAACAGGTCTTAATTTTATATTGTTTACTTATTATTCCAACTTCTTCTCGGTCATAATGTTTGGAATTATAGTTAAGAGCTCTAATCAGGGCCTTACCGACGGTCTTGGAGATCCCGGTACAAAAATTATCGGAGGTCCTCCCTATTGAGTGTTTAGACTAACGCATATATTTATTTAGTACCTATCATATAAAATCTGACCACTTGCCAAGTAAAATATTAAAACCCTTTTTTGATGGCGAACATTTTTGTTATTGTGTTCGCAAACTTGTTATTGTGTACTAAAACTAAAATTTACATACATTCAATAAAATTATTGACAAACTAAAAATTTCTTACATAAATATTTATAAATTGGCACGTAAAACTAAGAACGAAATATACCATCTCTATGAATATTATATTATTCATAAAGAATATTCAAACATTTTGATTGTATAAAATAATGTTCGTTAAGAGAATAATGAATGTAACAGTGATATAAACAAACGATGACTTTATTTGTAACTTGTTTGTTCTACGCTGATATCATAAAACAACTTTCAGTGTATTGCTTTATAAATCATTTTCTATGCTAGATGCTCCATGCTTTCGACTTCCGTCCTCTGAAAATATACTCTTGTATGTATAAGTTTTTTAGTACACACTTTGTGTATCAGTGGTACTATAAATCAGAGGTCGGTACAGACGGCTCTCCGGAGCCGAACGGCTTGCCCAAAGCTGTGTGAGAGTAAGTAAAAAAGGTATGTTTTGAAGTAAAACGGAACGATGTTTCAATACAGGTTGCCTACCGATTATTGCCCAATAATTTATTCAATCAATTTAGAAATAGTTTAATAAAATATTTATTATTTAAGAAATATCTTTTACAATATGGAGAGATACACCAAAAAATATAATAATAATAATAACAATAATAATAATAATAACAACAATAATGATGATAGCAATAACAATTATTACAACAACAACAACAACTATATGTATTCCCACTTTATGTAAAATTTAACCATTTGAAAATTAGTAACAAATTAGCAACCCCCTACCCCACCCAGCTTTATCATTGGCATCTTTAATGTATCCAGTGTCTTCAAATTCCCATGACACTATACCCCCTACTAAGAAAAAATAATTAAATCAAGTAAATAATTGTTTATTAGTTCTCCGATATGAATAGTTTAGGCAAATTATTCGGAATTTCCAAACATCTAATTCTAAAATCTAAACCAAAGCTAAATCATCAAAAATATTTACAATCGGTTTATAATTGTCAAGCGGTAAATGTAAAAGATCAAAAGATTTATATTTTATAATTTATATAACATTTATATTTTATTCATACCCAAATATATTAAAAAGGTACATTTTATGCCCCAAATTACCAGCCCAAAATTCCAGAGTATGTATTCAATGTATTGTATGTATTGTATACCTTGAATAATAGTGACCATAAAAAAGAGTTGGTTTTATTGTATTTTTTTCAGAAAATGTTAATTAATTAAAAAAAGAAAATAATAATTATTGGTAGGTACCCTGTATTTACTGTATCTCTCTTCCTACCTCTCGCTCAGAGCTTGTGAAGTTAAACTATGCCCACCTATGATAAACTAGGGATGGGTACTATAAACTTAGGGATTTGTGTGCATTAGATCTACTTTTTATTTTAAAAATGGGTCGCCATCGACTTACATATCGAACGAAGGTACATATGAAAAAGTGGTTATAACAATTGCTTAAATTCCAGGTATTTACTGAATTTATAAATTTATGATTTACATATTTATTCTATCAATAAATTCAAAAAAAGTTTGGCCTAAAAAAATTATTATGAAATCCCATGATGTTTTAAGAACTATACAAGAGGTTCTTCAAAATGCTTCAACGATTCTCAATGCGACATCCATATACAAGCTACTGTAAGTATAAAGTATAAAGGCACAAAACATGAGCATCTGCTGCTTCATGTTTTTTGTAAAAATATATGTTACTATATTATTTTATAAAAAAAATTTGCATATTTGTCTCGGCCGAGGCGAGGTTTTTGGTACAATATACCTCAACTCGCCTCGGTTAGTAACGAGGATTAAAATTTTGAACCTCGCCTCGCCTCGTGCCTTGTAACCGAGGACCGAGGTAAGGCGGGGTTACCTCGTAGCCTCGGTGAAACACTATATCAAAGTCGGCTACAGTCTCACAAACTACCAATTCCTAGTCTACGTACAAATTCCTTCTCCTTCAGGGGCCGATAAAAAAGGCCTACAAAGACTTACTTGACAGACTTCGTTCTCCCCTCCGCTGCTAGATAGATATATTATAGAGGCTGCCCTGGACGGGCTACACTTCGACCATAAGGTCCATTGTGATCCCTAAGGATGTGAGGATGTGAGTGGAGTGGAAGGAGTTTTTGTGTATAGACTAGGAATTGGTAGGATATGCGGCTGCAGCCGACTATGATAGGAACTATGCCGACATTCATCTGGAGTTCGTGAAGGAAACTGCAGAAAAACTTTTCAAGCATAGCCGGTTACTTCGTTCTTGTCCATACCCCGACAGTTTAGTCAATTAACCGCCCCTTTTTTTTCATAATAACTGTCGATGTCGAGATTCGAACTCATAACCTCCCAGTTTCCAACGAGGCATACTACGCAGACATAACGCCTTAGACCGCTCGGCCACTTGGACTGGTCCTACGCTGCTACTACTACATATCTGAATTTATATGCAGTATCACTGCTGCATCCTGTAAAAATATTTATGTAAGTTTTAATTACTATATGAGAGTTTATTTTTGAATATAAATCAAAAAATCTCTCTGACTAAAATATTATTCTCAATAGTAAAAAGAAAATGTAAGACAATAGAGAAATTTAAACCTTTTTTTTTGTGTGTTTACACCGCGCTTTGAATATTATAGTCTTCCCTCTTATGATGGTTATGCTTTTAAGTAAGTGAAAAACTTTTCTGAAATGTTTTGTTAAAGAAAATTTTTGAAATTTTTATCATGTTACACATCTTTATAACAAAACAAAGTGAGTACATTACAGTTTTGAATGTTATTAAAATCTTTCTTTTTCAGTTTTTAGAACTGTAAATTATTTTAATTTAAAATAATGTTCATTCGGATGTGACTTTTATGGTAGACAAAACTTTTGCTACCCGTTATTAAACCCGGAATATATAATATATACCAGGGTATATTAACTTTAGTCTCGTCTTTGTGAAGGTTAAAAATATTAATCGTAGACAAAAAATTTTGGTATAGGTGTTCATAAAATGACCGAATTAGTTCATTTCCGCAAAGTTGTCCCTCCGTTCACCCGTTTGTAAGCACGATAACTCAAAAACAAAAAGAGATAGCGAGCTAAAATTTCGTATATGTGTTCTAGAGTTAAAATCAAAGAGTTAAATTCTGGCTGTAATAAGGTCAAGTTCGTAAATGAGCAAAATCGGTCCATGTTTGGGCAAAATGGGCAAAACTGCCTATCTTTGAAACCATAATACCAGGTATTTAATCAATTAACTCAGTTAGTTGGTATTTTCACTAGTTTTGTTTTGTTATGAGTTTTCAATTAAGTCGGTAAAGTTTTTGGATTTCGGAAATTTTTGTAAATCTTTCCGAAATGATGTATTTGGTCGATCGCTGCCTTTTGGAAAAGAAAATTATCCGATTCGAGAGGTGATAGTTCTCCTCTCGAAATTCTCATTTGGTATGCAACCCTACTTACTCTTCCTACATAAGATTCGCAATCTGTGTCCTTTACTCGTATAGTCGATTCGACCCGATATGGCCAATCAACCCGATCTTCTTTGAGAGACTTAAATACTTGAATTTTGATTTGAATTTCAAAAACATGGGAAAAAAAATGTATATGCCCCCTGGGAACATATACATGGACACAAAAATCTGGCTGTAATAATTATATATGTACTTAAGGATGTACGAGCACTCCGATATAGTCCATTTATAAAATTCTTCAAAATCTTATATAGTACATTCATAAAAGTCCACAATAAAGTATATTATTTTTTGTCGCTAAAGTTAAATGAAGAAAATTCATTATTTTCGGTATGACGGGCCTCAAAAAAAGGTATTTAAGAAAAAAACTGAGATTTCGGGTAATGAGGCTACCGCCAACAGAAATTAAATTTACCCGAAATCTCAGTTTTTTTCATAAATATCACTTTTTTTAGGGCCCGGCATACCGGTATTTTATTGGATTTTCTATTTTCTCTTGCGTATTTATTTTTTATTCGTCTTATTTTATTCCAAGTAACGACGCTCACGGTTTTCTCCACAGGAGCACTTGAACTTTAAAACTCGAACTTTAACATTAAATAATTAATTCAAGACCCCCGTAACCCCCCTGAAACAAAGTCTTAATCTTTTTGAAGCTTCAGTGCTCGTACATCCTTAATGAATATGTGCGTGGATAGAAAGACTTCTTTGATAGAATTATAACATATTTAGTTACATCTTAGAAAATTCGATATCTTTCAAAAGAATCCTCGAGAATTTATGAACCAGGGCCCCCAAGACTGTCGATACGGCTCTGGCAACAAGTCAACTACCTTGAGTTGAAATGAAAATTTATTATTAAAATTATTGAATCTTTCTTTTGAATAATTTAATAATTGAAATCTGTAACATGTTGAGTCTTGATTGATTATGAAACATCAATTAACAAGTTGATAAGTTATTGATAGTTGATTGATTCTAATACAGAATTGACATATGATCTGCACAAATATATCATACATATAATCATCAAGTTAACATCGTTTTCTTTTAACTGGAATAGTAACTGGTGAGTATGCAAATTGATATTATTTTAGTACAATTCAACTAACGCCAAAGAAATAATCAATCTTCATATGAATTGTTCATTGTGTAACATATTATGATGGAATATCCAAATGAAACAAACAAAGTAGCATATAGCATGGATACTACGCAAGGATACCGAACTCCATGTAAACAAACAATTGGCAAAAAAAAGATGTCAGTAGTGTCGCTTCTATGCCGGAAACAGAAGGTAAGAGTATAAGGCCCGAATTTTAATTGAAAAACATTACGCATTTATAGTATTATATAAATTATTTGCAGCCAAAGTATTTTTTCAATAAAATACTTTTTTAAATAAATGATAAGTAATTTCAATTTTTCAATAAGGAATTAGTTGAAAAAAATTGCATACTTTAAAATAATCACTATGAAATAAAACTTGTTACTTGCTTACTTCATTCCTATTTATTATACTATATTCACTTCGGTACGGATTGTAGTACGGATGAACAACTAGCGACGTTAGTGGTAAAAAGTAAATATTACTATTACTATTTCGTTGCCATATTTTGTCAATTCTCCCGTTTGAGTTCGATATCCTTGTGTAGTATCCATGGCTTATAGCTTGCATCGCTATCAAGCATTGTAGTACAATCAATAGAGAATATTGCGCTGCATTAAATTACAGGAGTTATTTAAAAAAAAATTAGGTTCAGTATCACGTACTGAATCTAAGTGAACAAAATCCTTACGAATTTCGACCCCGGAAGTGCCACCATTTGGAAGTGAACAACTTTTCTTCGAAATATTTTGAAAATAAAATCAACCAATATTAAAATACATTAAAAAAATGAAAGAATTAAAATTTTTAGCTAAAATTTTTAAAGAGCTAAATTTTTTTGCTCTTAAATAGGTTTTTTTCAAATAAATCAATAAGACCAACTAATAATTGCTTGTCAAATTTTCGTTTTTATGCAGAAAACGATCTGATATAATAGTCGTATGTAACAAGCCCGGCTAGCTCAGTCGGTAGAGCATGAGACTCTTAATCTCAGGGTCGTGGGTTCGAGCCCCACGTTGGGCGAATTATTTTTTTTATAAATATTGTCAGTTTTTTTAATACGATTTTTTTGTTCAATATGCGTTACACATTTTTAAAATAAAAGACGCAATTTTCAGGCTAAATAAAAAATCTAGATGGGCCATTCAAATTTTGAACTTTACTATCATAATAATATAAAATAAGTCCATTTTCGCTAAAATTTTGTGTTCTAGAGCTAAAAAGTAAAGTCAAATTCATGAATGGGCAAAATCGAAGTTTGTTCATAACACATTATTACCGGGCACTTGCCTAAAATCAGTTACAGGCGGTTGATTGACGTCCTTTGTTCTAGATAAGACTTAGGACCATTCAGATTATACCCGTTCTTCTGGAAGGAGTTTCGGTCCTCTCTCATTTAAGCCATGGCTCGTTTTAGTGTTTTTCCTCAATAATTCGAAAACATGTCGAAATAGTTGATATTACCACATTGAGAGGTTATCTACGGTTGAAATTTTTTCCCAATTTCTACAAGGAATGATAGCCACTCCCAAGGGCAGAGTGTCGGTTACTATTTGTATAAAATGATTTCAGATCCATTATTTACAAAAACATCTCTATCCACGGAAATCGAAAAAATTTCTGAGATTTTATATTTTTTCGGGTTACGGTTACTGGACTAATAATTCATTCGTACGTTTATATGAACTGAGAAAAAGAAAAGTACATATATTTTTTGATTCTTCAAGTGTTCTGAATTTAATAGGGTTAAAAATAAATGACATTATACAGGGTTCTTCATTGGTACTATTGAATTGATTTTCAAAATATAAAAGCAATTCGATTATATAGTTAAAAGTTTTCTTAAGGACCCCATTCACTGCTGAATTTTACAGATATTCTTCAGGTATTTTGTATTCGGCTTGAATACTATCTACGAAAATTCTTTGAAGTATAATTAACAGTACAAGAGCCACAAAAAAGTATGTGAAATTGGTCGGAACCATCTTGGGGCGTACCTCTATTCAGCTCAAGCGTTATTACAGCCTCGATTAATTCACCACAGGACATGATTTCGATGCGTATAACATTTAATAAATTCTTCAAAAAATTCCTATTTCAAATATTAATCGAAATATTTTTGTTGTTTTGTAACACGATCATAGTTTAGTGCCTCCCACTCTTATCTAACTATGTAAAATTGATGCTAAATAGTAATTCATAGTTCTATATAGTAATTAGTTAAATTTATGCGATATAGTCGGCAACGAAGATGTGTTTCAGATATCAATGAATATATTAAAAAACAAAATTAGGTTCAGTGTCACGTACTGAATGTAAATGAACAAAATCCTTACGAATTTCGACCCCGGAAGTGGCGCCATTTCGAGAAAACCTGTATAAAACTGTAGGTATAGGCCAATATCTCCATTACCGTGCATTTCAGGCCAATTTAGACCTATAATAGATTAAAACGTAAACTGTTCAACCAAACTGAACCGTTAATTTGCAGTTATGATCGAAGGCCCAGACTGCAAATGCCCTTTGGAGGTTAAACTGTTTCTTCATGTTAGGAGATAATTTAAGGAAAAGGAGGAACTCAATAGAACTATGCTATAGAAGTGAAGACTTCCAGGATACAAACAACCAAGGAAATTTATCTAAAAGTTATTCACTAAAAGTTAGTAGTAGGTCTACCCATATGTAGACAAATAAAATAAGTTATAGTTAAATAAAATAACTTCAAAAAGACTTCGTAGTGACTTCGTAAATAACAATAATTGTACATATATATTTAAAAATTTTTGCTTAGGTGAACTAAAATTGGCACAAGAATATGCAATAATTTTTTTACTTTTTAGTGCATTTTTTGTTATAGAATATTTGATTTTTGAAGTCGGGTTTCCATTTTGTCAAAATGGGTTTTATATGTAATATAATTCATAAGATCCAAATAAAAATACTAAACAGCCATCGAGGTTACGAGTGAAGTAACTGCTGGTTACACGACGTCACTGGTAACGACATGATACCGACATATCCATTTATTTACATGAGATTACGCGTCCACCGACATCGTTGTCGTTGTCGTACTAGTGTCATGTCGGTCAGTGTGAAAACGTCCTATGGATTGAAACACAATCACACGGTATCTCAAAGCACACTCCGAATGATTCTGCGAAAGCGAAGAACTCAGTGTGATTGTTTGAGAAAGTAAATATAAAAAGAACATCGTCCTATATGCATGCGTGTCTCTAGATACACATGAACATAAATTAAAGTTATAACAAAATTGTATTGTTATTGTTGTTCAGATACAAATATATGTTGCGGCATAACATAGCCGATCTCCTTCTTGTTGTTGGTCGGGTGATACAAAAACTAGACACGTTCACTCAAAACCTAATTAGATTTGGTGAATTATAATTTTAGGTAACACAAAAATAATTTGATCATAACTCATATTATTGAGAATGAAAAGGAAACACACTTTAGTGAACGATTTTCTTTTTTCCCGTTTTTTTTTTCTATTTGTTCTTAATAAACCTTCCGTTCCTAATAGAGAAAAACAATTTTGTGGTCTTTGATCAAGAGAATAGTTTACTTTTATATTTAGGAATGTTATCAGCACGAAGGAAAATTATTATTCACATGGACCTAAAGAATTGAAATTTACTCCAGATTAGTTTGTGTAGGATTCTTTGCATAAGATACAGATATTGTACAGCCAAAAGCAAATAAATTGAACCAGTATAAATATTCAAAGTGGTAGATGAGTAATATGTAACTAGGTATATGTAATGAATGAATGAATGATAATTAGGGGAATTTGGTGCACTGCCACCTATAAGATCTAACGACGAGTGTCCTCATCTTACGGCATCTCTACCAGCCCTGTTTCCTTCAGGAACTTCATGATCAGAATTTGATCTAGATTTCTCTACACGTATCTTGTTGTGTATTATGATTTTTGTACAAACTATATTAAATAAATCACAGTTACTTAGACAACACAGGCACGAATACAACATGGCGCAGTCGGTAGGACTGCAGGCTAGGGTAGACTCCCAAACATTATTTTGTGTATGAGGGCGTCACAGTCTATTGGCAGATTTCCCGAAGTTTCCTCCATTTATCCACAAAACCTGCAGTTGCCCTCATTTTCCAAGTCTAGGGAAATGTCATTTTCTAAGGTGTCCTTTCCTAAGGAGCCATTTCCTAAGATGCCCCCTGATTCCTTAATGCTCCGTAAAAATTCTCGTTAGAAGCCTCAGTCTATTTTTACTCAGGTTAATGTACGTCCTTTATCTTTTGCCTTTATCTTTTAAAGTTCCCCGGGGGCACAGGCTGTCTGAGACCAGGAAGGTTCCTCTAGAGCATGGCTCTTTTGGTGCCATCTTCCTTTCTGATCTCCTCTTGATCGACGTATTCACTCAGTCCGCAGAATGACTACGGCCTTGAAAGGGATGTCTATGCTCCATTTCTCGGTCCATCCGCTATCTCATTCACCTATATTCCTACATATCCTTGGGCCCAGTGGATGGTGACTTTGTGATTCTTGCCCGGATGTTTAGTTTGCCTAGAGACTCTCATACTATCTTTGAGCTGATGACGCAAGAACACAGCGCTTTGATGGTCGCTTGACTTTCGGAGAGGATCACTATATCACGATTACGATAGTTCCTATCTAGGTTAAACTGAGTGCATCTTTCAACTGTCAGTATTTTGGTAGCCGTAAAAATTAATACATTGAGGTGGAATTGAGCGGGTCATATAGGGGATGAGCACTGGACCTATAAAACCACTGTTTGGACTCCTTATAAGGGCAAAAGAGACCGAAATAACCAAATTGGCAGGTGGGAAATAGATGAGTAAGGCCGCGTACAGTAAACACTGGAAGCTATTAAGGGAAGCTTTTGCCCAACCCGTAGGTTGACACACAGCTATTATTATTATTTTTTATTATTATTATTCATAGAAAACACTACAGCGACATTTGCTGATACTGCCATTTTATTCATTGACGATAATCAAAATGTAATCTAGAAGCTAGAAAGCTACAAAATACGTTAAATCAAATACAAACATTGGTTACAAAAATGGCGCATTCAAGTTAATGAATCGAAATCCGTTCCAGTCACGTTTACCATACGGAGCGAAACTTGCTCAGTTGTTTGCATGAACAATGTCAGTTTTCCACAAGCTAATGAAGTTAAATACTTGGGGTTGCACCTAGATAGAAGAAGTGTATAAAACTATAATAAAACCTGTGTGGACCTATGCGATTCAACTATAGGGAACTGCGGGCAACAGTAACATCGAAATACTGCAACTGATTCTCCGTGGTGTGGGCGTAATGATGACATTCATCGTAGTCTCGAAGTGCCCACAGTGCGTGAAGAAATTTCGCGATTCAGTGACAGATACATGACTCGCCTTGAACGGCATCCAAATACTGAAGTGATAAATCTTTTGGACAATAGTGACAGTTTGAACAGACTGAATAGACAAAATGTGTTAGACCTATGATTTAGATTTACGTAAAATAGTATATAGCTTACTATATAGTTTTTTTTAAAGTGACTACCAGTGTTTAGATCACTGTTCAAGCCGTTTTTAGCCAGTAGACCTATTTATAGTTCCTTTTTTTAGAACTGATATTCAAAAAACAAATATTCATAGATATTTGGAATGTTTGTTTCCAGATTTCTACATTGGGAATTTTCTATTCAAATCCAAAAAAACTTTACTTTGTACTTTGTTGCGTCAGTAAACGATATTAAATACACAGAGGGATTTATAAGATACTTTCAATACTGTTGAATAAAATTAAGATACCTAATTATATAAACATATTATACACATTTAATCTATACTTAGTTAAACTAAATAATATTAAAAAGTTACACATATATGTGAACCGTTTAAAGTTTTCCAACTATTAGTTTTTCACGTGAAAACGACCTAACAAAAGACATACTCAAAACTTTCACATTTCTCTTCATATAATATTTGAGAATATATATATATAATATAAATGTGCTAATTCTTATTTAAGCTATGGATGGCGACTTTGATTGAATCATATGAAACTTTCTGTGTATACGATAAAAGCACCGTCATTATATGTGTCTGTGGATGTTTATGGGTATGTGTTTGAGTGAGAGTGTGTGTGTATGTATATGAATGCGTTTGTGTAAAGCTTTAAGTTAAACTTGAGTCTTAACATATACCTACACATATTACATACATATATTCGTAGTATAAATTCGTACTTGTTTCAAGTTATCATAAGACTTGCCAACTATTATCTAAATAAGATTATAGCATAGCATTTGATAACTGTGTGAGTGTTTTCAAATGTCTATTTGTTTAAAATTACCGGTTATACTTTGTAAATACGTATAATGCATATCTCGACTAAAAATTTTCGTGTACACCCGCTTGAAAACCCGCTTAACGGATAGAAGTCTGGGGACCCGTTCAGGCAATCCCTATCTGATCCTGATACCGCTAAAAAATAATTATAACCATAACTATTATTACTATTATTATTTTATCTAGAGCAAGGAAGTGCATACGGCCGAGGTTAAGGGGTTATTACTATTACTAATATTATAAATGCGAATGTGAGTTTGCTTTTGCGTTTTGTTTTCAATATATTTTTTTTAAAGGAATAAAAAGAACAGATTTTTAAAATGAAATATAAATTTATTGTCATTACTGAAAATGTTGACATTAATTTTATATATAATAAATATGTTAACTGATTTGTAAAAGTATAATAAATCTAATATCAAGTATTTAAAATGATATAATTATGTCTTATCACAAAATTAATTTGTTTAAAGAATCATAAATAACAATTAAGAACATAATAACGAACGTATTTAATTACAAATTTGATGTGTATTTAATTTGATTTAATGCAGAAGAATCATATTTCAATTGTAACATTTTCAAAACTGATTTAAAATAAAAAAAATTCGTTACGCAGGAGCTGCATCAACTTATAAAATATCTCTCTTAATATTAGAACAATCGAAGAATGCATAAGATATAAAGTTGTAGAAAATCAAATTTGCTACAATTCATTACCTTATCATTTTTGCTCAAACTCTAATGTGTATAGAGATATTAAGGAATTTAATTTTCAATCTTAAACCGACAATATTTCCCTAAATATTAGTGTAACAGAAAAAATGATAAGAAACAAAATTACAGTAAAACTTAGTACCTACAACTTTAATTCTTATAAATTTTTCGATTTTCAAATATTAAGGGAGATATGTCAAATTTTGTATTTCCCCCTCACTTTAAACCCCCCTTTCCCCTTGTCCGATTTTACCCATTAACAAACTTGACCTTTTTGAACACTAAAAGCGCCTCAATGTCAAATTTCATTCCGATAAAATGAAAACTGTGACCATTAGAGTGATTACAGACACACACATATATATATATATATACATATATATATATATATATATATATATATATATATATATATATATATGCATGTATATATATGTATATATATATATATATATGCATATATATATATATATGTATATATATATATATATATATGTATATATATAGGTAAATATATATATATGTCCATAGATATATATATATATATATAAATTTTACAGATGGTGATTGGCATCTACTAGGTAGGATCGATGAAGCAATTTTTGTGAAATTTTGACTTCGGTACGGGACCAATAGCTCTACCCCACGACGGATTTTGTATGAATTAAAATTATACATGAATATAATTTTTCTAATAGCTAGATCTTTAATATAGCTTATAGTTTCTATAGAAATATATGCATTAACAAAGATTTGGAAATAAATTATGTGTCAATAAAATATAAATAATTGACGTTTTAAAATGTCAAAAGAGAAAAAAAAATTTGACACATCATAATCATAATTTTTTGAAGTCCGGGCAACGTCAGATTCTTCAGCTAGTAGAATATGTTTTCACATCATGCCTGAGTCCCGGGCTCAAAACTTTTTTAATATTCTATCAAATTTTATGTTAAATTATGTTGGATATAAATATAATTTTATTGTTTATGAAGAATAGAAAGCAAGCTTTTTAAATATGATATATATAAAGTTTATAAAAGAGCTTAAAACTAAAATTTGTATGAGAAACTACATACATAAATCTTTGAAGAATCTTTTGAAATTAAAATATTATTATACATATTTATTAATATAGTTCGTTTTTTAGTTTATTATTATATTATAATATAATATATAGTAAACTCTTGTATTGAAGGTGACACAAAAACAGTATTCAAAAACAATTTTATTTAGATAGCTAAGGTAGTCTTACAAAATTTAGTAGTCTTAGTATAAATTGTTAACAAATTTTGTAACCGTTCTGTAAAGCTTAATTGCAGAATGCAGAATACATAATTATTAAATTATTATTATATTATTGAAATTATCAAAACTATTCAATCATTTTAAAATGGCTAAATTCATGAAATATAAATCTATTTGAAATGTTAAATGTAACAAATTTGCCAAAATGTTTTTAAAATAAAACCAGATTAAATATTATACATCCCTGGTACCATGAATACGGAAAAATTTATTATGTATAATCCTAAAATATAGAGAGAAAAAACAAACGTAACATGAAAACGCGTACATAAATGAAAAATAAATAAGTAATGAAAATGTACCCGAAATATGTGTAATTATTTAGAGTACTATATATTTCTGTGTTTGTTTACATGTGCTGAACAAATTTTGACTATCAATTGGCATTACTCAATTATTTATATACCACATGAAAATTTCCAAAAAAAGGAAAATTTCTCAAATTGTTTACCTATTTTAAGATGCATTCCAATTTATACTTTTTTGGTGTGATAAACTATATCAAAGAATCTATTCAAATAGCATCTTTATATTTTTAACGTTTTTCAATAAGGACTCTCGAAATTTGTAAGGTTGTAGCAGCATGTTGTTAAAGTGACATAGACGAGGCCCATTTTTGAATAAATGAATTTGTGAACAATAATCACCATTTATACAGGGTGGCGTATAAGTAACGTTATTATTTATTATATTGAATGCATATTTGTGCATCATTTGGTTTTAACTCGTGAACCAATTGAATCTTATATGGGGAAACGTGTAACGTATGTAAAATTCTTTGCAAAGGCTGCCTAGACACCAACAACTGCTGACAACGTTGCCTGGTGGAAGTTTCGGGGTTTTTCTCAAAACTTGCTTGCACCCGAGCAATGTTCACATCACTTTGAACTACACGAGGTCTTCCAGCATGCGAACGATCACAGATAGCCCCATGTTGCCGAAAACGCTCAACCAATCGGTAAATTGTCAAAGTTTTTCAAAATTAATTCTGAAAAAAAAAAATGTAAACAAAAAATGTATTCACTAATTAAATCATAACGTTACTTATGCGCCATCCTATAGTATGGTGTTAAGTTCATTCACAACTTTTGGTAATAATTTTCGTCTCTTTAAGGGTGCGCCTGTTCTTGGCCCTTGAGAAATTATCATTGTGCATTGATTCGCTTATTTCTAGTGTTATTTACATTTCTGTGATTATGATTTTATTGTCTAGTTTTCAATATTTACATGTTAAAGGCGTAATTGTATTCAACAAATTGGGAATTTTTGAAAAGATATTCATTTATTTATTTGTTCTTCATGGTCCAGGAATCTTCACATTGTTCTTGAATTGTTTTTTTCAGCTTTCTTACAAGTAAAAACTACAAACAAGTAAAAAGAAAGCGTCGATTTTAAGACAATTGATTTTTCAATTCAAAAAGTTCATCAAATTTACATAAATATTTCTTAATCTATTTTTAATCATACAATTCAATTATTTTTATATCCTGCATGTACACTCTCGTTCATAAAAATTGCACTAGTTGAAACATTTTAGGTGGTACTGTATGTAATATTATACATATTATTTAGTAATATATACACTTAGAATATGATTGGTTCAATTTCTATGAACGGGAGTGTAAATAATGATAGATAGATAGAATGGGGTCTAAAAAGTATTGCATTTCGATTTTATGGTCCATTATAAGTTTCTCAAGTGCAGGGTTTTCATATTTTACTTGGAAAGTGGTCAGTTGCCAATTAAAATATGAAATACCCTGCACCTGAGAAACTAACCCAGTATATATATATGGCACAGCCAAAGTAAATAATCTGCCATCCACTTCAGTATCCCAATAATAAATATACTATACGCCACAATATAGGGCTCATTTTTCAAAATTTTATACTTGATTTGTGCCTTATTGGATTTTTGGGAAAATATTTTGAACAAAAGTTTTTAGTAAATTTATAATGAACCACTTAAAGCATTTGATATATATGGTGGTCTCTTAGTAAAATCTGCCTTTTCACGAAGATCCCAGGCATTTCATAAAACGTCGACGTATTGTGTAGATATGGATAGTTACATGTAGTACCTGAACGTTTCGTGAAAAGCGCATCTTATTACGACGGATTGTAAATGTGTTTCAATGATGAAACTTCGTATAGTGTCCAAGAGAAATGGGCATTTTGTGTTACATGAAATGTCTAAGAAAAGTAGGCATATTGTATATTAGATTGAAATAAAAAATAATATTCAAAATTAAATTTAAAACAATACTCAATACATTTTTATTATATTAAATATCAATTGAAAATAAACAATTTCATTCATTTAGAAAAAAACTGTCACTCCAGTAAATAATCAAAAACTAATACATAAATAAATATTAATAAATTTTTATTCGTCCGGACATTTGCATAAAAAAAGGTTTGCCAACCTATAATTCTTAAATTAGGTTGTAATTTCTAAGCATTTCTTAACAATGGAGGTTATAATTACTAAAAGGCGTTCTATATATTTAAGATATCGTGACTAAAACTATTGAAAAAATTAGGATTTGAAACTGAATAAAACCTATTTTGACAAAATGGAAACCCGACTTCAAAAATCAAATATTCTATAACAAAAAATGCACTAAAAAGTAAAAAAATAATTGCATATTCTTGTGCCAATTTAGTTCACCTAAGCAAAAATTTTTAAATATATATGTACAATTATTGTTATTTTTGGAGGCGGTGTCCAAAAATTATGTGAATTTCTCTATGCTGACACCGCCTCCAAAAATAACAATAATTGTACATATTTATATTTTAAAATTTTTGCTTAGGTGAACTAAAATTGGCACAAGAATATGCAATTATTTTTTTACTTTTTAGTGCATTTTTTGTTAGACACTATCCATTGAAGTATGACGGACTTTTCACTAAACGCCTAGGCACTCCAAACATCTTTTCATGTTTATGCGCAGACGTTTCATGAAATGTCTAGGATCTTCATAGAAAAACAGATTTGAAATGAGATCACAACAAATATGTTACAAATTAAAATATATGTAACAAATTATAGGTAGATGTTTTAGTATGGAAATGAATAAGTTTATTAATTAGTAATTAAATTTCATACAAACATAATGGAAATATACTGCGGATGTTATATTTAATTATTCTCACTATGTTTATTAATGTTGCTAAACAATCGATCAAAACTACATATTCTATTTAAGTGCATGATAATATTTTCCAAACTATACGAGTATAGGGTGGACAAGGTGTAATAAAGATAAAATTGACACTCATCAAGGTTCGTGCCTGAGTATATGGCAATTTTCAAAATAACATCATATATAAGGAAAAAAAGTATTTTTAATTAGAAAATAAACTTTGTACTCCAAGTAGGAAAGAAAGGAAAGAATAAGGTCTTCTTTCACAAGTTCATTAATTTATTATACCCAGTATATTGTAAATATACAAGGTTTATTTAGTATACTTTCGACTTTGTAACGCTTGAAAATATAGAAAATTTTTGTTATATGTGTTCATAAAATTACCTATATAGTCCATTTCCGCATGTCCGTCTGTCTGTCTGTCCGTCTGTGAACACGATAACTCAAGAACGAAAAGAGATAACGAACTGAAATTATTATTCTGTGTTCTAGAGTAAAAAAGTAAGGTCAAGTTCGTTAATGGGCAAAATCGGATCATGTTTGGGCAAAATGGACACAAATTTGAAACCGTCCGAAAAAAAACTTAAAGAAAAAAAATGCTCCTTTATTAAAAATAAATAACTTTTGTTTGAATACCGAGTATTTGAGTAATTAAATCAGTTAGTTGTTATTTTCACTTTTTTTTAAATTCTTAGGCTTTGTAAATCGTTTTGACAGTAGCTTTGGCATTAAGTGAGGAACATTCTACTAAATTTTCATTCGTTTCGTAGCATTTTGAGATACCTCCCAAATATCCTTAAATACTTCAGTGTACGTTAGTCCTCTCTATGCGTACACTTACGATCTATAATATTTAATGATTACAGCGTATAGAAAGTTTTTATCAATTGTTTATGAAATTATATTATATTTCAAAACTATAATATTCTGTTAATTATTTTGTAAATACATTCTATATTTAAACAACAATTAATATACTTTAATGTAAATAAAATACCAATTACGTTGAAATATTGTTTCCATATAATTTTTCGGTATAAACAATTAAAATTTAAAGAACTTATAAAATGAATTAAATACTTTTCGTAGAAATTTTCAAACGGTACATACTATGGGGAAATATGCCACAGTCTACCAAGCAGAAGTTTACGCCATACTGGTTTGCGTCCGTGAGAATCTACGTATAGGCTACATAAACCAAACGTATGTATTATTTCGGACAGTCAAGCTGCACTAAAAGCCTTGTCTGGAACTGAGATCACCTCAAGGGTAGTCAAGGATTGTCTGGAGGAACTTCTGAAACTGGCAAAACGGAACAATGTTAAAATTGATCTGGGTGCCGGGTCACAGTGGTTTCGAAGGAAACGAAAAAGCAGATACCTTAGCAAAGAACGGAGTCGGAATACCGTTCACTGGCTCAAAGTCTATCTTAGGAATTCCAAGGACTGCGTGTACATCACTGGGAAAACCTACCGCGGCAAGAGCTCGGGAAGATACTGCTTCAGAGTGCAACAAAGAAGTTATCTTTCGATGCACTGAGACTGAACAGAATGCAAATGCGGAAGGTTACCGGATTCATTACCGGGTATTATCTTCTGCGGAAGCATCTGCAGACAATGGGACTCCATAACGGGTCCATTATGTGCAGATTGTGCGGCGAGGAGGAAGAAACATCCAGCCACATAACCTTTGACTGCGAACCTCTAGGTTCGATACAAGATATTCTGTGCATCTCACCCCGAATATATGAACTTTTAGGAGGACCTGATAAGCAAGCTCCAGGCCATTGCCAACATATGGGAGAAGCGAATCATGTCGGACTGAGGTAGAAGAGGGAACACAATGGACCATAAGGTCGAAGGGTAACAGATTTTAGACCCCAAGATGAATCAATCATCAATCAATCAGGGGGATGCATACTAAGGTATTGTCGCCAAGCCAAATAAGGCCCATCTCCTAATAAAGCTCAGTCATGAAATATCGTTATTGTAATTGTTGAATTATTTCGAACTGACTGATTGACAGACAACACACAGTCTAAAACATGAAAGGAGGATCTAGAAGCATGAATTTTGCACAGAAAATCCTTATATAAAGATATGCAAATTGGTATTTGGGCTTCTGTTTATAAATAGAAGTCAGTTGTATCAGCGGTTTTTTTTTTGGAAATTCATTCCTTGAGAGGGTAAAATAGGGGACCAAAGTTTGTATGGGACGAAGGTTAGTAACGTGGAAATTGGTGTTTAGGCTTCTGTTTATAAATAAAAGTCAGTTGTATTTTTTTAAAAACTTTTTTTCGGTTGGATAAAAAAGTTGAAAAATTTACAGAAACGTTTTAAGTAGGGTAGTGTAACATATAAAAATTTCAACAAAATCAAAAGGGATCGGGTTCAAAAGTGGTGTGGAATGCCCCATATATTTGGATAAATATATATATATATATATATATATATATATATATATATATATATATATATATATATATATATATATATATATATTTATCCAAATATATGGGATATATATATATATATATATATATATATATATATATTTATCCAAATATATATATATATATATATATATATATATATATATATATATATATATATATATATATATATATATATATATATGTATATATTTCGAGAGCTATTGATCCTACTTGAAATTATTACAATATATTATATAATATTTATATATATTTAATATTTAGGACATTCGGGTTTATGTATATATATATATATATATATATATATTTATATATATATATATATATATATATATATATAAATATATATATAAATATATATATATATATATATATATATATATATATATATATATATATATATATATATATATATAATAATAATAATATTGTAATAATTTCACGTTGGATCAATAGCTCTTAACTTTTGAAAATTTAATTAAAAAAGTTGGCGCACGTAAAATTTATCGAGCCCAATACTGATCCACCTGAATAAGTAAGGCTCAAGACGCCACTGGTCTACAATCGATAATTTTACAATTCATATCAAAAGTTTAACCCCACTCGAATGGAAAATATGTATATAAGCACTAACTTCAGCTGATCGATTTATTAATTGATCACATATTAGTGAAACTTAATTTGATCGATGGTAATACGTCATGGAGTGTCGATACGAGGCGGTTGTAAGTATTCCATATTTTTACAATTATTAAAATTTTGTATTACATTACATACTAAAATTTATACTTTTTTTTTTGCAGTTTATAATAATTTTTTTTATCGTGTTTTTACCCCAATGTGAATTACGCAGTATTCGTAATGTACAGCGAAATAAAATACGAAACCAATTTGTAAGAACATCTACACAAAATATAACACACAATAATGGAAACAAACGGTTTGTACCGGAACATATCACGACCACAATTCAAAACATGGCAACCGACAATCAAACTAATCAATCACAAGAAATGGCAACTAAATCCATAATTCGAAACACAACGGACTTTTATGGAAGAGACCAACAAAATACATTTACGCGGTTACCAAAAGTTCAAAAGACAACAAAAAAATATGGTTATTTAAAAATAACAAATCAAAATACTACAATTCGAAGTGGGACAGAGTTATTTCGCCCGACTGCACCCAATCATTTCAAAACGCATATGCTGGTTCATTTTAATAATCAAAACAAAGCAACAACAAAATCAACTCGAAGTACGGATATATTCACAATACCATTGTTAATCCGAAATATAAATGAAGATAATTTTCAAACACAAAACATTACCCCATTGTTAATTCGAAGCACTAAAGGAAACGGTCATTTTGAAGCACACAATCAAAATATACTAACTTCATTATTCAATCAAAGTACACCAACATCAATTCGAAGCACTAGTGAATCAACAATAACATCATCAATTCAAAATTCAACAACGCCTTTCTTAATTCGAAGTATTAGAGGGAACGATCATTATAAAACAAGCATTCAAAATATATCAACATCATTATTAGTTCAAAGTACACCAATGTCAATCAGAAACATTAGTGAAAACGGGTATCCAAATACATCGTTTGGAGAAAGTGATTATATAAAAACACCAAAAATGATAACCGCATTTTTACTTCGAAATCCGCCAACACAAACATCAACTGGGGAGACTAGCGACGCTGTCCGTTTCAACATACCAAATCAAAATATACTAACAACAACGTCATCAATTCGCAGCTCTAGTGAAAGTGATGATTTTAAAAATGAAATGATACCGACAGTTCAAAATACAGCAATTTCATCGCCAATTCGAAGCACTAATGAAAATTTTCGATTGGAAATACAAAAACAAATTACAACCAATGCACCAGTAATTCGAAGCAGTGTTCGTGAAAATGGTCATAAAACACAAAATCAATACATGACAGCATCTTCATCGATTCGAAGAACCAATGAATATGAAACAAGCGCACCCTTACCTAGAAGCAATACAAGTTTTAATGAAATCAATCAACAATGCAAGTCATCATCAATTCGAAGCCCAACAGTGCAAAATGGTCGTTTCAAAAATCAAAATATAACAACGATATTTGCAATGGATGCCACAATATCAGAATCAATTCGAACCACATCAATGGCAAGTAAAGAAACAAATTTTCCAAACATATTTCAGTCATATGAAACAATGCCAACATTAAGTCGAAGCACCCGAACTACGAGTACAGAAAACTATAGTATGAAACACATGGTATTTCGAAGCACAACAACACCAATCTCACTTCAATATCCAACAATGTCAACAGTATTTCGAAGCACAGCAATACAAAACGGTCGCTTTAAAACACAAAATCCAAATATAACAACGCTATTTGAAGAGAATCTTCTTAAACATGCCACAACGCCATCCTCAATTCAGACCACACCAAGTACTGAAAAAAATTTTCCAAAAATACCAAAGCCATATACAAGAATTTCAACAGCATTTCGAAGCATAACAACACCTCAAAGTACAGATGTACCTTTCAATAATATATTACCTAATAAAAATGTACCAGAGCTGTTATTGACATCTGAAAGTTTTTATAAACCGATTTATAAAACGGACGATCCCACAAAAACCTTACCATTTACAAATCTACGTCGAAAATATAATGCAATACTTCCAGAAGTTCATGCAACGGCAACAAAGAGTCCACTCTTACCAATATTGGATCTCTCATATTCGGATACTGTGGATTTAAAACAACCATATTATCGCATCAAGAACTTGGACACTTTATACTCGTTGTGGCTAACGATGAAAGACATTAACACAAATCCATTTAATACAGTGTTTGCCGATGAAATCATTGCATTTCATAAAAAATTCCCGTTTAAATACCTAATCCCACCGGGTTATTCCAATGAGATATCTGTACCAAATATGGAAGAACGTGCAGATATTCTGGCACTTCTACAGACAAAGCATAACATCAGTCACTTATCGATGGATTCGATGTCATTTATGGCATTTGTTCCAATATTTAGTATGGATACTCCTATCGCTACGGAAGATGTACCCGATGAAGAGTTCGATGATTTAGAAGATATTGATTTACATGAAATATCCACTACTCCAAAACCGACTACTAGAGTTATCCGAGATGTACGCTCATGTGGTAAGTTGGATAAATCATTGAATGTGACAAAAAATTTGACTATCAGTCCATTTTCACCAATGAAACCAGAAAAATGTGATGTTAAATCGACAACTTCCAGAACACTTCAAAACAATACAGTTTTCAATCAATCGTTAAACGTATCCGAAATTACTTTAAATGGAACGACTACTCCAATTTCGACTACTCCAAAAGTGATCAGTACTTCCATGCCAAAACCAGAAACATTTAGTCAAACATTTGAGGCTAAGTCAACCGTTCAAAATAGTGTAATATTAAATCAAGAGCTGCCAAAAATTTTGCCAACGAATTTGTATGCAGAAAAGCCAGAAAAATTTGAGGTAAATTCAACAGATCGCACAATTTTTAATAAATATCATTCAATTTTTTTGAATTTTTCGGAAAGTCAAACATCGAAAAATTAACGACCATTGTAAATAGTCGCATATATATCATTCATAACTTTATCAGTTTAATCGGTTTTATTTCAAGTTTTTTTTTTCTATTTCATTTGGAATATTAATTGAACTATATGATTCAAAAAAAATTGAATCAAGTTTACTCAAATATTCTCTTTTTTTTTATAGATTAGAAATATATATTACTAATTATTTTGATTTTATTACTAATTAATATTTCATATATTTTAGTTACTTTTGGTTTTTTAACGAAATAGATCTATTGGTGTGTTGTAGCGATGTCAAAATTTTGCAAAAAGTTCGTCACATATCATGTTTTTGGTTGGTCAAGTTCATTAATGGGCAAGGAAATGGGCAAATCGGACAAGGAAAACGGGGGGGGGGGGGGTAGAGGTAGGATTTGATTTTCTACAACTTCATTATTTGGGCTTTAGATATTCTATATTTTGTGTTTTCATTTTTCTCTAAGCACCATTTCTTCTTGACGAATTCTACTCATTAACGAACTTGGTCTTTTAAATACAAATAACATGTCAGATATGAAGTTTCGAAACTTTTAATCCGACTAAAATTTTGACTGATAGAGAGTCCACATAAACGGGAACATTTAAGTGCACGAAAGATCTTTGATTTCGGAAAGAAGTTTAGAATATTTTTTAGAGGAGACAACTTTATATAATCACTTTAGGCATTTTATTTTAAATGTATACAAAATGATGTACACATGGCCACAAAAGTGGCGTTCTTTTATCAACATTTCATCGGTGCTTTGTACCAGATCCATTCGGGTTTCGAAAAAAAGCTTTGAACAAAAGTTGTTAATATTTTTATGATAAACAACTTTTATATGAAACATTTTTTCAAAAACCAAATGGATTGGGGTCAAATCAATTTTGAATTATTGGAAATAGAACGCCAGTTTTGTGGCCATGTGTACTAATATATATTATTGATATTTTTTTTATACATTTAATTGGTTTTATTTAATATTTTTTGTAAAGTTTTTTTTTTTCTATTTCATTTAGAATATGAACGATATGATTCAAAAAAATTAACTCAATTATTTATCATTATTTTATATAACACATAGCATGATAGTGTATCAAACAAAAAATTTGGTATATCTCTCTTAATACGAGAATAATCAAAAAATGTATTCAAAGCAAAGTTGTAAAAACTTAATTTTACTACAATTTCAATTCTTATCATTTTTTGATATCTCGAATATTGACAGAAATATTTTCAAAATTTCAGATTGAAAATTAAAATCCTAAATATCTCTCTATATTAATAATAATAATAATGGGGTTTGACCTCCGTTTTTGAGACACGACGGTCTATAACAGAGGCCACCCACATCATTATTTTTCAACCTTTATTAATTTTCACTTTACATTTTTATGATGTGAGTGAATCTCTCTATATTATTAGAGTTTGGATACAAAAATGAGAAAATGATTGGTATATATTTATTGGGTAAATTTCTCAGGTGCAGATATATTTTTTTGTAAATTAAGTGTTATAAAATCAATAATTTTTGGGCCCCTGGAGACGGTTCTATAGGCTAGAAATAGATGTTTTAAGGTGGGGGAGACACTTTTTCCACAAAACCGGAAGTGAAAGATTGTAGTACTCGTAGTCATCGACCATAATATCATAGTATAAAAAATAATATTATAATAATACAAACCTTTTTTGCACAGTTTTTCAGCTTTTTGTAAATAAACAAATGAAAATGTCGCTTTCCGGTTTAAAAACAAAGTGTCTCCTCCCAACTTAAAACATCTATTTTTACCCTATAGAATAGTGTCTAGGGGGTGAAAAATTTTGAAGAGCGAGTGTTTTCTGGAACCCTACTTCTAAATAATTACCTAAAATACTACACAGCCGACATACACTCCCGTTCAATAAAATTGAACAGACCTGAAATGTTAATTTTCTTACATTTCATAAAACTCCTCACTTTTGTAACTCTCTGTATAATAATTCATTTATAAACAAAGATAAAAATAAAGTAGTATATATTTTTAGTGTGAAAAAAGAAATGGAAGTATAGTAAATATATTGACTACAAAAATAATCAAAATTGTCAGAGACTGCTTCGGTTCAGATCTGTTCAATTTTATTGAACGGAAGTGTACATAACATTATATAATCCTTTTTTATTTTAGACATTAAGTTATACAAAATGTTATCAAAATTTCATAGTTGATTTGTACCAGATTGATTTGGTTTTCGGAAAAATGTTTTATACAAATTTTGATAACATTTTTATGATGTACAACTTTTATACGAAACATTTCTTCAAAAACCCAATGGATTGGGCACAATTCAACTATGCAACTTCAAACGAAGTACGCCACTTTTGTGGCCTTGTGTACTTTAAGTATCCAATATATTATGTAAATTGGATTGTTTTCATTTTTTTAACTGAATTGTAGGTACTATGAATTGTTTTTGTATGACAATTATTAGTTAATAAATATAAAGTATTTTAATAAATGTTTTAAAAAAATTTTATTTTCCATTGTTTTCCTAAGTAGAGATCGGATTATTTACAGCAAAAACACTAATCTCTTATTGAGCAAATTATACCAAAATAAACATAATTTGAATGTCCAGAGACTTCTTCATAATATTGTCAATATTTAGATTATTGGTCAATAATATTTAAAGACGTTTTATTGATCAATATCGATGGTGTGAAGGGCCCTTTATGCTGTTTAAGGGTTAGTCCACAATTGTACACATTTTTATACCCGGTATTTACAGAAAGTATACAGGTTGTATTTTAAAATAGACCCAATCTGGAAACAATGTATAGTGGATCTATCGCCGTCTATATGCAGTACACTACGATATGGTGTACTTTGTTACACTTAAGCTGCATTACAATCGATGGCGAGCAAAAAAAATGGATCCCTAAGTAAACTGATTAGGTTTTATCAAGTCAAAATATAAATATTTGCTAATAAATACTTTAAAGGTGCAAAGCTACTTTATCACCAGCTCTTTAGCGTGCCCTGCAGGGCACTGCAAAGCTACTTTTCAAACAAAAGTTGTTTATTTTTCAAGAAGAACAATTTTTCAATGCTAAACTTTTCTTCTATCTTTTACCGTTTTCAAATTGTATAAACTTTCACACACCCCTTGCGGCGGGGGGGGGGGAGACTTTTCCAGATGGTTTCAGTCTAAGACCTATCTGTCTACTAAAAGTCATGTTTTTAGTACCCTGGAATATTGATGATGAATAAGTGAGTAAGTCAGTCAGCCAGTCCGTCCCCAAAATTTTTAGGATTAAATATTTTATTTTTTTCCTATGGGTCCCAAGTCATGTGGGTATCTCTGGCAATGAACCGTGGATCGAGCTGCTGATGACGCTCACTTATCTGGCACAGTAATACCTAAAATTGACTCCAAAGATCTATTAAAATACGTACAACAAAACCAGTACAAAAATGCAGACATTAAATGGCTGGCTATAAATCCACAAAACAATCACCTTCGACAAATCAAGAACACATACCAACAATGGAAAACCTCAAATCAAGACAATCGCAAATTTGAAGTGGCTTTGACCAGACTACGAATAGGACACACTAAACTAACTCACTCCTATTTAATGAGCAAAACCATCCCCCCGATATGTAGTCTCTGCAACATACCACTCACAATACAACATCTTCTGACATGCACCAAACATGAAGACATAAGAAGGCTCACCAATGCATCTCCAAATTTAAATAAACTATTAGGAAATCAACAACAAGATCTAAATAACCTCTTTAAATATCTGAAGCAAACAAAATTACTTCACCAAATCTGATCAGATAATGTAATTTTAATGAACGCATACTGCGTAATGACCGTATTAGTCAAAAACGCAGTATAATTTAAAAAAAAAAAATATATTTTGGAAACTATTAAAGCTGTAATGTTGAAACTTGGTACGTACCATCAGATGGTTGGTTTCAAGCTACATTTTATTTGAGCTTCATAACGTTTTCAGTTCTTGAGATACAGAAGCCTAAAAACCGTCTCTAATTCTTCCTTCAAACATCGTTAGACTTGTTTTGACGCAGTATCATGCTATGTGATCATCCGATATATTGATACAAATCTAAAAGAGATTACTATAAGAAACAAGTGAAAATAACAACTAACTGAGTTAATTGCTTAAAAGTTAAAATTTCAAATCCGCCCCCTTTACCTAGATCAGTTTTTTGTATTATAAATACGTATTTCGACTACAATGTAGTCATCATCAGTATAAATTAGCTAGTCGTACTCTTTGACAATTAGGAATAGATATAAAGTTGAGATCAATAGATAAAAATAAAAATAAATAGAAAATTAACTAGATTAAAATATACTAGATTTAAAATATAATAAATTTAAAATTATATTGAAATTGCTCTTGTTAAAATTTCCTTCATTCACATTTATTCCTGTTAATTTTACTCTTATTAAAATTACTCTTATATTGTCGCAGGATATGTTACTTGTTACTAATTTGGTGACAGTTTCACGAATTTGGTGATACACGAATACGTATTTATAATACAAAAAACTGATCTAGGTAAAGGGGGCGAATTTGAAATTTTATTTCAAAAACCTAGAGTTCTCACTAATTATCATTCGATAATATAATGCTTAAAAGTTGTTTGTTCTATCTCTTACGGTTTCAAAGATATGAAACCCCAGCCCAAATATGGTCCGATTTTGTCTATTCAGGAACATGTTCACAGACGGATGGACATGCGGATAATGGCATAATTAGGTCATTTTATGAACACCTATAACAAAAGTTTTTTCTTCGATCAATATTTTCAACCGTTAAAAAGTCGGAACTAAACTTAATAAGCCTGGTATATATTATATATCGGGTATAACAATTGAATTTCATATTTAGTGATAGGTTTGCATGCTTTGAAATGAAAAATTCTAATTTGAATCACCCCCAATAGCGTTCTAAATCTAGCGTCAATGAAAATTTGCCATCCCTGAACGATTGCTGCCTTAGGCAGTTGCCTACCTTGTCTGCCCGGTATCTCCGTCACTGCCTACAACCGGTCGGTAAACTGTGTTTGTATATATTTGATGTAACTTTTAATAATACGTAAAGAATTAATTCTAAAAAACATTCTTTGTTTTTGCAAAGGATATGCTACCAATTATCCTAATTAGTGATTAAAAAAGGAACATACGAATCAACACGTTATAGACAGCAGTATGATATTTTCCAAAGACTACATTTCAAATACATTCTAATGTAAACGGATATCCGTGTGTTCTTCCTTAAACTTTCTGAATATCTATTTTGAGTGTACAATGATGTCTCTATTTGTATCGTATTGTGTAGTGAAACTGAAATAATGTACAGAGTGAACTATGGTCCACACAAATTGATGTCAGTTTTGGAAATTTTATAATTAATTTGTGCCTTATTGATTCGGTTTTCGAAAAAAATGCTTTGGATAAAAGTTGTTCATTATATGTACCCGACTAGAAATTTTCGTGTATACCCGTTTTGGAACTAATTGGGTTGCCCAATGGAGATCCTGAATTGGGATGTAACGGATAGAAGTCTTGGGACCCGATCGGGCAATCCCTATCTGATCCTAATACCACTAATAAATAATTATAACGTTTACTATTACTATTATTATTATTTTATCTAGAGCACGGAAGTGCGTAAGGCCGAGTTTAAGGGGTTATTACTATTACTAATATTATAAATGCGAAAGTAAGTTTGTTTGTTCATTCATTTATTTTATTTATTACTGTTTATTCAACTACAAGTATATATACTAATATATAGTAACATGTCACTTGCGAGAATTTATTCAAAATTTTGATTTATTTTTCAAAAACTATTCAATATCTTGAAGCTTTTATGTTATTTATTCCCACAAAATAGCTCAGCCGAAATAGCAAAAAAAAATTGTACAAATCTTTTCTTATATTTTTGCTTTTAATTAACTATTATGTTGGGTTTTCCCAATAATATTCCCAACAAATCCCAGTTAGGCAAAACTTATATCAGATTCGTAATTTCCCATTGGGTTTTCCCAATCATATCCAAAATAGATCCCAGTTGGGCAAAACTGATACCAAATTGTTAATTTTTATGTTGGGGTTTCCCAATAATTTGTCGAAATAATCCCAGTTAGGCAATTTTACTAATGGGTTCCGAAATTGATCCCAAATGGGAAAAATAATATTACTTTAATTGATATCCAAGTTGGGTTTTTATTGGGTTTCGATTGGGATAGCCTTATTTAGCATGCCCCCTTGATTGCAATTGAGAGCAATGTCTAGTCGGGTATAGTAACATACCGAATGATTAAGGCAAAATCTGTTAAAATAAATAAAATTGAAGTGTCTGTTTGTAATGTCAGTATATACGGTACTTATAACAAAAAAAACAATTTTTATTTGTCTGCCTGCTTGTCTGTTTCTTCCGGCTGATCTCCGAGACGGCTGGACCGATTTTGACGAGATTTTCTTAAAAAATAGATATTTAAGAAAAAAACTGAGATTTCGGGTAAAGTTAATTTCTGTCGGCGATAGCTTAATTACCCGAAATCTCAGTTTTTTTCTTAAATATCCTTTTTTAGGCCAGTCATACCGAAAATATTGAATTTTGTCCATTTAACTTACGACAAAAAATAATAAACATTATTGTGGACAACTTTTATGAATGTACTATATAAGATTTTGAAAAATTTTATAAATGGATTATATCTAGTGCTCGTACATCCTTAAATATAATATATATGATATCAATTTTATTGCATTTATTGAATATTTTTTAAATTAAATTAATGCCGTGATTTTATTTATTATATTTTTGAAATGTGATATTCGGTTTTGTGTATCAATTGATAAACTTCAAATCAAAATATTAACTAAAATATATAACCGTGAGAATAAATAAATAATTATTCAGTACCTAATATATATTTTTATACCCAGTATTATGTAAATATACAGGATATATATGTAAATATGCAGGATATATATATATATATATATATATATTAAGTTACGACTTTGTAACGCGAAAAAAAATTTTTGTTATAGGTGTTCAAGAAATTAATTTGTCCATTTCCGCATGGCCGTCTGTCTATCTGTGACACGATAACTCAAGAACGAAAAGAGATAACGAACTGAAAAAATTAAGGTCAAGTTCGTTAATGGGCAAAATCGGTCCATATTTGGGCAAAATGTGAAAACTACCTATCTTTATAATCGTAAGAGATATAACAAAGGTTAGAAACAAGAAATCTTTTTCGTTTTAAAATAAACAAATTTTGTTTGAAAATTATTTCCATCAACGCAATAGTTTTCTCATTATTTGTGTTCAAATTTCCTCGGAAAGCGAAAAATATGCCCATGTTTAAACCATAAGAGATTTTTTTTTAAATTGTGAGACAATTCAAAAATTGTTAACAATTCAAACATTGATACACAACTCAATATATACTGGGTATTCAAATAATTAACTCAGTTATTTGTTACATAACTTGTTTTAATTATATTTTGAAATATAAAACTACAAATTTGAATTAAAATTTTTCACATTCATTTTATTTTTAATTACAATATTTTAAAATTACGCTAGACCAATCGGAGATAAGAATAGAATCGATTTCTATAAAGCGATCGGATCCTCAGATAGAAGTTAAGTTCTTTTGTAAAGAACTCTCGAATATCGAAAATAGGAAGAATATTTTTTTGTACACAAGGCCAAATATTATTTATACAATACAACCTATTTTGACAAAATGGAAACCCGACTTCAAAAATCAAATATTCTATAACAAAAAATGCACTAAAAAGTAAAAAAATAATCGCATATTCTTGTGCCAATTTTAGTTCACCTAAGCAAAAATTTTTAAAATATATATGTTCAATTATTGTTATTTTTGGAGTCGTTGTCAGCATAGAAAAATTCACATAACTTTTGGAAACCGCCTCCAAAAATAACAATAATTGTACATATATATTTAAAAATTTTTGCTTAGGTGAACTAAAATTGGCACAAGAATATGCAATTATTTTTTTACTTTTTAGTGCATTTTTTGTTATAGAATATTTGATTTTTGAAGTCGGGTTTTCATTTTATCAAAATAGGTTTTATTTCTCGCTTTTAGAGACTTTGAAGTTCAATAACTGATTTTATTTGTCTAAATAAGGGTAGACCTACTAAACGACCTACTAATTTTTAGTGCATTTTTTTTATAACACATTTTTTTATAACACATTCTTTTTATCCGTTTTTTATTTTTTTTTTATTTTTAGTACATTTTTGTATCAGATTTTCAGTTTTTTTTACATGCATGTTTTTTTTTTGGTAAAAATTTTTTTTTTGGGGTCGGTTTTTTTTTGTAAAAAATTTTTTTGAAGACGGTTTTTAAAAAAATTTTCTTTTTTTCCCATTATGAATGAGTATACCCTTTCAAAAAAAAAAAAAAAGTTTGCAAAAATCGGTTATCACATATAAAATGAGGATTTTCCTGGATTTCCAGTGGATCCCCTCACCAGAATGTGATTTACTGACAATGGGACCAATCTGAAATCAAACCCTTTAAAAAAAAAAAATTCAAAATCGGTTCATAAAGACGGAGTTCTGAGGTGACAAACATTAGAGAAAAAAAATAAATAAATAAATATAAAAAAAATACAGACGAATTGAGAACCATCCTCCTTTTTGAAGTCGGGTTAAAAAGAATACGTATATGTCGACAATAGCCAGGAGCTTGCTTATCAGGTCTTCCTGAAGGTTCATATATTCGGGATAAGATGCACCGAATATCCTGTATCTGCTGTAATCTAGAGGCTCGCAGTTAAAGATAATTTGGCTGGATGTTTCTTCTTCCTCGCCACACAATCTGCACATAATGTTATGCCCGTTATGGAGTACCATTGTGTGCAGATACTTCCGCAGGGGATGATGCCCGGTAATGAATACGGTAACCCTCCGCAGTTGCATCCTGTTCAGCGTCAGTGCATCGAGAGATAGCCTCTTAGTTGCACTGTGAAGCAGTACCTTCCCGAGCTCTTGCCGCGGTACTTTTTCCCAGTGATCACGGTGTTTAGCATTTGACCACTCTTTGATTACCTGTTTACATGCAGTCCTTGGAATTCCTAAGATAGGCTCTGAGCCAATTAAGGGTATTCCGACTCTTTGCTAGGGTATCTGCTTTTTCGTTTCCTTCGAAACCACTGTGACCTGGCACCCAGATCAATTTAACATTGTTTCGTTTTGCCTGTTTCAGAAGTTCCTCCAAACAATCCTTGACTCCGAATATATGGTGTCTTTCCGAAGATTTTCCCCACTGCAAAAAAAATATATATATAGCGTATATATAGATATTTATATATATATATATATATATATATATATATATATATAGCGTATATATAAATATATATATATATATATATATATATATATATATATATATATATATATACATATATATATATATATATACATATATATATATATTGCGTAGCGTATTTTGTATGTATATAAATAATATGCGGTGAATCCTATTATAATGTTATTCGTCTCCCAACTATCTGCTACCAATGAATGGGTATATTGAGAGCATCCACGTGAAGTGAAAGGAAAATAGGTAGTATAGGAAATAAAGGTTTCCTGTAATCTGATGTGTAGCATTTTGTTCGAATGTATAAAAAGATTTTTTTTTTTTGGTTTGTTAACATAAAATATTTTTCAATACTGAAGTAAAAACATCGTCAATAGGATAACATTTTTTTTTCTCTAGACCATTGAAACATTCTTATGTAGAGATTTAAACATTTTTCTGTTTGAACGTGTAGTCGGTCTGTTGTCATCATTCATAATGCTAATAGAATGAGCGAAAATAGTGATAGTTATTTTGGAATTAGTAGTGACTTAGGAATGAGCCTCATTTATGCTGTTTAAGGTAGTTCCAGCATTGTCTTGTATAATCAGAACAAAAAACAAGTACATATACACATATACAGACTGTGTTGGACAGCTTTTCCTATAGTAAATCAATGTTAAATATAATTTATTACTAGCTGTCCGTCTGGTACTGTATGAAGTCTGTCAGTACACATATAAATAAAGTCAGTCAGTTATCTCACAGCTATACTGTATGCGTATGCAGTGCCGAATGAACAACTAGGGGGACCTATAGGCACATTTGTTGTGGGGACCTCGTTAAGGGCTAGGAAAATAAGTCATTTTCATTTGCTTTCAGCAATCATAAGTGAAATATGTTTACACTGAATATGCTTATGTGCAATTCTATTGTTAATAGGTTAAGTTATCTTTATCACACAAAACAAAATATGATTTTCATTTATCAGCACCCATTTAACTTGTGAAATTGATATTGTGATGTTCAAAACTTCAAATGTTCAAAAATTGACGTGATGTAAAACTTCAAAAAGACACTGTTGAAAATGTGAGTACTCTCTACGATACAGGCATCTTCTCACGAAGCAATATATGATGAATAGAGATTCATAATAGTCGGTTAGGTATTTTCAGTCGGTAAAAAAAATGTCTTTATTAGCTACATATCTACCTTAATAGTACTTAACGGTATTATAATTATTGAAAATAATTATTAACGCCAATGCTCGAATGAATTCTTTTAAAAGTATTGTTTGTAAATGCTTCATTGTTTTTAATAATATTTTTTTATTCGCTTTGAAGTTAACCACAATTTTTTGTTTGTCATTAAAGAATGGGAATTTTGTGATGCACAATGCACATACTAAAGTGTACTTTCGTCACATGTGTACTGACTGACTTCATCCAGTACCAGACGGACAGTTATTAATAAATAATATTGAACATTGATTTACTATAGGAAAAGCTATCCTACACAGTGTGTATACTAACATACATATATTTATATACAAATTAATGTATTTTTGAAAGAAAAACAAATTTCAAAAACAAAACGGTAAAACACGATTTAAAAAAAAAAATTAATTTAAGAAATATTTATCTTTACTATCCTAGTTTTTATTTTAAATTCTGTTGAGTATTTTTTTAAATACAACAGATAATAGTTGAAGTTTTACATGCTTCTAATGAGAGACAATAAGAGAGAATGATTACTTTGTCTGAAACTTCGGTATTTATTAGAAAATGTTATTTTTAGTCTGTGAAAAAAATGAGCGAAATTTGTCGAAAAGTGATTTCGTGCTGGAACAACCTTAAGGAGATGTCAGGTGTTTTATTCGAGACTCTACTATTACGGATCTACATGGGATGAATAAAAACGCGTAGTATAGTTTCATCAGCATAGGAGATGGAAAAACTCGGCAAAAAATGTTCCCTTTTTTTTAAATAAACAACTTTTGTAAGGAACTTTTTTTTATAAACAATTTCAATTTCATCTCAAACATCTGCAATTACTCTTGATTACATAACCATATGAACTCAGTATATACAGGGAATTTGAGCAATTGGTTGTTATTTTCACTTGTTTATTGAGGTAAGGTAAAATCCACCATCAAAAATTCAGCGCTCATTTAATCGACTTTTTCATGGACTAAAGAGAATGTTTTCTGGTGGATACACATCTTTATAAGAAAAGCGTATGTAACACATCCTTTTTGGGACACGGAATCTACACGAACCCATGCCCATTAAGATGGCAGAGTAATCTCAGCAGAACATAATTATACTTATCACATAATTAGACACTAATTAAATGTACTAATTAAAAATTAAATGCTTTTTTTTTTATTTGTTAACCACAAATTCTGCTGGCTTAAGTTTAATATAGCAGAACAACGGTTCAAAATACAATAAATAATTATGCAATGAGTGTTATGTGATTCAGATAATTAAATGCTAATTAAATGCACTAATTAAAAATTAAATGCTCTATGTGTTAGGGGATAAACACATGTTCGGATACTTAATACACTTTAATTCATTGATTATTAAATCGTTGCTCTGTTACATTTGTTTTTCCCCTAACACATAGAGCATTTAATTGTTAATTAGTACATTTAATTAGCATTTAATTATCTGCATCACATTATACTCATTGCAAAATTATTAATTGAATTTTGAACCACTGTTCTGTTAGGTTAAACTTCAGCTAGCAAAACTTGTGGTAAACAAGAGCATTTAATTATACAAGATAATTTAATTTTTTATTAGTGCATTTAATTTGCATTTAATTATGAGATAAGTCTAATTGTGTTCTGCTGAGTTTGCTCTGCCAGCTTAATGGACATCACGAGCCCACCACTAAACGCATTTATATGTTTCTACAGCCAACTTGATTTGTGTACTTACAAGATTTAGTTAGTTTCACTGATATTATCGTTTCATGTTTTTAACTCTCTCTCCGTGAAATATTTTCGATGGTAATTTTTTTTCATATGTCAGAGATGTTATTGTACCTACCCTTAAAGCGACACAAATTTGTTTTGCCACCCCACTAATATATATGTTACACAAGAAATCGTGTGATCAAACGTTTGAGATTAAAATGTTTGTTTGTATAATGGTTTGCGGGGAAAAATAGAATGTAATAGAAAAATAGTGCAAAACAGTGTGGTCAGAATATTTTAACGAAACCGTCGATGAGTGGGTAGCCCAAAAATAGTCAATGCCGGAAGAAAATTTTTCAATTTTCTATTCGAGGATATAATGAAAACATTTATAAAAATGCACATGCGCGTGCCAGCGCGCAAACGTAAAATATACTTGGTACTGACAGTCAGCCGGCGCAGATCGAATATATATATATATATATATATATATATATATATATATGTATATATATATATACATATATATATATATATATATATATATATATATATATATATATATGTATATATATATATATATATATATATATATTCTGAAATTTATTCAAAAAAAACTATACCACGCCCTTAGATGCCCTTTTTGTTATTGGTGGAATTTATCAATGTTTAATTGATTATTACTTAAAAAATAAGCGTCAAACCGAAAAATTTTATTAAACTTTTTTGTTTGTTTTTACAGCTCTACACCGTGGTATAGCTTTCTTGAATGAATTTCAGAACATCCTATATATATATATATATATATATATATATACATATATATATATATATATATATATATATATATATATATATATATATATATATATATATATATATATATATATTGTTGTATATATAAAACTAAAAATGGCCCAAACGGCTATTTGCCAGCAACAATAACATTCAATCGCGAATCGATAATATATATAGCTCAATTGGCAGTAAATAGCCCAATCTGGCAACACTGACGTAGAACTGTAGTAGACTATCTATAAAAAAAAATTGTATGGCTTAACATATTTAACGATATTTTTTAATTATATTTCGGAAGACATATCAAACAACAGTAAAATTCAGGAAGGATATTTAAAAGAAATTTTAATATTACTCTGATTTAATTGAAAAACAAAAGAAAAACAATACCTAGTCAAGCATGAATAATACTGCATGGAGTTCGATAGTATATATTTTCTTCATTTACAAAGCTTATGTTCATGTCACGTTACAATGGTGGTTGGTCGAACATTCTTGTGTCACGAAATACTGTAAGATTTCAATCGCTTATAACTTCGATATTATTAATGCGTTCACAATGGTTGAGACAAGTGAGAGACATAAGCCTCAACTTGGGGAAATATGCCACGGTCTTTCCAGCAGAAGTCTACGCTGCAGAAGTCTATACTGGCTTGCGCCCGTGAGAACCTACGCAGGGGTACATAAACCAGAACGTATGTATTCTTTCGGACAGTCATGCTGCTTTAAAAGCCTTGTCTGGAACTGAGGTCACCTCAAGGGTAGTCAAGGATTATCTGGAGGAATTTCTGAAACTGGCAAAACAGAACAATGTTAAATTGATCTGGGTGCTGGGTCACAGTGGTTTCGAAGGAAACGAAAAAGCAGATACCTTAGCAAAAAAGGGAGTCGGACTACCCTTCATTGGCTCAGAGCCTATTTGAGGACTTCCAAGGACTGAATGTTAACAGGTGATCAACGAGTGGTCAAAAGCTAAACATCGTGATCACTGGGAAAAAGTACCGCGGCAGGAGCTCGGCAAGGTACTGCTTCAGAGTGCAAATAAGAGCATATCTCTCGATGCACTGAGGTTGAACAGGATGCAACTGCCGAAGGTTACCGGATTCATTACCGGGAATTATCCCGTGCGGATATACAAAATGGGACTCCATAACGGGTTCATTATGTGCTGATTATGTGCCGAACGAATGCGAGAGCTACGGCAGTGTCAAAAAGGAAATGAAAAATAGTCACATAGTGATTACAATCTAGCACATCGGACAAACAGCGGTCAGTGACAGTCGAAATATCTACGGATCATGTGCAGGACAATTTTCCGAAAAATCTACGGCATGGACCCGAATTGAATCCCAAATTGTTTATGTTTAACTATTTCTGCTCCAAGAATCCCGCTGAGTATAAATGTAATATATCCTCCAGTAGTTTTCAATTTATATATGTACCAAATATTATTCCGACCAAACGTCGAATGAGTATTTCTGATACAGAATCCTAAGAACAAAATAAAAAATTAATATTATTAGAATTTATTACTTCTATTTTTTCCTAAGAAAATACATACACGTCCGGTGTTTAAATACAAGAGTTTTAATATATTGCGAGTCCACTTTACACATTGAAAAAATTATTATTTTTATTTAATTTCATATCAAATAACTTATAGTAAAACCTCTCATATATAGAGTTATGGATAATAGCAAATATACAGGCGTTGTCCTGCGTCAAAAAACCCAAAACAAGAAACGGTTATGATTAGCTTTAATTAGTTTTGACAAACATCAAGACCATTGTACACATTTGAACATGTTTAAACAAGTTTCAACAATGAATCTGAACTCTGACAGATTATCAATTTTGAAAAGTTTATCTTAATCCTTCAATCATGGAGACTAAACAAGGAAACCGAACTCAAACGGGAGAATTGACAAAATATGGCAACGTAATGGTAGAAGTTATGTTCACTTTTTGTGCCACTAGCGTCGCTAGTTGTCCATCCGTACCGAAGTGAATATAGTATAATAAATAGGAGTGAAGTATACATACATAATAGAAGTTTAATTTAATATCTGATTCAATAATCTTCTAAATTGATTTTAATAATTTTAATATAATTGATTTCTACTTAATTTATTTGCATTTTAACAATTCCAACTTTACAGGTTACTATTTAATTATTCGATGTTTTATAATTATTTTATTTTTTATTGTTATGTAATTATTTTGCGTATTTTTAACTATCACTTACTTCAACTAATTACTTTATTTCATTTATTAAAAAAAGTATTTTATTGGAAAAATACTTTGGCTGTAAATAATTTTTATAATACTACATAAATGCGTCATGTTTTTCAATTCAAACTCGCGCCTTATAATCTCTCCACTGTTTCCGGTGTAGAAGGAACACTACTGACATCTTATTTTTGTCAAATATTTGTTTACGTGGAGTTTGGTCTCCTTGTGTAGTCTCCTTGCCTACAATACTCAGTCGTCATAAACAAGTCATAAGGTGGGTATTCTACAGACCCATATATGAGCTAGAATAGTGTCTGATCTCTGAGACGATATATCTGCCCTTTAAAGAGCACTTTTAAAGTTCAGTTTGATGGCAGTATCTATCCCACAGTGTCTCAAAACCAAGATTAATGTGACAATGTGTTTGAATATTTTATGATTGCAGACAATGTAGCATATGCTCCCAGACCTGGACGTACAAGCACATCAACAGATGTGTAGGAACGTTCCTCGATTGTCATTCAGGGATGTAAAAAAATATTAAATATTGTAGGTTTTTACTGCAATTTTTATTGCATTTATCTAGAATATTCAGTCATAAAAATTTGTCATTATAAGCAGTAGCCAATTAGAAAATATATATAAAACTAAATAGGTTTAAATAGGTTTAACTGTTTAACTGTATTTTTATTTCACGATATTTGTTTAAATTGGTTTGCTTATTATTTTATAAAAAATAATATTTTTTTAAAAATAAATTATGTTTGTATTTTTCCATGCCTATTATAAGAATTGTTTGGAAATGCAATTTGTTTACAATCTTCTTCCGGGAAAATATAATATTTAATTTATCGTAGTTAATTAAAAACATTCTGGTAAATAAACAAAATAGTCTAGGAGGGATACCCACATGATTAAGGATGTTCCTGCACTGTATTATGCAATCAGTACAACAAACCGGTTTGATTTTGTTATAGTACCAATACATAAACACACGTATACAACACATAGACAAAAACATTGTTAACATATACAAAATAATGTTATGTTGAAGAAAAGGAATAATTTTAAACTTTTATATTTCGAAAACAAAACGGTAACACACGATTTAAAAAAAAAATTTATATAATAAATATTTAGCTTTAGTCTCCTAGTTTTTTTTTTTTAATTCTGTCGAGTATTTTTTTTAATACAACAGATAATAGTTGGACGGGCATGAAGTTTCGCATGCTTCTAATGAGAGAGAGTGAGAAAGAATGATAACTTTGTTATTAATTATCTCGCGTTCTAAACGGTCAAAAATTCTGAAACTTCGGGATTTATTAGAAAACGTTATTTTTTGTCTGTGAACAAAAAATGAGTAAAATCTGTACAAAATGCACTATTTGCAACTCTGGTTTCAACCTAGTTTCCTTAATTATTTAATTAATTAACGGTGCGTCTAATATAAAAATGTCTCGGGACTTTTCGTTCCAAAATCGTACCCTCTACCTACCCTCTTATGGAACTCGACTCCCGTAAGTAGTCGAGTTCCATTGTATATACCCTTGTATATACCCTGTATATAACCTTGTATATATAGATATACCGAGAATAAAAATAGAATATGGATGCTATTAAACAGAAGTACATTTCAATGAATACAAATAATAGGATTGTTTGTAAACGGAATTAAATCTTAAAAATAACATTTAATTTGATATGACATCCAGAGACCACTTACCACAACTGGTGCAATGATAATGAATTCAAAGAATGGCCGTTGCTAGTAACTAAAGGCGGCGCCAGACGATGCGGCCAACGTTTGAGGCAAACGTTGGCCACTTTTGCTTCCAACATTTGAAGCAAAAATTTGAGAACTAGTATTGAGCAGGCGCTACACGATGCGACGAACACCTTCCAACGTTGGACGAATGATGATTGGCCGATACTCGAACTACGAGTGTCCAACGTCATGCGTCCAACGTTGGCATTGGAAGACGTTCCGGCTGTTGTCGGTAAAAGGCGCCCGCTTCAAAGGATTTTTTCTTAACGCTCGGCTGTACGTTGGATGGCATTGGATTATTTGTTCTTTTGGCGCTTTGGCCATTTGTTTTTAAATTGTATTTGTCCTTTGGCAGGTAATTATAAATCAAGTACTTAATATCTTTCAAATAATTATTATTATAAGGTTGTTATGAAGAAAATTCAATTTAATGTCAGGTTTTTCAAAATTTGATAGCTTATTATTTCAATAATAAATTTCAGTGTTATGAAAAACTGTTAAATGCCAGTGTTATGAAAAACTGTTTACAAAATTTAATTTTTGTAAACAGTGTAAAAAATATATTTTTGTAAAAAAAAATATATTGTTTAAAAATGTAATCCTTAATTTAAGTTTTTCGAAGAGTTTTAATAATTAAAAAAATGTTTTTAAGTATTTAAAAAAAGTTGCATGGTGACTAGATAAAACTAAATAGAACTAGATAAAAATAAATATAACTAAAAAAAAAAAAAACTAGAAAAAAAAAACAGATTTAGGTAAAATATAACTAGATATAGGTAGTAATCAAATATTTAATACTAAATATATGTTAGTAATTAATTAATCAATTAATTATAATTTTGCAACAAGCCATTAAAACTATTGTTGCGCCCGTAGCCCGTATATTTAGTATTAAATATATGATTACTACCTAAATCTAGTTTGTTTTTTTTTTCTAGTTTTTTTTTAGTTATATTTATTTTTATCTAGTTCTATTTAGTTTTATCTAGTCACCATGCAACTTTTTTTAAATACTTTAAAACATTTTTTTAGTTATTAAAACTTTTCGAAAAACTGAAATTAAGAATTACATTTTTTTTAAATATTTTTTTTTTTACAAAAATTAAATTTTGTAAACAGTTTTTCATAACATTTATTATCAAATTTTGAAGAACCTGACATTAAATTGAATTTTCTTCATAACAACCTTATAATAATTATTATTTGAAAGATATTAAGTACTTGATTTATAATTACCTGCCAAAGGACAAATACAATTTAAAATCAAATCACCAAAGCGCCAAAAGAACAAATAATCCAATGCCTTCCAACGTACAACCGAGCGGGAAGAAAAAATCCTTTGAAGCGGGCGCCTTTTACCGACAACAGCCGGAACGTCTTCCAATGCCAACGTTGGACGCATGACGTTGGACACACGTAGTTCGAGTATCGGCCATACGATGCGACCAATCATCATTCGTCTAACGTTGGAAGGTGTTCGTCGCATCGTGTAGCGCCGGCTTAACCAAGGTGTTTAATACATTTATTTATAAATGGAACATCAAATTTATTTCATTATCCATTGATTGTTTGTGACATAAATGTCCAGTTTGTAACATTAATTATATTGTTTCTCGCATCATGTACCATAATATGTTCTACCTGGAATTTTAATATTAAATTACATAGAGTTTTATTATTAGATTTTCAAGTGTATCAAACACAAATATTGATTTTGTACCCTGTTTATCCATACTTAAAACTATTTATATTAAAACAGAGCCAATTATATGAGCACATGGAAAATATGTCAAAAATAATACTGGTTAAAACAACGATAATAGTACCCAAAAAAAAAAATATTTCTAAAAATTTTTGCCGTAATACTTCCTTTGGCGTGTTATGAGAATTCGATCAGAATATATTTTCAGCAGTCCAAGTGGCTGAGCGATCTAAGGCTTTATGTCTGCGCAGTATGCCTACTTAGAAACTGGGAGGTTATGGGTTCGAATCCCGACATCGGCTATTTGTCAATTATCAAGAAAAAAATAAGGGGCGGTTAATTGACTAAACTATCGGCGTATGGACAAGAACGAAGTAACCGGCTATGTTTGAGAAGGTTTTCTGCAGTTTCCTTCACTCCACATGAATATCGACATAGTTTCTATCATAGTTGGCTGCAGCTGCATATCCTACCGAAAAAAAATTTTGACAAAATGGAAACCCGACTTCAAAAATCAAATATTCTAAAAACAAAAATGCACTAAAAAGTAAAAAAATAATTGCATATTCTTGTGTCAAATTTAGTCCACCTAAGCAAAATTTTTTAAATATATATGTACAATTATTGTTATTTTTGGAGTCGGTGTCAGCATACAGAAATTGAAAAAATATTGTCGTTTTTATTTCGAAAAAATATTGTATTTATTTAAATTTTAATGTTTAACATAAAATTTATCCTTCACATAAAATTTGGACACCGCCTCCAAAAATAACAATAATTGTACATATATATTTAAGAATTTTTGCTTAGGTGAACTAAATTTGACACAAGAATATGCAGTTATTTTTTTACTTTTTAGTGCATATTTGGTTTTAGACTATTTGATTTTTGAAGTCGGGATTCCATTTTGTCAAATTGTTTTTTATTTCTCGCTTTTTAGTGACTTTGAAGTTCTATAACTGATTTTATTTGTCTGAATATGGGTAGACCTACTAAACGACCTACTAATTTTTAGTGCATTTTTTTATAACACATTTTTTTTATCCGTTTTTTTTTTTTTTCTTAAATTTTTAGTGCATTTTTTCATAACAGATTTTCAGTTTTTTTTACATGCTTTTTGTTTTTTTTTTGTAAACATTTTTTTTTTTGGGATCGGTTTTTTTTTGTAAAAAATTTTTTTAATTGAAGGTTTTTAAAAAAAGTTTCTTATTTTTCCATTATGAATGAGTATACCTTTTCAAACAAACAAAAAATTTTCGAAGAAATCGGTGATCACATATAAAATGAGGATTTTCCTCGATTTCCAGGGGATCCCCTCATCAGAATGCGATTTGGTGACAATGGGACCAATGGGAAATCAAACCCTTTAAAACAAAAAAACAAAAAATTCAAAATCGGTTCATAAATGACAGAGTTCTGAGGTAACACACATAAAAAAAGCAACATACAGACGAATGTTGAGAACCATCCTCCTTTTTGAAGTCGGTTTAAAAACAGAAATACACCTACAATAATTTATTTCAAATGATGGCTAAATCTGAAATAATAGTGCTTTTAGTTCAAGTACTTTCATGTTTTTTGCATTACTAACACAAAGCAACACAGTAAAGTCATAATGATATCCAATATACTACTTATTTATAGAAATTTTGTAAAATGTACACTTGCGTTCAATAATATTAAACCAATCTTAAATAAAAAGTGTTGTTAACCGGTCTAGTAGCCGCGCTTGTTAAGACGCTCTTATTGGAGCTGGGAGGTTATGAATTCGAATCCCTACATTGGCAGTTTGTCAATTAAAAAATTAATGGAGCGGTTAATTGACTAAACTGTCGGCGTATGGACAAGAACAAAATAACCGGCTATGCTTATGAAGGTTTTCTGCAGTTTCCCTTTACGAAATCCAGATGAATATCGGTATAGTTCCTATCAAAATCGGCTCACTCACATCATAAAAAATGTTCAGTTAAAAAAATTAATAAAGGTTGAAAAATAATGAGGTGGGTGGCCTTTGTTATAGACCGTGGTGTCTCAGAAACGGAGATAAAACCCCATTATTTTAATTATTATTATTATTATTATTAAATAAAAAGAAGTATGTGTACGTTTCAATCAGGGTGGTTGCAGATATTCGCATCCGCAACTTCAATCGCGGAACTTCCACATTCGCAATAATCAATGCTTTTTGCGGATCTTGTGTGGATGCGCCTGTTGCTTGTTTTTGTTTAGCATTTCTGATTGTAAATAAATCACAACGTGTTTAGATGTGTTATTATAAGGATGTTTTTATATTTATTTCAACATTTTAGAATATTATTTGATTGTTTTGCCTTGAATAATCTATTTGACAAATGAGCCAACAATGCCACCATCGACGCGAATTGTGATTTAGTCTTGTTTTAAACTAGATGAGCAAGTTCGAGATAACACTCAGTGTAAAATATGCCATATATAATTAAACATACTCTCGTAAGTGCCGTACAACCACGTCTTTTAGGAATCATCTAAAATCGATGCACCCGGAACTTGGACCTTATTGAGTAACCCGGTTCCAAATATGGCTCACAATCGACGTTATTTAAATTATAATTTCTTCATGGAAACATAATAAATTGTGATGATTTTTCTCGACCATCGAATGCACAAATAATAAATTTTTTTTAAATTTCAATTGAATTTATGTTTATTACGCTACTTTAAGGTTTTCATAGTCATTTTGTAGGAAAAATGGTCCTTATTAGGCACCAGTACCTGATACACAAATTTTCTACAGTGTTTTTGTACCCCTAGATTACATTAAACAGATTTGTCGAGGTTTTCATTTTGACTGGATTACTTTGTTATAAAATAAAATAGCATGTGTACTTATGTACGCACGGGATAAGTGATACTTCTTTGGCGTGATTAAAAAAGAATTTAAACACTCTAAAACACTGCAGTTGAATATCTGTTGACCGAAAAGAATATAATCATAATAGTAAATGGTATTGGCGGGCGCAACTACGTTCCCACTTAAAAATCACACTCTGGTCCACTGACATTTGTATATGGATAGGTGATACTATAGTCCACCATTAGCACCTTTAAAGCACACATATCGACACTTTATACTGAAGGACTAAACTGCAGCTCCACGGCGCTTGTGTGTCCATGATGTTTTGTTTAATTTAGTTCTCAATTCAGTATTACTCCATTATTATGTCGCTGTCTTCGACAGAGTCTAACTCTATATTTATTTTCAAAAGTATCAGCTATCCATAGTATAGAGATCAGTGCTCTGGTCAGTTTCTCCAAATGTGCCAAAAGAAGTATAGCTTAAAAAATCTGATGGGTTTAATTTAGTTCTCAGTTCAGTTTTATTACATTATTATGGCACTGTCTTCGACAGAGTCTAACTCTATATATTTTTTCAAAGGTTTCAGCTATCCATAGCTTAAAAAATCTGATTGAAATTTGGATTTTCTTCATTTTTCTGTACAATATACAGCGGCTCAGTTTTTTCCTCCACGACTATCCATTCAAACATTCATAATATTGATAGTTTTCGCTACAACGTTGATACGGCTGGCTCTATGCACACATAAACCCACACACATCTCTATATTAATAAAGTAATTGTTCTTGTTTGCTTTATTTCAAATTGATCTGATATATGTGCATTAGTGATGCAACGAATGTTGGATTTTTCACATTCGCGATGGCGAATCCGAATGCGAATATTTATCTTCTATATTCACGAATGCAAATGCGAATGTTGACTTTCAAAAAAAGCACGTGCAAAATGTTAGACAGGTTTGACATTTCGTGTCATGTTTAAGCCCAACATAGCCGAGCCGATACAGGTTGAACGAAGTTGGTCACACAACAAAGTTCATTCAATTTGTTTTGACTTGAGATTAGTTTAGTATTATTGCATTTGTCAAATTTAACTGTTATTCAAAAGTGACAAAGTGATATAAAAACATGTTAGCGAAGTTTGGACTAGCAAAATTTATGACGCTGAAAATGTGAAATTCCAGTTGTGTGATAAAAAATACCCTCGCAAAGGAAGGGCCACTAGCGAAATCACCTAGAAGCTAAACATAAAAATGAATATGACGAAATAAAAAATGAAAAGCTACGTGCTGCTAGAGGTAGATTGTAAAGGCTGCCCTGGACGGGCTACACTTCGACCATAAGGTCCATTGTGATGCCTTAGGATGTGAAGATGTGAGTGGAGTGGAAGAAATTTGTGAGTAGACTAGGAATTGGTAGGATATGCGGCTGCAGCTGACTATGATAGGAACTATGCCAATATTCATCTGGAGTTCGTGAAAGAAACTACAGAAAACCTCCTCAAGCATAGCCGATTACTTCGTTCTTGTCCATACGCGGACAGTTTAGTCGATTAAACACCCCCTTTTTTTTATAATTGACGAACGGCCGATGTTGGGATTCGAACCCATAAACTCCCAGTTTCCAAGTACTGCATACTGCGCAGACATAACGCCTTAGACGCCGCTCGGCTACTTAGGTGCTGCTAAAATAAATTCTTTGCCGTCTTCTTCGCGACAATGTACCAAAACTGAACTAAAGCAAATATCTTTAAGTGACTAACAAATACCAAAGGAGAAAGTATTTCTAATTTAGTTGCCTACCTCAAAACTGTTCCATAATCATTTATTTATTCAAATATAAGTAAATAAAATAATGTAAATCTTGTAATATCATTCCATATCCATCCATATATAATTTTCTTTTTGATTGTAAAATACATTCGTCAAACATTCGTATCATTTCTTGCGAATGTGAATGTCAAAAAATATGCGAATATTCGCGAATGCAAATGCGAATATTCGTTACATCACTAATGTACATATGTGTTTTTACTGAAATATAGTATGTTTACAAACATGACCATTTCAATTCAATAGTAATATTTTGAATATTCAATTCAAGTGTTTTGTTTTTATTGTATGGATATATTTTGCGAAAATTCAATGACAATTTATCTCATTTAATATATTTAGATCACCTGTTCGCGATGAGAGCAGAGCCGGATTCAAACAATTCGCCGTCCTAGGCATCAATATTTAATTAAAATTTTACTTTTCTGCCATTTAATCGACCATTTTCCCTCGACTATTTCGGATATTTCAATACAAAATATAAATCGCGTTATCCAACTATATTGTAAACATAGTTGACGTTTTATTTAGATTGTTAGACAAACACTTTGTTCGTTCTGACATTCGATCATATGTTGCACAATGAACATTTCGAATAAAGATTGATGATTGCTATGGCATTAGTTGAACTGTACCAAAATAATATCAATCTGCATACAGACAGCATTTACTGTTAGTACAATCAATAGAGAAGCCCGTTCAGTAGGCTAAAAACGCGGAACATTGTGCAGCAACATTGAACTCCGCCTACAAAATATTTTGCCTACAGGCGTGTAACTATAAAATTATTACTTTATTACTCTATCTTAAAAATTCAATCACTTGTCATCTTGTCTCTATCTATCTCATTTAATTTGTAGTTTATTTATCTACTAGTTTATTTGTATGTATCTCTACAGTTCTTTCAAGTTTGTTGTGTGACATTTTGTGTCACACATTTTTTGACAATCTATGTAATAAAACATAAATAAATATTAGGAAAACATAAAATTTTAGATAATATGTTGCAAATATATCGCTACACACGAGCAATTTGTACAGCAACATTAAACTCCTCCCACAAAATATCAAATAGTTTTGATTTTTACAGCAACCAGATCAAGGACATGTAATATTGTTCTGCAACAGCTATACAGACTAGCAACCTACTACCGAACGTTCATTTGTCCTTTAAATGTTCCTGCACAGGTCACACATGTATAGTCCCTATTACTCTTGTCCGCATTGCATTAAATTACAGAGGTTATTTAACAAAAAAATTAGGTTCAGTGTCACGTACTGGATGTAAATGAACAAAATCCTTACAAATTTCGAACCCGGAAAGGTTGCTGCCATTTTGAGACAAACTGTATCGGTCTATATTTTTATTACCGTGCGCTTTAGGCCAAAAATGGTAATAACCTTTCTTGTAGATAATTGAATTTCCTATTTTTTTTGATTATTTTGTATCACTTACCGTTTACGACTTAAACGACTATTACTATTTATTTATTGACTTTTTGACCGATATCGCTTCTAATAATTGTTTAGAAAGAAAATTATTTAATGTTAATTATGTCACTATCATTCATATTTCTTAACATATTCATTGAATTATTATCATTATACTATCCATACCTCGTTTTTATTAACCTTGCACCCGGTAGTGCAACATTAAACGTGTTATAACTTTAAAACTATTAATTTTAGACAAAGAAGTTTTAAATAAAAGTTGTAGGTAATTTGTAGATTTAAAAGTTAAGTTATTAGCATTTTAAACAATTATTAGAAGAGATATCGGTCAAAAAGTCAATAAATAAATAGTAATAGTCGTATAACTCGTAAACGGTAAGTGATATAAAAAAAATTAATGAACAAAATTAATAGTAAATTCAATTATCTACAGGAAAGGTAATTACCATTTTTGACCTAAAGTGCACGGTAATAAAAATATAGACCGGGGAAAATGGCCGGGGTCGAAATTTTTAAGGATTTTATTCATTTAAATTCAGTACGTGATACTAAACCTAATTTTTTTTTAAAATAACTCCTGCAATTTAATGCAGCGCAATATTCTCTATTGACTGTACTATGTTCCAGTTAGAAGAAAGTTAGATCGAACGTGACGTATGATAATGATTTCTTGTAATATAAGTGATATATAAGTGCAGATCATATGTTTAGTCTGTATTAGATCAATCAATCAATAACTTACTAACTTATTAATAGATGTTTCATACTCAATTAGGATTCAATATGTTACATATCTTTTAATAATTCACTTATTGTTAATATCCTATCAATTAGAAGGACATATCTACTTCTATAGTTGTAAATTAGTTTGAAGTATTCCTTAATGAAAACCGTATGGGGGATTATCGAAAAGGTGATAGATATTAAATAGTCTGTGAGCCCATCGATGAAACTTTGCATATTATCATATACATGAGGATTGTTTGGAAGAACTGCTGGAGCTGGTCAAACTGACAAATTGATCTGGGTGCTGGGTCACAGTGGTTTCGAAGGAAACGAAAAAGCAGATACCTTAGCCAAGAAGGGAGTCGGAATACCTTTCATAGACCCTATTTAAGGAATTCCAAGGACTGTATGTGAACAGGTGATCAACGAGTGAATAAACGCAAAACACCGTGATCACTGGGAAAATGTATCGCAGCAAAATCTCGGGAAAATACTGCTTCGGAATTCAGTCTGAAGAGATTCGCTTCACCCATGAAGGTTCATATCCTTCCTGAAGGTTCATATATTCGGGGTGAGATGCATCGAATATCCTGCATCTGCTGTAACCTAGAGGTTCATAGTCAAAGATACTGTGGCTGGATGTTTCTTCCTCCTCGCCACACAATCTGCGCATAATGGACCCGTTATGGAGTCACATTGTGTGCAGATGCTTCTGCAAGGGATAATGCCCGGTAATGACTTCGGTAACCCTCCGCAGTTGGATCCTGTTCAGCTTCAGTGCATCGAGAAATAGGCTCTTAGTTGCAATCCGAATCAGTACCTTCCCGAGCTCCTATCGCAGTACTTTTTCCCAGTGATCACGGTGTTTAGCATTTGACCACTCGTTGATCACCTGTTTACATGCCAGTCCTTGGAATGCCTAAAATTGGCTCTGATTCAATGAAGGGTATTCCGACTCTCTTTTTTGCTAAGATTCACAATTGGTAACTTGGGTGTTTCTTTCATATCACTAATTTTTAAGGCGAACATATTATATTAAGGATCACCCCGAAAACATTTCTACATTTATGTTTCGGATCGGATGTATACCGACTACAACAGTTTAATGCAAACATATATATATATATATTTTAAATTAATATGATAAAAATTTTTTCATATAGAAACATTAATACAATATACTTGTTGGCTATGTCCATTGTTAGACTGAAGCAATCAGATTCTAGTTTTTATATTTATCCAATGCAATCAGTTACTTAAGCAAATAGAATATCTGAGTAAACAGAAAATAAACTGCACGCTTATATTTTTAACCCGACTTCAAAAAGAAGGATGGTTCTCAATTCATCTTTTTTTTTTTTAATTTATTTATTTTTATTTTTTTTATTTTTTTTAAATGTGTGTCAACGTAGAACTCCGCCATTTATGAACCGATTTTGAATTTTTGTTTTTGTTTTAAAGGGTTTGGTTTCCCATTGGTCCCATTGGCACCAAATCGCATTCTGATGAGGGGATCCCCGGGAAATCGAGGAAAATCTTCATTTTATATTTGATAACCGATTTCTGCAAATTTTTATTTTTATTTTTAAAAGATATACTTATTTATAATGGAAAAAAAACAAAATGCATGTAAAAAAAACTGAAAATCTGTTATGAAAAAATGAATTGACTCACGGGAAATCAAGGAAAATCTTCATTTTATATGTGATAACCGATTTCTGCAATTTTTTTTTTTTTTTAAAGGATATACTCATTTATAATGGAAAAAAAACAAAATGCATGTAAAAAAAACTGAAAATCTGTTATGAAAAAATGCACTAAAAATTTAAAAAAAAAAAAAACGGATAAAAAAAATGTGTTATAAAGAAATGCACTAAAAGTTAGTAGGTCGTTTAGTTGGTCTACCCATATTTAGACAAATAAAATAAGTTATAGAACTTCAAAGTCACTAAAAAGCGAGAAATATAACCTATTTTGATAAAATGGAAACCTGACTTCAAAAATCAAACATTCTATAACCAAAATTTACATGTACAATTATTGTTATTTTTGCGGTGTCCAAAAGATATGTGAATTTCTCTATACTGACACTCCAAAAATAACAATAAGTGTACATACATATTTAAAAATTTTTGCTTAGGCGAACTAAAATTGGCACAAGAATATGCAATTATTTTTTTAACTTTTTAGTGCATTTTTTGTTATACAATATTTGATTTTTTAAGTCGGGTTTCCATTTTGTCAAAATAGGTTTTATTATACCCAGTATTATGTAAATATACAGAGTATATTAAGTTTAGTTCCGAGTTTGTAACGCTTGAAAATATCGATAGCAGAAATAAAAATTTTGCTATAGTTGTTAATAAAGGTAGGTCTGTCGGTCTGTCTGTCCGTGGACGCGAAAACTCAAGAACGAAAAGAGATAACGAACTAAATTTTTGTGTGTATATTCTACAGCAAAAAAGTAAGGTCAAGTTCGGTAATGGGCAAAATTGGAACGTGTTTCCCGCTGCCAGAGGGTAAAATACACATTTTTGAAACTGTAAGAGATAGAAAAAGAATTTGTCAACAAAAAATCAACTTCCTTTTAAAATAAACAACTATAGTTTGAAAATTGTTTTCATAAACTCAATAGTTTTCTCATAATTTGTGCTCAAAAGTTCCCCGGAAAGCGAAAAAAGTCATATTTTATAAACAATGATTGGGCAGAATTGTTAGCAATACAAATATTGATATACAACGTAGTTAGTTGTTACATTACAATTAATTTTCTTTTGGACAATTTTCAGTATCATAAAAGAACTATCAATAAGCATTTCAAAAAAATTTCAATCATTTTGGATATGTCGCAAACAAAAAGCGTATGGTTTCGGTATTAATTCATATATTGACCTAATTTGTTCATTTCCGCATATTTATTTCTTTTTGTGAGAGGATTTTTTATCCTTATATAAGATAGGTAAAACTTGGTATTGGCGAAACGAAATCAAAATTAGTATGTCTTAGTTTGTTGAATTTTAAGAAGAAAATTTTCACTTTTCTGGAAGAGAAAAGTGTCTGTAGTAATTATAGCTTTACGTTTTAAAACGTTAAGCTTTTTTAAACTTAAAAACTCACTTCAATTTTAAACAATCGAATTTTGTATGCAAACTCCAAAATAACATTAAAACAATGGACATGTCATGTGTACCATACCATCCAAAATCTTGTATAACTCTTGAAAGAGATTTGTTGAATCTACATCGATAAACACTAACGAATTAATTAATTTTATGTATAATGGTACCCCAAAAATACAACTTTTTAATTGCTTTATTTTGTGTGGGCCGGAAGTGGTGCGTGCAAAAGTAAAATCACCGTAGGTTTTCGTCTTTAGGACCCTTTCCACAAAGAACATTTCCATAAAGTTTAAGCAAAAACTCAAATATGCCAGGTTTGTCGATTTGATGATTTCATAAGGAATGACTCAAAATCATTATACCCATCCATGTATATGTGTTTACTTGCTATATGGTATTAAATTCAGAAGATAAACTTTTAAATATTCTGGTATATTGGTGGAATAATGGTTCATAACAAAAGAGACCACTCACACACACACACACACACACATATATATATATATATATATATATACAGAGTGTCTAGTAAGTCACGGACACAACTGGAGGTATGGATAGAAAATTGAATTCTGAGACGAAATGAAATGAAATTAAAATTATTTATTAATATCGTCGTTTTTCGAAGTTATAATACAAAACGTCTTAGAATCTATAGTACCTAGCCTAAGCTTTACCTATAATACATCATCTTATTAAATAAATACATCGAAATCTATAAAAATTTTACATCGTTTCTTAAATGGAAAATATTAAAGTCCTTTTTAATCAGACCATTTTTTAATCAGACACAGGTCATTAATTAAAATAAGTAACCAATCAGAGGCGCGCAATAGCATGTGTGAGTGAGTGTTTGTAATTATGATAGTGGGGAATCCATATACGTGTTTCTTTCGTAACCCAGTGCGGGCCTCTGATTGGTTCCTTATTTTAATTGTACGTCTATTAAAAAAATGATAAAGGACTTTTCGTCTCAGAATTCCATTTTCTATCCATACCTTACTTACGAGACACCCTATATATATATATATATATTGATCAAACAAAAATATATAGAAACGTTTGCATTCTAAGACATTAGAAATGAGAAAACCATTGGGAAATGCATGTGACAGCTTTTCTTCTATTACGAAAAACGGTATATATATATATATATATATATATATATATATATATATATTTAAATATGTGTATATGAATATATATGAATGAGACGTAAATATATGGATATAGACCAGTCGATTTATCATATATACAATTTTCCTTTTATATTATGTATATTTTCTTTTTAATATTTTAATTAATTTTCCTTTTTGTGTACATGTTTTTTTTTTGTGGGAATTTATACAAGTTAGGATGAAATGACATAAATCCCATTTGTATTTAAATTTTTTGGTATTGAATATACTTGAATACGTCATTATTTGATGAAAATTCATTATATATGTATTAACAAACAAGTTGAAAATAACAACTAACCGAGTCAATTGCTTAAATACTCGGAGAAAAAAGTTTCAATTGATGTTGTTTCAATTTTTCAAAAAAGAAACTTATTTTGTCTTTACAATTTTTTTTTCTATCTCTTACCGTTTCAAGAATGGGTATTTCCCCACTGGCGGACGAAAGCCCGATCTGGTTTTTGCAGATTTATAAGCTTGACCTTACTTTTTAGCTCTAGAACATACACATAAAACTTTAGCTCGTTATCTGTTTCCGGATGTTAGTTATCGACAGACGAACCTGCGGAAATGTACTAATTACTTCATTTTATGAACACCTGTACCAAAATATTTTACTGCGATCAATATTTCCAACCGTTAGAAAGACTGAAGAAAACTAAATGAATATAAAAATGATACTGTATATATGCTGAATGCATTATCAGAGCGAGAACTGTTTATTTTACTTCTATACACGCACGGATTTATCAAATATGGATTATAATGTATATGTCGTTGTCTCTTTGTGAAATATGTCTTTTCACAAAGATCCTGGACATTTCATAAAACGTCGGCGTATTGTGTAGACATGGAAAGGTACAAGTAGTGTCTCGTAAAAGCTTCGTAAAATACCCAAGGTAAAAAGGCATCTTGTTTTACATGAAATATCCAAGAAAAAAAGGCAAAATTGCGTGATTAAACTTACCAAATATCAAAAATTAAAAGTTTTGTGTAATCTCATGTCTCTAGCGTGAATGTGTTTAACTTTGGTGCGATTCAAGAACAACCCTCAAAATACTGAATATATCATGCCGCCGCAGGGATAGAAAAAATGTTTATTTGTGAATATTGATTTTAACTAAAGTGTAGCATATTGTATGACATTGTGTTAAGAATATACTGTATAGAATAACATAAAATGATTAAAAATGTTAATCCTCGCATTTTTTTTGAAATATTTTGTTTGGAAATAAATTTTCGCCCACTAAAACAATACTAAGGGAAAATTGAAAATACACAATACGTAAATAATTTATTTGTTAAAAAAATAAAGTTGTATATACATTTTCCAAAAATAAATACAATGAGATAATTCATCCACTTCATAAAGAACAACAAAATCTACATATAATAACTACATGTGAAACTAAAAACTGCATTAGCATAAATATCCTGAATATACTTGATCCATTATAAATGTGTAGGCTGTTCATTTTTCATTTTACACACGCACTAATGTATATAAAAATACATGGTAGTGTGTAATCGTTAAATTTTTCTTCAATCTCTCACGGTTTCAAAGATATTTATTTGCCCCTCTAACAAGAGAATGACAGAAGCGATTTTGCCCCTTTGAAGTTACTTTCTGTTACTAGAACACATAATTGCAGGTCTTTATGTTTTTGAGTTATCACGGACAAATTAACATATGTAAATGAACTCATGATGAACACCTGTACATCTTTTTATGAACATCTATAACGGGACTAAACTTATAATACCTTTACTATACATATATATGGAAGTTTTTGTCAAAAGTGAAGTGTTTCAGAAAATTATATCTCCGACTTTAAATAACTTTGACGCTTGAAACATACGTCATTTTTATCCTCTTACTTGTAATTTTAAAAGTACAAAAACCCGACTTCAAACCATAATCTGGTTCGACTGTCAGCCTTTACCTGACCCACTATTTTATCAAAATTTTGTCTAATTTTAGAACGGATTCAGGTCAACAGTTTTTGATATAGAAAGTTAAGTAGTGGATCATACTTTCCGTTTGGGTATAATCTATTGATATAAGCTACTATCATTTTTACTAATTGACTATTTTTTTGGTACGTGGTCTTGCAAAATCAAGCAATTTTTGAAAAATCGCTATTTCAGATAGAAATAGCTATTAAATTTAAAACCCTTGAAATTGTCCGGGGATTATGTTTCCTGATGTCCCGAAAATGACATGGGTAGTTAGGCCTCGAAGTTGTTCTGGCAAGATGCAATCTTGCTAACAGTAAGATTGTCATCATCAGTACTACATATTGAAGAGAATTGGACAAGCAAATTTTTGTAGAATGGTTTCCGGTACTCATGCGCTGATTCGTATTAGACTTAAGTATAAATAATAATAAATGAAGTTTTTTTTATTATAGACTCTTGGTATAAAAACGTCTACTCATTACAATTATACAGGGTGTCACGTCAGTCTCGGAAAAAACTGAACTTATGGATAGAAAATTAAATTCTGAGACGAAAAATCCTTTACCATTTTTTAATCAGGCGTACAGGTAATTAGTTATTAATTAAAATAAGTAACCAATCAGAAGCCCGCACTGGGTTACGATAGAGACACGTACATGCATTCCCCACTAACAAACTTATAAACACTCACTCACACACCCTATTGCACGCCTCTGATTGGTTACTTATTTCAATTAATAACTAATTACCTGTACGTCTGATTAAAAAATGGTAAAGGGCTTTTCGTTTCAGAATTCAATTTTCTATTCATACCATCAGTTGTGTCCGTAACAAACGGGACACCCTGTATAAGTGTTTTGCGTGTTCCATCTCTTCTAAAATAAGCTTTGCAAAAGTATTTATGTACTTACATTTTTTCTCGAAACAGTATCTTAATTTTTAAGTGAAGCTTTTTGGTTTTGAGTTCTGGGGGTCCCTCATACCCACGGGCCCTAGTTCACCGCACCACCTGCAACACTCTCGCGATGCCCCTATGCAGAGTATAATAAGTGTAAATGACCGCATCAACAATTAACAAACACCCAATATTTAGTATATGATACAATATTTAATATCCATATGGTATATACATTGGATTTTCCACCAAAAAGCATTCAAATGTATACACTTTATGCATCGGTTTTGAATAATGACATGGAGTAGCACTTGAAATTGGTTAACGTGGTTTACAGTTTTCCATTTTCTACCTCAAACACCGGCTTTTGTACTCGAAAATTATAATATGAAATAACGTAATATTAGTGTTTTGTGTGATACATCTCATCATATTTATCTATATAAATTCATCTCTTATTTAAAATACATATTACAATTTTATACACTATATAAAATAGCTTGTCCGTAGACATCAATTCCTGATGAAACTACAAATGTAAATCTTGAATAGAAGATTCATTTTATGAAATAAGATGTTTAGAAATGCAATTACCTAATTTTTCCAAATTCAATCTCCGCCCTAAGCCCCTGTTTTCATCGAATATCAACGCAGAGTCGAAACTAGTGACGAAACATAGAAAATAATAGGATTCATTTTATGATGTAAGATTTTTGGCATCCAATTGCTCTGAGAGCCAGACAATAGAGATGAGTGTTTTTTATAATAAAAATAACCAATCCTCGCACATCAACGCCGAACCGAAACTACTGACGTTTTCTAACTGAAAACAATATACAATTATCTAAAGCTTTCAAGTTTTACGCGTATTTTTCATTCACTCAAATTTTACATGAGCCAAAGGCTCTTTGATTCGAATTCCAATTTGGCCAACAAGGACGACTTTGACCAAAGTCATCGCCATATGGGAATTCGAATCGAAGAACATTTGGCTCATGTAAATACTTGGGAGAACGGAAATATTGTGTACAGCGGTTCACGTTATTGAGAACAACCACAAAATTGACAAATCTAATTTAAATCTCGTGAAATCGGTACAAAACCTCACAGAACTAGATGCATACGAAAGTATTTATATACATAAACTCAGAAACCAAATCATGAATATGGATAATGGGTCAAAACAGCTGATTCAGGTAATTCGGACTCAGGTAATCCTTTAGTTAATACCTCAGTCCGATCATACAAAAGACAAAACAGTTTTAAAATCATTGTGAGACACGCACCAAATTAGCAACGAGTAACACAGCTTTCACTCCATATTCCAGAGATACTTACGATTAGCTAATTTATACTGAAGATGACTACTTTGTCACCAAATTTACACTACGCAGGATATATTTGCTATCAAGGACGCGAAGCCAAGACCGAAGGCCACACCGGGGTCAAGGGGATGGAACCCTCGTGCGAGAAAGCGAGTTTATTGTATAACATTGTATGTCTTAAGACCTTCTAGGCTTTTTTAATTGCAGCCCCGTTTCAAGAAAGTATAGCCATGTCTGCTATATAATGGTGTCGGATGAAATCGTATTATCAAATGAAAATCGAAGGCTGAAGAAGAAAAACGAATCAAGAATCTCGAAGAAAAGAGCATGAAATAAATTTTAATTTCTTCTTCCATTTAAACCACATTTTTTTGTTTCCTTTAGCATTATTTTTCTTATAAAGCTTATCAAGCTTTTCACATTACATGGTCGATCCTATGAATAATGCATAAATGTCTATCACATAATAAAAAAAAAACTATCTATAAGATATTTCATACTCTTTGAAAGTGCAATATTCAACTGTAAACCGTATGTTTACTAAAAATACTATAAAATGTCTTTCTTCGTATTTTAATATACTTTCAACCAGTAAATTCTCTTTAATAAAGCAGGGTTGTCAGATTATTTCAAAAAATAAATTAAGGTTGATCGGACACATGTATAGGTAAAATCGGCAATGTGTAGATAAATATGTTATTAATTTGTTTGATATATTATTAATTGCTAACTCATACGTATAAAATAATTTTTTGAAAAAAAATCTGACGATGGGTTTTTATGTAATTATGTATTAAAAATTGGAATTTTTACATGTTTTGAATAGCAAATGTTGAATGAACGCATACATTTTCGATAATGTTGCTCCACCTTCTATAGATTAAAAAGTAAAAAACTTCTATTTTTATAAATAAAATCTCGAACATTTCGTTAAAATTTAAAAAAAATTGTCTGACGAAGAGTTTTTGACCTATTTCATGATCAAAGATGAGTAATTTTTTCGTATTAATATTGTACAAAAAGTATGAAATAAATTTTATTATTATTATTAATATCTTAATTAAAAACATAAAAAAATTCACGAAAATTTTCGTCCGCCATACTTGAATAGAGTCAAATGACGAGTATTTATTATTTTTAGTAATACAGATTAAAATTTTTAATTTCTGATAAAAAGAGTGTTTCCTTTTATTATGAAATGTACTGTACTGCTCGGTCAACCTTAAATAGTGTCAATAATGTATAAAATGAAATCTTTTAAGGAGGTTCCATCGGAACTAATGAGTCAAAGCATTGTTTAAATTTTATTGTTTGAATGTTGGTAAAATAGCGTCCAAAAACAGTTTAACTTCCTTAACGCATAGCTGGGCACAGTTTGACTTAACTGTGCTCTGAGTGAAGGTAGGAAGAGAGATAGAGTAAATATGGGGTATCTACCAATTATTATTATTTTCTTTTTTTAATTAAAACATTTTCTGAAAAAAATATAATAATGCAATATAAATTTAATTCTTTTTAGAAACTGAAAAGCAATGGTCTTTTATTAATGAATATAATTTATTCAATCAATTTAGGATTAGCTTAGCCTACTCTTGGCCAATATAAAGTACTATTCGTGCTAGTGAAACTTATTTTTCGCATAATTTCTTTTTCAAAAAAGTACAAGTAGTGATTTTAATCATGGATTTCAATAAATTTTATTGAATCAAGCACTGAAGTGTGTCCTTCGAAGTCCTTTACTATTATACAAAGTATACAATACATACAATACATTGAATACATACTCTGGAATTCTGGGCTGGTAATTTGGGGCAAAAAATGTACCTTTTTAATATATTTGTGTATGAATAAAATATAAATGTTATATATAAATCTTTTGATTCTTTACCGCTTGACCGTTATGATAAAAGAGGTAAATTTTTGCTAAGAATTTAAATAGATATTTTAATAAATAAATTTTATGATAGCTTACTCAACCTGACTGAGTTTCTTCGAGTTAGTCTACTTTGAATTGAAAAAGTACTATTCAGGCTAGTGAAAATTATTTTTCGCATAATTTCTTTAAAAAAAAAAAGAGTAAAAGTCGTGATTTTAATTATGGAGAATAAATTATTGGGCAATAAATGGTAGCACACCCTGTATTGAAATATCGTCCCGTCTTACTTAAAAACATACCTCTCTTCCTTACTCTCACTCTGCTTATGGAGTGCACAGTTGCTCTGAAGAACAACCCATGCCCACCTCTGCCTTAACGTATTAAAGACAATTTTTCGTTGATGTTATTCAAAAGGATTGCTTTATTTTATAGTGAACAAGCTGTATATTGTTTGTGAAAGATACGTGAATATTTTAAACCCATATCATACCTGCCGTTTATATGTTAACCCTTTACATACGTTTTGTAGCATTGAAAGATTGACATTGGTCGTGTCAGATAAAAATCCATTATTTTTCGGAACATACTCTCAAAATGATAAATTGTTTATTCGTCTGGACATTATATATCTCTCTATTTCAATGATTTAGCCATCACACTAAACAAATAAATATGTATACTGTATAGCCTTTTTATACCCAGTATATTTGTAAATATATCAGGGTATAAAGATTCTTAAATTAATCAAAGAGAACTCTAGGTTTTTTTTTTTGAAATTATATTTCAAATTTTGCCCCTATTCCTAGAACATTTGTTTGTATTTTATAAATACGTATTTCGACTACAATGTAGTCAACATCAGTATGAATTAGCGAATCGTAACTATCTCTGGGATATGGATTCAGAGATATGTTACTTGTTGCTAATTTGTGTGTGTGTGTTTTGGAGCTAAAAAAAGCGCATTTTGGGCAGTCTACATTAAACACTTTTGTTTGAAATTTTTGTCATAAACTGAATTGTTTTGCCCCAATTTCAGCTCAAACATTTGTAAGAACTGTTGATTACAGAAGTATATTTGTAAATGGCACCTTTACGCACAACTTAATGTTTTTATTCATCTGTGTGAGTGTTAAAAGTAAAATAAACAGTTCACGCATTCTTATTTAACTTAATATGTACATGCTATTTAGGCAATTAACTTATTTAGGGTTCATTTAAGGTTTTCCACATATCTTGCATTTCTAGATAAAATTAATTACAGTATAAAATTCCAACAAAACAGTTAATGAGATAAGCTAAAACCACACACCAGACATAACCTCGTTTATTTGTCGGAAGTTAAAAATCAAATTTTATCTCCAACGATTGGCATCATTTCAAAAAGCACTAAAAATATTTAAATAAACAAAGTTTTATGAAAGATGTTATCGTTATATAAAAATAAAAATTTACATTAAGGTGGTTTCACACCGACATTTGTATTCAATGGTAATACATGTGTGTTAAAATGTTAACTTTGATTGATGGACTTCAACCAAATTGCACAGAAATAACACTCAGACCCATTATGGACTTTGCTTTTAAAAAAAGTAGACAAATAAAGTTTTAGTTATAGAGAGAAGTTTTGATTTAATTCTAACAAGTATAATATTTTTCAATAAAAATATAAATATTAACAGTATCGTTCTAGTTCTAATTGGAAGTCGATTTGTGTTTTATATTCAATTCGCTAATAACTTAATCTTGTTGGTCGTCAAGGTATAATCATAAGTGTTCTATACCTGTTATATCAATGTAAGTGGAATACGTGTAGGAATTTTTGTAATAAATATGATTATTATATTGTAAAACATATATATATATATATATATATATATATATATATATATATGTATATATATATATATATATATATATATATATATATATAAATATATATATATATATATATATATATATATATATATATAATATATATGACACCCACGCTACGCCACTGGGCCCATAACTACCCAAAACATGTAGTTAAAATTTCAATCAATACTGTAGAAACAAAAGGTGTCAAAAGTCGAGGTATGATTTCAAAACTTTATAATTGATTTGTGCCTGATTAATTCGGCTTTCGGAAAAATGCTTCGAATAAAAGTTGTTAGTATAGTTATAATGAACAACTATTATCCGAAGCATTTCGTCAAAAACCGATTAAATAAGCCACAATTCAAATTATGAAATTTTGAAGTGATGACTTTTGACGCTAAGTATACGTCCGTAAATCAACAATATTTTACAGTATTTTATTTGATCAATGTCAAACAAAAATTGTTCCCTAGTGAGAGTGTGTGTGTGTGGACAGGTATGTATATCCGACAAAACATAACCTCAAAATCATTTACACCTAATAATAAAAAAGAGTTACAAAAGGGTACTCATTTTATAGTGAGCGTAAAAAACCAGAACACACACCGTTTGTAATAATTGTTAAACAAACACCTATTCCCAAACCATTCGAAAATTATCAAGTCAATGAATTTGGGTCATACGTTGGGTAAACTGTTTATATTGGCGAATATGAAAATGAAACAAAATAAACATATTTTTCATTGCAACGGACATTTAAGTAGAAAAGTTTATAGTACTATTATCATGTTATTATACCTTCAACTGACCTGCATGTTGTATGTACTTAATGCTTACTGTTTATAGTTATACCGGTTGTTTAGTTTACATCTTCGCATAGTAGATCTCCCACGAGTATGAGAGAGTACATATGTATACATTAAGCAATGTGTATGAGAAAGAGGTTTTATAGGTTTGTTTTCTTACTTAAAGTTAACCTGTTGTGTGATGTATGGGGTTTTTTTAAGTGAACAGATCCGTTGTTATGATTTGTTCTGTTGTTCAGACTTCAGTATGCTATAACATGTAATAATAATAACAACACAAACCTATAAGACCTCCTTCTCATACACATTGCTTAATGTATACATATGTACTCTCTCATACTCGTGGGAGATCTACTATGCGAAGATGTAAACTAAACAACCGGTATATTCATTGCTCGCTTTTGTGTTCTTGCAACTGCATGTATTTAGCACCACTTATACACCGAATGATTTAAGTAAGCCTTAATTTTTACATTCTTCATTCTTTTTTAGCGAATTTCCTGAAAGGAAATAGAGCTATTGGTCCCGTACCGACTTCAAAATTTTGCCAAAATTTCTTCAAATGTCCATCGATCCTACCTAGTAGATTTCGAAAATCACCATCCGGAATGAAATTGGGTGTATGAAGTGGCTTTGGTATTTGAACGGTCAAGTTCGTTAGGTTTAAAGGAAGGGGGAAACACAAAATTTGGCACATCTCCCTTACTATTCGAAAAATTTATAAGGAGTAAAGTTGTAATAAATTAGTTTTACTATAATTTTGTTTCTTATCATTTTTTCTGTTACAATAATATTTACAGAAATATTTACAATTTACGATTGAAAGTTAAAATTATAAATAGCTCTGTTCATTAGAGTTTGAGAAAAATGATCACGTAGTTGAATTGTAGCAAACTTGATTTTCTACAAGTTTACTTCTTATAGATTTCGATTGTTTTAATATTAGGAGAGATATTTTATATTTTGTGTTTCCGTCTTTCTCTTTGCCTCCTTTCCCCTTGACTTATGCCATTTATTAATAAACTTGATCATGCAAATACTAAAATCATATCAGAACGACATTTCATTTTGATAAAACTAAAATTGTGACTGCTAGAGAGTGATTTATGTATTCTAAGGAAATTCGCTAGGTTGGCGCAGCTCCTGTCCCTTTTTTTTTTCTTAATAATTGAGAAACTACCAATGTCGGGATTCGAACCCATAACCTCCTAGTATCCAAGTAGGCATACTGCGCACACATAATGCTTTAGACGGCTCACTTGGACGGGTTATTCCATTACAGTAGCTGCCATTTTAATTTTTTCTAAAACCAAGGTACGGATTTTAACACCAGACGTCAGTCACTTTACTTTTAATTGCGAATATAATTTGTTGTCAAAGAATGCAAAATTCTTCTTTACTGGGCTAAAATCATGGACGTTTCAACTGTATGTAACAATTATTTGTTGGATAGCGCGTAAAAACATGTACAACTCTTTTCTTAAAACACAAAGGCAAGTGTTTTTTTGTTTCAAAAACAAACATGGAAAGATAACCGCATTTACAAAGCCGAGAATTTTCCAACTTTTAATTAATTATTCGAGTTTTGTTATTGAATATGATTCAGATGAAACACATGACATTCTTAACTGTTATTCTTGTAGTTGCTGTTATTGTTATAGTGTTTTGGGGAATGTGGATACGAGTTTGAATCACTGTTAAAAAGAAAGTGGTTTGTGTAGAAAATATGAAGATAAACCGTTTGTACAAAGGAAATTATACGTTTGTATGTTTTGTACTACTGATCACATAAGTATCGCTCATTTTTCTATATTTTGTAATTGATTTGTGCCTTTTTCATTCGATTTTTCAAAAAAATGTTTCGTATCAAAGTTGTTCATTATAAATATACTAACAACTTTTACTCGAAACACTTTTCCGAAAAACTGAAAAAATAATACGCAAATCAACTATCAAAATTTTGCTAAAAAGAGCGCTACTTTTGTTACCCATTGTACAAGTTGAATATATCATTTTCATAAGAATTTCACTTGTTTAAACTTGTTTTATATCAATGTTAAATAAGGCATATATGTAAACATGGGCGGTGTTCTCTGAAACGAAGTTACATTTCTTCTTATTCGGAGTATGCGAAAAAAATTTAATTTTTGTTACCTGTAAAGGTAAATAAAATTGAGGTTATTGGGACACTACACAATAAATCAAAATAAATTGAACAATTTCTCAGAGTTCGGATTTCGAATAACTTTGAACGATTTATATTTACAAGTGTTTATATAGATAGATTTTAGAGGCTGTCCTGAATGTCTATTTACTCTTTGGCCGTGCTCAAACTTTTTGGACACCTAGGGTATATTAAGTTTATTATATCCGGTATATAATTTATACCAGAGTATATAAACTTCCTTTGTAACGGCTCGACTATCCGTCTGTGAACACGAAAACAAAAATAGATAGCAAGCTGAAATTTTGCATGTGTATTTTAGAGCTGAAAAGTAGAATAAAGTTCGTGAATGGGCAAAATCGGACCATGTTTGAGCAAAATGAGCAAAACTGCCTATCTTTGAAACCGTAAGGGATATAACAAAAATTAAATTTGTCCTTTTTTTAAAAACAAACAACTTTTGTTTGAAACTTTTTTATAAATTCAGTATTTACCGGGTATTTAAGCAATTAACTTAGTTAGTTGTTATTTTCACGTTTTTTTTTGTCTAAAATAGTTAATTTATCTATACTTCTATTGCAGAATGACACATTTAACTGTATTATCTTTACTTTACTCGAACCAACCAATAACCTTAAGTAAAACAAACGACTTTGATCGGACTCACATAAAATCGTCGGTCATATTTATTAGAAAAATTTTCTTTTGTTGGAATAATCATATCATAATTTGTTTGTTTGTTTTCCTTCGGTTTTATGTATTGTTTCATTTAATCTTCTCCTGTGATATTTATTTTACTACAGTTGCGTCAATGTTCTTCCGGAACAGTAATTTGTATATTTAATTTTGAGAATTAAAAATATTGAAAAGAAACATTACATCCTTCTTAGTCCGTGGGCCCACCAAACAAATTTTGCATACATTTATATTAATTACCAATATAGCAGATGGATGGCCAGTTTTTGAAACAGCGGTAACAAGTGTAAGTGTAATAGTACATATTAACAGATACAACATTTTATTTAATTTTTATACGTAAGTAAGATATAACGAATTCTCACTCTGTCCCTGACACCGTATATACAAATAAAAAATATAAATTCAGTTTATTCTTCTGTTTCTTTTTTACACACTTAAAAAATACACTACTTATCTTTGTTTATAAATAAATAAAATTGTACATTATACAGAGAGTTACAAAAGTGAGGAGTTTTATGAAATGTAAGATAATTGACATTTCAGGTCTGTTCAATTTTTTTTTGAACCGGAGTGTACATAAAAAACATGATCTATAACTGTTAGAAAAAAAGAAGAAAGGAGCAATTCGGGCCCATGCCGTAGTTTTTTCGTGAAAACTTCCTTCACATGATCTATAGACTATTGGACTGTCGCTGGCCGCTGTATTTCCGTTACGGGAATGGTACGTAATCGATTTGTGCCGGTTTTTTTCATTTCCTATTCGACGCTGCAGTAGCTTTCACATTTGGTCCGCACTTTTTAGGCTAATTTTATTCCTTTTTTCGCGAGTCATATAAGAAGAAATGTTTAATTATTTTGTAATTTACAATTTAATTAGTCTCGAAGTTATTAGCGATTGGAATCTTACAGTATATCGTCAAACAAGAATGTTCGGCAGACCACGAGTGTAATGAGCGAATAGTTTTCACGTCAAAATCCATGGCTTAAATCCAAAACTAATTAGCATATATATATATATATATATAGTGAGTGGAAGGAGTTGTCAGAATGATTGGAAGTTATTATTTTCGAACATTTTTTAGTATCCGTTTGGTATACTAGTAATTTACTAAACGAATTTACTATTGATCTACCATTTAACTGGATGGCATTTTTGCTACTTCATTTCGAAAATGCACGTAACGCGTCAAGAAATCCTGAATATTTTTTAAATTATAAATTACAAATTTAATTAATTACAAAAATTCAATGACATGTTTGTCTATATAGTATACGCTAGTTCTTTCATACTATATAAATCGTTTCAAATAATTAAATTTTTGTAAAAAAAATATATATTTGTAAAAAAAAAATATTGTTTAAAACTTTAAATCCTAAATTTCATTTTTTCGAAGAGTTTTAATAATTAAAAATATGTTTTTCATTTCAAAATAGTTGCATGGTGATAAAACTAGATAAAACTAAATAAAACTAGATAAAAATAACTATAACTAAAAATAAAAATAAATAAAACTAAAAATAAAACTAGATTTAGAACATTTTTCGAACTACATATTTAATTATCCCAGAAACAAAAAACAGGATTAATTTGAAATTTGGTCCAGGTATTTATAAGACTTTGATAATTATTATGACAGTTTTTCATAACACTGGCATATCTGGTTGTCAAGATATAGATTTTTGTATTCATGTTTTTACCGACGAGTCCATTTAACCTATGAAAAAATCTCTTAAAAATCGTAACTTTAACATTTTTTTACTTAAAAACTAAAAACAGGATCAACTTCAAATTTTGACAGAATATTCTTTATTATTGAAATAATAAGCTTAAATTGAATTTTCTTCACAACAACCTTAAGTATACACAAATAATAATATGTAAGAATATTTTGAATACATAAAAAATATAAATATTGCTCAATAGTAAATAATGATATACGGCATTTCATCGGTTGACCCACGGACTATCCATTTCCTTACAGTGAAGAACAAATACTGTTAGAAAATAAAAATGATGATGTAAATTTTCTGAAATAGACTTAGACAAGCATGAAAAAAAGCGTACACATGTTCGTTTTTTCTCAAGTTTGTATAGTGATGATTAGTTGTCAGTCGCGGAACATCAGATATTACGGTCGGCTGAAATATCAAATGGAGAGTTGATGACGGTTGTTAGGGTTCCGTAGTCAAATATAAAACCATAAAGTGCAATTTTATTATCTACTTAACTGTTTTTCCAAACAGGAAAATCCATTCAAACAGGTACGTGGGCAAGAATGACTCACTATTAGATTTTATTTTTATTACTTTTTAAATTATTATAGTCTAGGGCTTTTTTTTTACTGACCCCTGAAGATCCCTCAACCTCTTCTTTATTCAAAATATGATTCGTTTCCTGGAGTCCTGTTCACCCAAGATGGTGTTCCAAAAAAAATTCATCAAAATTAGGTTTAAGTCAGATTTAGATGTGATAATCAAAGAATTGATTTTTTTGCGATATACCTAGAGATGTCACCAAAATCTAAAGTATGGTTTTTGGTCTATCTCAACCATATTTTATCCGATTCTTTTTTAAATCCATTGAATTTTAATCAAGGAATTCAATTTTTCGTAGAAAAACCGAGATATCTAAATCTTTTGAGCCAGTATATAGATCTTGCATCTCGAAATCAATAAACGTTATAAAATTGTAATTGAGAAATGGAATTTATACCCCAAAAATATATTTTAGCGATGGCAAAATTTCCCAAAAATTTCGTCAAATGTCCATCGATCCTACCTAGTAGATATTAAACGCCAGCCTTTGTAAAATTTATATATATATATTATATATATATATATATATATTATATATATATATATATATATATATATATTATATATATATATATTATATATATATATATATATATTATATATATATATATATATATATATATATATATATATATATATATAAATTGTACAAAGGCGGGCGTTTAATATCTACTAGGTAGGATTGATGGACATTTGACGAAATTTTTGGGAAATTTTGCCATCGCAAATATATATATATATATATATATATATATATATATATGTGTGTGTGTGTGTGTGTGTGTGTATGTATACGCATATGTGTCTGTAGCCACTCTGTAGCGTTTCCAATTTTTTATCCGATTGGAATAAAATTTGGTTTGTGAGGTGCTTTTTGTATTTGAAAGACCAAGTATTTAGTATTTCGCTAATCTGCTGTTGTCAAAATCAAAAAAATTTGGTCCATCTTAGGCATATTTTATCTAATGAAATTTTGTTTGAAATAAATTAAATTTTGGTCAAGAACCAATGTATTTTCATTAGTTTTTGAGATGGTTTGTATATACACAAACATTTCAGTATTAAATGATAAACCAATAGAACTGGTCAGTAGAAATGTTCAGTTTGAGAATGGTCTATACCAGTGATTCTCAACCACTGTGTCGCGGCACTTTGTGTGCCGCCAAATTTTAGAAATGTATATAGTAAAGTATTAACCAACATATAAACGAAAACACGATCGAGACTGTTAAATGTAGAAGATGATATGAGAGTAATATTGTCATTTTTACGACCAAATATAAATGAAGTTATCAAAAAACATCAAGCTCAAATCTCTCATTAAAAGTATTCTTATTATTAACTTGTAATTAATCCCTTAATAAACGTACTGTTGTGTTTGTAGTACATACTATTTTATTTTACATTCAAAATTATGATCATAAACTATTTTACACAGTGATATAGGTAAGTAAAACAACTTTAAACTAATCTTTTTCTTTGTGGCCCGTTAAATTTTGAAATCGTTAAAAGTGTGCCGCGACAAAAAATGGTTGAGAATCACTGGTCAAATGTCAACTTAAATAAATAAAAATAGTGGAAAACTAACAAAATTTGGAAATATTTACTTTTGTATTTTATAATGGAACAGTATACTATAAAGCTCTCTTAGAGTATGATTTTAAGTATGCAATGTTAATAATTCCTATATAAAATGATTTAAAATATAAATTGTAGAATTATTCATAGTATAGTATAATTAAATATACACCCTTGAAGAATTTTGATGGATTTAAAATGAAGATAATCCAACAACAACAAAAATGAATAGATAAACATTTTTAAATGCTAGTGAACAACCAAGTAAGTATATTTTATAATTAGACAAGGTGAAAACCTCACAATCGTAAGAAAGTTTTCTCATTAGATTTTTTGCGTATTCACGTTTGAGGCAAGCCTCTGAATAAGGATCAAGATTTTGTACTACGTAAATCTGGTGTCAATTTTTTTACCAACTTGAATGGAGGCTTTTAGGTATTTTGGGTCATTTTAAATAAAAAAAGTCTTTTTTAAACATTCAATTGTTTATAACTCGGAAACGATCAAGTTTACGAACAGATAGCAAGAGATTTGTTTTGTTTAAAATAACCCAAAAGATCTAGAACTATTTTGGTAATACGAGTTGGCTAAAAAAACTTAGCACTAAATTTTAGGTAGAATAAAATCTTGATCCTTGTTTAAGGGCATGCCCCAAACGTGAATATGCAAAAAACAACTCGAATGGGAAAACTTTTCATACGAATGCAAGGTTTTTACCTGGTCTAAATCTTTTACAATGTTTTGTTCTATTGTTTTATGCTCTGGATTTTGTTTTTGTTGTTTTGTTGTGTTTTATATTTGTGTACGAACGAATGGAAATATTAAAATAGTTTCGCTATTATTTAATATTATTTTGTTTGTTTTAATAAAATTTATTTTATGTACGACGGGTTATAATACGTAAGCGTATTTTATATACTCTGTGGAGTAAAAACGTCTACACTCTTTTAGGATGTAATGTTGTTTTAGTCCAGTTAAAATATGCAAGTTTTTAAGAGATATTTTTCATTGAAGATTTAACACGTGGTAGTTTATAATACTTATGTTAAATTAACCATCTGTTTATGAAATTCATTCATTTCTCTGTATTTATCAAATAAACCATTCTGTTGATTCCGTTACTTCTTCTTATAGTAATTCGTATTAATAATAAGGTAATGTTTAGGCCCACGTATTGCAAAATGACTATAAAATCGTGAATTTGTGTAATAAATAAAAATATTTTTGTAATTTTGTAAACATTGATCATATATCATTGTTCTGTTGTAAAATTACTGAAATCGGTACAAAACCCCACAGAATTAGATGCATACGAAAGTAAAATTAAAAAGAAAGAAAATAAAATTAAACCATTTTCAAAAAAATCGAATACCTGAATATCAAGGTTAGCTTCGATACCCTCACTTTAGTAACAAAAACAACGCCGCATAGTCACAAAAGGATAGCGTCAATAAATAGGTGGGGTTCTTCACACACCTAATTTTTTAATCAGTCAACTCAAATAATCCTCAGGTCAGATCATACCCTCCGTCAAATCGTATAAAAGACAGAACCTTTTTTAATATCATTGTGAGACACGCACCAAATTAGCAACGAGCAACATATCTCTGACTCCATATCCCAGAGACAGTTACGATTAGCTAATTCATACTGATGATGACTACATTGTAATCGATATACGTATTTATAAAATAAAAATAAATGTTCTACGAATTGGGGCAAAACTTGAAATGTAATTTCAAAGAACCTAGAGTTCTCTTATTTTAATAATCTTTAACAATTTATTATGTTTCCATGACAAAATAATAATTTTTAAAGCCTTGATTGTGAGCTTTATTAGGAACCGGATCTTAACAGGACCCATTAAAACACTTTGTCAAATCAAATTTAATAGTATAATTCACTAAATAATCATGAAATCAATATTTTCTTTAAAAATATTCATGAACTTCGTACAACAATTCAATTTTTGTCTATTGATGTTTCTGCTTATATGTTGGATATTTCCAATTAATTCAAAAATTACAATTCCGATTTTTATCACTGGGCTTCGTGAGGAACTGGGCCTTGTTAGGCGACAGTAACTTATATTAAAACCAAAGGCAACTTATAGAAGTTTAGCAACGGTAATAATCACTCCTAAATCATAACACGGGTTAGTCGAGCTCTCAAAAGACCTACTTGAATAATATGGTAATTATTATATATTACTGTTGAAAATAATCTGCTATTTTTATTATTTTTTATACCAACAACAACTTTGTAGTATAAATATTAATATTATTTAAAATAGACTTGTAGTTCTAATGTTTGCAGCTTTACGTGCGTTTATTTTGAAAATATAATGTTGATTTAAGTCCACAAAATTTGTAAATTACGTTTGACGTATGGAAAAGCTTTCATGTATTTACCTGGAAAATTAAATATATTATAGTTTATATAGTAATGAAAATACATATGCAGAAAACTTCAAATTTTATAGTAATTAGTATCAAATATTAGCACAGTATATATTTTATTTATCTTCTACATGAATGTACACTTGGCCACAAAAGTTTTTAAATTTTATAATTATTTGTGCCTACTTCATTTGGTTTTCGAAAAAAAAATTTCGAACTGAAATTGTTACTATATTTCTAGCTCATAACACTGAAGCTATATTGTCTGTGTATTATGCGTTTGTATATGCTTCCATTCAGCATTGCGTAATATTATGGGGACAATGTTCAGATTGTTCACGAATATTTACTCTACAAGAAAAAAATTATTCGGCTCATGTTTAATCTTGGGTATCGAGAATCATGTGTTAACCAGTCTCCTTACTTGGAGACTTAAATTTATATATATATATATATATATGTATATAAATTTAAACGTGAGCTGAAAAAGCACATTGTAATGAATTGCCCATACAGTTTAACTTAATTTCAGTTTAATTTTTAATATTTTTGAAAAACTGACATCAACTTTTGTAGTCCGTAGTACGTTTTCATAGTAATGCGAGTTTTCACTTGACAAGTTTTATAGCAGGTTTCAAATAATGTTGACTAAAATGTTTCTCTGCTGATCGTCTAGTGTCCTGGTCCTTTTTTTAAATAAACAACTTTTGTTTGTAACGTTTTTCCATAAACTCAGTATATACTGGGTAGTTAAACAATTAACTCAGGTGGTTGTTAGTTTCACTTCTTAATTCTGAATTCTGATCACTTGTTAATTCTGAATAACTCCAGGTTACATTTTGACTCAGTCAAATAGTCCTTTAACTCTTGAGAAATAAAAGTGGGGATTTTCCAACGGATTTCTCTTTTCGTTTTGCCGCTATAAAAACATAGAAAAAAGTCCAAAACGAAATCGCTCTAGGAAGATAATTCTGTTGGAAAACCTCCAACTGTATTTTTTAAGAGGTAAACTCATTTTTTGTACTATTTCACTGGGCTAGTATTTGGCGAAGGTAAAGAATCGTAGTTACGAATTGAGATACTGGGTGAGCCAAAGGGTGGGCAAGTATAGTTTTCCACCTTCTGCCAACGCCTCTGTTGTCTGTTTGTTCGGGTACTTCTTCTAAACCACTCAATGGATGTTGATGCGGTTTTCACCATCATTTAGGGAATTTCTTCCGGAAGGTTTATATGTAGAATTGCATACATAGCCTACGCTGACTTATACATCAGGTTAATGTAGGTACTACAGATTTGTAGGTCTTGCAACCGTCTACAGAAAAGTGAGTGATAGTATTTGTATATCTTCTAAAGACGACCCAAGAGTATCCATTTGGACCTTTCCAAATTGGTTCAAAAATAATGATGTAATGGCTATTTTGACAGACATGGTCTTAATCCATTTATATCGGTGTATCTGTGCGAAGTCACTATAATACATATTTAAAATACCATATTACAGTATGCATTCGGTATTCCGAATAAAATTGACAATAAAAACAATTGTAGCCTAGGCGCGTAAGCTCCAATTTTTTATTTCAAACAAAATTGCTGATATATCCTTCATAGATCTGATTAAAAAGCAACTTCAATACCTAAATGTCAAGGTCACCTGATATAACACATTAACGCTATTGACACAAACAAGACCAAATAATAAGGATTACAGCCAATCGACGCAACTAATTGGCCCATCACACACTTAATCCTTGAATTTGTCAGTTAACTCAGGTAAACTCTTAGTTAATACATCAGTCCGATCATATAAAAGACAAAACAGTTTTAAAATCATTATGATACACGCACCAAATTATCAACGAGTAACATATCTTTGATACTTACGATTAGCTAATTCATACTGATGATGACTACTTTGTAATCAAAATACGTATTTATAAAATACAAATCATTGTTCTAGGAATTGGGGCAAGAAAATTTGAAATTTAATATATGCATTTATAATCAGTACTTCAATACTGAAGATATAAATATTTTGGCCGAACAGTTTTTAAAGTTCATGCGTCAATATCTCCTAGACTATTCATATTTTGATACAGTTTTAATTTGTTTTCATATCCATAGAAGCTATATAATTTATTATTGTAATTATTCAACTTTGTAGTAAATATGATAAGTATGTTTCGAAAAAAAACAAGTAAATGCAATTGCAGAATGTAGTAATAAAATATGCCATTATAAAAGAAAATACTGGATTGAAATCGGAACCCCCATTCGGTAAATTTTAATATTTATTTATAGATTTTTTATAACATGATATTTTCAATTTTTGACGTGAAAACATTTTTTACTTTAAAATCAGTAGAGGTTTGGACTACCGCTGGCCGCTGTACGCTCGATGGACCAGGTACGTTTGCCGATACCGATTTTCACTTATATTACGGGAAATATTTTTACTGTCTCATTTTGCCTCCTAGTAGAGTTTGCAAGCTCTTCACAATTACACTAAAATCAATGTCCTAGCTAAACGCGTTTCCATGTTACACTAATTTATAACTTTGCACAAAGGTAATTCGTAATCATTTACGCGCATGCGCCTACACTGGTACAGTGATATCACAGGCAAAACAAATAAAGCACGACATATAGGTACAGGCATGATCTATCTGTTATAGATCTCACACATTGAAGTTATTAGTGATTGGAGTCTCACGGTATTTTGTAATATAAAAATGTTCCCCGACCACCAGTGTAACGAGCGGATAGGCGTTTTCACGTTAAAAGAATTTTGTGACACTACTGAGGATGTTTTCGTTTTGGACGCTTACACGCTTTCACCGCTAGAAAGCGTTGTTTTTAGTGTTCGTCTTGGCGCTGTGTATGCTAACAAAACGCGCTAATGGTTCCGTTCCACCATAGACACCACAGACCCTTTCTCTATCGAGGTAAGGCAGCAAAAGTGTCAGCGCTAAATCGTACTAACTTCCAGAACGAACACTGTATAATCGTTTGTTGATTTATCATGTGCACAGTGTAGCCAATTTAGAGTTTTTTAGGAGGAAAAAATGTTTTTTTCTGAAGGAACAAAAAACAGCCCACATAACATACAAAATTTTATTAGAAAAAAACCAAATTTTTACAAATTGTCAATTTAGGCTGTTTTGGTTTGATTTTAGGGGCTTTTGAACTTACTCAAACAACATTCTTTTGGTTGAAACACAGCTGAATTATTTTTATCCGTCATATTGAATATTAATATTAATTGCCGCTACCACGAACTTATAATTCCAAAAAGAACGGCATTGTCAAGAGTAGAGTGCGCTTATACGCGTGACCGCTGATAGCGTGTAAGCGCCCAAAACGGATACACCCGTATGTACACATTGTACACGGGTTGCATCTTTGATAATTTCGGGTTTTGAGTATGACAAATAGAATACTTTATTTAATATGTATTCGTTATTTAATAGTTTGTTGTACATCAGTATAATTTTATGGTATTACAATGCATCAGTTATTCAAATAACGCCCCCACACTTATTTTTTAAAGTGGATATCGTTTACATTTTATTTTATTACGGTGTTACAATACTGACATGATAACTAGAAGTTACTAATTAAATGTTTTCTTTAAAGCATAACTGAAAATTAGCAATCATATAGCTAAAGTAGGTTAAAACGATTACTTGGATGATCGATAGTTGGTTCACATTATCACTCTTTTAAAAAGAAAAAAATATTAACTATAGTACAAATTGTGTCAAAAGTCGAGCTTTTATTTCAAAATTTTATAATTGATTTTTTGCCTTATGTATTCGGTTTCGATTGAAAAATGCTTCGGTTAAAAGATATTCATTATAATTATACTAACAACTTTTATTCGAAACATTTATCCGAAATACGAATAAATGAGGCACAAATCAATTATAAAATTTTGAAAAGATAGCTCGACCTTATCAGTCCAATTGACCGAGAGGTCTAAGGCATTATGTCTGCGTAGTATGCCTACTTGGGAATTGGGTGGTTATGGGTTCGAATCCCGATATCGGCAGTTTGTCAATTAATAAGAAAAAAAAAGGGGTGGTTAATTGACTAACATGTCGGCGTATGGACAAGAACATAGTAACCAGCTATACTTGAAAGGTTATCTGCAGTTTCCTTCACGAACTCCAGATGAATATCGGCATAGTTCCTATCATAGTCGGCTGCAACCGCATATCCTATCAATATATCTATCTAGCTCGACTTTTGACGCTATTTTTGAAATTGTATTCATTTTTCATAACTGATTTGAGCCTTATTCATCCGGTTTACGGAAAAACCTCGGATAAAAGTTGTTAATTATCAATATACTAACAATTTTTATTCGAAATATTTTCCCAAACACCGAAGAAATAAGGATACAACTCACAGTTTGGGAAATTGAGCGCTTTTTGTGTGGCCCATAGTATTAAGGTACTAGATACATATGTATGTATATTCATACACATGCTTCAATTAGGTATCTATAGTGATTACAGATGTAAGAGCTGATATAATGGCGAAACCAGGAAAAAAGGCACTCGTGCGGGTGTAAAGCAAGGTTGCCTACATAGTCAAACTTTGCGACTACCATTTTTCCAAGCTAACATATGCTGATGATACCGTTCTACTCGCCAAAAATGCTGAATCCTTAAGGATACTTATAGATTCAGTAGGATCAACCGCTGAATGGATGGATCTCAAGTTTCAACCATCTTTATGTGCCACGTTGCATGTAGATTGCAGACGTCGCCTAGAAGTCTACCTCACAGAATTTACCATCCAAGGAGGAAGACGGTCCTAAAAGAGGGAGAAGTGTACGGACATCTAGGGATCTATCCCATTCGATCTATCAAGGAGGACGCACAAAGGATACATGAATCTCTTCTCGTCCCCTGGAAAAAGTAGAAGCTGTGAATATGTTCATCATTTTTAGGCTAGACTTCATACTTTTAAAAAAAAAAGTGACTATTCTTAAAAGTGAAAATTGTAAGTAATGATTTCTTCTATCTCTTACGGTTTTAGAGGTAAATACCATTAGCCTCCCCCCCCCCGCCCCTAACAAAAAGATGCATTGACTGATTTTGCACATTCACGTGCACGAAATCACAGATTGACATCCGGAAATTGAATAATTTTAACATTTTATGAACACCTATACCGAAAGTTTTGTTCTCCAAACATTTTTTCAACCATTAAAATCGTGGGACTAAACTTATAATACGCAATACACAGGATATAAAACTATGGACATCACCTGTTGTGATATCAATTTTAACATGTATACACAGTTTCATTTTATAAATATAGGAAATGGATTCTCTACTACTAGAAGATATACTCTTGTATTCTCATAGCGTAGGAAAGGGTTTTCATGCATGATTAAAACAAACGTGTATAGTCCGTGGGCCCACCTATGAAGTTTTGCGTATTATTATATACATTTAGTGAGAAATGTTTTTATACCCAGTATATGTAAATATACAACGTATATTAAGTTTAGTCCCGACTTTGTAACGCTTGAAACTATTAATCCTTGGCATAAATGCTTGGTGTTCATATAATTCGGCCATTTCCGCATGCCCGTCCGTCTGTCCGTCTGTCCATGAACCCGATAACTCAAGAACCTAGATAACCCCGTATTATTGAGACCGTAAGAGATTAAAAGCAAAAAATCTTCTTCTTTTTAAAATAAACAACTAAATTGCTTTTTGTAAACTAGCGTCTATTTATTTCCATTCTAGTATGGTTGCCTTTCGGTTATATTATACCAACGGAAGCGACTAGTGTTTACTTTATTTGACATTTAAGTAATATGTCTGAACATTGATACCATTTTTTTGACATCAAATGCTTGATATGAAAAATCATACACATCTAGGAATGGGGATCGAACCCACGACCTCTGGCATTCTAGACCAATGCTCTACCAACTGAGCTACCTTAGATGTTATAATTGGTTGATATTACGTCTAATTATGAGACGATTATAATTGTGTTCGGCTCAGGTTGCTCTGCTAGCTTAACGGACATGTTTAATTGACAAACTGCCACCGCTGGGAATCGAACGTGCAACCTCCAAGTTCCAAGCAGAGCGCCTTTAACAGCACGGCCACTTTGACTGGTGAAGCAAATGCTATTTTTCAAGTTATTTTTTCGATACTGAATCTCGATTTGAGATTTGTCTGGATTTCGACGAGAGTGAGAAAATATTTGGCGACGAAATTGAAGAATGAACCAACAAAATAGAGTGGAGACGCCAAAGACGACTGTAATATTTCAACTTGTCTCGCGGCAACGTTATTTGGTAGCCCTAAAACCTACGTAAAAAATTCATTAGGATGAATTTTCTTGGACTTACATATGAAACTTTTCTCCTATAAAACAAACTTTTTTTTCTGTTTTCTAACATAAACAGAAAAAAAGAAAGTAATTTTCATTTTTCTTAATGTAAACAAAAAAGTTTCTCATATCACAGCAGGTAAAGGAGGGAGTATTGTTGTCTAGATCATGTTTATGTAAACAAGGGATGGGAAATTTTTGAAATGGTTGCATTTCAAATAGCTATTTAAAATGTAAATGGCATTTTCCATTTTATATTCTAAATGTATTTTGAATAATCATTTTACATTTAAAACAGAAGCAGGAACCTTGTGAGGATGGTGCAAGTTGTGTGGTGTACCAGGGCACCAAAAGGGCAGGTTATGAGGGAACCTCAGAGCTCAAAACCGAAAATCTTCTCTTCAAAATTAAGATACTATTTCGAAAAAAAAATCTGGTTATATGTACAGTTTTGTAAAGCATATTTTAGAAGAGTGTGGCGATTTTGGATAACTAGAGCACCACGCTTATAAAAAAAATCTTAAATAATTGTAATGAGTGGACGTTTTTATACCAACGGTCTATAACGCCGACAGTTTAGTCAATTAACCGCCCTTTTTTTATCTTAATAATTGACAAACTGCCGATGCCGGGATTCGAACCCATAATCTCCCAATTACCCCTAGTAGGCATACTGCGCAGATATAACAACTTAAATCGGCCACTCGATAAAAGGAGGAGGGTCCCCCAAGAACGTCACGACGCCCCTAAACAGAATTATTAATATATTTAGTCATTTTAAAATGATTAATTAAAAGTTTAATTATTTGGTTGTTCAAGTCGTTGCGTGTTTATGACGGACACTGCCATGAAGCTTGTATTGTGGATGTACAGTGCAAACTAATAGTTCGTATTTTGTAACGCGTGGCTTCATCCCACCCCTTTCTTAAGTTAATATTTTAAGTAGGAATCACGTGTGTGAATTTTTATGAAGTACACTCCCGTTCAATAAAATTGAACCGACCTAAATCGAATTAGTCTCTCACAATTTTGATTATTCTTGTAGTAAATGTTTTTGACAGATACAACATTTGATTTTATTTTTATACGAAAAAGGGAGATATAACACTATGACATATTCTTACTCTATCACTGACTTGTTTACATAAATAAAAAATATAAAACTTTCATTTATTTTTTCACATTTAAAAAATATACTACATATCTTTGTTTAAAAATAAATAATATACAGAGAGTTACAAAAGTGAGGAGTTTTATGAAATGTAAGGAAATTAACATTTCAAGTTAGTTCAATTTTATTGAACGGGTGTGTACCTTGAAGTGAAAACATGTTTGAAAAATATGAAAAACTTGAACAAAGAAATTGAAGGTGATAAATTGTGAATGTATGTTAAGGATGTTTGCAAGATATATCGAAAATGTTACGAAGCGAACGGAAATTTAGTTGAATGTTGTTCACTTAATGCGAATGCTATTGTGAAAATTTACGAATAATGATGTCAATTTCCATTAAGGTTACATAAGACACAGTATGAAAGAACTGGCGTATTCTTTATAGACAAACATGTCATTGAATTTTTAATTAAATATTGATATCAACACCAGGAATCGAATCTCGGATCTCTGGTGTAACGGAAAGCATATTGGGCTTGATATCCAGCGGTCCGGGGTTCGATGCCTGATTTTTTCATATCAATTAGCATTTAATATTTAATTATTTCCATTTTAAATATTTTCAAAAAGGTATTTTATCCATCCCTAGTGTCTTGCTAGAAATGATTGAAACTGTTCTTCTTACGGTTAAAAAGATTTGTAAACAATAAAAAACGGGAAAAAAAAAGAAAATATCAACAAGAATATAATTCTAAAATAAATTTTTGTAGAAAACTTTTATTTTAAGCAGTTAAAATAAATGATTTGTCATATAATTCTTAGAAAAATTACAATGAAAAATATCAAAATTTTCAAAATAAGAACTCTTATACCTGAAGAGTTTTTACTTGAAAATTTAATAAAATAAACTGTTTAGTAAAAATAAACAGTTATTTAACAGAGTTTACAACATATCAGTTCAAACTTATTACTACTAAAATTTCATATATATTTTAGAATTGTTTTTAGAAGGCCGTTGGGTCGATACAGTATTGTTAATAAAAATAGCAGCTATTTTTTGCATTTGATGTTTTTTTTCTTCTTTCATTTACGGTTTAAGGTTGTACACATATTAAAGCAAAGTAAAGATATCGAGCTGAGTTTTTAATAATTTATTAATCAATAGTAAATACACATAAATTTATTTTTTGAGAGATCTGACGTCCAGTTTCTCAGGAATTAGTTACCTACAATTGGAATTGAAAGTCTTCTGACGTGTAGTTTTGAGCATATTTTGACATACATAACGATTGTCTATCACTTTTTTTATTTTCCAAAAAGGCTGAAACATTATCAATAGCCATTCGAGATTCCCTTAAAGTAAAGTCCCTCCCTTTATCCAGTTTTCACAACATTGCTGGTTTGGACGGATGCCAGCTTGGACGGATGCGGATGCCAGATCCCTTAAAGTAAAGCACCTCCTTTTACCCAGTTTTCACAACATTGCTGGTTTGGACGGATGCCAGCTTGGACGGATGCTGGATTGGACGGATGCGGATGCCAGATCCCTTAAAGTAAAGCACCTCCTTTTACCCAGTTTTCACAACATCGCTGGTTTGCACGCACATGGGAGGAAAACGTGATGGAAGCAGTGAGAGAGGGAGACGAACTATCTGCAGAAACACCTTGAGTAGTGTTGCTGACAGATACAAATGTTGAACCCACGGTAAAAGAGGCCTAATTGAGTAAGTATTATTAATAGCCGAAATACTAATTCCATGTCAACAACTTAAAAAACGGGAAACAAAAACAAACTTTCACCGCCTTATTAGTGGTTATTCGATAAAGCATGTATTTCCTTATTTATCGTTAGTTATTTCAAGCCGCGCATGACCGTCCGTCAGAAAAGCCTTCAATTTGTACAATTTTTCAATTTTTACACAGGGACTCTAAATTTTTCCGAGATAAAAAGTAGCCTAGTTTACTCTCTGAAAAGTCCTTTACATGCCAAAGAAAAGTCCCGTCAAAATCGGTTCACCCGTTACGGAGATTAACCCGATCAGACAAATATGAAAAACAGCCTGTTTGGGTTTTGGTAACGGGCAGATAACCATATGAGCTTAAGAAAAAGCTTTTATTTCGAAATCACAGACAGATACTTTAATTTTATTTAACTGTATAGACATACGTGTATTTTTCATTTAATACTATAGGACAGGGGTGGCCAACTTTTGTATGTATAAAATCTACTTTTTATCTTAAAAATATGTCGCGATTAACTTGTACTATTTGTTTGAAGGTACATATCAAAAAGTTGTTTAAAAATGCACAATATGGCTGATAATTTGATTTTAAGATGTCACTATCGCGATTTTTTTTGGGCTAGGAAAATTTATCATGAAAGACAGACATATTCTTAGATTTATTTTTTGCTACCAATAGGGAATATGCATGAACATTTTTTTCACATGAATTGAAGCATGTTTACTTGACAAATATCAAGGTAAAATTACTTTTTAAATAACTTTAAAAATAAGCGAGATATGAATGATTGAAATTCCCGATTAGACAAAGAGGGTGATAGCCCTCTTGATATGTTATGTGACGTCATATTACACTTTCACCATTTAAAATACACGTAAAACTCCGTTTTTAGTATTTTTGCAAGAAAGAGACAGATGATAATCTTTAAAAGCTTATAGCTTCCTTGATATTTGTCGGATTTTAATTTCGTTTTTAAATATTATTACAGTATTAACAGTATTTTCATATTCTGAAAATAAATGTGAAAAAAAATTTTCATGCATATTCCCTATTGCTCCCGGGAGTGCTCGTCGTACTGAACCATCCTGTATATCCACCTACGTAAAAAACAACATTATTTAAGGGGTCAAAATTAATTCAAATTAGCTACAGATAAAAGATAGATTTATAATTTATTTTATCGCCTTAACATTAATGGGAAGACTGATTTTGCATATGTCTACCAAGGAATCATAATTAGGTGGATATCTTGACAAAGATAATGATAATAAATATTAGATTATCAAATGATAACTAATGAGAACTCTAGGTTTTTGAAATAAAATTTCAAATTCACCCCAATACCTAGATCAGTTTTTGTATTATAAATACGTAGGTCGACTACAAAGTAGTTATCATCAGTATAAATTAGCTAGTCATAATTTATTGATTAGAAATGGATAGAAAATAGAAATCAATAGACAAAAATAAATGAAAAATTAAACAAAATAAACAAAATAAGTTAAAATATAATAAATTTTATTAAAATAACTCTTAAAATTAAAATTAATTTCATTCAATTTACTCTTGTTAACATCACTGTTATTAATATTACTCTTATATTGTCTCAGGATATGTTATTTGTTGCTAATTTGGTGACAGTTTCACGATGTTTCTTGGTTTAGCACCAATCAAGAGCGATCTTAGAATAAAGTTAAATGTCGATCAAAAATATATAATGGTCTAAGATCCAGCATTAGAAAAACCTTCCCTCAGCTGTTAATTGATTGAAATATTATTGAAAACGCTTATTGCAATATAAACAATTTGGCAATGTAATGTCTGCCAGGGTAGTTCTGCTACAATTAACATTAATTAATAAATTAAAAATTTATTTTTTTATAATTAAGTCCTTCACGTGTTAATAGAATCGCCTCGGTTTGTAACGAGGATTAAAATTTTGAACCTCGCCTCGCCTCGGTGTTCGGTTACGAGGCACGAGGCACGAGGCGAGGTTACCTCGTAGCCTCGGTGAAACACTACATTTTTTTGTCAATGCGTTACTTTTTGTCAGAAGACTTTTTGTCAAAAATTGGCTTCACGATTGACTTGTTGGCCACTCCTGGTATGGGATATATATCCAGGGTATAAAAATGATTTGATAGGTAAATAAAATTTGATAGTACTGGTAAATTTAAAATTAAAGATTTTTTTTTTCATTAAAAAAATAAAAGAAGAATTTATTTTGCATAATAAAACTAAAACTATTGTGTAAAATTTTATGTTAGAATTACAAAAGTTGTAAATTACGAGATTGTAGCAATATTTTAATTTAACTGTAGTACCTTAAAAATAGTAATACATTATCAATATTTGTTTTAAAAGCATCGTTCTTATATAACCGTCATTCGTTTACCGTTCAAAACACATGAAACATAAGGATTCGAAATTCTAAAGTCAATGTATATCATATTATTATTTGTGTTTACTTTGTGTATCTGTTTTGGGCACTAACATGCTTTTAGCGTTCACGCTTATAAGCGCAATTTATTGGCGTTCGTGTTGGCTTATATCCGGTATCCTAACCCTACCGTCCATTTACATCTATGAAGCGTCAGTTTTCGTAAAGAAAATCATTGATCTATATAAAAAAGTCAGTGATACGCATATACATAACTCAAAACAAATCAATATTCTTGGTCCGTGTTTCACGGACAAAACGTGCATCATGAAAATCTTTTATTTCCTACCTGATAATTTAAAAGTACTGCCACCTCAAGGGTCATTTGAGTCACCTCAGTGTCACCTCAAGGGTAGTCAAAGATTATCTGGAGTAACTTCTGAAACTGGCAAAACGAAAAAATGTTAAATTGATCTGGGTGTCGGGTCACAGTGGTTTCGAAGGAAACGAAAAAGCAGATACCTTAGCAAAGAAGAGAGTCGGAATACCGTGATCACTGGGAAAAAGTTGCCGGATTCATTACCGGGCATTATCCCCTGCGAAAGCATCTGCACACAATGGGACTCCATAACGGGTCCATTGTGTGTATCACATTATCTTTGACTGCGAGCCTCTGGGTTACAACAGATACAGGATATTCTGTGCATCTCACCCCGAATATATGAACCTCCAGCAAGACCTGATAAGTAAGCTCCTGACTATTGCCAACATATGGGAGAAGCGTGTCTCGTCAGGCTGAGTTAGAATGGGGAGCACAATGGACTAAGGTCGAAGTGCAATACTTTCTAGACCCCAAGATGTATCTATCAATCTATCTATCTATCTACTATTACCGGGAGGGGGTGCTGCGTTCGGATAATCAAAGTTTTCCGATTTTTCCCGTAAGTTTGAATTATTCCGCGTCGAATGCATCCTTCCAACATTTCTAGAAGTGGATTAGAATTTGTATAAAGTTAATCAGTCAGTTACACAAAGGGCTGTATAATATATATATTATAGGATGTTTAGTTCTAGTTAAATCCAGATACAACGAAAGTCGGGCAGACCTCCTTTGAAAATCGTTACAACCAAATTCCAGCTCATATTGTTTTAAACCATTTTATTAACTTTTAGTCAACAACAATAGTAGTTGATTTGAAAAAAAAAACACATTTAGCTTGAGTTGTGTTACGGAATCCTATAATATTCCAGTTGGTAACTTTGTATGAATGTCAATTCCATAATTTTCCTTAACGATAGATAAAAACCACATTATTTCAATATATCTGTATGCATTTTTTTTTCTGTAACAGTACTCTTAAAAAAAAAGTAATTTTTAAAGTAACATCGTAAAAAGTAACGTGTTATCACATCGACTATTGGTCTTAATAGACATTCTCGTTCATTAAAATTGAATTAGTAAGTCACATTCTAAGCGTATATATTACTAAATTTATGTATAATATTATATATCGCAACACTTAGAATGTTTGAACTCGTTCAATTTTTATGAACGGTAGTGTACATTGTTGTAGAGTTATACATGGCTATAATTATAACCACACCAGAGCCATGTCAGATACACATCGCTTCATCCATACATAGCAGTGTTATTGTGACCGTAACCCGTTCACAATTGGATATTGTACTACTATCGTTTATAATCCGAGGGCTACAGCTCATTTCGTAGCCGATTCAAGGATCAAATCTACTCCACAGTTTTTTTCGATGTATTTTGATGTACTGTATACGATTTTCGAAGTAAATTTCAAATTTTGCCCCAATTCCTAGAACAGTGATTTGTTTTTTGAAATACATATTTCGACTACAAAGTAGTCATCATTAGTAAGAATTATCGAATCGTAACTATCTCCCGGATATGGGGTCGAAGATATGTTACTCGTTACTCACGAGTTTGGTAACCGTGAGTAACGAGTAACCGTTCCTCATGGTTACTCGTTACTACTATCATTTATAATCCGAGGGCTACAGCTCATTTCGTAGCCGATTCAAGGATCAAATCTACTCCACAGTTTTTTTCGATGTATTTTGATGTACTGTATACGATTTTCGAAGTAAATTTCAAATTTTGCCCACATCCTAGAACAGTGATTTGTTTTTTGAAATACATATTTCGACTACAAAGTAGTCATCATTAGTATGAATTATCGAATCGTAACTATCTCCCGGATATGGGGTCGAAGATATGTTACTCGTTACTCACGAGTTTGGTAACCGTGAGTAACGAGTAACCGTTCCTCACGGTTACTCGTTACTACTATCATTTATAATCCGGGGGCTACAGCTCATTTCGTAGCTGATTCAAGGATCAAATCTACTCCAAAGTTTTTTCGATGTATTTTGATGTACTGTACACGATTTTCAAAGAAAATTACAAATTTTGCCCCAATTCCTAGAATAATGGTTTGTACGACAAATATTATCATATATCCTATTTACAACGGAAGTTATAATTTTTAGTTTAGTCTTGCACCTATTTCTTGGTCTTGCATTCTCAGTCTCGGTGTCGGTTTTGTTCTTATTCATTCGATCCTGGTCTTGGTCTTGCTAGTGTATGTATGATCTTAGTCTTGGTCTTGGTCTTGGTCTTGCAAAATCCCAAGACCAAGGCCAAGACAGATTTTGTTCATCACTAATTCCATTGCATTTTTTAATCAATTTTTTAAAAGTACATAACATACAAAATCTTATTAGAAAAAACTCTACATTACCGACATATTTTTTTAATTTGTCAGTTTAGGGCATTTTGGTTTGATTTTAGAGGCTTTTGAAGTCACTCAAACAAACATTCTATTGCTTGAAAATAAGCTACAATGGTTTCATCCGCCATATTTAATATTGATGCCAACTAACGCTTACACGTACTTATTATGTCAAAACGTAACGTAAGTGTTCGTAAGCCAAAACGAACGTCATTAAATTGCGCTTATAAGCATGAGCTCTGAAAGCGTGTAAGCGCCGAAAATGAATACACCCTGAATAAATTTACATAAAAGCTTGTAAAAACAAAAAACAGAATTTTCTATGTAAAGACATGCATGCGGGACGCATACATGTACCCACGTACTATGAAGCACAGAAGTTAATGTCATTTAAAAAAATTTTATAATTGATTTGTGTCTTATTGATTCGTTTTTCGAGAAAATGCTTCGAATAAAGGTTGTTCATTATTAATATACTAACAACCTATATTCGAAATTTTTTTTCGAAAACCGAATAAATAAGGCACAAATCTATTATACAATTTAAAAAATGACATCAAGTTTTGTGGCCAAGGTGGTACATTTTCATTCCGTATTTCCATCGAACATATTTGTATCGTATTCATTTACCTAATATTTATTTATACTTTTTACCTAAATTGTATAACAAAAGAAAAAATTTCCTTTAAACGAAAAAAAACGGGGCAAATGACACAAGAGTTTATTTTATATATCAACCTCATAACCTACTAAATGCAGACTTCTCTCGACCCGAGAATGCTAAATTTTTCGCATTTGTACAGGTGACTCCGATCAGGTAACCCTGAATTTCTTACCATTTAAGCCCCAACATGGAGCTTCCCAAAAATTTTGTCAATTTAATCAAACACGTTTGTTTCGATAGTGTAAGAGCAAGCCGGACGAAAAAAAAAACAAAAATTATCTCAAACAGTTTTCCGACCCGATCCGATTATTTTCTGGCAGCGATCACCAATGTACGGCCCTCGAGCTAGATCCAGCCCTCCAAAGATATTCATCTGGCTCACGACTAAAATTTATATACAGTGTGTTCATTTAAATATTTTATCGAGCTAAATAATTTTTTAAATATGCATTTTTCGAACAAAACTTTTACAGTTTAAAGAAGGAACATTATTGCAATAATTATATTTTTGGTCCACGCTTCCGTAGCCGCGTGGTATAACTTGTCTTTTAAAGGATACAAGATAGGGAAAATCTTTACAACACAAAATTTTTATCTCATAAAAACACACAACTTTTGTTTGAAACATTTGTTCATGCATCCAATATTTCTGGCGTTAATCCAAAATTTACGCCACTTATACGACCCGTATGTACACCAATATTAGAGGATGTATGAAAAAAAGTTTGAAACAGGATATGGCGTGTCAAAAAATCCATGAAGCTTAACTTTCTGCAGTGTTGTAAATAAACTCCTGAATCGATGGAGAGCATTTTCTTTCATACCATATATATTTGGCAGGGTGGCCATTTTGAGATAGAGGGGGAGTTGGTGGAAAAGTGGACCCTAACCGTCTGGAAGCAAAGGTAAGTCAAAGTATCCATTTTTTATACACCAGAAAAAATAGAAAACCAGAAAAAATTTAATAGCGGTATCGGAGGGGAAGAAAATTTATGGGTTTTCTTCAAGCCCAACCCCCTCCGAAACCGCCATAAAATTTTTTCTGCCACTATTTTTTCCGATGTATAAAAAATGGACACTTTGACTTACCATTGCTTCCAGGCGGTTAGGGTCCACTCTTCCATCCCTCCTCCCCTTATTGAAAATGGCCGCTCTGCCATATATATATATATATATATATATATATATATATATGGTATGAGAGAAAATACTCCCCATCGACTTATTTACCACACGGCAGAAAGTTAGGGTTCATGGATTTTTTGACGCGCCATATTCTAGACTACAAGAGTTGTTTGTGTATATGAGGTTAACATTTTATAGATTTTCTTTATGTTGTACCGTTTAAATGATAAGTGGAAAAAAGTCATACCATGCGGCACAGATGCATGGAACAAAAATAAAATTATTGCAGTATGTTTCTCCCTTTTAACTTAGAAACTTTTGTATGAAATATATTTTTCTAACATTGAATATTTAAAAAAATATACAGTACTTTTCAAATGAACACCCTATAAATTTTTCATCAATTCGACAATGCTTCATTTATTTTGTTATTTTGATTGGTTATAGGACTTCCCGGTAATGGACTTCCAAAAATATACTAATAAATTTGAAAACTATTCAAATGAACACACTGTAAATTTTTCATCAATTCGACAATGCTTCGTTTATTTTGCTATTTTGATTGGTTATAGGACTTCCCGGTAATAGACTTCCCGGTAATAAAGGCTTTGAAGTTTTTGCATGAAGCGACGAATTGTTTAATTACTCTTTTCTAGGAACTTTTCATATATTGAAATTCTACGAAAATTGTGTACGCAAAGTATAATTTATGTATATTCCAAACAATAAAAATCAAAATATAAAACGGTAATACTATAGTAACCAGGGCCGTACCGACGGTCTTGGGGGCCCCGGAGCAAAAATTATCGGGAGCCATTCCTATTGTAAATTGCCCCTTAAAAATGCGATTGTGGGGTAATTAAACAGCACGTTAAATTTCTGCCAAAGGATTGTTTATATCCATGCATATATTTCACCACGAAATATCACCTTCAATATATTTGACAAGTGAATCAACAAAGCCACCACCGACGCAAAGTGTGATTTAGTCTTATTTCAGAAAAACTCTAAAAAATCATGGACGGCACTAAGACATTGGAGTGTGGTCCCGTCGGAGCAGCGATTTGAACACAAAAATTAATGTTGGGGGCCTTGGATTGGGTTACAAAAGAGAGAAAAGTGTATGGACATTAAGTAAGGACAACACAGTGTACTGTTAGAAATGGGGGTAGGGGTTGGTGTTTATACGGAAACGCTAGAATATTTGATGAATTGGACTATAGACTTAAGGATGATTTTGTTATTTAAGGATAGGAGGTGGGTTTTATAAAGTATGGCTCTTTGTTGGGAAAGTCTGGGACACTCGAGGAGAATATGATTTTCGTCACAGTAATCGTGACCACAAGAAGTACAGGTTGTATTATTTACGGCATGGATTTTATGGAGGTGCATTGGCAGACTGTTGTGTCTTGAGTGTAGTCTGCCAATGGTGACTATTGTCGGGCGATCCAGATGCATTTCGTCGAACCAAGCACGTAGGCTGGGTTTTGGTTGTAGAACAGCTATTGTGGTTCCTTTGGTGGTACTTGTATGGGCCCAATCTGCCTACCACTCTTCTAATAACTACAGTCGACATTTTGTATGTAGGTCGCTGAATGGTGGTATATAGATTGTATTTTCTCCATTGAGTGTCCCTCGCCTTTGACGAAGACTTACAACTGGAATCAATTCATTACCTTTAGGTTCGATAGAACATATAATTTTAATAATAAAAATAAAATAATAGTTTGTTAACAAAAGATCGACACAGATGCTTGTTACGTTATAAAAAAGAATACAAATAATAGATTCCAGTATAATAATTATATTTGTTCATACGTAGGTTTATTTATATTTATTATATATAAAATAAACTAAAAATGTTGTAAATATATTAAAAAAAAAAAAAAAAACCTGAAATTCAATTTGAAGTTTTTTGTTGTGTGTTTTCTGTTTAGTATATTTTATTTTATCTACTTTTGGTTTCTTTTGTTTATTTGACAATTCTATCAAAACTGCCTGTTTAAAAAACACAGAAATATTTAAATAAAAATACAAAACGGTTATAATATTAACCATGTAAAGGGTTCCGTGTTTATTGGCTATGATATTTTATTAGAAAAAGGATGTGTCTAGTAACACGCCGGCGAAATAGTCACTATTCATGGTCACACACGGGATTAAAAAGTTTCAACAAAATTTGTTTATTTCATTTGGAACATTTTTGATGTGAAAATATCTATAGCGAGACGTTACAAGTATGATTTTATATGCGGAGTGAAATGAAATTTCAAATTAGATTGTCACGTTTTTTTGTTGTTGTAACAATCGGTTATGTGACAGTCGGCAACAATCGGAATTCGTGTTTTAAATGGGAATTTTTCACTTATATTCCGACAAAAATTTTTACTGTCTTACGTTGCCTCCTATAGTAGTGCTCCGCAAGATCTTCACAATGACAATGTCCTAGCTAAACGTGTTTCTACGCTACACTAATTGATAACTTTACACAAAGCTAATTCGTAACCATTCACGTGCATGTGTAACCTGCACGGGTGTGTTGACGTCACAGTCAAAATAAACTTAGTGTGACAGATACGTAAACCATGATCTGTCTAATGTGGGCTCAACTATTGTAAACGCATTATTAGTTTCGAAGCTATTAGCAATTGAAATCTGGCGGTAGTTTGTAACACAAATATGTTTCACCGATCGACCACCAATGTAACGAGCGAATAGACGTCAAATTTATGCGATCACAATCTTCAACCATTGCCAAGTAAGACGAAATTTATAATACCTTTACATATATTCTATATACGCAAGGTATAATAAGTGAAGTGAAAGATTGTACGGAATACTAATATGTAGGCTATGCATTTCATATCACATGTGCTATACACTACTAGAATCAAATTCAAATGTAATGAGCCTTAAGGTGCGTCAACACTAAAATAATATTCAGGTATAGAGTAATATCATATATTCATCTTTATTTATTAATAGTAATTCATAATACAGAAATAAAATTTTATAAATCATACAATATATTAACAACAGTAAATGGAGATCAGTAGCACTAGACAACTATTTGCAAATTCTAATTATCGTACTATATATAACACCACAATACTCTTCTTGGTTATCACTGATTTTTTCACATCTCTAAATAAAATTACAAATGGACTAAAAGTGAACGAAACATATTTCATTCCATTTATTTTGAAAATAGACTGACTCACTCAAACTGTGACAATATTCGAAGGTTCAATACAAATGAACACAGTTCTATATACTACTGTATTGTATGTATAGGAATGATAGCATACATGGTACTTACCTTGGACAATACTATGATATGACATCTATCTGCCAACAATATCATATAGGTACAAACATAACATATACATATAGAGCGGGGCCTAAAGGACCTTCAGTATGCAAAATATGAGGATCGGCACCTATACTCCGATTCTTATACCTGAGACCCAAAATAACAATTTATTTCACCTGTCATGATATCAATTTTTAACTCGACTTCAAAAAGGAGGATGGTTCGTTCTCAATTCGTCTGTATTTTTTTTTTTTTTTTTAATGTGTGTCACCTCAGAAACTTTTTTGCTTTAAAGGGTTTGGTTTCCCATTGGTCCCATTGTCACCAAATCGCATTCTGATGAGGGGATCCCCGGGAAATTGAGGAAAATCCTCATTTTATATGTGATAACCGATTTCTGCAAAATTTTTTTTTTTTTTTTAAAGGGTATACTCATTCATGATGGGAAAATAAGAAAATTTTTTCTTTAAAAAAAATTTTTACAAAAAAAAACCGACCCAAAAAAAAACCAAATGCTTGTAAAAAAAACTGAAAATCTGTTATAAAAAAATGCACTAAAAATTAAAAAAAAAAAAAAAAACGGATAAAAAAAAAAGTGTTATAAAAAAATGCACTAAATGTCACTAAAAAGCGAGAAATAAAACCTATTTTGACAAAATGGAAACCCGCCTTCAAAAATCAAATATTCTATAACAACAAATGCACTAAAAAGTAAAAAAATAATTGGATATTCTTGTGCCAATTTTAGTTCACCTAAGCAAAAATTTTTAAATATATATGTACAATTATTGTTATTTTTGGAGGCGGTGTCCAAAAATTATGTGAATTTCTCTATGCTGACACCTGCCATTTTTTGTTTCATTAACAGTTCTTTGAAGGAGCTTGAGCAGCCCCAACAAAGAATTCCATATTTAAATGTGGAAAAATGAACAGGTACTATGAATTTTAAGTGAGCGCTCCAGTTTAAGTTCGATGTTATTGCCAAACCTAAAAGCTTAAGTCGCTCGATAGCATCAACCCCATTTACACTAACATCTATTGATCCTCGCAATTGAAATGGCATTGTTTTTGAATGGTTCAGTTTTAGACTGCTAATAACCAGTTGTTTGTTATTTGGAGTCTTCGGTATAAGAACCTGAGTACAGGTTCTCATATTTTGCATACTCTAGTTCATTTGGTACCTACTCTAATACACATATATATTGAATAAAAACATATTATGATGTAATAATATTGAATTCAACCATGCGGCAACTAGTGGCGTTCTCTATTCAAAATACATGAAATATAGGTAACATGTATATTATTTGAACATATCACATAATATATAGAAAATGAAAAGTCCCATTTAGAGTCAACCATATACATATTTATACCATGCATATAAGGGCCCCGATATTTCGAATTTTACGGAAGACACAAAAAATAGCGGTTTTGACTTAAAAATAGTTTTTTAAGATAGACAGATTAAGATAGATAGTTTTTAAATAGATAGATTGTAGAGGCTGCCCTGGACGGGCTAAACTTCGATCATAAGGTCCATTGTAATGCCTAAGGATGACTAGACTAGGAATTGATAGGGTATGCGGCTGCAGCCGACTATGAAAGGAACTATGCCGATATTCATCTGGAGTTCGTGAAGGAATCTGCAGAAAACCTTCTCTAGTATAGCCAGTTACTTTGTTCTTTTCCATACGCCGACAGTTTAGTCAATTAACCGTCCCTTTTGTCTTAATAATTGAAAATCTGTCGATGTCGGGATTCGAACCCATAACCTCCCAGTTTCCAAGTAGGCATACTGTGTAAACATAAAGCCTTAGACCGCTCGGCCACTAGGAATCGTGTCTTTATAGTATACGCTTGTCTATCAACTTATGTCTTCTTAACCTTTTCTGGGTGGCTTCAGCCTAAGACCTATCTGGGTACAAAAAAATCAACTTTCTAGAACAAAGGGAAGTACCCTAGAATATTGATGAGTTAGTGAGCCAGTAAGTTAGTTAGTCAGTCTCCAAAATGTTAATTTTTAGGGTCATATAAATTGGAAATTATTAAAGCTGTAATGTTGAAACTTGCCGTCAGATGGTGATTCAATCTACGATTTAAATTTATGCTTCATAACTTTTTTGGTTCCTGAGATACAGAGGCCTAAAACCGTCTCTAATCCTTCCTGTGAATATAGTTAGTGCTTAAACTTGGTGTGACGCACTACCGTGCTATGTGATTGATTCCAAACATATCATCTGTATAATAAAGTATATGTCCATTTACACGTTATGGTTCGTAAGTTTAAAATTTCACGGGTAGCATGATCTAGGCTGTTATGCATTTCATTACGACGATTTATAGTCACTTAGTATTACACAAACAAGTCATGTAAATGGAAAAAGTCATGCACTTTAAGATATGCTACCATCGAAGCGCTCAACAATACTGCATTGTTGAGTGTACAATCACAAAGGTTCGCGATGTCAAGTAAATTGTGACGTGTAAAGGTAAAGATACACATGTCCGCATAGCGAACTGCCAACTGTTCGGGACTAAACTTAATGTAATAACAACTAATGTAACAACTAACTGAGTTAATTGTTTGAATACCCAGTATATACCGAGTTGTATATCATTGTTTGAATTGTTAACAAATTTTGAAATCTGGGACAATTCAAAATTTGTTAACAATTCAACTTTAAAAAAAATCTCTTATGGTTTTAAAGATGGACATATTTTTCACTTTCCGATGAACTTTTGAGCACAAATTATGAGAAAACTATTGAGTTTATGGAAACATTTTTCAAACAAAACTTGTTTATTTTAAAAAGAAGATTTTTTGTTATTAAACTTTTATTATATCTCTTACGGTTTCAAAGATAGTCAGTTTTGCCCATTTTTGCCAAAACATTTTCCGATTTTGCCCCACGAACTTGACCGTACTTTTTTGCTCTAAAACACACAAAATTTCAGCTCGTTATCTCTTTTCGTTCTTGAGTTATCGTGTCCACGGACAGATGGACGGACGGACATGCGGAAATGGACTAATTAGGTCATTTTATGAACACCTATAACAAAAATACAATTATATACATTTATACATTACTAGCATTACCCGTCGCGGCTTCACCCGTAAAAATTTTGTAACGCCTTTATAACCAAGTAACATAATATTTTCTCCCGTCAAGGACTGATAAATTATACACCTATACATCAATAAATTATACAACTATACCTTCCTCATGAATCATTTTCAAAAACTTGACAAATTATATACTAAAACCTTCCTCGAGAACCACTCTATCCAATGGTGAAAACAGTATGAAAATCGGTGCAGTAGTTTTTGAGTTTATCGCGAACAGACAGACAGACAGACAGACGCGGAAGGAGGACTTTATTTTATACTATGTAAGGATATACATTTTTATATTAGTTTATAAAATCTGTATAAGTGATTCTGATGGCGTTTGGCACATGTCACCACTAACGTTACGTCTACATGTAATTAATTTTGTAATTCTGATCGCTGTATTAATAATAAAAAATAATTATTCATTACTATTTGGTAAATCTCCAGTTAAACCAATATTAAAAGTACTAAATTTGTTAATTTTTTTACGATAACTGTAAACACAAAGTCTGCACGTGCATTACTAAAATGTTTATTTTCATCATATATTTTTTTCGAAATTTTCTAATAACTCCTTAAAAATACCATATCCTGTTGTGTTTTAAATGTAAAATGGATAGATAGATAGATTTTAGAGGGTGCCCTTTTTCTTAATAATTGACAAACTGCCGATGTCAGGATTCGAACCCATAACCCCCAGTTTCCAAGTAGGCATACTCCGCAGACATTACGCCTTAGACCGCTCGGCCACTTCGGGTGGTATGCAAAATGGAAATGACTTCTCAAAATATATTCAAATGAAATATGCAAACCATTTCAAATATGACCCATATCGGACATCAATTTGTATCTATTTCGATTAATGCTTTTCTACTAGGAATTTTTGCTATACCAATGCTAATTGCTTTTGAAGTGAAATTTTCATATAATTTCTTAGAAATGGTTTATATTTGAAATTGATATTGGAAATTTTCACGTAATGAAAGCTGCACATCATAAATATTTCCATGTATAATTTACTATCTATTGTTTTGAACAGAGAATTTTCATATGTGGTTTTTCATGGTATTTTCAGACACCTACAATTTAAATGACAATTAAGAAATACGAGTCAGACAAAGATCCGTATCCTTTTACACAAGTTGTTTAGTTTCATATTCAAACGTTTGGAAATAATTATTTCTGTGAAAATCAATACTGGAAAAACACTTATGCGATGGATATATAACATTCATTTTTCTCACATTTTCACTATCAAACATATTGTGATGACTCTACCATAATTGTTATATTCGTAATTTCATATTTTATGTATGACAAAAAATAGAATTTTTATTGTATACAAGCGAATCCTCGGTTTTTGCTCGTATTTAACCCAAAACTATTGGGTGTTTGAAAAATGTTTCAAACAAAATTTGTTTGTCTTAGTAGTAGTAGTAGTAGTACTGGAGGGGTGTCCAGAGCTTGGCAAGTAGGTTTTTCTAGGCCTTTTTACTGACAGCTAAGAAACCCACCCCCTTAACCTCTTCTATCCTCTGCTACCCTCTTCTATCCTCTTTGCAAATGACAGGAAGTAGCACCATTTCAGTTGTTTTACCTACGATTTTTCCATTTCGGTTGAGTCGAAGCCTAGGTACCTCATTCGGGCTTTGTAAGAACACTCTGCCAGGAGGTGGAAGGGCGTATCATACACTTCGTTTCAATCCAGCCAGCCACATTATACTGTCTTCCAACCTCATGAGGGATAGATGACTTTTAAGCCTGCAGTTCCGGGTAAGCACTCCAACCCAAATATTTATCTCTTTCCGGTTTAATCAAAATGCCTGGTGGACCTTATGGCATTGTACTCAGCAATCATTTGTTTGTATCGTTCCATTTTTTGTTATAAGACTTATCCATCCATTTGTTGAGGGCAAAGGTAGGCTGTCTGCTAGTTCTTCCTAGATGTGATACCGGTCATTGACATGAGAGTGCGGCTCGTTTACGGGTGAGTTTGTCAAGCGTTTCATTGTCTTCAACTTCGCAGAGTCCTGCTACCCACATCAATGTGACCTCCTCGCCATCCTCGCCAAGTTCTTCAGTGATTCTGCGTATTCGAGAACCAAAGGAGATATCATTCTAGAGGTGCAGATGGCTTTGAGTGCAGCTTTGCTGCCCGAGCAGACATAAACCTACCGCTTCGTCCTACCCACTGCTTTTTCCATATTCTCCACTGACAGTATGTCTAAATTCCATAACCTCTGTATGAAAAATAGTAGCGCATCGTCCTAGTTCAAGGCTGGATCTTACACAATCTGCGGATTACAACCAAATTGCATTTAATATGTCAGCGAAGGCGAACCAATTAAAGACTGGCTTTGAAATCGTTTGTCAAATGACACTTCAGCTTGCATTCTGAAAAAAGTAACAAAGTATGAATCTAATATCAGTTATTTGGCATCTAATTTGCAACAGCAGAAATGACATTAATTGTTTTCTTCTTTTTTTTAAATAACCATAAAACTGTTAATATTTCTATTGCTGTATAAAATGTATATTACGGGTTAGAAATAAAAACTTTTAAGTTGATAGCGTCATCTTAAGTCAACATTCTTTGACAGCACATGTAGTCTACAAATGTAGTCCATATGAATATGTAGTAAAAATTGAATTCAATTCTATAGAAACATAAATTTGGGAGAGTAATACTCAAAGAAACAATTTTTATTTGAATATGACTAATCCAGTTATCTAATGTATGAAAAGCCAGACATCATATTAACATAAAGCGAACATAGTAACCAACCGAATAAAAATAAAATCATCAGATTGATTACATGACCTAATAATTTGTAAGTGACTATTGACCTATCTTTGATCTATGTAATTTGAATCGCATAAAAAAAATACCATATAAGCCATAGAAGAAAATTGTATCATTTTATAAATGAAATTTTATTTAACCTTTTAGTCTTGAGGAAAACGCATTACATTTGATTTTTTTTTTCTTCTAAATCGAATGTATTCTAATGTTGGAATGAAACGATTTTATTCAGGAATACACAGAAAAATGTAATAATATAAGTTAAGAACGTTCATGCGCGAGCCTTGGTATTTTGCAAGTTTATCTTTACCTTCATCGTATTTATATTTCCTTAGAAATTCTTCTGTTTCCTCAAAATCTCTTATGGATCATTTGAAAAAGATATCAACGATTAAAAATCAAATTTATAACATAGGGAAATATAATTTTTATAGTATATGTACACTACGTAAATTAAAATAGACCCAATAGCAACATTGTGTAGTGAATCTATCTACAGTATGCCATGATATGGTGTTACATTCGCCGGACGGACGACGGGCAATAACGACGATGTATACATGCACGGGTAAGATGCAACTATATATAGATGATTGTAGTTAGTGAGTGATAAGTATAATATAATAGTTATTTATGTTATAATACAATACTGATTGTTTAAGTGTCACAAAGTAAACCATATCATAGTACATTACATATAGACAGTGATAGATACACTATACAGTATTCCAGATTGGGTGTATTTTAAAAAACAAGCTGTATATATAATATATACAATATTCAGTTAAGTCCCGACTATTTGCTGTTGATTGACCTAATTAGTTCATGTCCGCATGAAAGCCTGTCTATCCGTGGACACGATAACTCAAAAACTCAAAATCGATAACGAGCTGAAATTTTGTATGTATGTTTTAGTGCTAAAAAGCAAAGTTCAAGTTCGTGAATGGGCAAAACTCTGGTTTTGCCCATTCAGAGTTGGAGCCGGGCTTTGTAAGGCAACAGTACCTTACTTATGAATCAACTACTTACGTTCAAATTAATTATTTATTAAACTAAACATCACCTACCATCTGTTGGTGAATCTTTTGAAGCGCAATCTGTACTTTATCGAGATAATGCGAAATGACTTAAAAAGTCTCGAAGTTATAAGCGATTCAAATCTAACGATATTTTATTAGACATGAAAGTTCAACCGACCACCAGTGTAACGACCCAATAAACTTCTTTATTTATGTACGCTGGTTACATATTTTGTTTAAATGAAGTGTTTATTCGAATGTAAATAAATTTGCACAAAGGAAAATCAACAAATGGTTCATTCATTTGATTCATGAATCAGAGTTTTTCAATCCAACACCAATATATTTTATGCAATGTACTTACTTGATTGCGTATGTGGTTACTGGTTGCGCGCATCGCATTTATGTGGGTGGAGAGGAGGTACATTATAACATACAGTCTATGCATGTTACTTGAAAAGCTTTCAATGCTTTTCAGTTTATTCAAAGAGTATATTAGGAAAGCTTCTCGATATATTTTATTATACAATCTCACGTCCTTTTCAATACAACATTTTTGGATGTTCGTTCTTGAACTGTTGGATCTTTTTCAGAATCCCCCCCCCCCCCATCCAAATCGCTTCGTTTTCCAGCGGAAAATGATTATTAAAATTATTTTCAGGATGGAAAAAGGACATTCATCCTTACAATATCCTTAAAACCAAATTTCGACGTACTATTCCAACCGAGTCCTACAATCTTTCATTTCTTTGGTCTTAGCATGAGTTTAAGAGTGCGTTCAAGTATTACGTAAGCAAACTTTCTATGATTTTAGATGCTCTACCCCCCCCCCCCCCCCCTGTATAAGAAAAAATAAGAAAATTGCGAACTCCTCCTCCCCCAAATGGTAAGAAGATTTTCAAAACTTTTATTAAATATTAAAGTAAACATTTAAAAGACTGAATTATTTTTAAAATTAAAGTGTCAGTGTTTTAATAAAATCGGAAAGTTAAGAATCATTTATTGTCCACGGGCTCCGTAGCCTTATCCGTAAAAATAAATCAGTCGATGGACAATGTGATAACAGAGAACAATGAACGTTGTATTTATTTGTTTCAAACCATCTTAGTACCTCGGGAATACCCCGAATTGAACATCGCTATATTTAAAAATAACTCTATACTTAGAAGTGTAGAGTAAAGCCAATTCTCGGAAAACTCATTTATTTACTTTTAGTAAGAAATATGAAAAGAAATTCGGTATACCATAATAAAATTATAAAAATAGTATTATTAATTTAGACTATACATGTTTTAAAAAAATATTTTTATTGTTTTTTAGTTTTTTTATCTTACGTAGAGGGGGATTTATTTTATCTCCCCTCCCCTTTTGTCAGCAAAAGTAAGAAATAATTGCACCCCCTGCCCCCTAAACCTGCTTGCGACATACTTGAACGCTCCTTTTGTCGGGTTTGTGCGTTTTTGGGCCCCCGCACAAAAAAACGTTCTATATATTTTAAATATACGCAAAAACTATTGAAACAATTAGGAGTTGAAACTTAAAAAGATACACTGTAACCTTTGAGGGTATTCTGACTGCATTTATAAAAAAGCAAAGACAAAGACAGAACAATTTTTGATACTCATCTGCCAATTATACCAGTGGTAAATATTTTTGTTATATATAAAAAATTAATGAAGGTAATATATACACTAATATCAATACAATAAACAAAGAACGCTAATATTGGGTACAAATATATTCGGTGAATATAATAATAAAATTATACATTATACAGAGAGTTACAAAAGTGAGAAGTTTTATGAAATGTATGAAAATGAACATTTCAGGTTGTTTCATTTTTTTGGAACAGGAGTGTATGTACTATTAGTCAAAAAAGTTGTGCTCATTTTTTATGTTTTTATAGTTGATTTGTATCTTATTCATTAGATTTTTGGGAAAATATTTCGAATAAAAGTTGTTAGTTTATTTATAATGAACAACTTTTAACTGAAGCCGCTTTTCGAAAACCAAATGAATAAGACACAAATCAATTATAAAATTTTGAAAAATGATCGCTATTTACGTGGCCACGTGTACCTTGCATTATGATAAAATAAATATGTTAATATGAGATAACAATAAAGTATCGTTAATCGAATTTACATGAAATAGCAAATATGTTTAACAAAAATAGTTAATAAATTTGTAATAAGTGCTTATTTAAATAATTGTGAAATTATTTAAATTATTTATTTTCGTCAAATAAATTTTGTTTCGTGTACTATGGGCCACAAAGGTAGCGATCTTTTTTCAAAGTTTTAAAGTTGATTTTGACCCTTATTTATTCGGTTTTCGAAAAATAGCTTCAGATAAAAGTTGTTCATTATAAATATACTAACAACTTTTATTTGAAACATTTTTCCAAAAACCGAATGAATAAGGTACATATCAATTAAAAAATTTAAAAAAAATCCCTACTTTTGTGATCATGTGTACACGTACACATTTGTGTATAGCTATAGAGTTGTATACCTACCCACGCCGGTGATAATACATTTATGAGTTAAAAAAAGGTTTTGGGAATAATTTTTTTTGTTTACAAACGACAAACAATGCAATAAACTATTTATTCGTTATGAAACATAAATATATATATATATTGGTGTTGTACCGATGGCAAAATTTCGGAAAAATTTCTTCAAATGTCCATCAATCCTACCTAGTAGATATTAAACGCCAGCCTTTGTAAAATTTATATATATATATATTTATATGTCTATATATATATATTTATATTTATATATATATATATATATATAGTGTTTAGCTGTAAAAAACGGTGTATAGCTGCAAAAAACAAACAAAAAAGTTTAATAAAGTTTTTCGATTTGACGCTTAGTTTTTAAGATATAATCAATTAAACATTGATAAATTCAACCAATCAGAGAACACATAGTGTAAGGAGACGGGGTATATCAGCAGACCTTGACATAGAGGTATTATTTTGAACATGGTTTAATTTTTATTAAATCACCATTTGGAATTGGTCCATTATCCAAATTAATGATTTGTTTTTTTTTAATTTGTGTATATAAAATAAATATTTTCGTATGCATCTAATTCTGTGGGAGTTTTGTACCGATTTGAGCACATTTTTAAATTAGATTTATCAATTTTAAATGAGATTTGTCAATTTGAAAATTTCAGAAGTTTTACACAATATACAATCAACGGACCAGCCAAGTAGCTGAGCGCTCGAAGGCGTCATGTCTGCGCAGTATGCAGTACTTGGATACTGGGAGGTTATGGGTTCGAATCCCGACGTCGGCAGTTTGTCAATTATAAAAAAAAGGAAAAAAGGGGCGGTTGATTGACTAAACTGTCGGCGTATGGACAAGAACGAAGTAACCGGTTATGCTTGAGAAGGTTTTCTGCAGTTTCCTTCACGAACTCCAGATGAATATCGGCACAAATTCCTTCCCTTCCACTCACATCCTCACATCCTAAGGCATCACAATGGATATGGGTGAAGTGTAGCCCGCCAAGGGCAGCCTTTACAATCTACCTCTCTACAGTCAACGGCGTTTAGAAACCACTTAGCGTAAACTATCTTTTTTTGGCGTCGTAAACAACGACGATCGAATCCATCGAAGTTCACCAGGAAAAAAAAATGAAAAATCAAACATACGTGTATTACAATGTATAATAAAATAAATATTGTCGAATGAAAATATACTCAAGAGAAAATTAAAAAACTATGTTAGATGAATAATATATAATTCGACAGTTTTTGGGGGAAAAAAAACTTTTTACATAAGCTTTTTTTGTTGGTATAAATACATGTTTTGTTGATATATATATATATATATATATATATATATATATATATATATATATATATATATATATATATATATATATATATATATATATATATATATATTTATATATATATACATATATATATATATATTATTTATTTCGTAAATTATAACAAAATGGTTTTTGTAGAAAGGTAGCTTGGGACTACTTTTTCACGTACAAACTTTAGTTTTGTGTTATAACTCATCGTCAAATATTTTCAACCATTTGTCATTTATTTAGAAATACGAGATAAGGTAAATAAATCTTGTAATTATATTTCAAATTTTGCCCCTATTCCTAGAACATTTTTTTGTATTTTATAAATACGTATTTCGACTACAATGTAGTCATCATCAGTATGAATTAGCTAATCGTAACTATCTCTGGGATATGGATTCAGAGATATGTTGCTTGTTGCTAATTTGGTGCCTGTGTCACCATGTTTAATGTTATTAACATTTCGGTGATTCAGTGATCCAACTTCCTAAAACACTCCAATTCCTCTACACTGATTGAAAAATTTATCAAGAGTTCAGTTATAGGTACTTAGTTTTACGTTTTACATTTTTCTGTTACACTAATATTTACAGAAATATTTACAATTAAAGATTGAAAGTTATAAATATCTCTGTTCAAATTAGAGTTTGAAAAAAATGATAAGGTGATGAATTGTAGCAAACTTGATTTTCTACAACTTTACTCTTGATACATTTTTCGATTGTTCCAATATTAAGAGAGATTTTTTATATTTTATGCCTGGCTTTACTAAGTAATATTTATATTTAAGGCTATCATAATTATTTCGTTTTTTAATAAAACAAATTTTCGTAAATTCACTTTATTTGACTAGTTTCTTCAGAAATAAAAATGAAATAAACAATTTTTACATACTATAGCAACAAAGTAAACATTTTCAGATACTTAACATTGTGAATGAAATGATAATATATTTGAAAAACCTGAAACTATAAAAATATTTTGGAATTGACAAATTATACAAATTATTTAACACATAGGTATATAAAATAAAACATTTTAATTTTATGAATGAAAGGCAATCAAAATGGGACGAACCTATAAACTATAAAAATATTTAGGACACAAATTACACAAATTTTTTTTTTTAATATTCATTTTTAGATAATAAATAACATCGTCTGAAATATATTGTGAAATGGTTAATTAAATTGATTTTAGGTTGTACATACACAATTAATTATCTGATTACATTTGGCCGACAATGAATAATTTACACAAAGCGGTTCAATAAGGGGATGTTTTTAAAATCCAATTGGTTATTCATTTATTGAATCGGGATCTCTCAAAACATGAAGATCCGTCGAAAATTCAAAATCGATTATTTTCAAGATTTTAATATACTTTACCTATACTAGGTATGGAATGCTTAGAAGTTTTAACATTCTATTAACTAAGATCTCAAAATAATCATTCTGACCAATTAGAATCTAATCCAACAGTTTCGAACAGTATTCTAGAGTACGGAATGTGTAAATAGAATGTATAGAACAATTCATCAATTCCATATTTTTCATATACTTAAGGATGTACGAGCACTTTTAAAAAAATTCCTCCAAATCTGAATAGTAGACAGAAATAAGATTTTCCCTCAGTTGTTTTCTTAAATATATTTTTTTAGGCCCGCCATACTGGAATTTAATTGGATTAATCTCTTTATTAATATTTCTATTTTCTATTGCGTAGTTTTTTTATTCGTTCTTATTTTATTCCAAGTGAAAATTATCAAAATATGTGTAATAATATGGGTTTCTCCAAAAGAGCAATGCATTAAAACTCTAACTTTAACATTAAACAATTAATTCAAGGCACCTGTTACCCCCCCCCCCCCGCAACTTTTATAATTGATTTATATGCACTTCAACTACATGTAAACAAAAAATCAAGCCTTAATCTTTTTCAAGCTCCAGTGCTCGAACATCCTTAAAAACATATACCACTTGATGAAAATTGTTATGTTTATAGAAAAAAAATAAAAAATATAGAAAAACTTATCATGTTACAGAATAGAAAAAAACTTAATATGTTTTTACAAACAAAAAAAACATTTTTTCTTTCGTACAAGTTTATCGTCAAAAGAAAATTAATTATATACATGAAGTTATGAGTAGGAAAACTACATGAAAAACTTTTTTAATTTTTTCATTAGGTATTTATGTAGTAAAAATTGTTATATTGACTGCTTGTCTCTTCACGTATGTTAGTTTTCCATCACTGAATTTATATTTTCTTTTCAATTGTTGAGTACTATTCTTTTTTTATTCAAACTATTATTTACGGTATTATATAAAGTGCGTTCGAGTACTTTAGTTGAAAGCTTTAGAAATTACAACGCATAGTTTGTGACGCATAAGCTGTTCCTTGGTAGGCGCTTTTATTTTCAGTACCTGATCGACTGATTTCTATATCTATTGAATATATTTTTTCTTCCGACTTACTTTACAAATATCAATATTTAAGGCTAACTAACAATTGTAGCGTACTGTTAGATAGGCTATAGCCTTCCTCATGAATGTGGCTATCATACAGAAAACGAATTTTTCAAATCGGGCTGTCAGTTTCAGAGATTGGCGCGTTCAAACAAACAATCAAAAAACTTGTCAGCTTTATTATATTATATAGTATTGATATATTAAACACATAAATTTATTATATTATTAATATATAAACAATATACAAAGCAAATTCGGAGAATTAAATAAAATTCGAAAATATTTATAATTAGTTTAGAAAATAGTTTTGAATGAAACTAAAAAATATAATAATGAATGCATTGAAGTGGTTTTTAGTGTACTACCACATATGGCATTAAACTTTATTAAATACAATAAATTATTGAAAGCTGTACTGACATATAATTTTATTCATTTAAAATTTTGTTTAAATTAGTGATGATATGCACTATACAAATAGTATACCGAAAATAGCAACAATATATTAATAAAACGACCTCATACACTTTCAGTCTCTCTGAAAGCCAGGACTGTTCTGTTTTTGAAGTGAAATTTCTATAGCGAGGCTAGTGAATTGGAATGACCCTAACACAAAAATCAACATATTATTATATTTATTTATATCTAATATAAAACGATAGTCTGCTATCTATGTGTTTTACTATCTGTGAAACATTATTCTTGACAAAATTAAATCAATAAAATTTTAAATATGAATCTCTGACATTTTTGTACAGCCCCAGGTTGAGATGCTCCAATGTCTTTAAGCTATCTTTTATATGTGAAGTAAAAAGAATTTATTCAAAGCATCAAATTTCCAGTTTGTTTCTAAAATTGATTACATTTTTTAATTAAAACTAAATGGATGGATAAGCCACAATTAAAACTAACTTCAATAATAAATAAATAGGGGCAAGGGGGAGTATATACAATTAGATTGCAACGTAATCAGTTGCAATCGACGTCATTTGGCATGTGGAATTTCTTTCTTTGAAGGAGCAAGTCATGTGGGTTGAAGCGGTCCAATCCTTTGTTCTCCAGGAAGAGGTTTTACGGGATCTTTGGAAGTAGGATATGGCGGTGGTTTTTGTGAAATGGAGAAAAGGAGCATTTCCAGTTTCTTAGCGGAGGACTTCAGTGAAAAATCTGATGAGTTTTCCGAAATCAATCGAAGATATCGGTTTTGGTATCGTTGCATTTTTGCGAGACTGTAACTGGGGACAAGTTACGAGGCTGCAACGTGTCTCCAGATGGGAGCTACATACGTTCGTATGGGGCGGATGCAAGAGTTGTAAAGTCGATGCTTGAGGCCGTTCGTCTAACTTACTCTTAGTGTTGAGTAAAGGGTACAACCCTGCAAAGGCTGCGTTTCCGAGTATTCTTGATGTTTGGAAAACCCATTTTTCATTTGCCATATTGGGAAAATACCATTTGTCAGTCGGATATTTTGCTATACTAAACGATATATTACAATTTCTTCACTAAGCCTGCTTTTTCAATATTTTCAGTATACTAACAATTTCTGATATAATTGATTACCAATTACGGAGTGATTTTAAATGATTGATAAAGTACATTTAAATAGAATGAATTCCAATTGAAAAAATGAACTGAGTACTGTGTAGTAGCGTCAGTCTTTTCTAATCTCTTTGCATTTTAAGTAGATGTCATAGAAACTAAAATTTTATTAGTAAGTGTATTTGGCATTAATATGCAATATATTCATTGTTGATTTTAATCAAAATTGTTCCTAGTTGAAATTAAAGTGGTTTATGATTTCACAATTAATAGTCTAACTAAGGACATTGGATCACTTCACCAAAAATAATGATCATTCTTTCAGAGCCAATGAAATTTTATTGTTATAAACATTAAAAAAATTAGTTAAATTTTCATAACGTTAAAGAAGCCGGGTTAGAAGCAAAATCCATATGACTGCATCATCCAATTATATGTGATTGTATGGATAATATAAACTATTCAGTGATATTTCTGTAAAATAATTTTATTAATGAATAAATTTTTTGTTTACGTATTTTTTTTTCAGAATTAACTTTGAAAAACTTGGGAAATTTTTGATGGAAAGACTCAGCACAGAACAAAGCACCAAAGTTCTTTTGAACCAATTTTATTTTGAAAGTCAGCATTCGATTATTCAGACACAAAGCTCATATCGAAATTTCCTTCATGTTCCGACAAGTTACCGATTGGTTCAGCGTTTTTGCCAACATGGGGCTGCCTGTGGTCTTTCGCGTGCTGGAAGACCTCGTGCAGTTCGAAATGATGTGAACATTGCTCGGGTGCAAGCAAGGGTTCAGGAAAACCCCGAAACTTACCTCTAACAATGGGAATATATTTGTAAGAATCAAATTTAGGAGGAAAATCTATAAGTCATAATTTATATTCATATATTTATTTGTGTATACTTATGCTTCAACAATTCCATTTAGGTTTCATAAAGCAAATTCTAGAAGACTAGCATATACTTTAAAGACAAATGTAATTTAATTTTTAATTAAATACTGATATGAAAAAATTAACTCGTCAACCAGGAATCGAATCTCGGACCTCTGGATATCTAGTCCAGCGTGCTTACCGCTACACCAATGACGACTCTGACGTAAGAGCCAACTTTCACATATCATTCCTATTCTTTATTTTGACAGTATCATCATTTATAGGTTATATGACATAAACGTCCTTAAGTAATCATATTGAATGAATCAATTAAAATTACTAGTATTGTAATTACTTGTATAGTATACATGCAAATGAACTAAATAACTTTTGACAAAATTATTAATTATTAACGTTTTAAAAATTGTTAATGTTAGAGCAGGAGGCGAAATTTATACCTATGGCCACTGTAACTGAGTGATTTACATTTATGATATATATGAAGAGCAGAAAATAGTCAAATTTCATCGAATTAACCAATGTAGATAATATTTAGGATGCTCGGGAGAAACAATCGAAGGCAGAAGTACTTTAAATAAGAAGAAACAAATAATATGACAAACTTTTGGCATTTAATGCACCAATTGAAATCAACAAAAACAAGTGATTTCTTTTGATTTCTATTACATATAACCTTTTTTCGTATCAACTGTTTAGTGAATGTTAATAAAATTGTTTCTATAGAGTTCGAGGTATATGATTTGAAAATTTGGGACGCTTTGTAGCTTGTTTAATGGTAATTGAAATGAATTGAATCTATTGAGGGAATAAATCTCCACAAGAATACTCACCATGTTAAATTTTTTTGATACTTGACAGTAGTATTAGCTTTAAGGAGGTTCCAGCACTGTCTTATATAATCAGGACAAAAAATCGGTTTACTTTTATTATAGAACAAATACATGTGTACACACACACAATACATAGATATATTCACTATTCATATATACAAATAAATGTAATCAAATAATTTTAAACTTTTGTATTTCGAAAACAAAATGGTAAAACGCGATTTAAAAAAAAAATTTAGTTAATAAATATTTATCTTTACTCTCCTAGTTTTTTTTTTTTTTCTGTCGCGTATTTTTTTAAATACAACAGATAATAGTTGGGCGGGCATGAAGTTTTGCTATAAAATATCTCACGTTCTAGAAAACGTTATTTTAAGCCTGTGAAAAAAAAACAAAATCTGTCGAAAAGTGGTTTCATGCTGGAACTTCCTTAATTTCAATACTTCATCGAGCTGTTGACTCTAAAACGAAAGTAATTTTTCAAAATTTTACAATTGATATGTGCCGAATACATTCGGGTTTTCAAAAAATGTTTAGAACAAAAATGTATAGTGAACAAATGCAAAAATTTGAAAATGAAACGTCATTTTTTGTAGCCGATAGTACTTTTTTCAAAAAAATTTCTATCCAACTTTGAACAAGGCTATTATGGAAATTTATAACAATGGTCCACATGGCCCCTAAAGGAATAATTTATATAAATTGTTGAAAATTTTAAATTCAATTATTTTAATAATTATGACAATGCACACATAATTTTACTATAAAGTCGTGTACAGTTGAGCTCAATTAAATTGATCGACATCACATCAATAAAATTAGCGCAAATCAAAAGGACAACTGGTTTGAATATAATTGGCCAATATTTGGATATAATGTATAGCTATGTTATCCCAAATAAATGCAGAAATGCGTAGTGCATCCGTGAGAACTTACACAGAGACTACTAAGGGTCGTTGAATTTGAAGGTAAAATGAGTACCCCTTAAAATAAATCGAGAAAATCGAACCGCCACGCCCCCACGTCCCTCCGAAACCGCCATAAAATTTTTTCTGACACTATTTTTTCCGGTGTATAAGAAATGGATACTTTGACTTACCGTTGCTTCCAGACGGTTAGGGTCCCCTTTCCCCCCACCTCCTCTATCTCAAAAAAGGCCACTCACATATATATGGTATGAGAAAAAATGCTCTCCATCGACTCAGGAGCTTATTTACCACACGGCAGCAAGTTAGGGTTAATGGATTTTTTGACGCGCCATATGCTGGACCAATATATCTTGGGGTATAAAAAGTATTGCACTTCGACCTTTAGGCCCATTGTGCTCTCCCTTCTACTTCAGTCTGACGAGAATCGCTTCTCACATATGTTGACGATGGCCAGGAGCTTGCTTATCAGGTTTTCCTAGACTATATTTATCTATCTATCTATGCATCGACCAATGTTAGTTATGTTTCCTAGTCATTATTGCATTTGGGTTGAGTCGTTTATTATGAACTCAACTGTGCATTAATAATATATTTGTAAATGGTTTTATAATTTATAATGCTTTGTAAAATAATATTCTATTTAGAATCTAGGTTTATAGCTTACGGTTGTAGTTGTAGGCTATAATTTGGTTTTCTAAATTTAATTTGTTTTAAAGCTTTTCAGAGTAAATATTTGTTTGAACTATGGATAAAATATTCAAAAATAACTTAATCGTTCTTATTTAGACAAATTTTTGACACAAAAATTAAACTAATCAAATAAATCATTTTATCATTTCTAGATGAAGCGATTAACTAACGAGATTCCACAAATTCCTTACAGATTATTCGTCAAAGTAGGTTCAAAATGATGTCATATTTAATAATGAACGAAACAAGTGAAAATAATACCTAACTGAGTTCATTGCTCAGGTATCATGTATTTACTGAGTTCATTATTAATATTCAAATTATTTATTTTACTTTATTCACACGTATAGATGTATAAAAATACAAAGTAGTGTATATAGATGCTATTTACATAGAAGCTTTTGTCATTAAGAGTAATTACAGTTGTTTGAGCTGAAATTGTGGCAAAACGTATCTTAAGCTATCTTAGGGAAACTTTCGATTTTTGCCCCAATTTCCTAGATCAAAATTTTTTTTTGTATTTTATAAATACGTATTTCGACTACAAAGTAGTCATCATCAGTATGAATTAGCTAATTGTGATACCAAAACCTCACCTCGCCTCGGACCTCGTGCAACACTATGTACATTTAATAAATACGATATTAAAATAATATTCTTTTTTAGTTGACAAACGACAATCTGCTAGCATGTCAAATCAAGATCTTGAATGCATTCCGAATTAATTACTACAAATTAACAACAAAACATACCTAATTAATAATTATTAAGTAAATGAATCATGTCTGTCTCATTATCCAATAATAAGCAATCTATGGGAACTAAATATTATTGGGTATAGGTGAATATTTGTTGTTTAATTCAGGTGTAAACATCAAAGCAATTATAATAGTATTATGTTATTCTGTCAATATGTGTACACAGTGTTTCAGGATCAACGGTTTATCAAATGCTGAAGTAAGTTGTTGTTTTAGACTTTTACAGTCGATTTATGCCGAACCTATCCAGTTTTCGAATAAAAGTTGTTTATTATGAAAATACAAACAAGTCTTGCTGCCGAATGGATTCAACATAAACAAAACATTTATAAAAAAGAATGGTAATTAGTTCCAGCATGCAATCACTTTTAGTGATTTTTAATCATTCCGAAGTATCCGAATTTAGAACCTGAGATAATTGCTACCCAACTATTTACATTTACACCAAAAAATGTCTCGAACAAATCTGAAATAAATTGGGGTAGCACAGTGGGCCACAGGTCTCCGATTGATAGGGAAGCGTTAATAACAATATAAAAAAGAATAACCATTTAACCCTACTTTCAACAGCAGACATCATCTATAGCTGTCTAATTTTCCTGAAAAAGATAGTGATGCCGCGATAGACGAGAAAAACAAGGCGAGAGGAGAATAAGTCAGCAAGACACGTGACGGAAATTAGAATCCTGAGAGACAGACGTTAGTACTCTCTTTCAATCTATATAGATTTTTTGCAAATCAGTTTGGGTCTTATGATTTAATTTACACAAAAGATGATTTTTTTTTAAGTTATATTTTTTCCATAAAATCGTCAACTGTAAAAACGAGACGACATGCTACGCTCCTCTCGTGGCATCACTAGAAAACGATCATGGAATTCAATTTCCTGAATTGTAATATGGCATGAAAGTGTCTCTTTTTCTGACCTTTAAAAACTCTGTTTCTGAGACACACAGCCTGTAACATATGCCATTCACATCATTATCCTGTTCTTTTTTTAAACTTATTTTATTATCACAGTTACATTACATTGGTAGTTACAAGATATGGGTAGAGGACAAGGAATTAATTTAATTATATGCAAGCATAACTGGTTTTTTCATTTTTATCCATATGCCGGTATTTTAGCCAGTTAATCACCCAATTAATTGTAAATGACAAACTTCCACCGACGGGATTTGAATCCGCAAGCTTCCAATTCCAAGCAGAGGGAGTTTGACATCACGACCACTTGAAATGATTAATTTAACGTGTGAGTACAAATAATAATAGTAATAATAATTGCCTTGGTGGTATACGCCCCACTCCAGAGTCTAATCTTTCCACAATTTCGGTTTGCAGGTCTCATCTTTGTAGCCTTACCACACTTATAAAGAAGGCTGTCATCTTAGGCACCTTTCGTACAAAGAGATCGTATCAAACTGCCTTCAAGTAATAGCTCTTGAAGTTATTTTATATTTTATTGGACAGGTCCCACATCCAAGTGGTGCGGGGACGAGGCTCTGCATGACCAGGACACTAAATGACTGATGAACGTACCCCTTGACTCGGAAGACAGGCGGACCATTTGGACATCGCGTTGATTGACGGACGTACAGACTACACGATCATAGGGTAGTGAACGTTCTTCAACAGATATAATTACGTTAAATTTCAATCATAATAAAGCAATTTTTATTCCACTGCATGGCCAAAGACTTCCCCCATGAAGGCCCACTGGTTACTGCTTATTGTCAATCTCATCCACTAACATAGCTAACAATGTTATCTCTCCAACACTTAAACTGGCGACCTCTATCTTTTGCCCACACGTAGTGCACCCCACTGCCCAATGCGTGTTTCCAAGCCTCAAAATATGGCCGGCCTATTGACACTTAAGCTTACGTACACACCTGTTCATAAAAACTGAAACAGTATGTACCTTTCTAAGCGTATATATTACTAAATAAACGTATAATATTACATACAGTAACACTTAGAGTGTTTTGACTGGTTCAATTTTTATGAACGGTAGTGTATACTAACAGTAACATCTTTTTGTTTTTTTCCTATCTTGTGTCCTGTTTTTTCTTTTGTTTTAATATTTAACATTTTTCTGTCTAAGCTCCTTTGACAAGTTCTTAATAGAATAAGTTCTATTTTTGTCAGTACCAAGATCTAAACCCCATACGTCAGAATCGGTAGCATACACGCGTACATGACCTTACTGTTTAGATAAAGAGGATGTCGCTCGCGAATATATGTCTCAAGGACCAGTACTATAATTCTTTGTTGAATTTTCATTTTATTTCTTTCAAATGAGATAATTCATCCTAAATACTTGTACTGTTATATATATTTAAGAGTGACATCACCCTAAACTACAGGGGTTTGATTTGCACTTGTCATGGCCTTGGCTAATTGATATTCAATCCTACTTTACTTTCCGACGTGTTTAATTGATTTAGCATAATTTGAATGTCTGTACCACGCCAAAGTTCCACAAAGTGAGTATAAATGACTCATTTTAAACCTTTACAAAAGTAAACGGTGTTATACCAGTCCAGGTGATCGTGTGGTCTAAGGCGTAATGTTTGCGCAGTATGCCTACTTGAAAACTGGGAGGTTATGGGTTCGAATCCCGACATCGGCAATTTGTCAATTATTAAGAAAACAAAAAAAGGAGAGGTTAAATGACTAAACTGTCGACGTATGGACAAGAACGAAGTAACCGACTATGCTTGAGAAGGTTTTCATCAGTTTCCTTCACGAACTCCAGATAAATATCGGCATAGTTCCTATCATAGTCGGCTGCAGCCGAATATCCTACCAATCCCTAGTCTATACACAAAAATTCCTTCCACTTCACTCACATCCGCACATCGTTAGGCATCACAATGGATTTTATGGTCGAAGTATAGCCTGTCCAAGGAAGCCTCTACTATCTATCTATCTAAACGGTGTCATGCAGAGAAGGATTAAAACGCGAAATTCAAGGATATAAATGAATTGAATGAAAAGTGTTTTTAAAATATAGTCCTGTATACGGTGGTACGTACATTTTCTACCATCACATATGACAAAATAACAATCTTTTCTGGTTAATTCTGAATCGATCGCTTTCGTAAAATGCACTCAATAACTAAGTTGATTCAAGTGCATATTTGACCTCATTCCATTAATCAATATTCCTTATATTTTATATATAACAATTGAATTTCTTCTTATTTACTTAATCACACATATAATAGAAGTTTCTTTCCTACACGTTTTACAATATTGCTTTAGTGGAGATTCAACCGTAAGAATTTCCAAATACAACAACAAAAATGAATAAATTTCGGTAAGTAGGGCCCTGACAAAATTCATTAAAAACAAGTTAATATAATTGCAGTATTAATAATAATAATAGGGTTTTACCTTCGTTTTCGAGACTCCATTAATTTTTAACGATACATTAATGATGTGAGCGGAGGACAAGAAAATTGTAAGCAGATTTATTTTAATATTCACAATTTTCATTGATTTTAAAGAGTTTGCATCATTTTGACGAAGTGATTCAAGATCTTTAAAGGAATAGAAAAAATTCTACACAGGAGCTGCTTCAACTTTCCTTAGAATACATAAATCACTTTCTAGCGGTCACAATTTTAGTCTGATCAAAATGAAATGTCGTATATGATTTTAGTATTTGCAAGGCCAATTTTATTAATTAATGACATATGTCTAGGGGAAAGGGGAGCATAAAGAAAGAAGAAAAAACAAAATATAAAATATCCCTCTTAATATTACAAAAATCGAAAAATACGTAAGTAATAAAGTTGTAAAAAACCATGTTTGCTACAATTCATCACCTTATCATTTTTGCTCAAACTAAAATGTGTACAGAGATATTAAGGGATTTAATTTTTAATCTTAAACCGTCAATATTTCTGTGAATATTAGTGTAACAGAAAAAATGATAAGAAACAAAATTACAGTAAAACTTAGTTCCTACAACTTTACTTCTTATAAATTTTTCGATTTTTCGAGTATTAACGGAGATATGTCAACTTTTGTGTTTCCCCTTTCGTCTAAACCCTCCTTTCTCTTTGTCCGATTTTACCCATTAACAAACTTCATCTTTTGAATACCAAAAGCGCTTCAAATATCAAATTTCATTCCAATCAGATATTAATTGTGACTACAAGAGCGATTACAGACATATATATATATATATATATATATATATATATATATATATATATATATATATGTATATATATATATAAATATATATATATATATATATATATATATATATATATATAAATATATATATATATATATATATATATATATATATATATATATATATATATAAATTTTACAGATGGTGATTTTCGATCTACTAGGTAGGATCGATGGACATTTGAAGACATTTTTGCAAAATTTTGAAGTGGGTACGAGACCAATAGCTCTAATTTCTTTCAGGAAATTCGTTATATTTCAGTTATAGAAAAGTTATATTTCAAAATAAATATACATTCTGGAAAAAAACATAATTTATACATTGCCGTAAGCGTTCAATATTATTCAAGTATTATATAAATAATAAACTATCATTTTACTAAATATTGATTTCAAAATAAATTAATTTCTAGAATACCATCCTCTACCTGGAACTATTCAAAAGTTGTTCTTAAAATGATAATAATTTGCCCTGGAACTCGATTATGAAAGATTATACTTCTAATGATAATTTAAAAGTAAATACACAATGTCACAAAGTTTAGACACCTAACAGTTTTAAATGCCTAACAGCTCGAACAGCCTAACATTAGGAGATAGAAAGTTTTTATTTTGTATCCTTTTATCCACTCAACTCGCTCTGCTCGCAAGGGGGTTGCCGCACACTTCTAGCATGTATCGAAGTAAAGAAGGTATTTTTGGGGAGTTTTTCCCATTTTCGGGGAGATTGCGTTAGGAAAATTAAAGTTTTCCGATTTTTACCGTAAGTTTGAAGTTATTCTGCGTCGAATGCAAAAAACCGCATCCTTCTAGCATTTCTAGAATTGGGTTAGATTTTGTATAAATGAGTCAGTCACACAAAGGGTTGTATATATTATAGGACTCGATTTTGAAGGTAGTTCCAGAATATCACCTCATTTGCCATTGGCCAAATACCAAATAGGCGTGATAAATCATTAACACACACTTTGCTTTGCGAAATTACATCCACCACAAAAGTATGTTCTTGATTTGTGGAATAACCAGTCCACGTGGCCGAGCGGTCTAAGGCGTTATGTCTGCGCAGTATGCCTACTTGGAAACTGGGAGGTTATGGGTTCGATTCCCGACATCGGCAGTTTGTCAATTATTATGAAAAAAAAGGGGCGGTTAATTGACTAAACTGTCGGCGTATGGACAAGAACGAAGTAACCGGCTTTGCTCGAGAAGGTTTTCTACAGTTTCCTTCACGAACTCCAGATAAATATCGGCATAGTTCCCATCATAGTCGGCTGCAGCCGCATATCCTACCGATTCCTAGTATATACACAAAAATTCCTTCCATTCCACTCGCATCGTCACATCCTTAGGCATCACAATGGACCTTATGGTCGAAGTGAACCCCGTCCAGGGCAGCCTATACAATCTATCTACGTATTAACTATGATGGTTTCAAAATGCGCCACGGTGGTGGGCATTCTAGAAGATGATCTCTTTCATCCAAAACTCCACTAAAATCGCAGCAATAACTAAAAATTGTGAGTACTCTTCGGGTGCATAGTCTTGGATTTTTGACGTTTGAATACCTGCGGAAGTTCGATTTGTTAATCACGGGTTATGTTCTTCGCTTATGACTTCGATATTCCCTACTTGGGTGTCACCCAGGGTTACTACATAAAATCTGCTCCATAATAAGGAATGCTAGTGTTATATCCAGGCCTCGTAAATAGGCGATGTTCAGCTTATCTTGAATAACGGCTTAGTGACAGACCTAATTCTTTGTATGGTAGTCCTGTGTTCTTGAAGTGGGTTTCGTTGGGTGCTTTAGCCCCACCAAACAAAAAGTGGTACGTTTTAAATATAAAGAGACCCCAACCACAAGTGCTGTCATATCCATGAGAATCGAGTATTGAATTACGAAAGGGTTATTATTATTGCTGCCGACAATAAGAACCATCCTAACCTTTCGCAAGTATCCAAATATGCGATTAATGTAAACCTCAAATAATTGATAACATGTTTTCACTTTTCAAATGATAAAATAAATCATGGATTATAATTTGAGAACCACTCGGTAAAAATGAATATACCATTTTACCCAAAAAGGTCGAAAATTAAAATCCCTAAATCTTCTTACTACATATTATAAAAGCTTGTAAAAAAAATAATTCATAAATGTATCAGTTTGATAAAACCGTAAGCTTAGACCACAGAGCTTTGATGTGTAGAATATTACATGAAAATATAAAAATTATTAAGTGCTGTTTTTATACCTCTATATAAACGCAACAGTAACCGTAATACGTCTTCCTGAGGTTATGTGTTCGGGTTTTTAGACCATTAGGCCATTAGTCTATGAGAGGGTTTATGAACACAATAAAAAAAACGGAAGTTTGTAGAAAACATAATGTAAGTTTCAAAAAGATAAATAGTAAAGATTCTAGTGAGTAATTTTCGAAAAAATTTAAAAAAAGCCGTTGCTCGAAGAACGAAAAACATCAGACAGTTCAAATTTTATTAACCCGACTTCAAAAAAGGAGGATGGTTCTCAATTCGTCTGTATTTTTTTTTTTTTTTTAATGTGTGTCCACTCAGAACTCCGTCATTTATGAACCGATTTTGAATTTTTTTTTTTGTTTTAAAGGGTTTGGTTTCCCATTGGTCCCATTGTCACCAAATCGCATTCTGATGAGGGGATCTCCGGGAAATCGAGAAAAATTCTCATTTTATATGTGATAACCGATTTCTGCGAAATTTTTTTTTTTATACTCATACTCATTCATAATGGGAAAATAAGAAAATTTTTTTAAAAACCGATTTAAAAAAAAAATTTTACAAAATAAAACCAAATTCCTTGTAAAAAAAACTAAAAATCTGTTATAAAAAAATGCACTTAAATTAAAAAAAAAAAAAAAAAAAAACGGATAAAAAAAAAGTATTATAAAAAAATTCACTAAAAATTAGTAGGTCGTTTAGTAGGTCTACCCATATTTAGACAAATAAAATCAGTTATAGAACTTCAAAGTCACTAAAAAGCGAGAAATAAAACCTATTTTGACAAAATGGAAACCCGACTTCTAAAATCAAATATTCTATAACAAAGATGGACTAAAAAGTAAAAAAATAATTGCATAGTCTTGTGCCAATTTTAGTCCACCAAAGCAAAAAATTTTAAATATATATGTACAACTATTGTTATTTTTGGAGGCGGTGTCCAAAAGTTATGTGAATTTCTCTATGGTGACACCGCCTCCAAAAATAACAATAATTGTACATATATATTTAAAATTTTTTGCTTTGGTGGACTTAAATTGGCACAAGAATATGCAATTATTTTTGTACTTTTTAGTGCATCTTTGTTATAGAATATTTGATTTTAGAAGTCGGTTTTCCATTTTGTCAAAATAGGTTTTATAACATATGCAAACAAAACTATTGAGCGAAAGTGTTTTTCGACTTTTTTAAATTTTCTCGAAAATTACTTAACGATTTAAATTTTTGAGACTTACATTTTGTATCCTATAAACTTCCGGTTTTTTGGTAGGGGGTAGAAATTGAAAAAAACTGAAAAAAGGCTTTCAGGTTTTTAAACATACAAGTTAAATATCAAATTGTATTGAGATTAAATGTTCTTAAGATATTTCAGTTCGATCCCAAACAATTTGTAGATCAACAAAATATTGACCCAGTCCAAGCCATAATAAGGAAGCGAAAGGAACGCCGTTGTGGTACTACCAGGCAGTTCTGGCCAGAGTACAACTCAAGATGTTCCGAAGATATTCTACGGATATCGTCTATAGGCAACGTTATAGCATATATGTAGTGCACTATGACAATTGCAGGAGCTGTCACTGTAAGGAGGAGGAAGACACGATGAGTCATCTTCTCTGTCACGACCCAGGTTTTTAACTGAAGAGACTCACCCTTTTGGGGACAACCATTCTCTGACGATCTCTTTGAGCTAAAAGCTACCGGAGTCAGTCTTGTTCTGTATCTGAACATCTCTAAATGGCTTAAATGACAAGGATGGGTCAGCCCCATTTCGGTGCCACAATGGACCTCACGGTCTTAGTGTGTCCCATTCAGGACAGTCGCTTTAACCTAACCTAAGGTATTTCAGTTTGAACCCCAAACAAATTTAGTTATGTAAACAAATATAAATTTTAAATATTTGTGATTATTTTTAAATGTATATGGTATGAATAGCCATATACCCTTTATATACTAATTTGAGTACTTTCGTAGATGGAGTGAACGAGACAATCTTTACACACACACAGACGTTGTATGTATATAGACGTCACGTTTTACACACGTTTTTTTATGTTTGTTCAGTGGTTATTAAAGAAAAAAAATAATTCTATATTAGCAAAAAAGAAAATTGAATATTCAGATAATTTTTATTCAGATAAGTTTAACATTTGTTTATACAAAATTAAATAATTTATTTTGGAAAATTTTATCCGATTGCAAAGATTGGGTTGTCCTTTGCCCCGTACATATAGAAATCCAGAGGTCCGAGGTTCAATTCCTGCTTAAAAATTAAAAATTCAATGATATGTTTGTCTATATAGTATAAGCCAGCATGTCTATACAATGTCTTACGTAACCAAGGGCGTCACCAGCCGATGGCTCAGGGGGGGGGGGGGTTGCAGCAGGTTGATATTTGGAAGATGGGAAAAGTTTAAAATTTTAAATACAGTCAAACTATTTTAGGACATCAACAACGGTCAAATTTGTTGGGTTGGGTATATCATACCACAATCGTTGCCACAGTTCGATTTCATTTATCAAGGACCATCCACGTGTTATTGGTTACTTTATGATGCGCAATTGTTAAAGGTTGTTAATGCGCAATCGCGGCTAAAATGAGAAGCAAGGAGCGTTGTAAGTCGTTCTCTTTTTACCGAGTCAACGCATATCACGCCCACATCCTTGGTCTATTCTTATATGCTGGAACATCCTTAAGTAATAATATAATAAATTGTTTGTTTTCATTCGATTGAACTAATAACATGCTAAAAATGCTATTTAATTGTTCTATGTAAGAGTAATGCGAAATAATTAATGTTAAATCAACAAATTTATAATTATGTCAATTATATGATATAAATACAGACAGCAAAGCAATTAATATATCAATTAGAACAATGTAAATTAGATTTAGTAGCATGTAATAACAATGTAAACTTAGAATCAGATATCAGTAACAACATAAAATTAGAACAAAAATTAGATTTGTGTAAATGATTTAGTAAGACATTTAATATCAAATATCTAGTTTCGGTACAACATAAAATTTAAGTAATAATAAATTTACTTGTTAAAATCAAAATAGATTATATAGGTTGGCACATAAGTAACGTTATGATTTAATACATTTTTGATATATATTTATTTTAATATATAAATGATGTATATATATATATATATATATATATAATCGAATGTTGACTTTCAAAATAAATATATATCATTTAATATATTGTTATTTTTGGAGTCGGTGTCAGCATAGCGAAATTCACATAACTTTTGGACACCGCCCCCAAAAATAACAATAATTGTACATATATATTTAAAAATTTTTGCTTAGGTGAACTAAAATTGGCACAAGAATATGCAATTATTTTTTACTTTTTAGTGCATTTGTTGTTATAGAATATTTGATTTTTGAAGTCGGTTTCCATTTTGTCAAAATAAGGTTTTGTCTTGTCAAAGTTTCTCGCTTTTTAGTGACTTTGAAGTTCTATAACTTATTTTATTTGTCTAAATATGGGTAGACCTACTAACTTTAAGTGCATTTCTTTATAACACATTTTTTTTATCCGTTTTTTTTTTTTTTTTTTAATTTTTAATGGATTCTTAATTTTTTCATAACAGATTTTCAGTTTTTTTACAAGGAATTGGGTTTTTTTTTGTAAAAATTTTTTTTTTTTGGGGTCGGTTTTTTTTTTGTAAAAAAGTTTTTTGAAGTCGGTTTTTAAAAAATTTTTCTTATTTTCCCATTATGAATGAGTATACCCTTTCAAAAAAAAAAAAAAAATTTCGCAGAAATCGGTTATCACATATAAAATGAGGATTTTCCTCGATTTCCCGGGGATCCTCTCATCAGAATGCAATTTGGTGACAATGGGACCTACCTTGAATCAAACCCTTTAAGACAAAAAAAAAATTCAAAATCGGTTCATAAATGAGGGAGTTCTGAGGTGACAAACATTAAAAAAAAAATGAAAATACAGACGAATTGAGAACCATCCTCCTTTTTGAAGTCGGGTTAATAAAAATAAATATATACCCAAGTTAAGAAAAAATAATTGTAATTATTAAAATGTCTCGAGTGTAGTGATTAAATCATAAAATATACGTACGCTTGAAATAACCAAGTAACAAAGTACTTGTGAAGAAAATCTGTTACCTACGTGAAAATGAACTAGAATAGTTTCGTAAATCAGTTACAAGAAACATATTTAGACGTACTATCGGCTTCATAGGTGGCGTTCGTGTTTTTTAAATTTTTACAGTCGTCTTGGACCGAATTCATTTAATTTTCGAAAAAATTTGTGAAACAAAAGATGTTCGCTCTAAAAATACTTACAACTTTTGTTCTAAACATTTTTTTCGAAAATCGAATGGATTTGGCACAAATCAACTATACATTTTGGAAAGAGGAACGCTACTTTTGTAGCTGGTAGTACCACTTTTATATATTAAATCACGTGCAGAAAAAATAATATGCAAATATATTTGGTCAAGTATTTGTTTTGATTAGTTTATAAGGGTTCGGTAGATACGAAACCATGTATCCCAAAGTGTTACAATAAAACAGAATCTACTGTGCCCGTTTGGTGTAAGCCAAGCCTGGATCAACTTACCCAGGTCTGCATTTCAAATAAAGGCCGGTTATGAAAGAGAACCGGACGATCTAATCAATTCAACTTTAAAGAGCTTCATCAAAATAAAAATATTAATTTATACAGAAAAACTTAGTCTCCAAACGTAGTTTTATCATTTTTCTTGACCGAAACTAAAATTCTATGACTTCCAGAATGTCAAAATTCCCTGTTATTTGCAGGTCGCTCACCAAACTGTTTATATGACGAGGCTGCCAAGACATTATAGTTTTCCTATAATAAAAAAAATGTCGACCATTTTTATTGGATACCAAGATTTATCGCCGGCATCCTAAGAAGAAAATTGATGACAATTAAAAAAAACTACACAAGCAAACTGGCTCCAGTTATATAAAAACACTATATACTTTAATTAAAATTCTAGACTCTCTTCCATATAAGTAAGTGGCATTTGTACCATTGCTATCCGAAAAATATTTTTGTTATATCACTTGGTCACTTTATGTGTAATATAGTCGACACATGTGTAAAGGGTCGCGCATAAGTAACGTTATGATTTATTTAATGAATGCGTATTTGTGCATCATTTGGTTTTAACTTGTGAACCAATTGAATCTATATGGGAAAATGTGTAACGTATGTAAAATTCTTAATTACAATATAAGCAGATATAAGTTATTTGTGTGTGAACACCTCAGACAATAGTTCCGTACATTTGTGTCTCGCTAGTGACCAGACACCAAAAATCTTATGTCGTAGCAATTATGTCGTACTAAATCATAGGTGGGCAGGGTTTGACTTCACTCAGCTCTGAGTGAGAGGTAGGAAGAGAGATAGAGTAAATACAGGGTACCTCCTACCAATTATTATTATTTTCTTTTTTAATTAAAACATTTTCTGAAAAAAATAAATGATACCAACTCTTTTTTATAGTCACTATTATACAAAGTATACAATACATTGAACACATACTCTGGAATTTTTGGTTGGTAATTTGGGGCATAAAATGTACCTTTTTAATATATTTGTGTATGAATAAAATATAAATGTTATATAATAATAAAAGATAAATCTTTTTACCTTTTTCGTTTACTGCTTGACAATTGTAAACCGCTTGTAAATTTTTTGATGGTTTAGCTTTAGTTTAGATTTTTGGAAATTCCAAATAATTTGCCTAAACTATTCATATCAGAGAACTAATAAACAATTATTTACCTGATTTAATTATTTTTTCCTTGTAGGGGTATAGTGCCATGGTAATTTGATGACACTGGATACAATAAAGATGCCAATGTTAAAGCTGGGGGGGGGTGGTGGTAATATTTTACTAATTTCTAAATGGTTAAATTTTACATAAAGTGGGAATACATATAGTTGTTGTTGTTGTTGTTGTAATTATTGTTATTGCTATCATCAGTATTGTTGTAACTATTATTATTATTATTATGTTTTTTGGTGTATCTCTCCATATTGTAAAAGATATTTTTTAAGCAATAAATATTTTATAAAACTATTTCTAAATTGATTGAATATATTATTGGGCAATAATCGGTAGGCAACCTGTATTGAAACATCGTTCCATCTTAATTCAAAACATACCATTTTTACTTACTCTCACACAGCTTATGGAGAGTCGTTCACTCCGGAGAGTCGTCTGTGCCCACCTCTGAAACGAAGCATTACAAACAATCATATCTCAAAAAAGTTTGAATTTATCGCAAAAACCGAAAGTATGGCACTAATTTACCCTTTGGCAACACTCATAATCAGTACTAGATATTGATGAGAAATGGACAAACAAATTTTGGCAGAATATTTTCCGGTATTCATGCGCTGATTAGACTAGACAATAAATGATTTTTTTTTTTTTGGTTACAGATTCTTGGTATAAAACCGTTCAAGGTTTTTTTCATAAACGTCACGCTAGAGTTGTCCAAAATCGCGACTCTTTTCTAAAAATAAGCTTTACAAAACTATATTTTTTTTCTCAAAATCTTTATTTTTAACTGAAGCTTTTTGATCTTGTGCTCGGAGGGCCCCTCATACTTGGGGCCCTGGTGCACCACACAACCTACACCACCCTCGCGACATCCCTGCTAGAGAATGTTGCTGGAAGCTTGCGTTACTTTTTGTCATAAAATGTTTTCAGTATAAAAATATGGCATTAAATATATTTTTTTTATCAATAATAATAACATTGAAAATTCTAGCTAATGTTGAGAAACTATATCATTGTGTAGTACGAACATACGTAAGTATGTGTGTTCTTTTTATAAAATTATAATTATATATGCATTGCATTTTCTTGGCGTAATTCTAAATGATTATTTAACATTTAATAACTAAGAACTGGAAAGAAAGAACGTGATTAACAAGTACCTCTCTCTGTACAAGTCAAGTATTCATTTTGTTTTTTCTTGTGTTCCGCCCCTTGTTAACATCACAAGAAAAATAATAATGTTTCATACAATAATAAAGTATTGTATGTACCGTATATATGTCACAATCAAAGTAAATAATCAGTTATTATGTATAATAGCCAGACATTATGTATAATGACTAAATTCGCTAGAAAAAGTGATTAATTAATTACTTTAACCAGTCATTATTCATAATGGCTAGTACAGTTTGGCTAAAGTAATAAATATTTTCAAATATTAATCACTTTGACTGGACTTTATGAATAACAGCTAACATGGGTTCGACAAAGTAATAATTAAGCCGACGATAGAAACATTATTTCTGTCATAATGACAATAGGGAATATGCATGAAAATTTTTTTTCACTTGAATTGAAGCATGTTTACTTGATAAATATCAAGGTAAAATTACTTTAAAAAAAAATTTTTAAATAAGCGAGATATGAATGATTGAAATTCCCGATTAGACAAAGAGGGTGATAGCCCTCTTGATATGTTATGTAACGTCATATTACACTTTCACCATTTAAAATACACGTAAAACTCCATTTTCAGTATTTTTGCAAGAAAGAGACAGATAATAATCTTTAAAAGCTTATAGCTTCCTTGATATTTGTCGGATTTTAATTTCGTTTTTAAATATTGTTACAGTATTAACAGTATTTTCATATTCTGAAAATAAATGTGAAAAAAATTTTCATACATATTCCCTATTGCGAAAGAAGGCATGTATCGGCTTAGTACAAAGCATGGAATATTAAACCAACTGTACACAAGAAATCAATTTTCTCATTGCAAGGAGAAATTCATTTCAGTGAGCGAAATTTCAGACGAACATGTATCAATACGGGAATATGCAAGAAAACAATCTCATCTAGGTGGCCAGGGATTCCAACACTGCCATTGCACTGGCGGCGGTTGCAGTTCCAATCGATGCAAGTGTAAGAAATGCTACGTCTTGTGTAAGTCAAAGTGCCACAAAAGTCTCCCATGTAAGAATAAGTGAGGACATATTTGTTATATTTCAGATGACTTTGAAATACAAAAGACTGATTTAAATGCTTCTCTTATAATAATAATGGGGTTTAACCTCCGTTTTTGAGACACGACGGTCTATCACAGAGGCCACCCACATTTCATATAAGCAATATGTATAATGACTGGATATCGTAGTTAGTAAAGCTTCATTAATCACTTTGACCAAACTTAGTTATCTAGTATGTATAATGGCTGGTTAAAATGATAAATAAAGCCTAACTAACCACTTTGACCAAATTCGCTAGTTATTATACATAATGTCTGGATATTATACATAATAGCTAGATTATTTACTTTGGCTGTGACATATACACTAACGCCAGCAATAGTGACGTTCGTTTCGAAACTTTACAATTCAATTGTGCCTTATTCATTGGTCTGTTGAAAAAATGCTTCGTATAAAAGTTGTTCATTATAAATATACTAACAAATTTTATTCGAACTATATTCGCGAAAACCGAATGGATTCAGTACAAATCAACTGTAAAATTTTAGAAAAAAGAACGACACTTTTGTTTGCTCTTTGTACCGTACAATGAAAAACATTATTTTATTTAAGTGAAGAAATAAACTAATCTGTAAAATGGATACCACATTAGACTGAATATAATGGCACATCTGGGGTCCTTTCAATAATGTTGTGAATAATTTGCTGTTGAAAAAGAAAATGAAAGTCAACTGTTAAAAACCTTTTTAAAATCACTTACTTCCCTTACTCTTGTTTTGAGACCTTGTAATATAATCATATGATATCTTTTATCTACAGTGGATTGTCAAATTATTAGGGACAGCCGACATGAGTCCAACCATTCTACCCGTTACTACCCGACCATATAGAGCTTCTTACGAGAACTGCTTTCAAAAGCCTACAACTCGGATCGAACCAATTGAACAACTTACTGGCCACTATAGGTTGGCCAGTAAGTATGTCTCAATAAGCCTATGGACAATACCAATCTCCTAATGATCAATCGCTTCAGATTTTGTCATGAAAATGACGAGACCGAAATCCACATACTGTGCGAGGTGGACAAATCTCAAATCTGATTAAATTAATGACTGGATAAAAGTGTTACTCACCAAGAGATATCATAACATAACCTTTGTAAGGCAACAAGTACAACAGATCAGACTAGTCACAGTATAAAAGCTCTCCAAAGATACACTCCTAAATCTAATCGAACCGGAGGTTTTGTGGCAGGAAAGGTATAACGGTGGGTATATTGGACTCAACCCAATAAATATTTGTTTGGCTTACTTAAAATATCTCCTTTAACGACACTTTCCCTGGAATCCAAGAAGCGTCTTATCTATAATTGTTACAGGATTAATTAGCTTCCAAAATGGTCTATTTTTCTCGGAATGGTAAAAATTGGCCACCTAAGGTCGAACTGACAAACTCATGGCGTATTGGCACTTGAAATGATTCACTCTGATAGTGCTTGTGTAGTACTAACAATCTTGACGCCTGGATCGAATCCAACGAAAACCTTAACTCCGCGAGAGAATGGTTACAGAATGTTAGGGTATTCGTGCGTACGCATGATTCAACGTTCTGCCATAAAGTTAGAAATGTTTCTACGTAGTTAGGTGATTGGAATATTGTACTACCTTGGTCTGACATTTCTCAAGGCATGAATCCCTTGGAGATTCCAAAGAAGTTATAATTGATCGATAAATATTTGATAAATTAACTAACAACTTTTATTCGAAACATTTTTGGCAAAGCTGAATGATTGAGCACTACTTTTGTGGCTCATTGTATAATACCAGCCTTTGCCTTCATTCGCTGGCAGCTATTTGTTCCTTCATGTTTTCCATCTTACAATTACCTTTGTTTTTACTTCAGGCGATGTTTACAAAAGTTTTCAGTGTTGGTTTCAAAAAGAGAAAAAAAATTAAAATCTAACACCCTGAGGACCCATCAAATTATTTCCATTTCAAACTATGCATCCAAATTCTACAACAACAAAAAATTGTCTATTTTCAAAAAAATGTTATTTTTCATCAACAAAAGAAATGACCTACAAATTTTCACCGTATGTATGAAATATCATCTACATTTTCCGATCAAATATATAAATATATATATATATATATATATATATGTGTAAGAAAATTTTAATGTTTTTTTTCGTATTTGTTTAATATGTGTGTAAAAAAAAACGATTGAAGAAAAATTCTTTTTCAGCAGAAGAAACAAAATTGTAGGAAAAGTGTAATGCCTATTTTATTATAGATAAGGTTATGTAAACGAACGTGAAAAACAAGCTGCAACAAAAAAAAAAAACAAATGTAGGGAAATTATTTTTAACCATATTTGTCGGTAGATATTTTTCGTATTATATTTTCCATATAAATTTTCTTTGCAGTTTTCACGTTATGAGACACCAGAGAGCTTTAAAAACTGTTATGTAAACTATACTATTTTCGTTCATAACGTTTATTTCTTTTTTTTTGTTAGTTTGTTTGTTTTCCTTTTGGTTCCGTTTCCGGTTGTAAAGCATACCACTTTTGAATATTAAATACATTTTTAAAACTAATATTACAGACATTGATTGAATAACAATAATTTTTTATTATTGAAATAATAATGGTTGATCGATTTACGACAAATATTTTTGGGTTTTATGATAAAGCATCACTCAAATACACTGGTTATAAGTGAGCGCATACCACCCAAATTTGTCATTGTGTTTGTAGAGGTATTTCAGTATATTTTGACCCTCTATTAAAAGACTATTCAGATAATCAACTGAGAGGTTATGGGTTCGAATCCCCGACATCGGCAGTTTGTCCATTATTAAGAAAAAAAAAGGGCGGTTAATTGACTAAACTGGCGGCGTATGGACAAGAACGAAGTAACCGGCTGTGCTTGAGAAGGTTTTCTGCAGTTTCGTTCACGAATTCTAGAGGAATATTGGCATAGTTCCTATCATAGTCGGCTGCAACCGCATATCCTACCAATTCCTAGAGTATACACAAAAATTCCTTCCAGTCCACTCACATCCTCACATCCTTAGGCATCACAATCGACCTTTTGGTCGAAGTGCAGCCCGCCCAGGGCAGCCTCTACAATCTATCTAAGATAATCAAAGAGAACTCTAGATTTTTTAAATTAAATAAATTATAAATACGTATTTCGACTACAAAGTAATCATCATCAGTATGCATTAGCTAATCGTAACTATTTCTGGGATATGTTGCTAGCTGCTAATTTGGTGCGTGTCTCACAATGTATTAAAAATTGTTTTTTCTTTTATATGATCGGACTGATGTATTAACTAACGGATTACCTGAGTTAACTGACGCTGCGTCTATTGGCAGTAATCTTTTTTGACCATCTGGTCTTGTTTGGGGTAATAGTGTTAGGGTGTTATATCAACTGACCTTAAAATTTAGGTATTAATTTGAAAAATGTATGTTTTGTATATATCTGATTGTTCATTATTAATTCTATCCTTTGGATTTCCAATTAACTGTTTTATTTTAGTTTTACTAATAAGCGCTGTTTTCAAGTTATGATCACTTAATTCTTTTATGAGTTTATTTGTCCATAGACGGAAATTGCTCTCTAAATTTCACTTACATTGCACTACCAATTGGTAGCGATAAACTTTCTCTTCTTGGCAATTCTCTTAACTCCAGACACTAATATTCGCCGAATATCCACCTATCGTTTGTCCTTGCTTGTAATAGGGATTGTCGATTAAAGGTCGGTTTTTTTTGTGGCGCGGGCAAAAACTAGTTTACCTTAGTTGTGCATTGTTGGATACCCCCCCCCCACCCAGGTGTGGCAGCAACAGCTCCGCCCATGGCTACAGTCAAAGTCCTACATAACATCTTAACGTTTCTTCTATTAAACGTATAATATAAGTTCCTTGAATTCAGAAGGGTTAACATTCGATGAGACACCTATAGTAAAGGTTCAATTGATTGATGTGAATTGCTATGCATTTATGATGTATATGAAAGTAATCGTTATATTTTATGATATTGGTAAATGTAAATTTTTATATCCGTTGGTATTCTCAAGGGTATACTTCCATATTTAGTACATAATTTATAACGCCTGGTTTAAATGATCGAAGAGAAAAATTAATGCTATCCAAATGTATAAGAAACATAAAATTTGATATATCTCGCCTAATATTGGAAAAATCGAAGAATTCTTAAGATGTAAAGTTATAGATAATTTTACTATAATATTTACAGAAATATTTACGATTTAAGATTGAAAATTAAAATCCTCAATCTCTCTGTATATATGAGGTCAAACACGGTCACACCCAGAGGCCCTACAGTGCAGAAGATCCAGCACCAACACCAGCCAAACGATTGGTCCCAGCTTCACTACCTAAAGTGAACGCGTGGAAAAATAGAAAGACAACGGAACAGGTAATCGACGGTTTGTGCAACACCCCCTTTCCCCCTCAAACCCATTCAGAGTCGAGACTCTCATGGCCCCACTAAGACCCCACGTGACGTGGAGGCCGAAGGTGGACCCAAGCCTACCTCGAATTCATGGAACTTCTACTAATCAGGATTGAGGTAGAAATCTTGTTCAACGAACGCCGAAAAACTTATTGTGTTTTTCAAAACGACTGCCTATTTGTTCGAAAGTGGTATTCGGATCAACCCTCCCATAAGTCCCAAATCCGATTTTTGCAATTGAATTCTAAAACCGGACGCTTTCAAATCAAACAAATTATTGGGCAATAATCGGTAGGCAACCTGTATTGAAACACCGTTTCGTCTTACTTCAAAACATACCTTTATTACTTACTCTCACTTTCTTATGGGAAGTCCCGTGGCTCCGGATAGCCGTCTATGCCCACCTCTGTAATACACCTTTGTTAGCATTCTTTTAACTTTTTCGCCTTATTCACACCGTGTTAAAAATAATTTTCGTTTATGAATAAAAATATTTATTTTTAAATTATGTTATTACACTGGTTAATTCTATATTCTACGAATTTTTTTTAGTACATTTAAATCTATGGAGACAGACGCCATCAAGTCTTTCATGCGAAACAAATTATATGTAGGTATCGAATTTTGAATACTTAGAAAGTATTTAATATAATTATGAAAAATAGTAGAAAGATCAAAACAAATTTCACAGTAAGTGTTCATACAAATACACTAAACAGCAAAAAAAGTGGCACACTTTGAAAAATTGATTGAAATTATTTTCTATGGATTTTTTATAAATTTGTATAGGTTTTTGTTGATATGCGGGTAAAATTGTAAAAGAAAAACTTATAATCTACGGAAAAAAAAATTCTGACCGAATATTTTGATCCAAATATACTTGCTTTAGGCATTTTGGATCGTTTTAAACAAAAAAAAAAAAACATTTTTCGCAAATTTGACCGTTTTCGAGTTATAAACAATTTGAGTTATAGACAATCAGAAGCACATTCAGATATATACATTTTACATACGTTTTGGCGTCTGTTTGACAATTAAAAACCAAAGCTTTAGAATGAAATAATCTGTAATTACTCTTCAGGATTTTGGTAAGGGATGCTCAAAGATTATTTAAGAATTTTGGTAGACTCGAGTAGACTAGTTTTTGCGTTTTGTCAAACAATAAATTGTTTATGACTCGAAAACGGTCAAGTTTACGAGAAATTGACAAGAGACCTCTTTTTTAAGTTTAAAGTTTAGGATCAAAATACTCGGGTACTCGGGTCAGCAAACAAAAAATTAGTTTAAAAAATTTGCACAACAATGCGCTATGGTAGTTTGCATTTATATAATATTTAGCATATTTTAAAATGCATTCTGCCCAAAAAAAATAGCCTCCGAATTGTTTCCGACACACATGCGCCATCTTGTGCTAGACTATTAAACCTTAAATGGAAAACATAAATTAATTTTTCGAATGAAATAGTTTAAAGTAATTGTTAGAATCGAATAACCTTAGTCGGTTTGAATTAATTGAATGCGACTTTGTGTGAAACAGACCAAATAGAAAAATTATTTGCGTTTTAAAACCATAATATATTTCTGACATTTCTGAGTACCGGAATGTTTGTGTATGGGAATTATTTTATGAATATTTATCTCATTTAGTTTTATGTAAATTATTTTTGTGATTTGTACATTCCAATTACCAAAAAAGCGTCAAGGGCGTCTTAGATGATGCGCCGGGTAGGGTTCAGTTGTCAGTACTCTATAAATGTAAACTTCATATACTATAAATATATGCACTTTTTATAGACCTAACAACACGTCTTGTTGGTCGACTATAACTAGTAATATGCCTGAACATTACTTAAATGTCAAATTAAGTAAACGCTAGTCACCTTCGTTGGTATAACGTAGCCGAAGGGCGACCATACTATATAATAAACACAAACAATTTACAAAAACATTTAAATATATGTGAATAGTCAAATAAGAAGCCTTGAAATATCCGCATCCGCGGATGTGAAAATTTTCGCATCTGCAACATCCATGGTTTGGACTTCTCTAATATGTATACATCGTGGCTTATAAGACCAAATATCTTTATATAACATTGTATATAGAGGTAAAAATATCATAAGATTTCATTATTATCCTATGATCATAATTCATAACCAAAAATTTTATAATAATTAAGAAATATTTAATAAATTCAAGAAAAATATTTATATATCGGAGTGAGATAAATAATATGAAAATATAATGTGGTAGATTTGGTTAATATCCTGTTAAGAAAGGATGAGAGGATATTGTTGAAAGGCGACTGTTAACTGGGTACTAAACTACCTGAATGACTCTTTAATTTCTCCAAAATTAATATCTTTTGGCTTAAACAATGTACAGTATAGCGTTGATTATGCGAACGTTTAACCGGTTTTTTTTTTCAAATGTAATTTTAATTGAATTGATCATCTAATTACTTATTTGTATTGTTAATTTTGATAAATCTTTGCATACATTTTGATTTTGCTTTACAATAAGTACATATTTTCGTTCTTTGTTGCATGTATTGCTTATTTATATACATATATATATATATATATATATATATATATATATATATATATATATATATATATATATATATATATATATATATATATATATTTATTCGATTATCCGAACCATCCTTACCAACATAAGTTCGGATAATCGACGTTTAACTGTACTTAAGTTTTTATAGATGGGGCAAGATTTCGAATACGTATTTCCGGATGATTAGTGGCGCCTTTAGAAATGGATTTATGAACAACATAAAAGTTTGACCGCCTTAATATCCATATGACAGTTTTTAAAGTAACTAAAAACATAATTTCAACAGATTTACATCGATTCGCTTGAAATTCGTTTTTTTTTTTTTTAAAACAGAACAACATAGAAGCTCTTCTTCTAAGACGTTGTTTTTGTTGCAAAGTCAGAAAACTATTCTTAAGAAGAGGTTTTGAGCTTTTTCCTATACACACAGACACAGACACTATATATATATATATAATTATTTTATTTATTATATTAATAAAATAAAATAATAAATAATTGCTCGATTCGATCATCGATGTACAGGATGATTTAATTGCGCTAGAATTCTAGGCCTGATTTTCTTCATTGAATGAATTTTGGATTCGAAAAATTAGAACGTCTTTGGTGTTGACAACCGTTTCATATACGTTTCCTTTTATTATCCCCACAAATAACAATCCAAAGTGATAAAAAAGGGAGCCTTATACAGCCAAGAACTTTGTCCTAGACGATCCATCCGGCACTCGGGGTAATTCTCGAACAATCAGTCCGAAGGGGGTTGGTACTCCGTTAAGTTGGAACCAGTCTTTATTTCTTGTTTCCAATGGCACAGCATCAAGATAATTTATCATTGCCCAGAAACTGTCGAAAACGAGTTTATTTTTTATTTATTATGATTATTTTTACTTTTTATTAGCGAATATCCTCTTCAAGGAAATAGACCTAGTGGTGTTTATGATTTCATTTTATTGATTAAATTAAATTTACTTTTCCAAGGAAATTATTATTTTTCTCTCAAAAAGTAAGCAAGATATAAAGAAAATTCTAGAAAGAAAAAAATTATATTTGTAATTACTCAATTGATAAGTAATATGAAACTTAGAAAACGGCAGTGGCGTCCTTATAATTAAAAATCGTCCTGAAAGAATTAAATTAAACTTACCTCAAATTAAGCCCCTTACTTATTACTAAAAACGTACCAAGTGTAGTCGAATTCAACCAGATAGTTTTTGAGATATTTGAAGAAAAAAAAGTTTTTTTCATTAATTATTCTTATTTAACCTGTATCTCGAAAACATCTATTCTTTGTACTATATTTTTCTGGCAGGCTTATTTGATTACGAATCCTCAATAAAAAACGTCAAGTAAAATGTAGAGTGACTATTGTTTACTCAGGAATACTCTGGAATCGAATTCTGGCGTTCAAGAATCTGATCGCCAAAACAGATCAGTAAAGTTGCACAGTTATTCCTCTTTTAGCCTAGCTATTCAGTTATTTTTCTCAAAGGAGTTTCAGGACAATCCAAGTCTTTATAATTGTCAGTGTGTGTGTGTATGTAAAATTTTTTAGACACGATGCCCAGATTTTAATTCGAGTTATTTAGTGCCCAGATGATATATAGACGTTTAAATATGTATTGTATTCCCGCTTCAACACAGTTGAGCTGAGTGAACAATGTGTGAGGCTGGTATGATGGTTTTAAAACAACACCACACTCATATGAATCTTAATCGAAGTAAACTATGCAAACACTAAGCCCACAGGCGTTTTACGAAAATTTTCAACAACAGAGTTATTATACTCACATAACCAAGAAATACACCTGGAAGGCTGTTTCCGAGAATAAATTGCTCATTAAAAATGTTTACAAAATCCCTAAACTTCAAAAATTCTTTAAATATTGCAGGAGCGTATTCATTAGCTGGAAACATTAGCTCTATTGATTTGAAGTGGGTACAACTTGGTGTACCGATGGACCGTTGGATAATTGGAATATTATTATTTGTTTATACTAAGGTGTTACAATACAATACTAATTTCCATTAAGCTTACGTAAGGCATAGTATGAGAGAACTTACCAGTGTAGGGCGTTATGTCTGAGCATAAAAGCATTCCGACATTTTGTCCCGGCAGTTTGTCAATTATTAAGAGAAAAAAAGCGGCGGTTAATTCACTAAACTGTCGGCGTATGGACAAGAACGAAGTAACCGGCTATGCTTGAGAAGGTTTTCTGCAGTTTCCTTCACAAACTCCAGATCGGCATAGTTCCTGTCATAGTCGCAGCAGCCGCATATCCTACCGATTCCTAGTCTATACACAAAAATTCCTTCCACTCCACTCCCATCCTCACATCCTAAGGCATCACAATGGTCCTTATGGTCGAAGTGTAGCCCGTCTAGGGCAGGCTCTACAATCTATCTATGAGAGAACTGGCGTATACTATATAGACAAACATGTAAATTGAATTTAATCAAATATGATATGAAAAATTAACTCATACACCAGGTATCTAGACCTCTAGATTTCTAGCCCAGTGTGCTAACCGTTACATCAAGTATGACTCTGGTATGTGAATCAATTTCTTCATATCTTTGATAGTATTACACTATACAATACTAACGTAATTTCCATTAAGGTTATGTAAGACATAGTACGAAAGAACTAACGTATAATACATAGACAACCATGTCATTTTAATTTTTAATTAAATATTGCTGTGAAAAAATTAACTCATCCAATAGAAATCGAACCTCGACTTCTGGATTTATTTGTTTGTTGTTAAATTTTCATAGTTTTGCCTCAATTTTAGTTCTAACATCTGTAATTTTACAAAATTTTCAACTTTTGTTTTAATTTTTGCCATCTAAATGTTTGACATGAACGTCTGAATACCTGAACGCATGAATACTTAAATGTCTAAACGTCTGAATCAATGATCGTCTGAATTTTTAAACTCCTGAATGTCTTAAAGCTTGAAAGCATAAACTTATGAATGTATGAATGCTTGTCTCGAACACATGAATGCACCGACGTCTGAGCAAGCTCATATTTGTTACCATCAATCTGTCAAATTGTTCATCAACGTTCCCGTAATAAGAAATAAATAGTTCACCAATAATAAATATAAATAGTTTACCAACTTATATATATATATATATATATACGCTTTGGTCATCTAAAGCATAGGTGGGCAGACCTTGACTACACTGAGCTCTGAGTAAGAGGTAGGAAGAGAGATAGAGTAAATACAGGGTACCTACCAACTATTATTATTTTCTTTTTTTAATTAAAACATTTTCTGAAAAAAATATAATAATACCAACTATTTTTTATGGTCACTATTATTCAAAGTATACAATACATACCATACATTGAATACATACTCTGGAATTTTGGGCTGGTGATTTACCGCTTGTAAATTTTTTGATGATTTAGCGTTAGTTTTGATTTTAGAATTACATTTTAGGAAATTCCGAATAATTTACCTAAACTATTCATATCGGAGAACTAATAAACGATTATTTACTTGATTTAATTATTTTTTCTTAGTAGGGGGTATAGTGTCATGGGAATTTGATGACACTGGATACAAAAAAGATGTCAATGATAAAGCTGGGTGGGGGAGTGGTGGTTTGGTAATTTGTTACTAATTTTTAAATGGTTAAATTTTACATAAAGTGAGAATACATATAGTTGTTGTTGTTGTTGTAATTATTGTTATTGCTATCATCAGTATTGTTGTAACTATTATTATTATTATTATTATGTTTTTTGGTGTATCTCTCCATATTGTAAAAGATATTTTTTAAGCAATAAATATTTTATAAAACTATTTCTAAATTGATTGAATAAATTATTGGGCAATAATCGGTAGGACAACCTGTATTGAAACATCGTTCCGTCTTACTTCAAAACATACCTTTATTACTAACTCTTACCCAGCTTATGGAGAGTCCGTTCGACTCCGGCGAACCGTCTGCGCCCACCTCTGATCTAAAGTAATTACATAACTTTAATGGGTGGTTTCCAGGATTAGGCCTATATATACAGAGTATAAAAATACAATTAAAAAAACATACATAACACTTACTGACAATATTGCCAGTAGTTAAATTCTCGTATAACATATTAAAAAATATAATGAAATTCATAAATACAGTAAATACACCAAATGAGTTGTTTTTCCAATAAACAATTTTGTGTGGAGTATTGTGGTGTATGTTTTATTATTGATGTAATATTTTATAACTTTCGAATCGAATGGATTCATCACTTAAAACTTTCACATAAAAGGATCGCTTTCACTTTTGATGGTACAGGATAGAAAAACCACAGAATATGATAGTAAATCTCAACGATATGAAAACGTTTTACTTTTTTTTTTAACAAATAATAAAAACCAGAAACAAAAGAAATAAATAAATAAATAAATAGAATGTCACACAAGAAAAAAACATTTCACTGTGAATGAAAATCTACCTTGTTTTGCAAACGCTAATGTAGTTTATAGTAAGTCGTCGAGATTAAACTGTCTGATTTGAAACTGATGACATGATTTACCAAGATATTATTCATAACATGCGAACCCATCACCCTAGTTATATAATTTTTTTTTACCGAGATTTATTTTTGTATCATGGCGAATATTTTTATATCCTGTATACAGAACGGCTCACCAAATATGGCTCCTCAAATATTTTATCGCGCATAACTTTTTTTCTATAATATTTACGAGAATAACACATACTTTTTTCATAAATTTTTATTTTATTTATATTTTTTTGATCTAATAAAAAAAAACAACTTTGATTTCTGGAATTAAAAAAAGAAATATAACGAAAAGTTGACCCATGAGGGGATATGTCGCATTAAATGCAGAAAAATTTTTTGGCAAAATAATAAAATAAATCAAAAGTGGCGAACTTGTTTGCAATAGGGGTGTCTTACTCCTACAATACTTTTTCTCATGAATGCAAAACAAATTTATAACAAGTTTATTGTAAATTGCTCCGAGCATTCTCGAGTTATTATTATTGTACATATATATATATATATATATATATATATATATATTTCTATATATATATATATATATATATATATATATATATAGTTTGCATGCCCAAAACTAACAAGGGATTTTTTCGGGTTTCATTCAGGGGCCAATGGATAAATTATTGTTAGTATAACACGATTCTGAAGCAAGCTTTTCCCAAAAACTGTTTTTTAAAATAATTAATAACATGTGTGAGTTGAAATTGTGACAAAATTGTTACATTTATGAAAAAGAGTTTTAAACAAAAGTTGTTTGTTTTTATAAAAAAAATTTTTTATTTTAACATTTCTCCAAACTCTTACGGTTAATATATATATATATATATATTCACAAAAATCGAATCCTTTAACCGTACTAAAATAATCCTTTAAGAGTAATTTTTCGGGAAAAATTTGATTCAAAATCGTGTTAAAAAAAATTAAAAATTACCTATTTTTTTCACGAAACAGCAGAGGCTTGTAGACAAAATTCGAGCGTTAAAAAATTTTATAATTTTTATCCGAAGCATTTTTTCGAAAACCGAATAAACAAGGCACATATAAATCAATTACAAAATTTTGAAATGATAGCTCGACTTTAAATGTTATTTGTACTTATCCCATTTTTTTCAAGAAAAATAATTTTTTTTGAACATTTGAACATTTCCGGGAAAAACATGATTCAAAATCGTGTTACACCAAACATTAACTATTTTCTATACCTATTTTCCACGAAACAGCAGAAGCTTGTATTTACCCGATTTTTTTAAACGGAAAGCGAAATAACATTTTTGAAATTAAATACCAAACATATTTCATGAAAAATTTATTAAATTGAATAAAAATAAGTGTTTGCATCTATAATAGGAGAAAGAAAAATAAATAACAAAAAAACAAGAAAATTCAATACGGAAAAAAATCAGGGAACGCAACAAGTATTCGAATACGATATATGCGAGACACATTCAAGTATGCTAATTTCAAAATGTAATTAGTAAAATGAATTTGATGAAAAATCTGGGTGTCAATTTTTTTTGTTCAACACAATTTTCTTTCTCGTTTTTTCCACCCATCATCTTCTTAATGAATGAAAACTATAGTGACTTAGTAAAGCATATGTCCTATTAAAGGGAAAAATGGTCCAGGCGCAGTGAAACTACATACAGGCAAGAGCGAGCGTCGTCAGTACGTCTAGTGAATTGGTCCGGCGCTGATTCTTCTTCAGTCTTCATGTGACTGTTTCACGGGTTATTTCAACATCGAACATACAACACATCCATTAGGTGTACAACGGCGTCGTGTTCAATACCAACCCGGAACTGTATACAGTGTTTGCGTGAATTCTCTCATATATATTATTATTTCGTGCGTGTGTTTTTCAGACAAAAATTCTTTCATCGGAAAATTTATTATGTGTATGTATTTATATTAAATACATTTTCGTGAAAATTTTTTTTATTTATTTCAAAACTTTGTGAACTTTTATTTTTTGTTTTTTTATCATGAAATTTTTTCTAATTTGAATTTTTTATGTGGTTTTTCGTTCCTTGATTTTATTCCAATATTCCCCCAAATAGAGTTTGAAAAAAAAAAAACGAATTCCTTTTTTAAATTAACAATTGTTTCGTGTTCAGAATAATATTAAGAGAAAAAGCTTTCTTTTTTTTGTTTTTAAATTTTATTTCGTTGTTAAATGAGATAATGTCGTGTTCAGCATAGTGGAAAATTTAATTAATGAAAATTTTACAAAACATCCTTCAACTGGATTATTTTCTTAATCATAGAAAACATTTTCATATCTTAAAAAAACAATATCTGTGTAGGAAGTCAATGGGAACTAATTTGTTACCATTTAATAAGAAAAAAAAATGGTTTGTTAGTTTCGGCGGATGTACAAGTAATTCGTTCATAAATAATTTGTAACTGTTATTTTGATGAACGCAAGTAATTTATTAACTCCCGTTTCTTCACTTTAATGGTTACTCATTACTTTCAAAGTATAATTTGTTTCGATTACTATTTTTTACTTAAATTTATGTTTTGTCACTCTTCTTCATTGCATGCTTTTACAAACAAATTTTATGTACTATCCAATTCAAAATCATCGATACTAAAATGTTATGGTTTTCGAAAAAATAAAAGTCCGTCGCAACAATTTTTGTAAAAAATAATTTTTTTCGAAAATCGTAAGAATTCGGCACAAATTAATTATGAAATTTTGAAAAAAAGATCTCCACTTTTTTGTCATGGTCATGCATTTTATCAATTCCAAAAGTGACGTTTTTCAAAACGGTAAAATTGATTTGTGCCGTATTCGAAAAAATGTCATATGTCATAATGTCAATTTGTAAAAGAAAACACCTGTTTTGTGGCGATTTATGTATATTATGGACTATTTTTAAAACTTTATAGGTAGTTGTAGTTTGTTGTGAATTCATTAAGTTTTCGAAAAAATTCCACGTTGATTTCAGACCTAGTTTATCAATTAATACTCATTTGGTGTATTTAATAATTTAATAATTTAATAAAATTATATTTAATAATTTTTGCAAGGTTTGTGCATTTTTTAATGTGTTACACGAGGATTTAACTACTGACGATGATTGCATTTCAATCGAATTACAGAATTACATTATGATTTTAAATAAATTTTTTTCGAGTTTTAAGATACTAAATTTTTTCGAAAACCAAAAGAATTTCAATTTATTTAAATCCATTATGTTTCACACTGGGCCGAATTAAATATTAATTATAATATTTTAGGTGTAAGCCAAATATTCTTGAGAAGGTCGAATAATAAATATGTTTTGTTATTTAATTTACAAATTTTATGATTTCCACGAAAATTTTACCTTGAGGCGATTTTAATGGCATGTATTTTAGTTATTAATTAGCGGGAAAATAATATAATTAAATAGAATCGTGTTATGCATGGAATTTATTTGTCATCATTGTGGGTCGAAGTGCCTACAGCTCATGTCATAAAGTTTTTCTAGTACAAAATTCCAAATTAGGTCTGCCATTTTTTATTGTAAATTTTATAATTTTTAATAAACAAATTATTAACATTCATTCTTTGAAACTTGTTTAAGGGAAGTAATTATAAAAGTACGAAATTTAGTTAATCAATAGAAAAAAACAACTTTTCAGAGAAATCTGATGTCCAGCTTTTGAGTAATTGATTTAAAAAAATTGAACTTTACACTCGTACAGTAGACAGTTGAGTAAATTTGCTTATTTTTCATGAAACTAACCTTCAAATTCTTGAGACAAAAATTTTTAACTTGAAATTAAGTAATTAAATTATCGTTGATTAAGGTACTGTCGGCTAACAAGACCCAGATCCTTAAAAAAGCCCAGTCATGAAAAATAGCTATTGTAATTTTTTAATTAATTGGAAATATCCAACATATTACAGACATCAATAGACAAAAATGCAGCAACACTTTTAGTCGAATGCGTTTTCGGCTAGACAGAAAATGTTTATAATATTGATTAATTACTTTTTGGAATTTTTTTTGTTAATTAAGTGGTGTTTTTTTTTTTTGTTGTTTTTACTGTTGCATCTTAATATCTAAGCTTTTCATCATTGCAAGCAAGGGGGATCCTTTTAATTTCTCTCTTCATTTGTTTTTTAACAACAGTTTTGCCATCGTTTGTTACTGCCCGTAATAAGACATACTTGATTGTGCCCAAAGAATACTAAGAGTATTAAGTTTAACATTTTTTTAAAATTAATTTCAATAAAATTTCGTTTCAAAAACATGTTTTATAAATTTAAGGTAAGATAAATTAAAGTAAGATTTTTTTATGTTCTATGCAAAAAAAACAACCAGTTTCTTTAGTTCATTTAGTCAATGTACCTTCTGTAAGCAAAGTTCGAAATTTTTTTCCTAAGACTCCAAATAAAGCTCAGTCTGGTTTATGATTAAAAATGAAATACTGATTTTGATTTTTTTTTTTTAATATTTAGTAAAAAATAAGTAGGCATTAAGAGAAATGAAAATATTTGAAAATATAATGATAATCTTTTGTTTTAATGCAGTTTGTAATTTTAATGTTAAAAACATTATGTTAAACATATAAACAAAGTATTCTGTAATTTTTTAGATATCTTGATATAAACAGTCGTATAAATATATGTTTTTATTTTGTATGGGTCATGACGAACGATTTTGTATGGTGTTACATGACGAAAATCCATTATAATTATTAAATAAAACAAATATATGTGATTTTCGTAACAATAATTTTATTTTGATTATAGTTTCGGTAGCACAGTTCCTTCATTAGAAACCATATGATAATTATCATAATCATATATTTTCTGATGAAAGAACTTTGTTTCGAAACGAGTCAAAATAAAATTATTGTTACGAATATCTCATATATTTGTTTGATTTAATAAATATGTATTTATAATTTTATTATCTAGCTTTTAAATTGATTAAATGAGTTTATTTTTTAAATCAATCCAACAATTTTAAAATAAAAACTTTTTTTTTCAAATTATTAAAAAAAAATCGCTTAATAATATACATACAATTATTAATGTTCAGTGTAGCATGATTTTTGAACTTTTTTCTCAAATAGACAATGCGTAATACTAAACTAAATTGAATTAAAAAAAGAATTAGATTATTTATAACAATTCTCCATGCAAAAATTTGGATAATTTTTTTTCAATCTACACCTGGATTAGTGATTTGATTTAATGTATTTCCGGAGATAATTTTTGGGATACTTCGAAGTTTTTTGTCAGAAAAATATTTAAAATGAATTAATGATGTCAAATTTTAATCATTTACATGATATAGTCTCTGAAATAAACGTCTCTTTACAGACAGGTAGACAGACAGATACCGAAGTAATTCCATAAGTGTTTTTCGATTCTATTTTTCGAAGTAAGTAATACCAATTAACAAAATTGCTTAGTTTTTCTTTTTGAATTTTAAAACTTTTTGAAAATTCTTTAGCAGAAACAACAACGGAACTGGAATATTACTGATTCTTGTATTTGTTTAGGGACAAAATACTTCCCATGATACTCAATTTCAAAGGGCGTCAAAGAATATTTAAAATTTAAAAATAACTATTGTTCAAATATGCTTTATATATATATATATATATATATATATATATATATAGAAACCGCCGCGTAATAGCACACGCCTTCACATCCTTCCATGATCCTTCCATTTTCAAACTTTGAAACCGTAAGAGATAGAAGGCAAAAAACGTTTATTTTTAAAAAACGTTCCTTTTTTTAAAAATAAACAACTTGTGTAAGAAACTTTTTTCTATAAATTCAGTATATACCGAGTGTTTAAGCAATTAACTCTGTTATTTTCACTTATTTAATAAATGGCTTAACGAATTCCATCAACTTTTGAAAAATCGCTATTTCAGTCAGATAGTAACTATTTTATTTCAATTTAAATCACTGGAAACTATTTAGGAATATATATACTTACGTCGCCAAGTCCCAAAAACAGCGGTGGTAATTTCAAGTTTAGGTTCAAAATTGTTTACTAGCTATGAGTTTTTAAAATTTTCTAATTTTTCACTTAATATGCCGCCATATTTTAAGGCGTTAACTGTAATTATTTAAAGCCGTGCTTCAAAACTAAAGTACAGTTACGAAAATTCAATATGTTAGGTATTGTCTGTGGCGGCCGCAATTTTATGTTGTCACAATTTGCTTCCGGCGGATTATTGTTAAACTTTGAATATGACCACCCAGTGGCGTAGCATGGGTGTCAGCCACCCGGGGTGGAAGAAAATTTTGCCGCCCTCTTATTTAGGTATTTAAATTTAAAAGACTATAATATACAGATTGTAACTCTAAAGAACTTTTCGGCAAAAACAATCATTATTGTGTATGGTGCAAGTTACAAATAAAAAAGTCATATATATGTCATATATATATATATATATTTATATGTTTTACAATATAATAATCACATTGATTACAAAAATTCTTACACGTATGCCACTTACATTGATATAACAGGTATAGAACACTTAGGATTATACCTTGACGATCAACAAAATTAAGTTATTAGCGAATTGAATATAAAACGCAAATCGACTTCCAATTAGAACTAGAACGATACTATTAATATTAATATTTTTATTTTTAAGTCAGTACAGATGGTGTACAGTTCCCCGATTTCGTCACAGTATAAGTAAAGGGAAATTCCGCGCTCATTTCAATCGTAGGTCCGACAAAAATATGAAATAGTTCAAATATTTACAAGATATTATTATTATTTATTGTGAAATTTTTCCTCCCCTGCCGCCCTCACTACGCCACTGTAACCAGCTTGTAATTCGAAAATCCCATCAACCTCTTAAAATAAAATAAAAAAGAGTTAAATATATAATCATTTAAAAAAAAAAACAGATTATAATGTGCGAGGTGATATGGGGACAAACACAAACAAGGGTATCGTTTTGGTGTCTGTAAAAAAAAATTTGTGATATAATTTTTTTTTTTTAAACTGTAATAAAAAATGAATTATCGTAAAAAAAAGAACATCTGAAAAATATGAAACAGTTTTATTGTAATTAAGATGTTATAAACTTCTGTAATTATGTTTAAAAAAAAAATTTTTTTATATAATTTTTCCCACATGAAAATTTTTCTGTATAATAAAATATTAAGTCGTAAAAAAACATTAGGTTATGAATGAGAGTCGTTTATATGTATTTAAACAACAATCATTGTTTGGTGCGCCTCTGCGTGGATGGGTGTCGTAAATATGATGATGTACTCTTTTCTTTTTTTTTGGTACTAAAACATTGTGGTACTGACTCTACATAGGCCTTTTATATTTACATAATGGTATTATGTAACTTCTGATTTTTGTAGGCATGTTTTTTTTTATTATTAAGTGTGAAGAATTGAATCAGAGAAATAAAAGAAATTGTAAAGTTTGTGTCGACGTTTTTGGTAGAAGATAGTTATGAAACTTTGTATACTTGGTCACTAAAGTAATTTTTTTAAAGTTTATAATTGATTTGTGCCTTATATCGATTCGGATTTCGAAAAAAATGCTTTGGATAAACGTTGTTCATTATAAATATAGTAACAACTTTTATTCGAAATTTGTTTTCGAAAACCCATATGAATAAAACCCAAATCAACTATAAAATTTAAAAAAAATCGTTACGCAGGAGCTGCTTCAACTTAGCGAATTTCCTTAGAATACATAAATCACTTTCTAGCGGTCACAATTTTAGTCTGATCAAAATGAAATGTCATATATGATTAGTAGTATTTGAAAGGTCAATTTTATTAATAAATACGTCAAGGGGAAACGGGGCATAAAGAAAGAATAAAACACCAAATATAAAATATCTCTCTTAATATTAGAACAATCGAAAAAATGTAAGGAATAAAGTAGTAGAAAATCATGTTTGCCACAATTCATCACCTAATCATTTTTGCTCAAACTCAAATGTGTACAGAGATATTAAAGAATTTAATTTTCAATCTTAAACCGTCAATATTACTGTAAATGTTAGTGTAACAGAAAATATGATACGCACAAAATTACAGTAAAACTTTGTACCTGCAATTTTATATCTTATAAATTTTTCCATTTTTCGCATATTAAGGGAGATATGTCAAATTTTATGTTTCGCCCTCCCTCTAAACCCCCTTCCCCCTTGTCCGATTTTACCCATTAACGAGCTTAACCTTTTGATTACCAAAAGCGCTTCAAATACCAAATTTCATTCCAATTAGATTAAAATTGTGACCGCTAGAGCGATTAGATTACAGACACACACACATTTATATATATATATATATATATATATATATATATATACAGCATGTCCGAGATAAATTTCAGTGTAAAATTTGCAATAAAACACACTCTTGAATGGGCCGTAAAACCTCGTCTTTGAGGAATAATCTAAAATCGATGCAACCGGAGCAGTTTAGCCAAGTTTAACGCGGAATTAATCTATGAACCTCTGCGAAACAGGATGGAACCTGAAAAGGCAGTGCATTGCTCGTTATTAAATATATAGAGCAAACCACCACATTTAAAATTTACATACTAAAAATTTGATTATAATATAAATATTCTAATACCATCTGTTTCCTTTATTTATGTGCCTAAATTAGGTATCTTTTAAAAAAAAACTGATATATAAATCCGCCTCCGCGGATATCAAAAATTTCAAAATATATCAAAAATATCAAATATCAAAAATTTATAAGTTAACAGTTATACCTAACAGTTGGAAAATGGAAATAGAGTATTATAACTCTAAAATTTTCTTTCATCTAGGTACGGAATCCTAAAAAGGATAATTGTTTAACATTCACGCAAAATATTACGATTATGCAAACATTCATCTATGAAATTCATTTATGACTAGTCTATTATTGAAAATTCGATGCATATTTCATCTTCAATATTTTAATTAAAAGGTCGGTACCAACAGGTACTATCCAACTTTATTCATTTCTATAAATTTCTAGTAACCTTCGATCAAGACCTTGGTATTATCTAGTGAATACAATTATTTTTAATTCAAGGTTATACTGTTGAACATTTTTAATTACAAGTGTAATAACTAATGACCACCACACATGAGAGTCGATACGAACGTAATCGTAAGCCATAACCGAATCAGTAATAATAAAAATTCGTTACGCAGGAGCTGCGTCTACGCAGCGAATTTCCTTAAAATACTTCAATCACAAAATATTACAAAATATTAAATATTTCAAGTCACCGCCGTGCGAGATAACTATGCCCTCAAACCGTTCATGCAGACGGGCCGTCATGACATGTTGTGTGGCACATTGCACCGTTCTGTTGGAACCACATGATATTGGTATCCATATCATCCAGTTTAGGCCACAAGAAATCACTTATCATCGATCTGTATCGCTCGCCGTTGACGGATATGCCAATTCACAACAAATTTAATAGACGTCAAATTTAGAGCGTTCCTATTGAAACACCCTTTTGATGACTGATACATCCGATTAATGTACTTTCGAGTTGTAGGTCATGTAAAATGTCTACTATGTCTACGATAGAAAATTTTTTTTTTGTTTATATTATTTACTTATTTATTAACTCGACTTCAAAAAAGGAAAAAGTTATCAATTCGTGTGAATTTTTTTTTTATAGTGTTTGTTACCTCAGAACTCCGTCATTTATCAACCGATTTGGAAAATTTGTTTGTTTCAAAGGGTATACTTTCAGATTGGTCCCATTGTCACCAAATCATTTTTTGATGAGGAGATCCCATGGAAATCGAGGAAAAGCCTCATTTTATATGTATGATCACCGATTTCCCCGTCAATTGTTGATCGATTTTGAAAATTCTTTTTTTGTTTGAAAGGGTTTACTTATTCATAATGGAAAAATAAGAAACTTTTTTTAAAAACCGACTTCAAATAAAAAAAACTTTTTACAAATACAAAAAAAAACAAACCGCATTTAAAAAAATCTGCTATGAAAAAATGTACAAAAATTTTCCCAAAAAAATGTGCTATGAAAAAATTCACTAAAAAGTAAAAAATTAAAACTTTTTTATAAGAAAACAAAACCCGACTCCAAAAAAGAAAAAACGGATCTAAAAAATCTGCTATGAAAAAATGCACTAAAAAGTAAAAAATAATTGTGTTATTTATTTACTTCAATTTACTTAAAAATATCCATGTTTTTCAAATCAAATATTATTATTTTTGGAGTTGGTGCCAGCCAAGGTTAACAAACATTTCATTTCACTTTGACAGCATAGCATTTCATAATCGACAAGACAGTAGATGCGGCTGGCACCAAATCCAAAAATAATAATATTTGATTTGAAAAAAAAAATGGATATTTATAAGTAAATTGAAGCAAATAAATAACGCAATTATTTTTACTTTTTAGTGCATTTTTACATAGCAGATTTTTTTAGATCCGTTTTTCTTGAAAAATGTGCAGATTTACTTTTTAACCCTTAAAATTATCCACACAAAATAAAATAATCCACCCCACCTATAAACAGGTTAAACATGAAAATATAAAGGTGAAAAAAGTTTGTCAAATTTCGAAAGAAAATAGCTTTCTATAAATCGAAAGATGGGGCAAATTTTTTTGAAGACCAATAAATTTTTTTTCTAGTCCCAATAAAGATAAAACAGACTTATAATGCGTTGAAACGCATCTATAAAATATAGTTACTGCATTTATGAATAAAAAGAAAATTTTTTCAAGTTTCTATTTGTTTTTAAGTCCAATATATTTTTTGAATAGTTCCAACAAAGATAAAACAGACCTATAATGCGTTGAAACGCATCTATAAAATATAAGTAACTGCATTTATTAATAAAACCGAATTATTGTTATTTTTTTCAAGTTTCAATTATTTTTTTTCTACCCTGTTTAAATTTATTCAGAAACAATTTTCATCGTGAAAAACTTTCTACGTATAAGTGTGATTATTTAAATCAAATTATTATTTTATACATTTTCACTGTTCATTATATAGAGAGGAGAACATCATGCTGTGTAAATCGTTAGTAACATTGTTATTTCCGTAAAATCGGATTTGGATTTTCTCTTCTTTTTTTTTTTATTCGAATTTTATTTATGAAAATACAATTTTTATGATTTAATCCGAAAAGATATTATCACCTGATCGGATTTATTTTATTTTTCATTTAATAAATAAATAAAATTTTGTATTGAATTACTTGACAAAAATCCATTATAATAGGGAATATGCATGAAAATTTTTTTTCACTTGAATTGAAGCATGTTGGCTTGACAAATATCAAGGTAAAATTACTTTTTAAATAACTTTAAAAATAAGCGAGATATGAATGATTGAAATTTCCGATTAGATAAAGAGGGTGATAGCCCTCTTGATATGTTATGTGACGTCATATTACACTTTCACCATTTAAAATACACGTAAAACTCCGTTTTTAGTATTTTTGCAAGACAGGTAATAATCTTTAAAAGTTTATAGCTTCCTTGATATTTGTCGGATTTTAATTTCGTTTTTAAATATTATTACAGTATTAACAGTATTTTCATATTCTGAAAATAAATTTAAAAAAAATTTTCATGCATATTCCCCATTATTAAATAAAACGTTACGCTTTTCGTAACAATAATTTTTTTAAACGTAACAGTAACCAATCCAAGTGGTCGAGCGGTGTAAGGCGTTATGTCTGCGCAGTAAGCCTACTTGGAAACTGGGAGGTTATGGGTTCGAATCCCGACTTTGGCAGTTTGTCAATGATTAGGAAAAAAAGGGCGGTTAATTGACTAAACTGTCGGCGTATGGACAAGAACGAAGTAACCGGCTATGATTCAGAAGGTTTTTTTGCAGTTTCCTTCACGAACTTCAGATGAATATCGGCATAGTTCCTATCAGAGTCGGCTACAGCCGCATATCCTAACAATTCCTAGTCTACAAATAAATATATGATAATGATAATGATTATCATATATTTCCTGATGAAGGAACTGTGTTCCGAAACTATAGTCCAACAATGGCACGCGTCAAATAATTCGGTCACGATTAAACATTATATTATCCAATGATAATTAGTGAGAACTCTAGGTTTTTGAAATAAAATTTCAAATTCGCCCCCTTTATCTAGATCAGTTTTTTGTATTATAAATACGTATTTCGACTACAATGTAGTCATCCGTATACACTCCGTGAAACTGTCACCAAATTAGCAACAAGTAACATATCCTGCGACAATATAAGAGTAATTTTAATAAGAGTAAAACTAACAGGAATAAATGTGAATGAAGGAAATTTTAACAAATTTCAATATAATTTAAAATTTATTATATTTTAAATCTAGTCTATTTTAATCTAGTTAATTTTCTATTTATTTTTATGTTTTGTCTGTTGATCTCGACTTTATATCTATTTCTAATTGTCAAAGAGTAAAGAACGACTAGCTTATTTATACTGATGATGACTACATTGTAGTCGAAATACGTATTTATAATACAAAAAACTGATCTAGGTAAAGGGGGCGAATTTGAAATTTTATTCCGGTCACGATTGATTGAAGAATTTAGGTATTTGATCGAAATAATTTATATTTTCGTCTATAGTACCAAAGTTTATTATGAACGGGGCTACCGATGCTTGAACGGTATCAGATTGCGCGACAGAGATTGGCAGATACCGCGTGTGTTCCTGACCGAACGGACGGGAGTGCACTAGTAAGTGACGAAGTGCGAGCGATGCGGCAGGGACTTTTCTCTATAATATTTACGAGAAAAACACGTCAACACTTCTTTTCAAAAAATTTTTTCCCTTTTGTATGAAACTTTTAGAAAATAGAAAAAAATCGAATAGTATAAAAACTTATATTTGTATGAATATGGATTTGGAATCTGCAATTAAAAATTTGGCTTCCCTTTTATGATTGCCAAATTTGTCCCCACCTCTCAGGGTCTGGGAGTGGGGCACCCGATTTTGATATCATTGGATAGCTTGTTCTGAAAATATTGAATAGGTGTTTTTTCGATTTTAATAGCAAAGTGTTTTTCTCGAGTTATTCGACTGTTTGCCTTGTTTTGGAAACCGGGTATTACACAAAAATATTAAATATGAAAAAACTAATTCATACACCAGGAATCGATGCTAAACTTCTAGATTTCTAGCCCAGCGTGCTAACTGGTACACCAAGGATGACTCTGATACATGAATCAATTTCTTCATATCATTAACAGTATAACATTGTTGTCAAGGTTATATAATTAGTATTATTTGTGTAGGCGACGCAATACAATACTAATGTCAATTTCCATTAAGGTTACATAAGACATAGTAGAAAGAACTAGCGTATACTATATTGACAAACATGTCATTGAATTTTTAATTAAATATTGATATGAAAAAATTAACTCCAGAAATCGAACCTAGACCTCTGGATTTCTAGCCCAATGTGCTAATCGTTACACCTAGTATGACTCTGGCAAATGAATCTTATACAAATATGTTGATGAAAAGAGATTAAAACTATGTATTTCAATTTTAGGTATAAACCATGATTAATGTCTATTCAGCTAGCAGAGCAACCTGAGCAGACACAATTATAATTGTCTCATCATTAGACGCTAATTACATGCTATAATTAAAAATTAAATGCTCTGGGTTGTATTGTGTTTCCGCATGCTCTGCTAGCTTAAAGTTAAGCTAGCAGAGCATGCGGTTATATGATATAACAAAGAGCAGTTAATTTTTAATTAGAGCATTTAATTAGCATTTAATTAGCATAATAATTTGATATTAAATACAATATAATTAATTGACTTATTAAATATTGCTCTGCTGGTTAAGCATGCGGTTACACAGTACAACAAAGAGCATTTAATTTTTAATTAGAGCATTAAATTAGCATTTAATTAACTTTGATATTAAATACAACATAATTAATTGATTTTTTTAATATTGCTCTGCCAGCTTAACTTTAAGCTAGCAGAGCAGGCGGTAACACAATACAACAAAGAGCATTTAATTTTTAATTAGGGCTTTTAATTAGCGTCTAATTAAGAACAATTATAATTGTGTTCAGCTCAGGTTGGTCTGTTAGCTTAATGAACATCCGTCACATCCATGATTAAATGTAACTGAAATCAGTCACAACTTCATTTCTCAAATTCACGGTTACTTAGAATGCAATCTCGTCAACGAAAATTGATATTTTCCTAGTAATTTTATGTATACAAACAATTATTTCGTACACAGTGTTCACAGTATTTATAAAAAAAAAATTCAAGAAAATAAAATTTCCTTAATTTAAAGAATAAAGAAGAAGAACTTGTCGATAATGTCTCAAAAGGATAATTTAATTTATTTCAAGGCACACGTGTTAATTTCCGTTTAAATAAACCCAAATATGGTTATGAAAAGAAACTAAAATTATGTGGGAAAATTGACATGAAATCTTTTTTTATGTATCACATAGCACGGCAGTGCATCAGACCAAGTGTCAGCACTAACTATGTTTAAAGGAAGAATTAAAGACGGAATTTTACGCCTTTGTATCTCAGGAACCGAAAAAGGGATAAAGCTTAAATACAGCTCGAGACACACCATCTAACGGTACGTACCAAGTTTCAATATTACAGCTTTAATAGTTTCCAAGATATTTAACCCTAAAAATCGACACTTTGAGGACTGACTTACTCACTTATCATCAATATTCTAGGGTACTCCCAGTTATCCTAGAAAGTTGATTTTAGATAGGCAGATAGGTTTTATGCTATTTAAAAAAAAATTAGGCAGTTTAAAAAAAAAAAGGGGGTGGTTAAATATTGACTAAACTGTCAGCGTGTGAAGTAACCGGTTATGCTTTTGAAGGATTTCTGCAGTTTTCTTCACGAACTCCAGATGAGTGGCGGCATAGTTCCTATCAAGTCGGCTGCAGCCTCACTTCCTACCAATTCCTAGTCTATACACAAAATTCTTTGTCCTCCACTCACATCCTCACATCCTTAGGCATCACAATGGACCTTACGGTTGAAGTGTGTCCCGTCTAGGACAGCTTCTACGATCTATCTATCTATCTATCTAGGTTTTAGACAGAAACCACCCAGAAACATCTAAAAATAAAACATTTCCTGCCCCCGCCGAGATTTGTACTCCAGTTCCAAGTATACCATCTTAACAAGCGCGACTGCTTGGCTGGTTTAAACTAAATATACAAAGAAATAATCTGACAAGTAAAATAAAAAAACCTTGCACCTGAGAACCTTACCCAATAAATATAAACCAATCATTTTCTCATTTTTGTTCAAAATCTTGGTCCTTACATAGATTTCACTACTTTTGAAGGCGAACATTTTTCATTTGTTGGGATATCAATACTTTTTGTGTGCGAAAACTTGGTCCTGCTCACATTTATGTTTTTTGTCGGATGATCTATTCAGATAATTTTCAATTGAAAAAGGGAAAAAAAAGAGAAATTGTTAAAAAAAATTCATTTAAGGAACAAACACAGTTATACAATTCAATTTCCTTGTTACCATAGTGAATAAAAATCAGTCCATACACATACACATATAGATAAGAGAAATATCATTGGATAAAACTAACAAATTTGAAGGATTTAGAAAGGATATGTATTTTTCATACGTATATTTTTAAATAAATATCATCTGTTTGTTATACATTGAAATAGGGTTGTACAAAATAATAGTTCTATGTTATACATTACTGAATTTTCTTCATTGTTTAACTCTGCAGTAGTCGCATGCAATTTTTAGACACCAGTGGTGGCGTGTGGACTCACGGACCACATATTCTCAAAGCGAGCATTGTACAAGCGTTTATATATCTGTCATATGCACCGGGTTTTTTTTTAGTGTACTCCATTGCATTTTTAGCGAATTTCCTGAAAGGAAATAGAGCTATTGGTTTGGTACCGACTTCAAAATTTTCATCAAATATCAATCGATCATACCTAATAGCAGTCGAAAATCATCTGAAAATCTGTATATATATATATATATATATATATATATATATATATATATATATATATATATATATATATATCTATATACATATAGATAATATATATATATATATGTATTAGTATATATAATAATAATAATAATAATACTGTATTTAAATCTTTCGATTATTACAGGAGTTGGTAATACAAAATTATACAGAGAATTCTGTCAAATAATGTAAAACAGAAACAAATTTTCGACAATAAATGGAATAAAATAATAATAATAACTTAAAAATTAACAAAAATTAAACAATAAATTCTGACTAACAAATACTACCCGTTTGAAGGAGTAAATTTAATTCGGAAATCACAAAAAAAAAAGGAAATAAAGGTTAGATATTCAAGGTACACTGTAGAAATGCATCTGGATAGCAAATAGATTTGTTCCATACATCTTTCTTCTGCTATAAATGCTCTCAATTTGAGGGCATTAGTGCAAAAAGCAAAAATTTTATTTATTTTCTCTGAATTCAAGTCAGACAGCAATTCTGATATAGGGTTTAAAGATTCCTCCTTGATGCAGCTCCCTAAGTATGCTCGCCTAATGTTTTCTAGAATGGGGCAAATAAATAGGAAGTGTTCTAGCGTTTCATTTTTCTGGAGGTTGCATAATTTACAAACAGCATCGCTATTCCAAATATAAAGATCGCCACAAACTAAAAATCTTACCCTTAGATCCCCCATCAGGCGTAGTTGCACAATCAGTCTAGTTTTTTCTATTTTAAAATTTAAAAGGAGGTACTGATTTGAGCTCTGTGACAAATATTTGTAGGTGGAACTATATGTAGAATTTAAGATTCTACTTTCATCCTCTGCCCTGATACCACCCATGTAGGACTCAAGTAAATTCTCGATATTGTTCTTTACACTAAGCGCGCTCTGGCTCTCCCATAATTCTTCGTAACCAAGATTCAGGAGGATAGTTTTTAGTTGAGAGGCCCAATTAAATTTTAGAATATTGCTCCTGTCATTACTTAGTGATAGTAGGTGTAAGTAACACTTTTTTATAAATCGGTCATTTGAAGCAGCTAGAAGTTTGTACCACCAGTTCAAAATCGATTTGAATGCGCAAGCCCCCAAATGTGGTCTCCCATGTTCCCTGCGGATAATGTAATGCGGTGTGTTGCGAGGTAAGCTGTATGTATTCTTGAAGAACATGCTTTGGACTTTATCTAGTTCATTCAAATATCTCATACCCCATGATTCTACCCCATACAATAATGTAGTTCTAACTATAGCATCAAAAAGCTTTATCCTACTAGCATACGAGTTGCATTTGGCTTTGACAAATATCTCTCTGATGCTATAATTTGCCATATTTGCTTTTTTAATGGAGTTGTTCGCTGCCTCTAGGAATAGACCTGAACTCGAAAATATGACACCCAGATAGTTGAAAAATGGGACGATATCAATTTGTTTGCTCTGTATGAAGAACTGCGTATCGCGCTGAAGTCTTCCACCTTTACGGAATACCATTATTTTTGTTTTCTCTGTATTAATTTGCAAGTTGTTAATTTGACAATATTTTTCAAAGGTGTCTAAATTTTCTTGCAGATTCTTAGCAGAGTCAGCTATACAGGTAGTGTCATCAGCATACAGCAAATGAGAGATACGACTTCCTTCATGTAGTTCCACGCCTTTAACAAAATTTTCTTTATAGAAATTGTCTAGATCTGCGAGGAAAAGAATATATATGTATATATATATATATATATATATATATATATATATATATATATATATATATACAGAGTGAGTTAAAAGTCGTGGAGTTTTTTGAAAGGGTGGATAGGGAAAGAAATTCTGAGATGGCACGTCATTGGACAATGGACCTTATGGTCGAATTGTAGCCCGTCCAGGGCAGCCTCTACAATCTATCTCTATCTCTATCCCCTCAAGTATCTTTGCTGCCGCTGCGTTAATTCACCACCATTTTTGATTCCGTTAACGCGAAAGGTGGAAAAATGTCCAAGGACTTTTCATTCCCTCTTATCATGTTTTCTGTTACTCTTATATTTACAGAAATATTGATGGTTTAAGATTGAAAATTAAAATCCTAAATATCTTTGTACACATTCGAGGAGTTTTAGAAAAAATGATCAGGTATGAATTGTAGCAAACATGATTTTCTACAACTTTACTTCTTTTACATTTTCGATTGTTCGAATATTTAGAGAGAAATTTTATATTTTGTGTTTTCTTGTTTCTCTATGCCCCCCTTTCCCCTTTGACCTTTGCCATTTATTAATGAAATTAGCCTTGCAAATACCAAAATAATATCAGATACGAAATGTCATTTTGATCAGACTAAAATTATGACTGCTAGAGAGTGATTTATGTATTCTAAGGAAATTAGCTAAGTTGACGCAGCTCCTGCGTAACGAATTTTCTAATTTGTTGAATGTGTTAAATCAAGTTTTTTCTGATAAAACAATAAAAACCCCATAACAAATAATATCCTATTAGAAAAAAACTCTACGTTACCGACATACTTTATCAAATTGTCAGTTTAGGAAGTTTTGTTTTGCATTTAAGGGAAGTTTGCAGTCACTCATACAAATTTTCTATTAGAATACAGCTAAACTTTTTCATCACCCATATTGAATCTTGATGCCAACTGATACACGGATTTTTAATGCTAAAACAAATGGCATTTACAAAAGTAACGAAAGCGTTCATCAGCCAAAACGAACATATAAATTGCGCTTGTAGGAAGCGCCCAAATCGAATTCACTCATGATAATACTCAGGCAGTATAACTTGAATATATTATTCAACCCTAGATTAAATAAAAAATAATATATGTACGAGACGAACAGTTTGTTTTTTTTTGCTAATCCCATATAGGGGTAAAGAAAATTTACAAAATAAAGAGAATATTATCGAGAAAAAAAATATATATTTAAATTTGTTAAAAAATAAAATTGACTGTATGGTACAATCGATTCTTGTTTACGATATTAGTCAATTTACAATAGATATTTTTCAATTAATATCGTCATTATCGGGTTGTTCTATTTAGTTCTATTTATTTTTCATCTTTACACGCTTTTGGAATTTTTTTATATCAAGAATTCAAATTATTTTCCCATTGTTATATATATATACTAGCTGACCCGGCGAACTTCGTACCACCTTATAATTAATAAATGTGTTTAGTTATTAGCCGAGTTATTAGCCAAGTCTTCTATCTATCTATCTACCTATCTATCTTTCTATCTCTCTACATTTCTACCATATGGAGTCAGAGATTTGTTGCTCGTTGCTAATATGGTGCGTGTCTCACATTAATATTCCTACAGACACCAACAACAACATTGACAACTTTTTCGGTGAAGTTTGGTTCAATTTTAGTACAGACGAGTGTACAATAATGAATTCAAATTTGATTTCAAACTTTAACCGAAAAAGATTTATATAAATGCGAACGCCTTAAGGTATATAATAGCTTATAAAATTTTAATAGTACAGTTAATACAGAAGCTCGTTACTCTTGTCCGCATTGCTTTAAATTACATTAATTATTTTTTTTTTTTAAATAAGGTTCAGTGCTGAATGTAAATGAACCAAATCCTTACAAATTTCGACCCCGGAAGTTTGGAGAAAAACTGTATCGGCCTATATCTCGATCACCGTGCATTTTAGGCCAAAAATGGTAGTTATCTTTCTTGTAGATAATTGAATTTTCTTTTTTTTTGTTCTTTATTTTTTTTTGTATTACTTGCCGTTTACGACTTATACGACTATTACTATTTATTTATTGACTTGTCGACCGATATCTCTTTTTCATCGGTCTTTCAAGGTTTTTATTAACCTTGCACGCCGTAGTGCAACATTAAACGCGTTATAACTTTAAAAATATAAAAATTTTAGACAAAAAAGTTTTTAATAAAACTTGCTGGTGATTTGTAGATTTAAAAATTAAGTTATTAGCATTTAATTGTTTAAACAATTATTAGAAGAGAAATCGGTCAGAAGTCAATAAATAAATAGTCATAGTCGTATAAGTCGTAAACGGTAAGGGATACAAAAAAATTTCAAACCAAAAAATACAAAATCCCATTATCTACATGAAAGGTTATTACCATTTTTGGTCTATAGCATAGGTGGGCAGGGTTTGACTATACAAGCTTTGAGTGAGAGGTAGGAAGAGAGATAGAGTAAATATAGGGTACCTACCAAATATTACTATTTTCTTTTTTTAATTAAAACATTTTCTGAAAAAAATATAATAATATCCACCCTTTTTTATGATCACTATCTATTATAATTACAAAGTATACACTATTGACTATACAATGCATACAATACATTGAATACATACTTTGGAATTTTGGCCATAAAATGTACCTTTTTAATATATTTGTGTATGAATAAAATATAAATCCTTTGATCTTTTATGGGGAGCCCCGTGGCTCTGGAGAGCCGTCTACGCTCACCTATAGTGCACGGTGATGGAGATATTGACCTATATCTACAGTTTTATACAGTTTTTCTCAAAATGGCGGTACTTCCGGGGTCGAAATTTGTACGGATTTGGTTCATTTACATTCAGTATGTGACACTGAACCTCATTCTAGTGATTGTACTATCATGTTTAATCCTTGACTTTGTGATCCAGTTTAAAAACGAATATCTTTATAATTTGTAAATTTCCGCGAATTACCAGGGTACGTGGCAATCAAAAAGACAGCTTACATCATAATATGGAGAATTAGTAGAATTTTATTCTTGTTATAAGATACACCTTAGAAAACACATACAAACGATTCAAGCTAAAGAAACATTAATTGAAACAATTTAGATTGTAAATTTCCAAGAATTACCAGGATATAACACGGCAATAACAAATACATCTTATGTTACAATATAATATGTTTAATTAATAGAAATTCACTCAGATAATAGACTAAGAGCTGGCTACATATAGCTGTATTCATGAATAGGATAGTTCGTGAAGGAAACTGCAGAACACCTTCTCAAGCATAGCCGGTTACTTCGTTCTTGTCCATACGCCGGCTGTTTAGTAAATCAACCGCCCCTTTATTTTTTATACGCTTTTTATTTGTTTCACCTGTATGTATGTATGTATGTATGTAACCGACCCTTTTGTGCGCGATATTCTCCTACTTTGAACGATCAGATTTAATTCAAATTTTGCACACCTATCAAAGACCGATGACAATGCAATAATTCGATTAAAATATCCGATTATCTTGATTAGATTCGCCAGGATTCATCAATTTCTTTCCGCATCCTTTGCATGAGAGTAAGAGAGATAGAGCTAGTGCGCGAACTTCAACTAAAAAATGAAAAATAAATAATAGTTTAAAAAAAAACTAAAAAAACACGCTTTTATAGAAAATCCAACTGAAAAATAGAAAATAAAATTTAATAAATTTGGATTAAGAAAAGTGTAAATAAGAAACAATTGTATATTAATGGAATAACTATTCATACTATGCACCCAACGCTTTTTTCCATTAATATACATTTGTTTCTTATTTACACTTTTCTTAATCCAAATTTATAAAATTTTTTTATTTTCTATTTTTTTAGTTGGATTTTCTATAAAAGCATACTTTTTTAATTTTTTTAAAACTATTATTTATTTAATTTTTATAATTGACAAACTGCCGATGTCGGGATTCGAACCCATAACCTCCCAGTTTCCAAGTACTGCATACTACGCAGACATGACGCCTTAGACCGCTCGGCTACTTGGCTGGTCTGATCGAATATAGTCGTGATTTTTCTTATAAGTTTCCTATGATATCATCAAAGCAAGAGCCGCATTTTGCATCAGTCTCATACGAGGCGGAGAGTGTGGGTGGGGGTAAATCGTGTAGAGTTTTGAACAAACAAAAAAACGATCGAATATAGTTCTGAAAATTGGTGTATTATTACATTATGAAAATAGAAATTGAAAGAAAATGTTCCCAGAAGTGTAGGTTGAGGCCTAACGGCTCCCAGAAGCGGTAAAGTGGTTAACTTTGAATTGAAATTGAACTCATAAGGATATACTTTAGCAAATTTTTTTACTGCAAGTTTACGATACATTTAGACTTTTCATAAATTTGCAGCAAGTTAAAAGAGAGGTTAAATGACCAAAAAATTTCATCATATAATGTTTTAAAGTTTACAGTGAAAAATTAATAAAGGTTGAAAAAATAATGATGTGGGTGGCCTCTGTTACAGACCGTGTTTCTTCTCCCGGATGTTTCTTCCTTCTCGCCATACAATCTGCACACACTGGACCCGTTATGGAGTTCCATTGTGTGTAGATGCTTCGGCATGTTATTATAACAAATATAATAAAAATATGGTCTTACGATTTTTAACCGCAACAACGCCAGGACGAAACTTAGTTTATCCTTGTATATATTTTATACACCGGGTATAATAACAAGACTGCTTGAATCATAAAAAAAAAAACAAATTTGAAAATTTTGGAAATTGTTATAAAAAAAACAGATTTCAAAGGAATAATAATAAAAATTATTAAATTACCAGCTGTGTCATATTTTGATTTATTTTCTTGAACTGTTTTGATGTAATATAAAACTTAAATGGATTTTCAAACTGTTGCTATGTTCTTTCTTTTCATGTTTAATTCAAGTGTGGCATTCTATCTCTACATATAGAGAAGGGAGGGAGTGAAAGGGTAACATATTTTGCGTATAAACATTATATTATCGAATGATAATTATTGAGAACTCTAGGTTTTTGATATAAAATTTCAAATTCGCCCCCTTTATCTAGATCAGTTTTTTGTATTATAAATACGTATTTCGACTACAATGTACTCATAATCAGTATAAATTAGCTAGTCGTAATTTACTCTTTGACAATTAGAAATAGATATAAAGTCGAGATCAATAGACAAAAATAAAAATAAATAGAAAATTAACTAAATTCAAATATACTAGATTTAAAATATAATAAATTTTAAATTATATTGAAATTACTTTTGTTAAAATTTCCTTCATTCACATTTATTCCTGTTAATTTTACTCTTATTAAAATTACTCTTATATTGTCGCAGGATATGTTACTTGTTACTAATTTGGTGACAATAGGGAATATGCATGAAAATTTTTTTTCACATTTATTTTCAGAATATGAAAATACTGTTAATACTGTAATAATATTAAAAACGAAATTAAAATCCGACAAATATCAAGGTAGCTATAAGCTTTTAAAGATTATTATCTATCTCTTTCTTGCAAAAATACTAAAAACGGAGTTTTACGTGTATTTTAAATGGTGAAAGTGTAATATGACGTCACATAACATATCAAGAGGGCTATCACCCTCTTTTTCTAATCAGGAATTTCAATCATTCATATCTTGCTTATTTATAAAGTTATTTAAAAAGTAATTTTATCTTGATATTTGTCAAATAAACATGCTTCAATTCAAGTAAAAAAAATTTTCATGCATATTCCCTATTTCACAATTATTCTTGGTTTTACGCTGCTTTCATATGTTTTTTGTTTAAAAGCTTATGATTAGACTTAACAACTGGTATTTCGCTACGAGAGATATAATTCGAAAATATTAAATTAAATAGAAATTCGGTAGTGTCGATAAATATTTGAAGTAGCGATGGGAAATCACATCGACATTTTTAGTTTTAAAATGACGGGAGTCGGAAATATAACAATAAAAGTCAAGCTAAGCCGCGGATAAAAGCTACTAAAATTCTAAATCTGGATTTTTAAACGTTGTGAGATAGAGAAAATTTTGAAATATAAAAATATTTATCTAAAAAAAAACAAACAACTTTTGTATAAAACATTTTCGCATACTACCAATAGTTTAGGCACAATGTCAGTGCAAGCCTGCGCGGACAGCTATACTATAGAATGGTCAACAAAATATAGCCAGTACACTTGGCCACAAAAATTGATGTCATTTTTTTAAATTTTATAGTTAATTTGTGCCTTATTCATTTGGTTTTCGAAAAAAATTTTCAAATAAAAATTATTACTATATTTCTAATGAACAACATTTATTCGACACATTTTTTCGAAAACCGAATCCATAAGGCTCAAATGAATTATATGATTTAAATAAAATGGTATTAACAGATTACCGTCGATTTCAACGGGTTATCTATTTCGTATATATACATTTACTTAGAAGATCAAAATAGTCATTCGTATTTATATATTCTCTTTATAAAAATGTACGCCATATTATATTTATTATATTTGTGTAATATCCATTAAGAATAACATTTTGATATTTATTCTTTCTTTTTTTTGTGATATAAATATGAAAATTTAATTATCATTTAAATTAACAAACAAACAAAGTATATATATATATATTATGTTCTTTTGTTTCAGGCTAAATTACTTTTTTTCCTTTTTTAATAACTAGAGTGAAAGCCTGTTGAAATATAAACCGAATAATTAAATTTCAAGTTTTTTGCCCCAATTCCTAGAATAATTATTTGTATTTTGTAAATACGTATTTAGACTACGAGGTAGTCATCATCAGTATGAATTAGCTAATTGTACCTATCTCTAGGATATGGAGTCAGATATATGTTTCTCGTTGCTAATTTGGTGCGTGTCTCACAATAATATTGAAAAAGGTTTGTCTTTTATATGATCGGACTGAGGTAGTAATAATCTGAAGGATTATTTGAGTTGACTGACTAATTGTGATTAACCCAGCTCATTTATTGGCGGTATCACACTATATAAAAATGCGGTGTTGTTATTATTAATAAGGTGAGGGTGTTGATCGAAGCTAACCATGATATTCAGGTATTAAATTTTGAATATGGTTTAATTTTATTAAATTAGAATTTGGAATTGGCCCATTGTCTAAATTTATTATCTGTTTTCTTAATTTGTGTATGTAGATACTTTCGTATGTACCTAGTTCTGTGGGGTTTTTTACTACTGAAATCGGTACAAAACCCCACAGAATTATATGCATATATATATATATATATATATATATATATATATATATATATATATATATATATACATTTTGTACATGATTGTATTCTCAGTTGCATATATATATAAAAATTGAATATAAAGTAGATAAGAATTTTATTTACACAAAGGTGTCCCAAAATTTTCTGTTAAGAAACAATATTTCCTTATCTATAACATACACAGAAAATGAATAAATATTGTTTCGATTTAGAAATAAAATATTTGTTTTTTTAGGTTACTATTATCTCCATATACACAGAAAAAAGGCCTTGCGTTTGATATTTGAAATTCAGATATCAACATTTTAACACTCTCTAGTCCCAAAAGTGAACGAAATAACGAAAGCGCTAGTTTATATTACATAATTAAGTATATTATATCATTAGAGATAAGCTTTTAGGGGAAATCTCACTAAACGTAGGATGATTTTGTTGGTTTTTACCAATTTTCTGGATCCTAAAATCCATTGCAAATGAACAAATGAGGACCGTTGACAAAATTTATTATTATTTAAAAACTTTGTTTACAAAATCGTACAAAGCTTGAAGGAGGATTTTTTGAGACGTTCGATTATTTTGTATGGCCAATCTATTAATAATATCAAAGTTGTTTTTTTTAAGAACCTGAAATCCGATCAAAAACAAAATAAATATAAAAAAGGGCCGAGTTTTCGGGGTGATACTTCACATAATAGTTGCTTTTTAAAAAGTTATGATATCCCATTAAAGAGCCGAGTTATAGCACGGTAAACTATTTACCAAGAAAATTAATGAAGCGTAAATTGATTAAATATAAGAAAAAATTTTGTTGAAATTTATTTCGTAAGTTTTCCCTTAGTATGTTTTTAAAATTATATAACTTGGCAAGAAATTCTTTCTTTTGTTTCAAATATTTTAAAACTTGTCGCGATATAAAATTTTAAAAACATACTAAGGGACAACTTGCGAAATAAATTTTAACACAATTTTTTCTTACATTTAATCAATTTACCCCTCATTGATTTTCTTGGTAAATAGTTTACCGAGCTATTTACTTTGTAAATAGCTCGTTTATGGGATATCATCACTTTTTTACAACTATTATATGAAGTATCTCCCCGAAAACTCGGCCATTTTTTATATTTATATTTTTGATGTGGGTTAAATTGAAACACTTAACTTGTACTAATAGCGTTATTATCATCATCCTATAGGAATTAAGATAGATCCAATCACAACCAATCAGATAGGCGTATTAGGTATATGGACTTGCAATGTTAAATTTAACAAAACACAAATGCAAAAAATTTCTATTTTCCGATAGAAATTTCTAGTTTTCATAATTTTCCTGCCAGTCTTGGTACTAAATCTAACTGTACGCCGAATATCAATTTTACAGGATATCGGGAATTAGGAGAACATTATCATATACTATACACGGTAAATTATAGGCGTGGTCGCTATTTTACGATTTTTGAATTGAAATAACTTTTAAACTGTATATTCGTTAACGATGATTGAAAAAACCATTTCTTATAATTCCGTAAAATTTCTATATTCGAAAACTCATCCCTGGAGCTCTTTCCGTTTAAAAGTTATAGTACTTGGAAAACTGGTCTAATATTTCGTGTAGTTATAGCACTGTAAGCAAGGCCAAAAACCTCTTAAACTCGCCTTGTCGCACTACCGTACTCTAGATATAAAAAATGTTTAATTTTATAAAGTTTTATTTAATTGCTTCTTTGAAGTCTGGACTATCTTCTAAAACATTTATAGTTTCTAAAATGTATGTGGAAATAAGATACAAAAATACATCAGTTGTATAAGTTTTATTTTGCATATGGAGGTAGTGTGGCATTCATACTAGTTTATTTTTAAGATCAAATTTGTTTTATTTATCTTCTTCAAAGAAAAACAAGTCGGTGAATGTAATCTAATAACAAAACTAATACTACCGTAGTAGAAAATTCGACTTCATCTTATAAAGCATACGTTACTTTTATTTTCTTCTATTGGAATTTATCGAGATTTTTTACAAGAAAAATCTGTAATTTTTAACTTCGCAGTTCTCACATTAAATATTCGTTCCAACTTCCAAAACTTATATTATACTTTTGGAAAAATTGTTTTTCTACGAATATACTGCAAGACTTTATATCAAAATATTGTGGTCACATTTTCAATAACCGAAATTCTGAGGCAATATAAGAGTGATGTTAACAAGAGTAAATTTGAATGAAAGCTATTTTAACAAGAGTAATTTCAATAAAATTTATTATATTTTAATTTATTTTGTTTAATTTTTTTATTTTGTTTTATTTTTGTATATTGATTTCGATTTTCTATCTATTTCTAATTTTCAAAGAGTAAATTACGACTAGCTAATTTATACTGATGATGACTACTGTGTAGTTGAAATACGTATTTATAATATAAAAACTGATGTAGGTTATTGGGGCGAATTTGAAAATTTATTTCAAAGAGTTCTCAATAATTATCATTTAATAATCTAATATTATTTATTATGTCTACTTCAATAATACAGTTATTTTAAGTAAAAAAAAATTCTGTTCTCCATAAGACGCTGTGTTAATAGTTTGATTTTGAATCGATAATTACTCTTTGAAATGATCGTCAACAGGTTTAAAATTTTTGAGGAAGGATAACTACATAATGAGCTATGTAATTCATTAAAAAAATTATTTTTATCTACTATCAAAAGCCTCATGCATGAACGTTCTTAAATATAAGTATTACTTAGTAAAGACACACTTAAATAAAAAACGGTGAGAATGGACATGAATGTTAAAAATTCTGTAATACTCGATAAATACACGTTAAATTCAACGTCGTATATGATTATTACGGATGAACACAACAGTGGGATGAAGTTCAGATTTTATTATTTAATAAAATGATCTTTTAAAATGGTCACACAATACATGTTATTTTTGATGGATAGGATCTCTAGAATACAACCATAGATAAGATATAGACAACAAACCATCACATTTTCTATATATTCACAACACAAACGTGTTAAAATACATTTAATTTTTCATTCTTATTTAAAGCACATTACATTGTTAATTCCCTACTGACTAACCATCTCTTATCTTCAAATGGATTTTTAAATGTATTTTTATGTGGCACACATACTTTCTTGTTATATTTGTTTTAACCCGTTGCGATCACACCTCTTAATAATAACATATATTGGTCACATGGGTCCAGCTGACCCCAAGCAGAATAACAGTTCCAATTTCCGTTCTATTTGATGTATCGACTTGAATCTTACGCCAAACTTCAATATAACATGTTTTGTAAATAATCCAATAGCTGTTGTTTTCTTTTTTACCGACGAAAGAAGGAGGTACTCAATTCAACTTAATATTTTTTTTAAATGTATGATCACGCATACCTTTTTACAGAGAAGTCCGATTTTGATAATTCTATTTTTGTTGGATAGGGTATACTTCAAAGTTGGTCCCATATAAATTTGAAATTTTAACAAATTTAAAATTTTAGCCACAAAAAAATAAAAAATAAGACTTCCCAGCGCTTCCACTAAAGAAAAATATCATAAATATCGTAATATATGTTCTGTGTGTAAACACTCTTTGAAAGCACTCAATATCTTTGCGCAATTTTGAATGTTTTTTAACCGACGAAAAAAACGAAGGAGGTTCACAAGTCAACCCCTATATTTTTTAAATGTATGACCACGCATTACTTTTTACAGAGTAGTCCGATTTCGATAATTCTTTTTTTATTGGATATGGTATATATATATAGGGTATTCGCCCCTAAGGGTTGAAAATTAGGGAATGGTTGATTGTTCACTACTGAATTTTCATCTGTGAACCGATTCTGTTGAAACTTGACACACATATGTAGTTCTAATGACGCCCTAAGCCACAAAAAATAAAAAATAAAACTTTTTAACAAAAAATAGAACCGACGAAAGAAGAAAGTAACCGATAAGCAAAAAATAATAACTTTGTAACAAAAAATTAAACCTTCGAAAAAAGAAAGTAAAAAATAGAAAAGTAATTTAAAAGTCCGACACTAATATAAGTGCCTAAATTTTGAGTCGGCGCCAAAATAACTCTATCGAAAATTAACTAAACACAATATCGCACTGCTTCATAGCCCAACCTCCATACAGTCCCAACATAGTCCTCTGTGACGTTTGGTTGTTCCCGAATTTGAAAAAACCGCTCAAAGGACACCAGTTCGACGATAAAAAGACGGTTGAAGATAATGCGACGAGGGCACTGACTTCCAGGATCGCTTCGGAAAGTGGAAACACCGCTGGGAGCGTGTTATTCAATCAAATGAAGACTACTTTGAAGGATACCACTCGCCCGATGACAAAAAATAATGCCAGCGCGGAGATAAGAAGGTAGTTCGGATACATTTTGGACCGGCCTCGTCTGTAATATACATATATTTAGTAATATATACGGTTAGAATGTGGCTTACTGGTGGTTCATTTTTTATGAACGGGAGTGTACAACAAATTATTGTTATTATGTCATATACAACATACACGTTTTAATTAAAACACTTTATGTACGTCTTTGACTGTAATTGAATACCTAGTTGAAAACAAAGGTTTTTGTGGTTTATATGGTTTGTTACGAATTTCATTATTATATTTGACAATATAGAGGGCAGACAGGTGGTTTTCTTAATTTTCATTACGTATACATTTTAATGATATTAAAATTAGTAATATTACGAAATTTTTGAAATATCTACCAAATTAACAGAGATATAGTTGTTTATATGACGTTACTAAACCGCATTAGAAGTTTGAGACTTAAATAAATCCTGAATAGGATGAAAATAAATGCCTTTTAGCTGTTACTATGCCTGACCTAAAATTGACAAGCGTATTTTGCAACAAGTTAGCAACAAGTAACAGATCCTACGACAATATAAGAGTAATTTTAATATGAGTAAAATTAACAGGAATAAATGTGAATGAAGAAATTTTAACAAGAGCAATTTCAATATAATTTAAAATTTATTATATTTTAAATCTAGTATATTTTAATCTAGTTAATTTTCTATTTATTTTTATGTTTTGTCTGTTGATCTCGATTTTATATCTATTTCTAATTGTCAAAGAGTAAAGTACGACTAGCTAATTTATACTGATGATGACTACATTGTAGTCGAAATACGTATTTTTAATACAAAAAACTGATCTAGGTAAAGGGGGCGAATTTGAAATTTTATTTCAAAAACCTAGAGTTCTCACTAATTATCATTCGATAATATAATGTTTAGAGATATAGTTGTTTATATGACGTTACTAAACCGCATTAGAAGTTTGAGACTTAAATAAATCCTGAATAGGATGAAAAGAAATGCCTTTTAGCTGTTACTATGCCTGACCTAAAATTGACAAGCGTATTTTGGTATCAGATTAATGATACCCATTCAATTTCCATTGTGTTTGTAAATTTGCATCTCTCCATTGTTAGTCTGGTTGCCTTTCGGTTATATTATACTAACGGTGGTGACTAGCGTTTACTGACATTTTAGTGATTTGTCTGAAAATTAGTAACAGTCTGTGACTTTAATAGCTTGATATAAAAAACTATACCCATGCTGGATAGAATAAACTACCACTCGCTATCTCTATCATTCTGAGCTACTCTCAAGGGATAGGAATCCAGAAATCAGGACCGAATTAACCGATTTAAGCTGTCGTTTTTAGTGTCTAACTCTTCAAAGGGCTAGTCTCTCAAACAGAGACACCGATAGTAACTGCAATTGCTTTATCTTGGGTTTCGTCTGAGAGTTGTTCTATTTCGTCTTTTTTGACGACGCAACTGATCATTCGATCAGCAAAAAGGACGATTCCGGTTGTCGCCCTCTAGTTTTGAATTAGGTCCCTGAGTCCGATTGATACCAACGTAATGTTGATAAGATCCCGCCTGGCTGAGGTGACAAAAGTTGATTCACAACCTCCGCTTACGATCTCGAGATCCGTGAATACTAAGTACTCTGAAAGTGCTTCACCTTCATTTATATGTGTGTTACCCCAACCGGTATGATGAGACTTCGTATCACAGCCAATGATTATCTACAGATCATCTCTCCAAACAACTTCTACGAGTTTTTGCACATCGTCCGAAGAAGGTAGTTGTTCACTATCGTATGATACTATCATCGCTGTTGCATCCCTTGACCCCAGTTGTGCCAGTGGTCCTTCAGCAGAGTTCAACGTTGGAAATAACTTCTATTCCTTAGGCAACTATTGATAAAGGTCTGTAATTTTCTAGAGATAAGTTTTGCCACCCTCCAAGTTTGGCAACTGTAGAGCAGAACTAACTTCATGTTTGATTCGAAGATTTGGAGCTTGGTTTTTGGTCTCAACGGAACTTAGTTTTTGTTTCCGACGTTATAATATCGTACGTTAAAGTAATCTGTACATGGACGTAAAAAAGGGGAAATGAGTTACAAATTAATACAAAAGAATACCATACAGAACATTAAAAAAAAGCAAACAATGTAAAAATTTTTTTTTAAATAAAATAATAAAAGAAGAACAATAATTGAATTGAAATGGTAGAATTTAAATAGAATTTAAGTAAATTAATTTTTTTATTTATTTCATGAACATTTTGTGTGTGTCATTATGAAAAATAACTAATTGTTTAAATATTGTATTTAAAAGACAATATCTTTTTAAAATATTATAAATTTATTATCTTTTTCTCAAATGATGGAAAAAAAATGTTACAACGTTTTTCCGGTTCTATAAAAATTAATTAATTATATAATATTTTAAGCAAATAGAACAGGGTTGCGTCCAGCACAAATGAAACGGTTTTAATAATGTCATAAAAATAATAAGTGATAGAACAACTAATTGAATTAATTTTTACCAGGTATATACTGAATGCTTTATTGGTGTTGTATTGGTAATACAAGCATATAGCAAAGAATGGAAATGGCAAAGAATAGAAGTATCACATTTGGCCCCCCTCCAACGAAAGGTGTCTAAGGCGTTAAGTCTACTTGGAACTGGGAGGTTATGGTTTCGAATTATAAAAAAAAGGGGGCGGTTAATTGACTAAACTGTCAGAGTATGGACAAGAACGAAGTAACCGGCTATGCTTGTGAAGGTTTTCTGCTGTTTCCTTCACGAACTCCAGATGAGTATCGGCATAGTTTCTATCGAAGTTCAGCACATGCTACCAATTCCTAGTCTACACAAAAAATTCCTTGTCCTCCACTCAATCCTCACATCGTTAGGCATTACAATGGACCTTATGGTCGAAGTGTGTCCTGTCTATCTATCTCTTCTCTTCATTACCTATAATATATTAAGTCCCTTGGTACAATGGGGCACAGAAGTAGTATCCCTTTTAGCGAATTTCCTGAAAGGCAATAGAACTTTTGGTCCGTCCTTACTGACTTCAAAATTTTGCAAAAATTTTTCAAATGTCCATCGATCCTACCTAGTAGATGTCGAAAATCACCATCTGTAAAATTTGACATATCTCCCTAATATTCGAAAAGTCGAAAAATTTATAAGAAGTAAAGTTGTAGGTATTAAGTTTTACTGTAATTTTGCTTTTTATAATTTTTTCTGTAACACTAATATTAACAGAAACATTGTCGATTTAAGATTGAAAATTAAATTCCTTAATATCTCTGTACACATTAGAGTTTGAGAAAAAATGCTAAGGTGATGACAACTTTATTCCCTACACATTTTTCGATTGTTCTAATATTAAGAGAGATATTTTATATTTTGTGTTTTCTCCTTCCTTTATGCCCCCATTTCCCCTTGACGTATGACATTTATTAATAAAATTGGCCATGCAAATACTAAAATCATATACGACATTTCATTTGGATCAGAGTAAAATTGTCATCGCTAGAAAGTGATTTATGTATTCAATAGAAATTCGCTAAGTTGAAGCAGCTCCTGCGTAACGAATTTTTTTTATATTGTATAGTCATTTTGTTCCTTATTCATTGAGTTTTTGGGGAAATGGTTCGAATAAAAGCTGTTCATTATAAATATATTAACAGCTTTTATTCTAAAAATGAATGACAAAAAATGACTATTCAATGTTCAAAAAAGGACACTACTTCTGTGCGCCCCATATAGTATATAAACCGCAAGTTTTAACAAAACACTCAGTATATACAGAGTATTTAAGCAATTAACTTAGTGAGTTGTACGTTATTGTATCAGAAGATAATTTTTCGTTACTCTGTGAGTAAGTAAGACACCCTGCAGAATATTGATAATAAATTGTGGCCTCGAAAAAATGATAATTCATTATCATCATCGGTAGTGAGGATGATGGTGGTAATTTTCATTAATAATTCATTTTTCATAAAAAATAAAAAATGAAATCTCATTATTCTCCCCATTTAATTTTCCTGTATTGTTTATCAAATGGGTGATGAAAAGATTATTTACTACTATTTAAAGAATGTATTGTGAAGAAATCTGGGAAAAAAGGTTGTAAAATCTCTTTTCTTATTTGAGTTGTTGAAAACATGCCAGTCTGTCTCACTTAATTAGCATGTATTTACATAAAAATTTGATATGAAACACTCACATAACCTCTATGCATAGTATTGTAGTATAGGTGCATTCAATAAGGACGCTCGATTTTTAAACGTAAATAATAACAACTAACTAATGTAACTATTGAGTTTATGGAAAAATTTGTTAACCAAAATTTGTTTATTTTAAACAGAAAAAGATTTTTTGCTATTGAATTTTTGTTATATCTGTTACGGTTTCAAAGATAGGCAGTTTTGCCCGTTTTTCCCAAACATGGTCCGATTTTTCCCATTAACGAACTTGACTTGAACTTTTGCTCGAGAACACACATAATACATTTCAGTTCGTTATCTCTTTTCGTTCTTGAGTTATCGTGTCCACGGACAGACGGACGGATAGACAGGCCGGCAGGAGGACGGACATGCGGAAAAGGCCGAATTAGGCCAAATTATGAACACTTTGTTTCTTATCTTTACTCTGAGGGCATCGATTGTTTGCGGTTTATACGCATAGACCTGTGATTTAAGATAGCCCCAAAGGAAGAAGTCTAAAGGCGTTAAATTGCACAATCTCGATGGCCAGTTCACGTAACCGCCGCATGAGATAACCATGCCCTCAACACATTCGTGTACAATGTTCATCGTGGCTTGCTCTATGTGGCACGGCGCTACGTACCATATCCTGTTGGAACCACATATTATTGGTATCCATATCATCCAGTTTAAGCCACAAGAAATTGCCTATAATCGATCTATGTCGCTTGCCGTTGACCACACCAAACATTAACTTTCTCGGAATGCATTTGGTGCAACTGTATCTCGTGTGAATTGGTTCTCCCAAATTCTACAATTTTGCTTGTTTACAAATATGTTCATCTGAAAATCGGCCTTGTCACTAAAAATGATGATCGAACGGAGCACTGGTTTTGATAATAAAATTTGATTTGTACACGTTATTTAGCGCTACAACCTACCATGGAGATTTGCCATACACTACTAAACAATTCACAACGAATTTGACAGATATCACTATACCAAATACCAAAAACATTTCAAATACGAAATTTTATTTTGATCGAACTAAAATTGTGACCGTTAGAGAGAGTCTTAATACATGAAAAATATATTTGATTTATATACATATATCTGTAGCCGCGCTAGCAGATATTGGCCATAGTGAATATTCATAAAATAAAGGTTAAATAAGGTCTATATCCAAAACAGAAATGATGAATATCATCCGAGGAAATTCGTTAGGTTGACAAAGCTCCTGTGTAACGAATTTTTTATAGAATGGGGGCATTTCGTAAAAATTTTATACTGTGTAGATAATTTCATATAAAGCTATGAAGTTTTCGAATAATTTTAATTATTAAAAACAATAAATTATTACTACATTTTAAGTTACCCTCTGTGAAACGGTCGGGTAACTAGTCTAGTTGTAAAATCCTCACGAATGAAAAAGAGGGTTTTGTATTTGGAAATATATCAAAAATAGGTTTTTTTTTGCATTTGCAAACTCATCAATTGTATGTTACGAAATGATTGCATATGTAAAAAAAAAATACATCAAAACATGATCGGTTAGAATATTCGTCGAGCACGTTATCAAAAAAGCCATGTACGTCTAATATTGACCTTTCTGACAAAGAGTGTGTAATATATTCATGAAAATCGAAAATTTTATTATTATACAGTTTTCCATATGCAGAGCCAAGCAGAGATCAATTTTCATACATTGCGAGTAGAATGCACTCTTCTGTCCATAAAAATTGAACCAGTTCAAATATTCTAAGTGTTACTGTATAAAATATTATACTTAGTTAAGACTACGACAGATTATGCGACACAAATGTCAGACATAAATTTTTTTACTGTTCGCACATGCTGTTCGCAAACAGCGGCTGTGTGAACACGTTGTGTCCAAGTGTCTCTTGTGGTGACTCTCCATAAGCTGGGTGGGAGTAAATAAAAATGGTATGTTTTGAAGTAAGACGGAACGATGTTTCAATATGTATTGGACACAACGTGTTCACACAGCCGCTGTTTCGAAACTAATTATGGTGTGGCAATAAATGTCACAACTAGAGACACTCGTGTGCACACATAGACACTCGGTGTATACACTGAGTGTACGGTGTATAGTGTCGTAGTCTAAACTTAGCTTTAGACATATATTTAGTTTTAAATACGCTTGGAATGTGACTTGCTGGTGCAACTTTTGTGAACGAGAGTGTATTCGACGTTCCGTATCATTTATTATAGCACATACATAATCCTAGAATATGGTCGAATCGATGATGATGTTGATGCCTCTGTATATAACTGTGATTTAAATTAACCCACATAACGTTTTTACCGATTTCCAGGACCATTTCGTATTTTGGAATATATATATATATATATATATATATATATATATATATATATATATATATATATATATATATATATAATATAGGTGAGTCAAAAGAAATGGAGTTTTTTGGAAGGGTGGATAGTGGATGAAATTCTAAGATGAAAAGTCCTTGGACATTTTTGCACCTGACACACCGTTAAATAGAATTAAATAAATAATAAATAAAGTAACCAATTAACATTAAATTTTAAATTATATTGAAATACTCTTATTAAAATTACTCTTGAAATACGTGAAACTGTCACCAAATTAGTAACAAGTAACATATCCTGCGACAATATAAGAGTCATTTTAATAAGAGTAAAATTAACAGGAATAAATGTGAATGAAGGAAATTTTAACAAGAATAATTTCAATATAATTTAAAATTTATTATATTTTAAATCTAGTATATTTTAATCTAGTTAATTTTCTATTTATGTTTATTTTTGTCTATTGATCTCGACTTTATATCTATTTCTAATTGTCAAAGAGTAAATTACGACTAGCTAATTTATACTGATGATGACTATATTGTAGTCGAAATACGTATTTATAATACAAAAAACTGATTTAGGTAAAGGGGACGAATTTGAAATTTTATTTTAAAGTAACCAATAAGAGAAACGCGTTAACGTAAAAAGAAAAGGTAGGGAATTAACGCAGCGTCAGCTGAGATACGTAAGGGGAGCGAGCTCTCTCCATCACTAACGTAGAGCAAGTTAACCTTATGTGTTTCAAATCCGGTACAGTTTTTATAGTAGAATTTGAAAAACCTACCGTACCTTACCTCTTTTTTTCCGAAAAATCTAATTAACTGAATTATTAAGTTTTTATTAGATTTCTGACGATGGAATTTTACGGCGACATTTGACTTTGTTTTTTTAAAGTTGAGAGCTGATTAGATTTTGAAATCGGTTTTGAGATCGCTACAGTAGTCTAAAAATTCAAGGAAAAAGGAGATGACTGTAAGTGATAAATTGATTTTGTTTTGGTCGTTCCGTATACGGTTACAGTTTCCACCAAAAAAAGGAATGTATTTGTGATTTGTTAGTGATAGAATGAATATTGAAAACAACGTTAGATAGATAGATTGTAGAGGCTGTCCTTGACGGGCTACACTTCGACCATAAGGTCCATTGTGATGCCCCTAAGGATATGAGGATGTGAGTGGAGGACAAGGAATTTTGTGTGTAGGCTAGGAATTGGTAGGATGTACGGCTGCAACCGACTATGATAGGAACTATGCCGATATTCATATGGAGTTCGTGAAGGAAACTGCAGAAAACCTTCTCAAGCCTAGCCGGTTACTTCCGGCCGCCCCCTTTTTTTTTCCTAATTGGCAAACTGCCGATGTTGGGATTCGAACCCATAACCTCCCAGTTTCCAAGTAGGCATACTGCGCAGATATAACGCCTTAGACCGCTCGGCCACTTGGACGGATGAAAACAACGTGACCAACTTAACAAAATTGAAAATGACTGTAAATGATAAATTGATGGAATTTGTTTTGGTCGTTCCGTATACGGTTACGGTTAGTGTTGAAAATAGCTTTTGTTCTGATTCAAAGAAATTTATCAACGTTTTTTTACTGCCGTTCTCAGAGTTTCTTTACCCTGTTTGTTTTTCGTATTTTTTTTAACAGTAAACGATTGTACGATATCATTTCTATGTTAACCAAAGATTAACACGATAACCGCATAAATGTTTTTGAGAAAGTAACTGATTTCATATCAATTAATTAAAAAGCATTCAATGGAAGAATAGCAAAATAAGCCACAAAAACAAAAGATGTATAATATTTAAATAAAACAAAGAGGAATATTTAGAAATATTTTATCCTTTCCTGTAAAACATTCGTTTATATTATATTCGTGAAAATTTTTAATTCATACGTATTTCTGAATAACATTCACTACCGTATACTCAATGATTATCTGGTGTTGAATCACTCACATGACCTCTCTGTTATTGATAACTTTAATGCCGGCAGTACACACTCGGCGAAACATTTATATAAGCGAATATAAGTGAAATAAATTAATTAGAAGATTTCGTCTCATATGACTTGTACTATTGTCGGAAGGCATCAAAGAAGACTAACAAATTTAGTGCCGAACGAATGACAAATTTAGTGCAGTAGGTACGACATCGTCGAAAAGGAATGAAAAACGGTGTAGGGCCATTACGTAACTGGCTCATTGGGCATACAGCGGCCAGCGTCAGTCCAAACGTCTACAGATCATGTGCAGGACATTTTCACGAAAAATTTACAGCACGGACCTGAATTGCGTCTTTCTTCTTTTTTGCCGCTATTTTCTATAGGCGTATAAATTTACTCAACATTCAATACGGCAACATAATTTGATCGTAATAATAAAGTTTCAATTAAATAATATTACTCAACAAATTGGAACATAATCGTTGAAATTTATATTTTTGTATTTTTGTGCTTTTGTGGGTGCTTTGTGCATGTTCGATAATTCTATTGATCGAATAAAAGTATACATTATGCAATTAAACTTTTTTTTAAATACTGTGTTATTAAATTTATTGTAGGTACTATATATTAATATTATCTAAGTTTTTGTTTAGGAGTCTTAAATTATGAAAAAATGTTTATTTTATAGTCCATTCGGGAGATGGGATGCCACAAACAAACACACAGACACGAACATCAGATATATAAATGTCATATTTGCGTGTCGGTACTTCTTTCGACATATTCCCTCACATGTTTACCAACATAAAAATATACATTTCAAATAATCTACGTCAGTGTTGCAATAGATCCTTTTTAAAAAAAAAAAAGACAGAATGTCTATCGTCACATGCGCTGTGTGGCACGTAGCACCATCCAGTTGGAATCATATGTTATTGGTATCCATATCATACAATTTAGGCCACACTAAATTGCTTATCATTGATCTGTGGCGCTCGCCGTAGACGGTACGGTTATGATAAAGCTTGTTTTGTGATGAAGTACCGGATCCGTAACTTTCTCAGGATGCATTTGTTGCAGGTGTATCTCGTGTGAATCGGTATCGCCCCAAATCCGACTAATTTGCTTGTTCACACATCAATTTATCCAAAAATAGACCTCGTCGCTAAAGATGATTTTTTGGTGAAATTTGAGTCTTCCAACTTCCATCTTGAAACTTCCAACTGCTCCAGAGCTCAATCAGCGAACACGTGGCGTTGTCTATGTTCGACAACACCCTTCATTGGATCAGAGCCTATTTTAGGAATTCCAAGGACTGCATGTAAACAGGTGATCAACGAGTGGTCAAAAGCTAAACACCGTGATCACTGGGAAAAAGTACAGCGGTAGGAGCTCGGGAAGGCATCTGCACACAATGGGACTCCATAACGGATCCATTATGTGCAGATTGTGTGGCGAAGAAGAAGAAACATCCAGCAACATTATCTTTGACTGCAAACCTCTGGGTTACAGCAGATACAGGATATTCGGTGCATCTCACCCCAAATGTATGAACCTTCGGGAGGACCTGATAAGCAAGCTCCAGGCTATTGTCAACATATGGGAGAAGCAAATCTTGTAGATGGCGGAACACAATGGACCATAAGGTCGAAGTGCAATACTTTTTAGACCCCAAGATGTATCTATCTATATATCTACATGTTATATGTCTACTCCTGTATATAGAGGTAGAAAAAAAAAAAAAATATATATATATATATATATATATATATATATATATATATATATATATATATATATATATATGCGAACCCTTTGAATTAATTGACAGATTTAAATCGTTCATTCGATAAATGTAATGTTTTCACGTTTTAAGTACATGAAATACTATAGCAAAATAATAATACTTAAATAGTGCACCATAAAAAAGATAAGTTAAATTGAAATTTAAATGTAGTATATAAGTGTACAGGATGATCCACACAAGTCGAATATTGAGGGTTGATTCTCGGCTCCGTATGTCAAGGTTAAAAGCTGTTCTCATTCCCTGCGAAAACAGACAAATCTCATACCGCCTTGTCTCAATTCTTAAATATTGAAAAAACAAACATACCGTTAAACTGATTTAATTGCTGAAATACCCGGTATATACTGAGTTCATTATCAATGCGTGAACTGTTTATTTAAGTTTTTGCACACTCACAGATATATAAAAATACAAAGTAATGTATAAAGGTACTATTTATTTGAACTGATATTATGGCAACAACTTTCAGTTTATGAAAGAAAATTTGAATAAAAAGTTATTTATTTAAAAAAAGGAATATATATTTTTTGTCTTTAAACATTTCTTCAATCTGTCTCTTACGTTTCCATGTTTAATATTATCATTTCGCCAGGAAGAAAGTAATATGGTCTGATTTTCCCCATTTATGAACTTGGCCCCATGTGAAGCTCTTATACATGGGGTTCTTATACACAAAATTTCAGTTCGTTATCTCTCTTCGTTCAGACGAACATGCTGAAATGGACTGATGAGGTCTGTTTATGAACACCTATAACACAAATTTAGTTTTGCGATCAATATTTTCAACCGTTACAAAATCAGGACTAAACTTATAATATTCTTGTATATACATTATGTATATACCGGGTATACATGTTAAGTGTCCACGTGAAACGATCTCGCGAGAGTATCACTCGATTGTTAATCTCTGAGTCCGTTTGAGAGTATTTTTGAAAGTTTTGGTTATCTCTAGTGAGCCTACTCTCAGAGCCGTGCCCACTGTTACACGCCTGGGGCTTTCGAGAATGAGTTTAAGACCTACAATTGCAATTAACTTAAATTGGTGTTAGTACGTACTTTGACCTTATGACCCATTGGTGCTCCCCATTCTACATCAGATGAGCTTCTAGAAAGTTCATATATTTGGGGTGAGATGCACCGAAGATATCATACATGCTATAATCGAGAGATGCGCAGTTGAAGATGATGTGGCTGGATGTTTCTTCCTTCTTGCGGACTTGTCTACACAAGTTTGGTCCCTTGTGCAGTCCTATTGTGTACAGATGTCTTCGTAAATGACCACAACTGCCCAAGTTGAATCCTATTCAGGTTGGTTGCATCGTGTGACAGCCTATTAGATGTATTCCAAAACAGTATTTTCCAAAGTTTTTACTGCGGTATATTTTCCCAGTGACCCCGGTGTATAAAATCTATGTACACGTGGATTAATTCTTTGTAAGGAGTATTCTAATGATAGATACTGGACCAATGAAAGGTAATCGTAAATATCTAAATCTAAAATCGTAAATATTTCTATTGATTTGTAAGTAGAATAACACTGTTGGAGTTTGGTGCATTCTATTTGAATCAACCTGTACCTGAACTTTATAGTGTGTTGTTTGCGTTCTCTAAATAATGTGTGTTTATATCCCTTGTGTATTCACACTATGTATAGATACACAAGGGTAATAATTTGTTTTTTTAGTACTACGGTTAGTACGCTAAAAAATGAAGAAGGAAAATTTTCTAATATTCTAATGTTCCTGTTTCCATTGTTATACCCTTTATATATGTAAAGCTGATTACTTATAAGGTGTTCATAAAATGTTTGATTTAATCCATTTCCGGATATCCACTTGCCCGTCAACATTATAACTCAAAAATTGAATTTTAATAAGGTAATAGTTTTACCAGAATTTTAACTTTTATATACTGTCGATTTTACAGAAGCAGGCGTGTGAGTATATTAAATATGTATATTGTACTTACGGTATATCTTACGGTACTTACGGTATATAGTAGATAGTTTGCCAGGTCTAAGGCGTTATGTATGCGCAGTAAGCTTACTTGGAAACTGGAAGGTTATGGGTTCGAATCCTGACATCGGAAGTTTGTCAATTATTAAGAAAAAAAAGGGACGGTTAATTGACTAAACTGTCGGCGTATGGACAAGAACGAAGTAACCGGCTATGCTTGAGATGATTTTCTGCAGTTTCCTTCACGAACTCCAGATGAATATCGGCATAGTTCCTATCGTAGTCGGCTGCAGCCGCATATCCTAAAAATTCCTAGTCTATACACAAAACTCCACTCACTCACATCCTCACATCCTTAGGCATCACAATGGACTTTATGGTCGAAGTGCAGCCGTCCAGGGCAGCCTCTACAATCTATCTATCTATTTATCTATCTACGGTATATCAAAGTTACATATTCTCTTCCCTTTAACGGAAACTCGAAGTCATTCTTAAACTTTAAAATACGCTTCAGAAATGTTAGCTTGAAATTGGAGTAAATTTCATTTTACGAATTTGTTTGCTTGGAATCGTTGAGCCTAAACTTGTAATACGATTACGTGGATTACACGTTACCTGAGCCAGGTTTCGCACTCACATTGTGTCTAAACTGTCGATTGTATGCAAAAATATTTCAAACGAAAGAGGTTTGTTTTGTTTCTATGAGATAGAAATTTTTCGTATTTAGGGATATTCGCACACCGTTGCAAGTTACCTTTAGGGCACAAATTCCACGCAACACGGATGCAGGGAATTCAAAAGCATATGAATTATCTGATAAAACTCTCTACTCTCGGTTAGATCAAAAATAACCCGTATCATAATTGATTCAGACGTTTAAACGTGTTGCATCAATCAAAACTTGACAAATCATGATATTAACCAAATTAAGTATTACAGTAGAACTCCAACTATGCGCGCACTAATTATGTGGATTGGATCCGATCCGGATCATAAAATATCTGGAAACTGGGATAAATCAATCATTGAAAAAACGATTTTCTCAGCTAAAACTTTTGCTTTTTCGCAAGTAGCCGGTCCTGAAAGTTGATTTCTCAATACTGACTGACCCAAAACCACTTGAATATGACCCTATTTGTTCCTCAAAGGGATCCCGATAGTTGGAGTTTTACTGTATTTTGCAAAATATTTTCTATGTACACTCCCGTTCATAAAAACTGAACCACATTCCAATAAGTCACGTTCTAAGCGTATATATTACTAAATATATGTATATTACATACAATGACATTTAGAATATTTCAACTGGTTCAATTTTTATGAACGGGAGTGTATATAATAAGATGTAAATGCAGGTTATAACAAGTAGTGTTCCTATAAATTATTTCTATATTATAATAAAATAGGGATGTATTGCAATAAGATTCGAATAGGACACAGGAATGGGAAAGACAAACTATCAACCAGGTAAAATATTTTATGAAGGGTATACCCAAAACGGTTGGTATTTCAACGGATCTCAGTGAATTTTATAAATTTAATAAATATAATATATTTATAAATATATTTTGCTATGCAAATATTATTCACTTAATGGACTATGTAGTTAGCATGTGCTATTAGTTAATTCCCGTGAAATATACTCTAAACACATAAAATTTTAAACCTTTAGTAATGAGCATACCATACCGAATAACTATTGTTTGCACCAGAACCATCTATGATGCATTTAACAGAAATTATTAATGAACACAAAAATTGATGATGTTTATAAATGTAATGGTTTTTACAAAATTTAATGCATAATAAATGCTTTTAGATGGGTAGTGAGTACATGCACGCCACTCAATATTATTATTATTAAGGGTAATAGCCCAGGAAAAACCGATGAAATTTTTTTGCGCATTTCTTTGTTCTTTACATTGCCCATTGAGGTATCCTCTCAAAGAGATTGGCAAGCATTACCAAGAATGATAGATAGATAGATAGATTGTAGAGGCTGCACTTCGACCATAAGGTCCATTGTGATGCCTAAGGATGTGAGGATGTGAGTGGAGTGTAAGAAATTTTTGTGTATAGACTAGGAATCGGTAGGATGTGCGGCTGCAGCCGACTATGATAGGAACTATTCCGATATTCTTCTGGAGTTCGTGAAGAAAACTGCAGAAAACCTTCTCAAGCACGGCCGGTTTCTTCGTTCTTGTCCATACGTCGACAGTTTAGTCAATTAACCGCCCGCTTTTTTTTCTTGAAAATTGACAAACTGCCGATGTCGGGATTCAAACCCATAACATCTCAGTTTCCAAGTAGACATACTGCGCAGACATAACGCCTTAGACCGCTCGGCAACTTGAATTACTCAAGTAACTCAAAAATTTATGCCTGAATTCAAACAAAACGCCAATTTGTCCTGGACTAGTAAAGGTTTTTACATAATTTAATGCATAATAAATGTTTTTAAATAGGTAGCTACAATGGACGCAATTCAGTATCATTATTATTTAGGGTAATTCGATGAAATTGTTATATCGTAAATTATACATTTTAGGTTTTTTAGGTGTATAAAGGTTAGTTTATATCTGAGCTGTTGGGATGTATTCAGGTAGTTGACGGTATGTGCAAATTATAACCAACTGAGCAAGTCATAGCTTAAATATGTTTGAATAGGAAACAACAGAAGAACAACCCGAGAGATCACCAGAGATTTGGTTGGGTTTAATTCATTTCATATCGACAAATTTCGTAGCAAAAGGTCACTGATAAAATTTGTTTAATATTTTAATGCTATAATTAGACGGTTGAAAACAAAAATTTATCTCAAACCTAATAAATTTACATCTTTGAATAAATTTTAGTGGAATTGAAACGTCACTTCCATTCCACGAATCCTGTCTTTTTGCATTCAAAATTTTCTTTTCATATGTTTGCGATTTAAAAGTCATGTAATACCTCTAGTTTATATAAAATTTGACCGTGTAAACTTGTCTTAAGGATGTTCCAGTATAAAACCACTTTTCAACAGATTTTGCTGATTTTTTTTCACGGACTTAACGTTGTCTAATAAATCCCGATGTTTCAGAATTTTTGCCCGTTTAGAACGCGAGATAATTAAAAGCAAAGTTATCATTGTCTCTCACTCTCTCTCTAATTAGAAGCATGTTAAACTTCATGCATGTAAAACTTCGACAGAAATAAAAAAAAAAAACTAGGAGAGTAAAAATAAATGTTTATTTATTAAATTTATTTAAAAAAAAATCGCGTTTTACCGTTTTCGAAATATAATAGTTTAAAATTATTCAATTTCTGCATTAATTTCTATATATAAATAGTGGATATATCTATGTGTTGTATCTGTTTGTTTATATATTTGTCCTATAATAAAAGCACACTGGTTTTGTGTCCTGATTATATAAGACAGTACTGAAACTACCTTAAAATGAACATTTTGTTTAAACACAATCGTGTTTGGCAACATTAGTTTCCAAATCATATTACTTGAGAGAGAATGTTATAACAAGCATCATAAACTTTTAACATTGCCCACGTGACCAAACTCAAGTACTTACCAAAATAGGTAATACTATTACTAACGAGGTACTAAGAGGTTTTCTAATATTTGACCCTTAAAGTATCAAATAACTATAAATTTTGAATTAAATGAGGTCACGATATGAAATACTTCTTTTATTGAATCAAATTGATGTGACTTTTGTGGCTGACAATCAAGAACTTTGCTAACAGAAGGAACTGAATTGGATAAATGAACTAAGAAACTGTTTTTGTTTGCATGGAATATATAAAAATTAGTTTAATTTATCTTACCTTTAATTTATAAAACATGCTATTGAAGCGAAAGTTTATTGAAATTAATTAATAAAAAATGTTAAACTTAATACTCATAATAAGGCTCGGAGCTATTTAGGATACAATCAAGTGGTCCTTATTACGGGCAGTAACCAGCGATGGCAAACATATCATTAAATACAAATAAAGGAAGAAATCAATAGGATCTCCCTTGCTTCCATATGCAAATTTTAGATATTAACATCCAACAGTTAAAACAAAACACAAACACCAGTTCATTCACCAAAAATTTTAACAAAGTGATTAATGAATATTATAAACAGAGGGTCTTATTCACACATCACTGATTAACATGGGTTTGCTGTCCGAAAACGCATTCGACTAAAAGTGTTGTTGCATTTTTGTCTTAATTAGAGTATTTAATTAACATTTAATTAAACAAAGAGCATTTTATTTTAATAAGCTTAATAATTTGATATTAAATACAATATAATTAAATGATATTTTAAATATTGCTCTGCTAGCTTAACATTAGGCTAGCAGAGCATGTGGTAACACAATACAACAAAGAGCAGTTAATTTTTGATTAGGGCATTTAATTAGCATTTAATTAGCTTAATAATTTGATATTAAATACAATATAATTAATTGATTTTTTAAATATTGCTCTGCTAGCTTATCATTAAGCTAGCAGAGCATGCGGTTACACGATACAACAAAGAGCAGTGTATTTTTAATTAGAGCATTTAATTAACATTTAATTAGCTAAATAATGTAATATTTAATACAATATAATTAATTGATTTTTTAAATCTAGCTTAACATTAAGCTCTCAGAGCATGTGGTAACACAATACAACAAACAGCATTTTATTTTAATTAGAAAATTTAATTAGCATTTAATTAGCTTAATTATTTGATATTAAATACAATATAATTAATTGATTTTTTTTAAATATTGCTCTGCTAGCTTAACATTAAGCTAGCAAAGCATGTGTTAACAGGATACAAAATAGAGTAGTTTATTTTTAATTAGGGCATTTAATTAGCGTCTAATTATGAGACAATTATAATTATGTTCTGCTCAGGTTGCTCTGCTAGCTTAATGGACATTTGTTTCTGCTTATATATGTTGGATATCTTGAATTAATTCAATAATTAGAATAAACGATTTTTCATGACTGGGCATTATTTGCAGCCGGACCTTGTTAGGCGACAGTACTTTACTGTATTTTATATTTTATACTCTAATAAACTTAAGATAGTTCCAGCATGAAATCAATTCATCAGATTTTGCTCTTTTTTTCACAGGTTAAAAATAACGTTTTTTAATAAATCCCGAAGTTTCAGAATTTTTAATTGTTTAAAACGTGAGATAATTAATAACAAAGTACATTCTCTCTCATTCGAAGCATGTGAAACTTCATGCCCGCCCAACTATTGTCTATTGTATTGAAGAAAAAAACTCGACAGAATTTAAAAAAAACCTAAGATAGTAAAGATAAATATTTCTTAAATAAATTTCTTTTAAATCGCGTTTTACCGTTTTGTCTTCGTAATATGATCATTTAAAATTTAGTTTTCTTTCAAAATTACATTAATTTGTATATAAATATATGTATGTGTGTGTATTTATTTGTGATACCGTTTCAACGGTTTAAATATTGTCATACATAATAATTACAATAGATTAATTTTGTGTATATATAAATACATAATTTAAAAATTTATTTATTTATCTTTTTTAGAATAAAAATTCATTTATGTCATAAAACAATCGATCTAGTAGATATTGTTTTAAAGCTTTTTTAAATTTATGTATGTTTTCAATAGTTTTAATCTCTTGGAAGCTAATTATGTTTTCTGTCTGGATTAAAGAAGACAATGCTGGGACTACCTTAATAGTAGTTTTACAATTTCTATAACAATTCGTAAAGAACTGCAAATCATAAACATTTTTTTATCGAAACAAAACTGTTAATTGAAAAGTAAATTTTCTTTTACAACTACCAATAAAATAACATTTTCCAACAATATAATTGTTTAAAATAATGTATAATGAACCGTTTTGTATTCAATGTGAAAATGAACTACAATGGGAATAAATGTTTACGGTTCGAAAAGGAAAATGAGAAAAAACTGTTCATAATAAATGAACCATGACGCAAATAAAATACATCTTGAAAGAAATATTAATGTCGTCATTTTCACTATTAATGTAACGATTATTTTTCAACGTTGAAACGTTTTTATCTACAGCATAACATTCTAGTGAAAATTTTCGATTTTCTTTTTAATTGAACATTGTGTGTATTCTCTATGTGAAAATAATAAATGCAAAAACATTATTTAATTGATCATTTCAAGAAAACATGTTAGTTTTGATGTCATTTATCTCATTCACATTTTCTTTAAATATACAGTGTGTCTATTAAGGATGAACGGGCACTGATGTATATTGCATTTATAAAATTCTTCAAAGTCTTATATAGAACATTCACAAAAGTCCACAATAAAGTTTATTATTTTTTGTCGTAAGGTAAAATCAAAATTTAATTTAAACCCGTCATACCGGGTCTAAAAAAAATATATTTAAGAAAAAAACGTGAGATTTCGGAGAATTAAACTACCGCCGACAGAATTAAAATTTACCTGAAATCTCAGTTGTTTTCGTAAATATCTTTTTTTAGACCCGTCATACCGGAATTTTATTGGATCAATCTCTTTATTAATATTTCTATTTTCTATTGCGTAGTTTTTTTTTTTAATTCGTCTTATTTTAAGTGAAAATTATCCAAATTTGTGTGAAAATATGGGTTTCTCAATAAGAGCAATACATTAAAACTCGAACTTTAACAATAAATCATTATTTCAAGACTCCCGTAAACCCCCCCCCCCCCTTGAAATTTTTTATAATTGATTTATATGCACTTCAACTACATGTAAAAAAGTCAAGTCTTAATATTTTTGAAGCTCCAGTGCTCGTACATCTTTAATAGATGTTACAGTACGTCACTTAATGTACATTAGAACTCCAAATATCTAGATTAATTTGGATCGGGCCAAATCCAAATCCAAATCAAATATAAATAATGAAAAAATTCATTTCGTCAAATGGTTAAAAATTGTGAATTTTGCTTTTTGGCAAGTAATCGGCTCTGAGCGGTTTTATTTCCCTTAAAATGATCCGGATAATCGGAAGGATAATGAAGGAGATGTTTTTTGAAGGAGATGTACTGTTCCATTAAAGCTGTAGGAATGACGATGAAGCTAGATTTATAGATGCATAAAATTAAATAAATCTTAAGTAGAAAACTTCAAACGCTCGACATTAAGTATCAAATACTTTCTTTAAACCGACCATAGCTTAACGAGAGGAAAGTAATGGGAGGTGACATAAAGACCTGGATCAGATCAGTGTAAGTGTTGAAGGCGAAAATCTTCAGACATACTTTTAAGATCGAAATTCCAGAGTCAGTCCTTGATTGCAGACGTGCCATTAGTCGAACCTGACTTGACTGACCTGGCTCGAATAATGTAGGGTTATTCGAGTCTAAACAAAGGGTTTAAAGGTCAAACTATAAATATTTACTTAAAATAGATCAAGGTCAAGCTTACGGTTGGAATCTTTCCGCCAATCGCATATCTGGAGTCTCGACGAAAAATCATTCGATTCGGTAATGAGTAGAGGGTGGAGATATTCAATCGTTTCTTAAAGAGAGTGGAAATCAGATGATATGAATGAACAAGGGCTCGCAAAAGATGTAGAAATAGGATTAATTGTTTGAGTTTAACTTACAGCCTAGTACTATTAACTTAGCTTTGTCTACATAAAAGCCTCTCTACCCTTAACTTAAAGAGAGGATTATCGTAAGTTACATGTATGTAATTGTGAATAAAGTTATGGTTCTGATCCAGGATGCTGTTTATTTACGAGAGCTTGCCTAGAGTAAGGAAAAAACATTATTAAATACTATATTTCATTTCGCTACTCATTTGTAATCTTATTTATTTAGATTTTATCAATAAGTAGGTACTTGACCTTGACGAAAAAATCAATCTAGCAAATTGCAAGAAATGATTCAGTTAAATGGTTGAATTGACGCTATGGTTGAATATTTAGGGGTATAAAATGCATTTTTATAAGCAACAAGTGGAATAATTATAGGTATTTATTTATGAGCATAACAAACTCTAATATTTGGGGTTGAACTAAGGTTTCCTGCCTTTGTTTCCTGTTGGTTAGGTACTTTATCAAAAGGTATAAAAAGCACTCATATACATATATATATATATATATATGTATATGTATAAACAGAATTGTGACCGGTACCAATATAATTCATTTTAGTAGACCAATAAATTTTCACTAAAAACCACTATAGCTAATTTAAGTTGTATATAGTTTTTTGGAATAAAAGGATATACAAACACAAATTTAACGTAAAATTGTCTCAAATTATTTACATTCTGCCAAGTTGTGTATAAAAGCTGTCATTAGAGATTTTCTTTGATAATTTAATGCTCTAAAAATTATTTGTATTCGACTTTATGTTCAGTAATAATTTTTGTTTTTATCACCAGATGTCATTATTATTGTTTAATAGATTTACGATGCTATTTCGTTTAAAGGAATTCTAATTTTAAACAAAAAAGTGAGGTTAGATTGCCAAATGTTCTTTGTATTATATATCAATGGATTTTATGTAGTACTTGGCGTTATTTTAGTATATTCGATTTTGACAATTACTAAATGGAACATCAATACTTTTAAAGATTGTACTTAAATTTCAAAAGATTTTTGAAAAATATCTCTGTAATTCTGTTCCTTGGTCTGATGAAACTCGTCGAAAAGTATAAGTTCTATTCGGGTTGGACTGAAGTTGTTGCCGAATGATGGTAATGGTCATATTGTATATGGCAGAAGTGGCCAACTTTTGTGTGTATAAGATCTACTTTATCTTAAAAATGTGTCGCGTTCGACATGTACTATTTGTTCAAAGGTATATATGAAAAAGTTGTTATACAAATGGACAGAAGCTGATAATTTGATTTTAAGATTTCACTTTCGCTTTTTGAGTCAAGAAAATGTATCATGGAAGAATGATATAATATTTTTAGACTTGTATTTTGCGAATCTATCAACAGCTCGCGGGATTCCACCTCGTACTGAAACACCCTGTATATCCACGTCAAAAACAACATAATTATTCAACGGGTCAAAATTAAGTCAAATCAGCTACTGATAAAGACAGATTTAGAATTTATTTTATTGCCTTACCATTAATGGGTTTGCATGTCTCTACCCAAGGAATTATAATCAGGTGTATATCCAGACAAAGATAATAATAATGAGTCCTTAGTATGGGAATTAGTAAAGACAGAACGTCGTTTAGTCTTCGTTAACTTTAAGTATGAAAATGCCGATTCACTATATCAGAATAAATATATTCGCTACATTTGGTGATATTGGGTTATTTGTCTCGGTTGACGTATTTCCAGAAATCTTCTTCAAATTTTCTGGGTTTTGAGATTAAATCAGTTTGTAAAATAATATTTTCATTTTTTAATGCCTTTTGCTCAATACGAAATATGTTTGCATATTTTTGGCTAATGAAATCGTGAGCGATTGACCCACATTGGCTTTGCGATCGATCGGTCGATCGCGATTGACTTGTTGGCCGCCCTTGGTATATAGTGTGTATATTGTTGACATAATACTCGTTCCCCTTCGCTTTACTTCAACTGTATCAAAGATCTCAACTGACATCAACGATTTCAAGAAATACTTTTGAATAATGCAAAGTTAATCTAGTGCCCATAACTTTTTAACTATTATAATCTAGACTATACAAAAAAAAACTAGCCAATTGTGTGTTGGACCACTTGCAGTATTGAGTTTCGTAGTGAAACTTTGATGCATAATATTTCATAAATGAATGTCTGCATCGAAAACGTGTTAATTACATACCCCCCAATGCTTTTCCAGGATCTATTCAACGATGGAGTATGTGAATATTAAAAGTTCACCCCACTATACATGTAGGAGAGTGTATTTTTAAGCAATAAGGATGCACTGAGTGAAGTGACTCAGTATCAGTGCGCCCATGAGCTGCGAAGGTCTCGTGTAACATTTTTCACAAGTGACTACGACCTGGTGCTGAAAAGTTTTGTTTTAATTAGCAGGTTGAAGAGTCAAGAAGTAATGTTCACGATGGAGAAAAAACTCATCGAGCCATCTTGAGGGACAAAACTTATATTTAACAGTTACTTTTGAACTATTATATGTAATAGTTATATTGTTGATTTGAAAATTCATCCTTTAGGATAATTCTTCTGAGGACCTTTCTTTTCTTTTAAAAGCTGCTTTTGCTTCAACCTACACGCAGTGACAGACAAAGAGCCGTCTCAACTTCTTTCGCTCTCACAGTGCGTAATTGATTGAAACTAGGCTTCTCTGCAAGTTCAACTTCCGTTCAGCCCACCAGTCCAAGTTCGCGAGCGGTTTAAGGCGTTATGTCTGCGCAGTATACCTACTTGGAAACTGGGAGGTTATGGGTTCGAATCCCGGTAGTTTGTCAATTATTAAGAAAAAAAAGTGGCGGTTGGTATGGACAAGAACGAAGTAACCGGTTATGCTTCAGAAGGTTTTCTGCAGTTTCCTCCACGAACTCCAAATGAATATCAGCATAGTTCCTATCATAGTCGGCTGCAGCCGCATGTCCTACCAATTCCTAGTCTATACACAAAAATTCCTTCCACTCCACTCACATCCTCACATCGTTAGGCATCACAATGGACCTTATGGTCGAAGTGTAGTCCGCCCAGGGCAGCCTCTACAATCTGCGCGTAGTATAGTTGCGATTGACATGGCGAAACTATATGAGCTCCTGGTTTGACAACGGAACCCAACAAACAAAAATATGATTATTGAGTCAAAGAGACATAATAACCAACCGTATTCAAAACAGAAGGTATATATAAAGTCATAAATGTGTGCGGATGGAATAAAAAACGTTAATTTTCAAATGAAAATTTACTACCTTTTTTATTACAAGACGCATATATCAATATTTAATTATCTGACAATGAATTCCTGTAGGAGTGTACAAGTCATAATATCCCTACATAAAAAAAAAAAAAATTGGAAAATTGTTTTTAAAAAAAAGTACTGTCGTTTCAAATATTTAAATTGCATTTAATATGGGCAATGAAAAAATATTTTCTTTCCTATATTCCTTTTTTTTTTTTTGAGAAAGTCATCTTATATATGAAGTAATATATAGAAGAAATTCCTTTATTCATCTATTTCAGTTTATTTTCACTTGTAATAAAAAATACTGTTTTCCAGGATACTGTTTTGAAAAAACAAGCAATAAAGTGGGCTACCAACTTTATAGACAATTCTCAGTTCTACGGGAATCCAAATTTGCCTTCTTCTAATTTAAATGTAAGTATAGTATCGGAAATAGTTTGCGAGGTTTCGATTGCGAGAATTTGGACCTTGAACATGCATGGGATATAATGTTTGGTATGTGAAGATAAATCCTGAGTTTGGGTCTGCGTGGTCTTGCTTAATTTGGACCTTGAGTATATACGCGATTCATTGTTCTTGCAGACACTTTAAGTTACCTGTGCATTTTCTATGCAAAGTACACATCAAGCAACAGCTGTTTTACTTCCTCATTTTTACTGCAAATTTACTTCCTCGCAAAAGAATCTCTTGTAATTTCTAGTACAGTTGTACCCCTTAGACGGCTGTCGTAACGATATACTGTTAGGTTTTAAATGGCGCTTTGTATTATATCGATCTTCTGTAAGTGCAACAACCTCTTGAACGTATATCACTTTTAAAAATATAGACAGAAATATTTCTTTTGCGTAAAGTTTGCAAAAATAAATCCAAATGTTTGGAAACTATTACATCAGGATAATGATTAAAGCTGCAATATTTTTGTGAAAGTTTAATGACCTCGTCACAATTCGCGAACGTCGTCTATTTTGTTTCGTCTCGATTAGTGAAGACACGCTCTTGTCGAAAACAGATAAATCTCGTCTCGTTTCGATTCTCAACCGGAAAAGAAGCTTCAGCCGGATTCGACTGATCTTCTGTCTTATCCCCAACTTTGCCAATACATACACTATTTTAAAAAGTTCGGTTTAGTGGTCGTGTATACCAATTTTCATTGGAATTTGTCTGCATGGTCTTTGTACCATTAGTATTTTCAGATATTCTTTGCTTACAAAATATTATATTTAAAAAAAATCAAAGAAATATGAAATGTCACTCTTATATTTGCAAAAAAAATTTTCTCGTCATCTCATCGACTACTCGACATATGTTTATTGACTCTCGACAATGTGTTTCTCGTTTGGTATCAAGCATTTTGCTTCTACGGCAACGCTATACCTTTTGCATAGAACAATCCCTTCATTTATTGGACTATCATATCAAATGATATTATATAATACATATATAGGCAATGTTCACGACATTCTTGTTTAAATACTTTTGCATATCATATTTTATGAGGTCTGCAGCATTTCATGCTGACGTCACCATCATCAGTTTTAAAGAAGAAGGCGAACAAAGAAAATACAATTGTAGAATAGCACTTGATATTTGTATTTTTGTTTGTATCTCCCGTTGATATAACCAGTGGCGGATTAGAAGTTTCTGGGGCTCTAGACTCTAGTGTCTTGGTTTGCAATTTTTTATTAATTAAAAAAAAATTAAAGGAAAGCTCAATTATGTCTAAAATTATATCGTCATAATTTATATGGTGTATGCTTAAGTCCAATTTTAATTCTTTGTGGAAGTTTCCAAGCATAGCCGGTTACTTCGTTCTTGTCCATACTCCGACAGTTTAGTCAATTAACCGCCCTTTTTTTAAAATAATTGATAAACTGCCGATGTCGGGATTCGAACCCATAACCTCCCAGTTTCCAAGTAGGCATACTGCGCAAATATAACACCTAAGACCGTTCGGCCACTTGTGAGACTGGTAAACTACCTACTTAGTGTGTCAATTATCACATGGAAGTCTTCACACTGCATTTAACTTGTGTTTCCGAATTTGTCCGAATTTGAAGTGCCTGTAGTGTTTGTTCTCCGCTACTGAATATAATACAATAAAAGTGATCCATCATGGATTGTTTAGATGAACGCCGCCTGTAGTATATGAAACAAAAACTTATTTTTTCAACTAAATTTTATATTAAATTTTTGCATGTGAATTGTGTTATTGTTCACTGTGCAAAACTGTTTATTTTTTATGCTTATGCTCAAAAGCTGTTTCTCCTGCAGGTTGTTTTCAGGATACGTGTATACTGACAGCTTTAAATTTTAGTTGTTTTAAAGTAATTTCTTATGTATGTTATTATTTAGTAATAAAAGAAACTTTTGTAGCTTACGAATTTCTTAAATTTTTACTATTTATGAATTCGCGTAATTCTAACAAAAAACATAATTACTTTTAATACTAGTCTTAGATTAAATTAGTCCTATTATATCCAAAAATCCAAAAATAAAAGTATATATATATATATATATATATATATATATATATATATATATATATATATATATATATATATATATATATATATATATATATAGACTGTATATATACTGACTAATATTTATCCAATATGTATACAGACTGTATATATATTGGAATGATTTTCCAATAAATAATCAATGTTAAATATTATTTATTACAGGCAGGCCGTGTGGTTACTGTGCGGAGTCAGTCAGTACACATGTAATTAGAGTCATCTCATATGCGTATGGTAGTTTGTTTATCATTTAAGAGTGTGTATTCATTACATTTGTACTGGCTAGCTTTGCATAGTAACCACACGGCCTGCCAGTAATAAATAATATTTAACATTGATTCTCTATTGGAAAAGCATTCCAACACAGTCTTATATCTTATAGCTTATAGCTTATTAGCTTTTATATAAATGCGGACGAACCCGCTGCTAATATATATATGTATATATATATATATATATGTATATATATATATATATGTATATAAGACATATGTATATATATATATATTTATATATATGTATATATATATATGTATATATATATATATATATATATATATATATATATGTATATATATATATATATATATATATGTATATATATATATATATATATATATATATATATATATATATACATATGTCTTGTATAGAACAAAATTTAAAAAAAAGAAATATCTCTATGAAGTGCTTTACCCTTCAGGGCATCAACCACGATCCTCTTGATGGAATTCAGTGATGCTTTTTATACATTTTAATTTATATTTGAAACGTGTTTGAAAACATTTCACAATTGACTATAATAATTTAATATTGTTTGTTAGATTTACAATATTTCATTTAAAAAGAATAAAAATAATAATCTATTTTATTTATGCATTTCCTGGAAGGAAATATTGGTGTTGTATCGATGGACCTCAAACGTCCATCGATCTTACCTAGTAGCATTAGTCGAAAATAATCATTTAAATTTATATAAATGGTGAGATCGATTACTTTTCGACAAAATCGTGCGCGCGTACGTCATTGATTTGGCGACCAATACTTTTTGTCAAAAGTACCTGAAAAATGAAGACAATCTCCAAAATTTGAGCTTCATCCGTTCAAATCTGGCGGCTGTGGATTTTTTTGAAAAAGTTTTTTAATCATTTTCAAAAGCATTTTACTCCATCTCTTAATAATTTAGAAACTTGAAACAATCGTCATTTTTCTCCAATCATCTTGTACTTTTAGGATAGCAAAGCCCGACTGCAGACCCAAATCTGGTTCTACTGTCACCCTTTACCTGACCCAATATTTTAACAAAAGTATGCCTTATTTTAAAACGGTCTCAAAGTGAACCAATTTTTGAAAAATCGCTGTTACTTTTTTCTTTCAGTTTTAAATAACTTGCAATTGTCAAGGATTATATTTCGTCATGTCCCAAAAACAATACTGGATTCAAGTTTGGCCTCGAAGTTGTTTACGAGCTGTGCATTCAATTTTAAAAACTAAAGAATAGTTATGAAAATTTTACTTTCATCTCTAGAATTATTACTGCCAAAAGAAATATTCTTTAATATCTGTAGAGTTATATGGGCGTCCGATGTAGATGTTTGGAAGTCAACGATCTTTGAAAGAAAGATTTAACAAGATTACAACAATAATGGATACACGAATGAACCATTATCTATAGCATGGCAAAAAAGGGGCGGTTAATTGACTAAAATGTCGGCGTATGGACTAGAACGAAGTAACCGGCTATGCTTGTGAAGGTTTTTCTGCAGTTTCCTTCACGAACTCCAAATGAATATCGGCGTAGTTCTTATCCGAGTCGGCTACAGCCGCACATCCTACCAATTTCTGGTCTATACACAAAATCCTTAGGCAGCCGCGACAATCTATCTATCTATCTATAGCACAGCAGTGCGCCAGGCCGAATATAGTATTTATTCAGAGAAAATTCGCTAAGTTGACGCAACTACTGTGTCACAAATTTTTTTCATTTTAATTAAGCTTCCATCGACGGCCCCAATACGGAAAATTTCTAATTAAATCTAGATCAAGATAACACTCTGAGTGTGTAGTATATATAAATGAAAAATAATCCCCAATCTCCGATAATCAAGTTATGTAGTGGTTATTTACCCTTTGTTTTGATATGGGTTCAAATGAAAATTAATATACAAGTTAAATTACAAAAAAACATTTTAAAAATTGAAGTATTCGATATATTATATTATTGTGAGTTTAATTTATACCGGGTATCTCAAAATTACACTTCCAAAATATATTACTGTTTTGTAGTTAAAGAAAAATGAATTCAAATAGCTCATAAGACAAAAACAAGTTTGAATCAAATTGGTTGAATTTTGGATACGTTGTAGTTTTGATCATTCTTTCTTGGCAGACTCTTTGGACACTTATCGCAGCTATTTTTAGACGCCGAATTCGATTTTGTTCATATATTTTTGTTTAGTGGAATTTGGTGATATGAAAGTATTATTTGATATAGAAGTTATTTACATGGACGAATATTTGAAGTAGGAAATTAGGAGAAGTGTGTATACCACATATGAAAGGTTGAATATAATTTGTCAATAGTTGATCCAAATAGATAGATAGATAGATTGTAGCGGCTGCCCTGGACGGGCTACACTTCGACGATAAGGTCCATTGTGATGCCTAAGGATGTGAGGAGAGTGGAAGGAATTTTTTTGTATAGACTTGGAATTGATAGGATGTACAGCTGCAGCCGACTCTGATAGAAACTACGCCGATATTCATCTGGAATTCGTGAAGTAAACTGCAGAAAATCTTTACAAGCATAGCGGGTTACTTCGTTCTTGCCCATTTTTTTTTCTTAATAATTGACAAACTGCCAATGTCGGGATTCGAACCCATAACCTCCCAGTTCGTAGACATAACGTATCAGGCATAACGCCTTAGACCGCTTGGCCACTTGGACGGTATAGTTGAGTTGATCCAACTATACCGTTGTCAACCATAGTTGATCCAACTTCGCACTCCATATTTTGTAGTAACTATTGGTTGTATGAAAAAATGGTCCTAACAAAAATGGTTTGTTTTTATAAGATACAGATTTTATGTATTTGGGTATTACTCTATCTCCCACCGTTTAAAAGTCTGGTTATTGAAACCGTAGATTAGATTCGATTTGAATTAGGAGTATGTCTTAAAAGAGCTTTTGTACTGCGACCAATTTGATCTATTATACCTCTTTTCCTTTAAAGGTGTTCCAGATGCTCAGTCCTATAGTCTTGATAAAAGTTATGATATCTTTGGGCGACACTACATTGATTTTATTTAGTTGGAGATCTGTCCATCCCAAATGATAGTGTCTTTTGAGAGAGAGGTTTTCGCATTCACACACAATTTGAATTCCGGTTTCCTTCTCTTCATGATCTGACGATAATAGTGCCTAAGGCACCTCGTTAAAGGCAGAATTCACTAAAGTAAGCGTTCCAGACTGTTTAGCTTGATTTAGGCCAATAATTCGAAATTTTGGACTTTTTGTTCGAACGCTATCGATAAATTCAATTTTAAACTAAATTCAATTTTATTTTGAAAATATTTGATGTACGTACTATCAATTCCATAAATATATTTTTCTTTCTTTTGTCAAATTACGTACTATCAATTCCATAAATTTCTTCTTGTTTTTGTCAAATTTTTGAATTGTACCGAGTCCATTTAGTATTTGGAAAAATGTTTCGAATAAAAGATGTTCATAGAAAAGCACTTACGACTTTGTTTCCAAACATATTTTCGGAAATTAAATAGATTCAACACAAATCAACTGTATAATTTTGAAAAAAGGAATTCTTTTTATGAAGTTGATAGTACATTGCTGTTTGTGTTTACAATACTTATATTTTATATCCGGTACGTTTCTAAATGGTAATTTTCCTATTCCCCACTTGATTCATATGTTATATGTTATGTAATATGTATGCATGGCGCATAGTTATTTCTATACCAAATGAAATTATTCACTTATGTTATGAGAGTTTTGGGGAAAATAAATAGTTTCATTATCAGTGACCCACAATGATGCCTTTTATTCAAAAAAAATATTAACAAACAACTAACAATAACAACTTACTGAGTTTAATTGCTTAAATACCCGGTATATACTGAGTTTATGAAACAAAGTTTCAGGCAAAAGTTATTTATTTTAAGAAAGAGAACATTTTTTCGTATTAAATTTTTCTCTTACCTTTACCATTTTAATAATGGAGAAGACGGATCCGATTTTGCCTATTCACGAACTTGACCTTACTTTTTAGCTCTAAAACACACAAATGAAGTTTCAGCTCGTTTTCTCTTTTCGTTTTGAATTATCGTGTCCACGGACAGACGAACAGACATGTGAAAATTAACTAGTTATATGATTTTATGAACACTTACTAAAAACTATTTTCTGCGATTAATATTTTCAACCGTTACAAAGTCGGAACTAAACTTAGAATAATCTTCTATGTATTATATTTATCGTGTATAAAAATGGGAGAATACTGGTCAACATGTTCTACTGGTCAACTAAACTACTTTTGGGTCAAAGAGTCTACCGTCATCGTGTTAATCGATTCAAACAACAAATTCGTGCGTTGAATTTTTTAAAGCGATATCTCAAAACTGAACCAGTTTTAGTTAAATGATTTCTTTACCATGATAAGTTACCCCAAAAACATGAAAAATAGTTTCCTAAAAAAAGAGTCTACCCTTTTCAGAAAGACCAGAACATACCCAAAAATCAGCCAATTTGAATAAAATTTTGCTATTTTCAAGTCTTTCCACTGATATCCAAAATGCTCAAATGGAGCTGGGTAGGACATTTGGTACGAACAAGAGAGAATGATTATCGATTGAAGAAAACAAAGGCGAGCAATTCACAAGGTGGTACAATTCGTTTAGAAAATACGGTGGCAGTTTATGGATAAAGCTGATGAAAGACAAACAAGTGTGAAAACACATGCTGTCTTGTTGTCTATGTTATGGAATAATTTCGACAGAGGCGGTATGCCCTGAAATGGGCACAGGCTATTATTATACCCGGTATATTATATATATAAAGGTTTAGTAAGTTTTGTCCTGATTTTTTAACGGTTGAAACTATTGAAGGCAGAAAAAAAAAGTTGTGTTCATAAAATGATCTGATTAGTCCATTTCCGCATGTCCATCCGCCTGTCTGTCTGTCACTCCATCTGACGGACCGTAAAAATGATAAGTTAAAAACGAAAAGAAATAACTAGAGCTTAAAAGTGATGATCAATTTCGGATCGTTCAAAATCGGATCGTGCAACATCCCTGAAAAACTGGGGTGCGGAGATTAAAAATAAACAACCTTTGTTTGAAACTTTTTTTCATTACCTGAACAGTTTCGTCACAAATTGAGCTCAAAAACTAAAATAAACAATTCACGCATTTATAATGCACCCCATTTTTTCGGGGTATTTCAGCAATTATCTCAGTTAATTGTTTCGTTTTACTTGTTAATACATGACTATCACTTTCAGCTAGAAAAAAAATTGGATAAAGTTTATGATTAAGGGCCCGACATGTATAAAAGTCTAGAAACCGCACAATTAATTACATAAATTACAGTCACGTCATTGATTACGTATACCCAGTATATAAAAACAAATAACTAATCTATGTTCAAAAATTTCGATCCACTTTGTATACACAATTGATTGGTGTATATTTAACAATTGATGAATTGTACATGTTTAAATAAGTGACAATTTTTAGGGGTTCGTGTTACCCTCCTCATAGCTGACAATGTCTGTTTATTTATTTTAACAAGCATCCACATCCATTTAAATATCCAAATGGAGATTATTTTAAAAGGTCCGTATCCAAATTGACACTTTTATATGCATATTTGGTTTTTAGGGACCGGATTAAGGTAGTTTCAGCGTACATCCACTTTTCGATAGATGTCTTCACATTTTTGTTTATAGTCTAATGGAACTACCTTACATAAAAGATTGCGGATTGCAAATTTGACTTAAAGGACTTCGTAGATACGTTGCAAAGGTTTCTGTATAGGTTGAATTGTTGTTAGGGGCTCCAATGGAACACATCTTCCAAAACTGAAACTATAGACTGCTTTCAAGGTTTATTATAGCGCATAGTTTCCTCGAAGTTTTAGAACTTTGTGGTTTACAGAATATTCACAAACTTGTCAATTTGTCAAAATAATCCTTAAAATAAACCATTTTTCTGTCCGTCGTGAGCAGAAGACGTTAAATAGTGCAGAATACATTTTCGTTTAAAAAGTTATTTATTATAAAAATACTAACAACTTTCCTCCGAACCATTTTTTAAAACCCGGATAGATTCGGCAAATATCAAATGCAAGATCTGCGAGACTTACAATTAATTTCTATGGAATCCGATCGTTTTATTTTAAATGTCCCAAGCAAAAGTTCTTAACACTCCCCATTACCATTGGTTGACGTTAATAAGGCCAGACAGAAAAACGTTTACTACGGAGGCCAAGGCACTTTCCAGGACCGAAAGCACAGTTTTCTCGGTTAAAAATCGAAGTTTTTGAATTTCGCTTTCGAATAACCAGAGCAAAGTAAATTTTTTGTCTTCAGGTACGAAAGAAGGCCAGATAAGATGAACCCGCAAAACTCGAGAGGAACCAAAAAAAGGTGACATTCTTTCCTAATTAAATATTGATATGAAAAAATTAACTCATACACCAGGAATCGAGCCTAAACCTGTGGATTTCTAGCCCAGTGTACTAACCGTTACACCACGCATGACTCTGTTAAATGCATCAATTTCTTCATATCATTGACAGTATTACTTCGTTGCCAACATCAACTTGTTATTCCACATATTATTATTTGAGTATACTCAGGCGTCACAATAAAATAATAATGTCAATTTCCATTAAGATTACGTAAGACATAGTAGGATCGAACTAGTCTATCTATCTATTGTTTCCTAGTCTATCCCAAGGCGAGGTAAAATATATCACCTCTTGATGGCTCTCAAATGAATTAATATTCAAATGAATAATTCAAGATACTTTAACCAAATTTATTTACTAATCGGAACCTGTTCTCTTTCGAATAACGAAAACTAGAAATTATTCTTTGATAGGTATTTCACATAATATTTTATTTGATATAGGTTCTACATTTTTAAGGCACGTATTATCAAACACATCCCTTCTGTTCACTGCCTTCAACTCCCTATTATTGTTAACAATAACACACTAGAGGTGGTAAAAAGTTTTATTAAAGTGATGTCGTTTTAAAAATTACTTTTCATGAATAACGATAATAATGGTTACGAATAACATTTATTCTCTCGTTTCTGGCCCTAAATTTTTGTATCGATAACAAAATACTTTTTAACCCGACTTGAAAAAGGAGGATGGTTCTCAATTCGTCTGAATTTTTTTTTTTTTTTTAATGTTTGTCACTTCAGAACTCCGTCATTTATGAACCAATTTTTTTTTGTCTTAAAGGGTTTGGTTTCCCATTGGTCCCATTGTCACCAAATCGCATTCTGATGAGGGGATCCCCGGGAAATCGAGGAAAATCCTCATTTTATATGTGATAACCGATTTCTGCGAAATTTTTTTTTTTTTGATAGGTTATACTCATTTATAATGGGAAAATAAGAAAATTTTTTTAAAAACCGACTTCAAATAAATTTTTTACAAAAAAAAACCGACCCCAAAAAAAAAAATTTTTTACAAAAAAAAACAAAATGCTTGTAAAAAAAACTGAAAATCTGTTATAAAAAATAGGTCAAAATAGGTTTTATTATGTTCCTGAAATAATGTTTATTACCATGCAAATATCTATAAACTAGATGAAGTACTCGGCGTTGCTCAAGTAATATTCTTACCTGCTTCTTGATAGAAATTTAATTGAATATTTTGATTATTAAGGGCTCCACTACCGGAGCCGTACTGAAACTCCTTGCCCCACCACTTCGAACCACATATAAGTTGTTCAAGTAATGGAGAGTCCATACAAATGGAAATTTAATTAGTCACAGTGGTTCCCAGGGAAACGAAAAGGTAGATGTAAATATCTCTAAAAGTAGATAAAGATATCTTAGCAAATAAGGGAGTCGGATTTTTTTTTCAAAGAACCAGATCCTATCTTAGCAATCTGAAAGGCAGACAAGTTGATCAACGAGTTGATGGATTTTAAACACCGCGATTACTGGGAAAGTATATCGCGGCACTTGAGAAAATACTGATTCCAAATACACCCAAGAAGCTGTCCCTCAATACACCCTCAGCCACGGGAATGTATCACTTAACATTATCATCTATGAAAGTACCTACATATAATAAGACTCCTGGCAATTGCCAAAATATGGAAGAAACAACCCTCGTCTTATTGACAATAACAACACCGCATGGTCAGAAAAGAATACTGCCAATAAAGGGATTGGGTTCTTCATACACTTCCTTATTGGTCAGTCAACTCAAATAATCCTTCAGGCAATACTTCAGTCAGATCATATAAAAGACAAAATTATTTTAATATTATTGTGAGACACGCACCAAATTAATAACGAGCAGCATATCTCTATCTGACTCCATATTCCAGAGACAGTTACGATTAGCTAATTCAGACTAATGATGACTATCTTGTAGTCGAAATACGTATTTATAAAATAAATACAATATAAATATTTACAAAATTTGAAATTGAACCTCGTCTGAATGAAGTAAAACAGGAAGTTAAACGGGTTACAAGGCCGAATTTCGAAAGTTTTAGTTTTAACTCCAAGCAACATTTAACTACCTGCCTATCTAATTTTTATGTCTAAAAGCGTTGGGTGTTTAAACCATAGAGTGACCACGAAACTCGTAAGCTGATGGATATGTCACGGTGGTTGGGGCAGGAAACATAGACCTACATGCTCTAGTTTATAATTTACCCTCTAGAGAACATATCTAAGTGCTCGAGTTCCCATTAATGATATATTCGAAAAGGAGCATAATTAATTTTTCTTCTATAAAATGCGCCACGCAATCTATTTAATTATTTTCCTTTTTTTTTAGTGCATTACTTACTAATAATAGCTTGTATTTTAGTTTTTTATGAAAATATAAATTATTTTCAGTAATGGAATCTTTGGCAGAGTTTAACATTGCAATATACTAGCAGTAGTTACAAAGTTGTTTACCAGAGCGTGACCACGAAACTCGTAAGCTGATGGATATGTCACGGTGGTTGGGGCAGGAAACATAGACCTACATGCTCTAGTTTATAATTTACCTTCTAGAGAACATATCTAAGTGCTCGAGTTCCCATTAATGATATATTCGAAAAGGAGCATAATTAATTTTTTTGAGCGTTATTTTTCAAACAAATTTTATGAATCCCTCAATCACATTATCTCTATTTGATAATTATGTGTTATTAATTCAAATCCATCACATTATATTAATATTCCATTTATATCATGCTATTATTTAATAATTAAAACAATATTCGCTTAGAATCTATTGGGATATTAAATGAAATTAGTCAAATGTGAAAAATAATTATCTAAAAAAGGTTACGTAAAACGATTAAATTTTTATATTCGTGCTTGAGTATAACGGTAAATATTCATTTATATGGCTCAAACTACATGTAATTACATTTACGAGTTACTTTATACTGTAGTATACGCTTGTCTTTTTATACATAAGTCTTCTGAACCGTACAGGAAATTAATCAAATTTATTGTAAATAGATATCAAGCTTATTAAAATCGCATGTAATTTGGCGATTGGTTTTTGTTGTCTAGGATTATGACATCTAGTGGCTAGAATTAGAAACAGAGTTGTCAGATTCAACTGTGATAGTTACATATGCGTTAATAAGATTACGATATTAAAATAAACAAAAAATTATTATTTTGTTAATGAAACTCACCCTTTTTTATGCTTAAGTAGAGAAATTAACGACTTCACGGTTTGATTCCATAAATTTCCTATATTTAGTCCACATCTTATAAATAAATAAAAATATTTATGGAGAAATTGGAACAATATATCATGTAAAAATTCGGATGAATATTTTAAAAATGACACGTCATCGAATAACCAAAAATATAGTAGTGTGCATGTTTAAGCAAAATAATAGTTATTACTACACTTTCTACTACTCAAAATTTGTATTTATAGGCATAACTAATTATTGCAATGTAGCCTAACTAAAGCCGCCATCTTGGAATATGATGTCCTGAGTAACTTTACCAATCCTATGATAAAATTAAATTAGGATGACATTATTCAGAACATCAAAATACAACATCCTAACCAAAATGACTATACTACAATAAATTATCCTTCATAAATTAATTTCATGACGTCAATTTTAATTAGAATATATGTTAGGAAAATTGCAATTGAAAAGTATCGACATATTTATTTATTCGAAAACACAAACCAACTAGCCATCAATAAAATGAACTCTTCTCCATATGTGCATACAAATTTTATTAAATAATAATAATAATAATAATCTTTAACAAACTAAATAATGGTAGGTACATACAATGTGTTCTAAATAAATCAGCTCAATATACAGGATGCTCATTTTAATCAATACACCTAAGCATTATTCTTCAAGAAAGCGTTTTTAGAAAAAGTGACCCAGAATAAAATTTATTCTGGTGTTTGGAGCGGATCATCTTATGGCCATCTTGAGTGTGGCCTAAAATTTGGCTTTCAAAGTGATTTGAAGGTCAATTTGTGTTTTTGAAATGACAACACAATCGAATAGCGGAGGATAAAAAACCTGTAAACCGAATGTCAGATAAATGTGCGGATTGGTTCAAGAAAAGGGCACGGTTATCTCACAAAGGGGACAGTTGTTGTGCCTTAAAATTGGTACAGTTATATATATATATATATATATATATATATATATATATATATATATATATATATATATATATATATATATATATATATATATATATATATAATTCAGGTATTAAACTGGAATGTGTGCTATGTGATAAGTTTTTAGATCACGCTGATCACGGCGTGCGCGGAGTGAGATGATTAGGGTTGCCGGATTATTGGGCGTGCCGAACTATTCGCCAGGGGGATGATATCCATCTTTGAAACCGTTAGACATAGAAGAACAGTTAAGAAACAAAAATGTTCTTTTCTTACAAATACACGACAGTTTTTCATAAACTAAACAGTATTGCCACAATATCAGCTCATAAACTGTCCGCGCATTGATAGTGTCAAAATAAACTATCCACTGTCCATACTGATAGTGAACTCAGTATATACCGGGTATTTAAGCAATTAAGCAATTAGTTATTATTTTCATTTCGAATCGAACCAGCGAGCTCCCAGTTCCGAGTAGAGTGCCTTCAATAGCTCAACCACTCGGACGGTAGATTCTAGTCGATAATCTCTGTTCCGATTCATAATCTTTAATATATTCTACAAAATCCCGGTTTCAAACATGTAAAATCAAAAATAAGTTTCAGATAACACTCAATTAACTATGTAGACTTGTTTATAAAATACAATATTACAAAATAATAACTGTAATTAATGACTAGAATGCGACAGACAATTAATATATATATGTGATAAATAAAGACAATTTATATTATTATCGGTGGTAATTAACAGAGAATTACCACAAATACATTTATCCCTCAACCAAATATTCTCTCATTCATGATTACAACAGTTCCTTGTCTTGATTAGTTTATTATTAATTAACAATCAATTTGATTTGAAATGTAATACTCACTTTTATCAAGTAAAGTCTTCATTTAGTATTTAAGACAGTTATACGATGTTACCCTAGCGCCTGCCTACATACCAATATAGATATCATAATATAGATAGATACATTATATATAAAATTATTTAAACAGTAATCATTATCATTGTCGAATCTTTATGGTAAGAAAGTAGAGGGAGTATTTATATTACTAATTAAATTTCAATTTTATGCCCCAATTTCCTAGATCAAAAAATTGTTGTATTTTATAAATACGTGTTTCGACTACAAAGTAGTCATCCTCAGTATGAAATAGCTAATTGTAATTATACTCCGAGGAGATGTTCCTTGTTGCTATATATATATATATATATATATATATATATATATATATATATATATATATATATATGTCTATAATCACTCTAGCTGTCACAGTTTTGATCTGACTGGAATGCAATTTGGTATTCGAGGCGCTTTTGATATTCAAAAGGGCAAGTTCGTTAATGGGTAAAATCGAACAACGGGAAAGGGGGGTTTAGAGGGAAGGGGAAACACAAAGTTTGACATATCTCCCTTAATATTCAAAAAATCGAAAAATTTATAAGATGTAAAGTTGTAGGTACTAAGTTTTACTATAATTTTGTTTCTTATCATTTTTTCTGTTACCCTAATATTTACAGAAATATTAACAGAAATATTAAATATTATTAAGATTGAAAATTAAATTCCTCAATATCTCTGTACACATTAGAGTTTGGGCAAAAATGATATGGTGATGACTTGTAGCAAACATCATTTTCTACAACTTTATTCCTTACACATTTTTCGATTGTTCTAATATTAAGAGATATATTTTATATTTTGTGTTTTCTCCTTTCTTTATGCCCCCATTTCCCCTTGACGTATGTCATTTATGAATAAAATTGGCCTCGCAAATACTAAAATCATATACGAAATTTCATTTTGATCAGACTAAAATTGTGACCGCTAGAAAGTGATTTATGTATTTTTAGGAAATTCGCTAAGTTGAAGCAGCTCCTGCGTAACGAATTTTTTATGTCTTATACATGCTATACGATACAATCTTGTATCAAATATTAATAAAGTGTAGATAATTTGGACTTTTACTCTGAGTTTTTGTAAATTTTTTTTCGTTCCGTCTTAGTGTCGTTTAAACAATGGGTTTCAAGGTAAGCAACATTCCCCCTAATGAAGCAGACGGTGTGCAATAAGAACAAATTTTCGAGTCAGGGTTATTATAAATAGAATATAGATTTATAATTATCAACAGTACTTCAGCTAAAAGATACAAGGTAACCTTGGGACATGTTGAAGAGATTTTTTGCACTTAACGACAATCTCACGTTCGATACAATAAACCTTATTTCGTGATAGATATGATCACATATGGGAATAAGTTTAATTAATTTTCAAAATCCATATATAATATACAATACATATACTATGTACTATCGACTTCAAAAGTAGCGTTCCTCTTTCAAATGTGTTGCAATCGATTTGCACCGAAACAATTTGCTTTTCGAAAAAACTTTTCGAATAAAAGTTGTTCATTGTAAAAACGCTACCAACTTTTATTTGAAAGATTTTTTCGAAAAAGTTGTGGATACGACACAAATCTATCGTAAATACATTAACGAAAGTTGTAAGTATTTTCAAAGCTTTTAATCGAAAGGTTTTTTTCGAAAACAAAATGAATTCGACTTAAATTGATTGTAAAAGTTTGAAAACAGAACGCTACTTTTGGAAGCGATAGTATTCATATGTATGTATGTAATGATTTCAAATCAAGCTAAACGATTATGCAGGAGTGATGTTAATAATATCTTTTTATGTTGTTGGCAGAGTATATAAGACATATTAAATATTCCTGTAGGAAATAAGAAGTTTTTTTAAGAAAGATTTGTATCAAATCCAACAATACCGGGATGATAATGTAGTTTTTGTTATTTAGAAGGTTACATCAAAAGGCATCATGGGTGCGATCTTCCAAAATCAAGTGTGACATGCACGCACGGGTCATACAAATCAACAGATAGGGGCATAGCAAGGTCAACAGATAGATAGATAGATAAATTGTAGAGGCTGTCCTGGACGGGACACACTTCGACCATAAGATCCATTGTGGTGCCTAAGAATATGAGGATGTGAGTGGAAGACAAGGAATTTTGTGTGTAGATTATGAACTGGTAGGAAGCGCGGCTGCAGCAGACTTTGATAGGAACTATGCCGATACTCATCTGGAGTTCATAAGCATAGCCGGTTACTTCGTTCTTGTCTATACGCCGACAGTTTAGTCAATTAACCGCCCCTGTTTTTTTTTAATAATTGATAAACTGTCGATGTCGGGATTTGAACCCATAACCTCCCAGTTTCAAGTCAAACAAGTCAATACAATACAAGAGTCATACGACTCACGTCTCGCAGCATCACTATCCATAACACAAAAATAATAGTTTAAAATTGAGATCTAAATGTATTTTTACCTGCCAAATCTGATCTCAGATTTGCTCCATCTGATATTTTTTTAAAAGTTTCGTACAAAAATTTAACGGTTTTTTAATTTTTTTTAAACGAACATTGTTTGCCTATCTCACGGTTTTTCTTTCGATTTTAACGTGGAATATTTTCCCCTAGCGGTGTGATGCTTGGTCTGCTTTTATCAATTCAGGAACTCAAGCTCACTTTTTAGGTCTAGCACACGCATAATTTCAGTAATATATTTTTTGTTTCCGAGTTATCGTGTTGTAACGGACGGACAGATATGAGGAAATTGACTAACTAGGTCATTTAATGTAAGCCAAAAATTTTGTTTTGCGATCAACTTTTTCAATCATTACTAAGTCGGGAATAATAATAATATATACCGGGTATAAAAAAAGTTACAATAAGCGAGCGTACGTTATATTCTAAAATAATTTTTTAGGTCTAGATCCAATCTGTATCCACGCCTGTTATGTGTACCAAACAGATGGTACTTGGATTTTAAATTCAGTTTAAAAGATATTTATTTTATGTTAAAACAACATCAACAATAATTGAATCGTTTTAATATTTTATTATTTGTCTATCGAAAAGAAAACAAAAAGAAAATAATAAAACAAACATGATTTATCTTATCTAAGTATTTCCAGATTATTTATTTTTAATGTGACATCGATACACAATAAACTCGATTATTACGCGTTAAAATCATCGACTATATACCATATATTACATTTGTAAGGATAAGAGATTCGGTCCAAGTGGGGACCGTAAAAAACCGTGCCTAAACTACCCTACGAGAACCTTATCAATTTTTTATAGAGTATAACTTTTTTCTATGATAACTACGATAACAACTCATCAAAATTTTATTTCTAACAATTTAAACTTCTTTTCTTACCTACGCAGTCTAGACAAGTGATTGAAGTATCATCCTCTAAGCCGATGTGCACCGTTTTCTAGGATCCTCACTCCTACTATTAGTCATAACGATTGAAAATATTAATGGGAGAAAAATTATAATGGTACTATCGCATCTTTTTTCACAATTGTATTGTTAATTTAAGCCTTATTGACATATGAAGATTAAATTTCTAGAGCCTGTTTTCAGAGCCTGTTTTGAAACTTCAATTTTGTGAAAGGGCAAAGGGAGTTTTTTTCAAAAATTCAATTAGAATAAAATAGAAATAATCTGTATTTGCAATAAAGTTGGTAACAATAACATACCGCCAATAGCTACTTTTACCGCCATAAGGATACCGCCAATAAAAGGGTTGGTCTTAATGGGCTTAATTGGTCAGTCAACTCAATCCTTCAGGTACTACGTCAGTCAGATCATGTCAAAGACAAAACTTTTTTAATATTATTGTGAGACACGCACCAAATTAGTAACGAGCAACATATCGTTGACTCCATATCCCAGAGATAGTTACGATTAGCTAATTCATACTGATGAGGACTACCTTGTAGTCGATATACATATTTATAATATACAAATAAATGTTCTAGGAATTGGGGCAAAATTTGAAATGTAATTTCAAAAAACCTTTGATTATTTTAATAATCTTGATATTATTATTTGTGTCTCATGTAATATTTTTAATTAAACAAATGGAATATATTTTGATGAATAATTAATAGACGTTTTCGAATATCATATAATCGACATAGACCCTGTGAAGGTTTAACAACCTTGTACATAGCATACACATCTGTATAGCTTCTATCATATGGCTTGCTCCCAAAATATAGAATAATATTATTGTTAAAAGATAAACTTGTATGATAGAGGTTATGAATGTAGATATTAGGTGTATTGTAAACCTCATGTACGACTCATACCATATGGAACCATTATACTTAACCCTTATGTGAACTTGCTATAATGTAGACATATGTACTAGGCATATACACAGATATGGAAAAATTTGTAAACGATGTTGTTACCGAGTAAAATGGTGATCTATGAAATTTATTCAAGCAAATATTAAAACAAGATATTGAGATATTTTTTTTGGAGTTTATTGATTTGTAGAAAATTGACAACCAGAGAATAACGTTAGATTCCTATCATTCTGCTTAAGCCGCACGTCCGTCAACTCGTTAAGACTTGAGATGTACCTAAATCTCTTTTAGGATTAGTACCCGAGTTTGAAACTGTGACTTCAACTTCGAAGAAGTGCAACGAGATATGCGTCATCAATCTAAAGAATCGCAATAAGCTTAGTGTGCGGGCTCGAGTATCCTGGGTAGATAGGTAGATTGCCAAAACTAATTTGAAACTAGTGATCTGTAACGATTTTCCTCTAGCGTTTGAACTCAAACATCCAGAAATTATCTCAGCTAAAACTGGCTCATCAAACCTGCTTGAATTTCTGGATTTACAGAGGATTTTGCAGTTCAGACTTTTAAAATTATCCAAATAAAGTATGTGACATAGAAATTTGCAAATACTTTTCAGGTCTTTGATGAGTGATTTAATAATTCCTTATTTACTGAAGGGAGGGGGGGAGTAGACCATGGTCATGATGAAGGAAAGTTTGGTTCTTTTCCACCAGTCAAATATAATGTTATTTTGATTATCACTAAGCTACCTTCGGTACCATTACTAGGCTTAATTTTCAAATTTTCAGTTTATCGTGCATAGAAATTTTCTTGGTCACTATATTATCGTAGTGTTATTAAATTTGTGGCCTCAACCTAACTAACATAACACAATGCCATACACTAGAAAATAGGATGCCTCATTTTCAACATATTTGGATTCGGTCGCCTAGAAATTTCTTTATACTTTAAACTCTAGCCTTAAATTACAAATTTTATAAAATTTGCTCCTCATTTTACTGAAAGATCCAATTTTGCTGGAAAACTATTTCGTCAAACCAATTCTATCATCAAATTGGATCGATAGTTTATGAGAAAAACTAGGAATATGATTTTCAAATCTACATATTTTGAAATAAAAAGAGTGTTGAAAAGTTTTGAAATGAATTATGTTTTACAGCCCTAATTTTATGTTCTAATATAATATGAAAAACCTAACGTACACTCCCATTTATAAAAGTTGAACCAGTAAGTCACATTCTAAGCGTATATATATATATATCTTACAAATATTTGTATAATATTACATAAAGTAACACTTTGAATGTTCCAACTGGTTCAATTTTTATGAACGGGAGTGTGCATAGAGTAGTAGACTATCATATAACTATGATCATATTTCAAACCCGTTTAGGCATACTTTCCTCTACGTGAAATCTGTTTGGACATATTATGTTATGATTATTGTTGTACATAAAAACACCGAAAAGTTTTCGGGAAAACCAAAAACAACTATTTTTGCATAACATATAAACACAAAATAAGGAAACGAGCGGAAAAACTTTTTATTTCAATGCTGCAAGTTTATGACATAGAAATTCACTTGTTTTTTTTCCAACCGACTTCAAAAATAAAACACTGCTAAGGAATTAGCACATACCTTTCAGGAAAAATTCACATGGGACCAATCATAGACAATGCGACGTTTTAAGTATACAAATTTTACTTCAATTTGTTTGTTAAAAGTTAGAGGGAAAATTCGGTATCGCAGATACGGAGAGGTTCATTTTTAAAATATTGTACTGTTGACTCTATAAGTGTCTATAAGTAGCCTAGATTACTCTCTAAGAAGTCCTCTAACTGTCAATGTAAATACCGTGAAAATCCGTTCTTTTGAGAGATTAGCCCGGACAAATAGAAAGGCAGACAGATGGGCAATTATTTTCAAAACGCGTTTTTGTCTTTGGGTAACGTGGTTTATTTCGAAATCACAAACAAACACTTCAACATTATTTATATGTACACAGTTGGTACATTGTTTTGAAATCAGTGCTTAGTTTTGTTTTAAAAAGTATATTTGTTTCGGTAAAAAGAATGAATATTTGACTAATTTACATAGGTTCAGTTATACCGTATAAAGTCTTATTTGATAGTAATGTTATAATACTAAACTAGTAATGTAGTTACTGGTAACATATGTGACCATATGTCAAGCACATCCCGATAAACCACATATAACTATATATGTATATACTATGTATATACATATATAGTATTCTATAACAACTTGAAACATTCTGGTTTCCAATATTCAGTTATTTAGTTTAGAAACAGAGATAGATAGATGTACTGCATTTGAACATACCATCTCAAAAGCAGTTTCTATAGAAAAACAACAAAGTTGTTGTGGTTTAAGATATCTTTGCTCAAGATATCGCTAAATTTAAGAGATGCACTGATACACTATCTTTATAGTCGAGTCAATTCAGGTTTGTATTTCTTAATTCTCAAGAACAGATCCGATTTTGACGATTTTTTGTTTTCGATGATGTTTGTACATATGTTACAGGTAAAGCCCAATATTGACTAAAGCTATTTTTGACCGTTTAGAACGCGAGATAATTAATAACAAAGTAATTATTCTCCTTAGAAGCATGTAAAATTTTATGCCCGCCCAACTATTATCTGTTAGACAGAATTCTAAATAAAGAATTGTACAGAATTTAAAAAAAAAAACTAGGAGAGTAAAGATAAATATTTCTTCAATAAATTTTTTTTTTAAATCGCGTTTTACCGTTTTGTTTTCGAAATATAATAGTTAAAATTTTTTTCTTTCAAAATTACCTTAATTTGTATATAAATATATGGATGTTAGTCTATGTGTGTGTATGTGTATAAAGATTATTAAATAGTCAAAGAAGTTTTTTGAAATTACATTTCAAATTTTGCCCCAATTCCTAGAACATTTATTTGTATATTATAAATATGTATATCGACTACAAGGTAGTCCTCATCAGTATGAATTAGCTAATCGTAACTATCTCTGGGATATGGAGTCAGAGATATGTTGTTCGTTGCTAATTTGGTGCGTGTCTCACAATAATATTTAAACAGTTTTGTCTTTTATATGTTCTGATTGAGGTTATTCCTCAAGGATTATTTGAGTTGACTGACCAATTAAGCCATTTAAGACCAACCCTTTCATTGGCGGTATCCATTTATGACCATGCGGTATTGTTATTGTCTATAAGGTGAGGGCGTTGATCGAAGCTCCTGATTATACAAGATAATGCCTACCTAAATAAATAATAATAGATTCTCTGATTGGTTAATTATATTAATCTTATTTATTAACTAAGTAAAATTTTCGTCCAAACAAAAATTTTTTTTGGACATTTTGAAAATATTTTCCATCATATAGTGAGCATAATGATAACCCACCAAAAATAATAATGTGAGGGGGTCCAAGTTTGCTCATACAGGGAGTAGTGATATTCCAGCAAAAACACAAACGTGTAGAAATCTATGAAAGGACCAAATTTTGTAACAAAAGTGTGAAAATGTTTGGTTTATAGTTATTGTGTAAGTTCCTCAGATGCAGGGTATTTCATATTCAACGAATTTTTTTCCTTTGTATATTAAAAGTTTTTTCTTTTGTTTCAAAGTAAAATATGAAATAATCTGTACCTGAGAAGCTGACAGAATAAATATATACCAATCATTTTCTTATATGGGTTAAAATACTTTCTGCTGGGATATCACTACTTTTTGTATGCAAAAACTTGTCCCTCTCACGTTTTTGTTTTTGGTGGGATATATTATATTAATACATACTATACAGAAATTCCTATACAAATGATTTTAAAATATTATCTGTAAAATATATATATAGGTATAAAAATATATTAAAACAGTTTCAGTAAAATTATACGCTTGGATTGTCCAAATTCCCGTGAACAATATAATTACAAACAATTTGTACAAAATTGTATGCAATTAATGAACCATGTTTGTGGATATATCATATCATATATATATATATATATATATATATATATATATATATATATATATATATATATATATATATATATATATATATATATATATATATATATAATTTTTTTGACTATCCGATTTATGATATCCTCTGTCCAAACGAGTGGATATATCATATATATAAATATATATATATATATATATATATATATATATATATATATATATATATATACATATATATATATATATATATATATATATAAATATATATATATATATATATATTTCAAAATTTATACCCCAATTGCTAATAAATTATTTTTATCATATTATGACATGATTCATTGTGATAGGTATCATATTGTGATGAAACCAAAGATTTTAGTTATGATCTTATTTCTAAGTATATATAGTGAGAGTAAATGAGAACATCATGAGTTCAGAGTTAATACTGAAACTTAACTCTGTACAAAAAGACAGTACAAAGAGATGTTACTAATACAAGTCGTAACACAAAGTGATAGGGAGGATGTTGGCAATTCGGTACCAAGACTGCAAAACTACATAATATAAAACGATGATTCATACAGCAAAAGCAATTTTTAAACCCGGTATATAATATATACCAGGTTATATTAAGTTTAGTCTCAACTTTGTAACGGTTGAAAATATAGATCACAGAAAAACAATTTTCCAATAGGTGTTCATAAAATGACCTAATTAGTCCGTTTCCGCAAAGCTGTCAGTCCGTCCGTCTACCCGTCTGTGAACACGATAACGCAAAAACGAAAAGATGTAGCGAGTTGAAATTTTGTACGTGTTTTTTGTTTTGTCGTGAATGGGCAAAATGGGACCATATTTGGGTAAAATGGGAAAACCTATTTATCCTTGAAACCGTAAGAGACAGGACAAAAATTTAAAGACAAAAAAAGTTCCTTTTTGAAAAATAAACAAGTTTTGTTTGAAACTTTTTTTTTATAAATTCAGTATATACCAGATATTTAAGCAATTAACTCAGTTAGTTGTTATTTTCACTTGTAATACCCAGTATTATGTAAATATACAGAGCTGTTTTAAATAAGTTGAATAAAAATTATTGAAGACGATGCGAAAAATATTTTTTTTCATAAATATTCATTGATTTATCATTTTTCAACTAGTATGAATCTAATTCGTTAAAAATATTTTAAAACTCATAACATATTTTTTTTCGATTAATAAATTGCAAACGAATTAAATGGCAATCAAGAGATTAGCATATATTATGAAAAACACTTTACTATTTGTAATTGAATACCCCATCATCCATATATCATACTTTATAATTAAATCAAGTGGTTCGAACTACAACATCATTTGAGATTCATTTGTAATTGGTTTTTTTTAGCGAATTTCCTGAAAGGAAATAGAGCTATTGGTCTCGTACCGACTTCAAAATTTTGCAAAAATTTTTGCAAATGTCCATCGATCCTACCTAGTAGATGTCAAAAATCACCATCTGTAAAATTTATATCTATATATCTATGGATATATATATATATATATATATATAGCTTTTGGTATTCAAAAGGTCAAATTCGTTAATGGGTAAAATCGAACAAGGGGAAAGTTTGAGGGAGGGGGAAACACTAAATTTGACATATCTTCCTCAATATTCGAAAAATTTATAAGAAGTAAAGTTGTAGATACTAAGTTTTACTGTAATTTTGTTTTTTATCATTTTTTCTGTTACTCTAATATTTACAGAAATATTGATGGTTTAAGATAAAAAATTAAATTCCTCACTATCTCTGTACACATTAGAGTTTGAGCAAAAATGATAAGGTGATGAATTGTAGCAAACATGATTTTCTACAACTTTATATCTTAGGCATTTTTCGATTGTTCTAATATTAAGAGAGATATTTTATATTTTGTGTTTTCTTCTTTCCTTATGCCCCCATTTCACCTTGACGTATGTCATTTATTAATAAAATTGGCCATGCAAATACTAAAGTCATAAACGATATTTCATTTTGATCAGACTAAAATTGTGATATATATAGAAAAAATCCAAAAAAAAAATCTATGCAAAAAAAATTTGAAATGTCCGCAAAAAATATAAAGAAGGAGGACAAAGCAGATAATGTGGAAATTAAAAATATTGATAAATAGCTTGAAAATGTACAAACATTAAAAAATAATAATTTGATTTATTTTTGTTTAGAAAAATATTCCTGTAAAAGGTTATTCAATTTTTTTGTTTATTTACTTATTAATCTTTTTTTTTTCAATTTAACTACTTCTATATTTGTGTGTATATTTATTGATTAATTAATTAATTAATTTACTTACTATACAATTGTGGAATATACTATTAATTTTTTTGTAATAATTGTCAACCACTGTAATGCTTTACTGCATAATACAGAATATTTATTATTTACAGAGGTATTTTGTATAGGGAATACTGATATTTTTCAAATTTCATGTGTTTGTGAACTTATTATGCAATTATTAATCCGTATTTTTTAAAACAACGAAATCTTCACTATTAATATTTTTCAATTTATAAAATAAATTGAAAATGTAAAAATTGAACACTATAGACCTACCTATATGATAACTGCATTTAATTTTCTATTCATAATTGCATAGGGAATCCCTCATGCTAATAGTTTTATAATTAACTAGCTCCCCGCACAGGCTTCGTACCGAAATTGTGTCTAAACTACTTGTATGAAAAAATATTTCATACAAAAGTTGTTTGTTTTTAGTATATAAACATTTTATATATTTAAGGATGCTATTTATCTCGCACCATTTAAAACTTTTAAACATATCTGCTACTCGACATAAATGCATGAAATGCAATTTTTTCTATAGTCTATAACTTCCTCAATAAACAGGCTCTCTAACGCAAAAAATGTTCATATCGAACTGCCAGTTCCAAATATAAGCGCCTTTAAACTTACAAACTATCCAGCATTATAATATTAGTATACATTATACTTATGTGATGTCTGTTACGCCATTAACTCCAATTGAAGCACTCCTCAATTAGCCAAGAAACTACGTGTTGCTTCAGCGCACCTGCGCGGCATGTATGTATGATAAGAATGTGTGTTAGTGTTTGGCTAGTTGTGGCGGCGCTGACTGATCATTAAGTTGGAGCCGTTATTTCACGTTTAGACCCATAAGCATATATAGATAGACAGATTGAAGCGACTACCCTGGAAGGGCTACACTTCCACCATTCGGTCCATTGTGATGCCTAAGAATGTGAGGATGTGAGTAGAGTGGAAGGAATTTTTGTGTGTAGTCTAGGAATTGCCGATATTCTTCTGGAGTTCGTGAAGGAAACTGCTGAAAACCTTCACAAGGATAGCCGGTTACATCGTTCTTATCCATACGCCGACAGTTTAGTCAATTAACCATAGACATTTTTTTCTCAATAAATGACAAACTACCGATGTTGGGATTCGAACCCATAACTTCCCAGTTCTAAGTAGACATAACGCCTCGGACATAACATCTTAGAGCGTTCGGGTACTTGGACCCATAAGCATACTCTGTCCAGTCATATAGAGGTCAGTGGTCTGGATACTAAATACAACTCAAATCCAAACACAATTGAAGATTTATATTTAAAATAACTAACATTTGCTCACTATTTAGATTAATCAATTTATATTATAAATTTAAAACATGTAGAAAAAAATATTGGATTTAGTATTCAGACATATTCAGTTCTATAACGCAATAGGGAATATGCATGAAAATTTTTTTCACTTGAATTGAAGCATGTTTACTTGACAAATATCAAGGTAAAATTACTTTTTAAATAACTTTAAAAATAAGCGAGATATGAATGATTGAAATTCCCGATTAGACAAAGAGGGTGATAGCCCTCTTGATATGTTATGTGACGTCATATTACACTTTCACCATTTAAAATACACGTAAAACTCCGTTTTTAGTATTTTTGCAAGAAAGAAACAGATAATAATTTTTAAAAGCTTATAGCTTCCTTGATATTTGTCGGATTTTAATTTCGTTTTTAAATATTATTACAGTATTAACAGTATTTTTATATTCTGAAAATAAATGTGAAAAAAAATTTTCAAGCATATTCCCTATTAATTGTATAGAAAGAAATTCAAATATTGTGTGTAAAAAGTCTATGATGCGCCACTGAAATAATTAAATATATATTTGACAGAAAATTTAATTAGAAAATTGTCTTCATATACTTACTACTAATTATTCAGATAACTAAAAGAGAGAAAGGGGAAATTTTCGAATGAATAGAACTTTAATCACAGTCAATACCTTTAAGATTCAATGAAAGCTACTCATATTAATCACAGATCAGAGATTTTCAATATTAATCATTATTGCAATTAAATTGAATGTCTATAGCAATAATCCAGGCATTAATATATGCTTTCAAACATATTGTGCGTTGTTTGCTTTTGAATAAATAAGGTAGTTCCATCATTGTATTGTTTAATCAGCACAAAAAACCGGTTTGCTTTTACTAAAGAACAAATACATACACAACACATACATATATTTATATACAAATTGATGTAATTTTGAAAGAAACAAGAAATTTAAATTATCATATTTCGAAAATAAAACGGCAAACGAGATTTAAAAAAAAAGAATATTTAAGAAATATTTCTCTTTACTGTCATAGTTTTATTTTTTAATTCTGGCGAGTTCGATACAACTGATAATAGTTGGGCGGGCATGAAGTTGTACATGCTTCTAATGAGAGAGATTAATTATCTCGCGTTCTAATCGGTAAAAAATTCTGAAACTTCGGGATTTATTAGAAAACGTTATTTTTAGCCTCTGAAAAAAATGAGCAAAATCTGCCAAAAAGTGATTTCATGCTGGATTTACTTTGATTGATTGATTGATTAATATCAGGAACCAGTAGGAACCACCTTAATTGAAATCTATTCTAGTATTCGTTGTACACAAACATATTTGTGTTTGATAATGCTTTAACAACCAATGAAAAAAAGCACACGAGTTTAACATTTTTATACCCGGTAAATACGTGTAAGCTCAAGTTGGCTGACGATGGCGTTTCTATGGTACTATAGACCACAAAAGTTGATGTTAGTTTTTAAAATTTTATAATTGATTTGAGCCTTATTGATTCGGTTTTCGAAAAAATGGTTCGGTTAAAAGTTTTTCATTAGAAATATAGTAACAACTCGCCCATGGACTGACGGACCGCATATATAAGTGTCAAAGGATAATGTATAGTTTAAATATTTTTTAATTAAACATAAATAACAACAATTTAGAATTATAATCTGTTATTGAGAATATATTTCTAATAAAATAAAAAAGAAAATTATATAATAGTAAATTCATACATTTTTTTTTAATAGACTGACAATATTTACATCAATATCTATACACAATATTTATTAATTCCAACGAACAAAATTTAAAAAAATACTATTTTATACATATTATAAGTACTAAAGAGTTTCCATCCGTCCGGGTTGCCCCGGATTTGTCCTAGTTTAGAGGGCTTCCGGGCGGCGTTTCATTTTTAGTCCGTGTTTAGAAGTTTTCAAGTCAGTAGTGTTAACTGAATTTTCCATACTGTGATAAACTCATAATAGTATTTATCTAAGTTCTAAGAATTTTAGTTTTCAAATTAACATGCCTTTGGTATGGCTAAAGATATCAGTTTCTTTGATATAAAATTAGTTCATGTTATTTGAATGTATCTAACATCCAATTAAAATATGTACGCAAATAGCGAGCGCATTAATTTAAAAAAATGACGTTTTTCAAAGTTGAAATATTATTTATAAAACTATTTTGCTGCATATATGATTGAACTTATCATCGAAGCTTCTTGTCATATAAATAGTAAACATATAAATAGTTCATGTTCAGTATTTAAAAAACTAATTTTTAATTAAAAAAGTTAATCAAAATTTTATAAAAAAAGACGTATAGATAAAAGTAAAATTTAAAAAAAAATTCTTCTTCGCAGTCATTTATAATTAATAATCGATTCGACTACGCTTATAAAAAATAAGGTAAACATATTTGTCTGAACCATTTATTTGTAAACACAGACATACATTGACATATTTGAATATATCATGTGACATGTATGCTTGTATGTATGTTTAGTGATAATCATTATTATTTTGATAGGATCCTGTATCATAAAATTAAATTTACAATTAACATATTTTTTTAATTGTTTTTCGTAAACTAGCGTGATTCGATGATATTTTACCAAAGGAAGTGACTATCGTTTACTTAATTTGACATTTAAGTAATATGTCTGAACATTGATAACATTCTTTGACATCAAATGCTTTATATGAAAAATCATACATATCATCTAGATTGAGTTCTAGACCAATGCTCTAGAATGTCAAAGATCGTGGGTTCGAGGCCCATCCTAGATGTATATAGTTTTCCATGTAAAGCATTTGTTGTCAATGACTGTTTACAATATAGCCATTAATTATACAAACGATTCCCTAGGAAATTCAAGGCGTTTATTCCAAAACATAATTTCATCGTTTGATGGTATTTTATTGATCTTTTAAATTTATACTTTTAATAGCTGGGAATGTTTTTAAACGTGAAATTTTGATGCAAGTTTTTAGTCGATTGTTTTACTAAGCAAGCGCAGTATCATTTTTTCATGTAAGTTTTTAGTTATATGAAAATAGATAAAGATTCTTTTTGAAGCAACTTATCATGCATAATTGTATAAATTTATTGTACGTGTAGTTTTTGGGAAGGGAATTATAGCTATTAAAAAATATGCAATTGAAAACGTTCATATGAATTTCACCGCATGAACATCTAAGTAATTTTTGTGATATCAACTGTTTTTATTGCGAATGAAAACTTTCACGTGCAAAAACGGGGTCGAATTACCTATCCTCGGTGCTACTGTTCTTTTGAAAATTTATTCATTGTGCTAATACTAACAACTTGTATTCGGCATATTTTTTCGAAAATCGAATGGATTCGGCGAAATCAATTATAAAATCCGTGAAAAAACGCCTTGTGTAGTCCATTGTAATATGGGCCACAAAAGTATCGGTAATTTTTCAAAATTTTATAATTGATTAGTGTCTAGTTCATTCGATTGGTTTTCGGGCTTAAATCGGAATAATTTTTTTTGAAAACCAAATGAATAAGCGGAAATTCCTTGCTGAACCATGGATTCTTAGTTTTTAAAAGTACCATCCAGTTTTATACCATATTTCATTAGTATTTTTGTTTATTTATGAGCAAAAAAAATTTTTAATTATTTTTTTCTGTATTTATTTAAAAAATATTATTTTTAATTATTTTAATAAATTAATTATAAATCTATATATATATATATATATATATATATATATATATATATATATATATATATATATATATATATATTTATTTATATATACAGGGTGGTGCATAAGTAACGCTATGATTTATTTAATGAATCACTTTTGTCTTTCTGATTTTATTTAACGTTGGCATTTATTAAAATTAAGATTACAGTTTGGAAATATGTTCACATTATATTTTGAAGATAATATCATTCAAATGGTGCCCATTGTTTGCTTCGACCTGACGTTCTCTCCCAGAATTTCATGTCTTAGAATTTCAGGGCCCAGCGCCCTCACTTCTTCTCGGATATTGGCCTTATGATCTTGGATGGTTGTTGCCTTATTGGCATACACCTTACTCTTTAGGTAGCCCCAATGAAAAAAATCGGGAGCCGTTAAATCGGACGAACGCGGTGGCCAATTAAAATCAGATAAACGTCGCACGACCGTGCTCTAGATATATATATATATATATATATATAATGTTAATACTATATGTGTACAGGATGTAACAAAAATAAATTGCAAAATTATATATTGCCTATTGGGTTTGTTTCTTAGATCTATGATTTTTGATTATCACAATTGGGTCTCTCTTGGGAGATAATGTCTCATTAGAGTTTTCCGAAAATGCTTTTTTTGGTCTAAGAAATCTCTCAGGATTGTAGCATACTATACACTGGATACTGCATCACACAATATCCAGTTATTGGAAATCGTAATAAAATTTATTTGGCGTTGGGACACTGGAGTATTGCCTCTAATAAAAGGTCGTAGATTTACAACACTTTGTATTTAAATTACATTTAAAATTTTGCCCCAATTCCTAGAACATTTATTTGTATTTTATAAATACGTATTTCGACTATAATGTAGTCATCATCAATATGAATTAGCTAATCGTAACTATCTCTGGTATATGGATTCAGAGATATGTTGAAATGGTATTAGATATATATGGTATTAGATTTTTTGAATAAACTATAAAATTTTAAAAACTTACGAAATAAATTTTTTCAACCAAATTTTTTTTTCATTTTACTTTGCACTTACATTTTAGTTTTCGCTATTAACTTTATAAATGGCTCGGCTCTGTAATTGGGATATCATCACTTTTTAAGAAGACCTATTATATGAAGTATCTCCCCGAAAACATGACCCTTTTTTACAATTATGTTTTTGATCGGATATAATCTACAGTTACACTCTGTAAAAAATATATGATGAATATTACTAAAAAACATGATGAGTTTATACAATTTTGTTAAAAAACATTTTAATAATAAAACCTATTTTGACAAAATGGAAACCCGACTTCCAAAACCAAATATTCTATAGCAAAAGATGCACTAAAAAGTAAAAAAATAATTGCATATTCTTGTGCCAATTTTAGTTCACCAAAGCAAAAATTTTTAAATATATATGTACAATTATTGTTATTTTTGGAGGCGGTGTCAGCATAGAGAAATTCACATAACTTTTGGCCACCGCCTCCAAAAATAACAATAATTGTACATATATATTTAAAAATTTTTGCTTTGGTGAACTAAAATTGGCACAAGAATATGCAATTATTTTTTTACTTTTTAGTGCATCTTTTGTTATAGAATATTTGGTTTTGGAAGTCGGGTTTCCATTTTGTCAAAATAGAATAAATAAATATTAATTTTTAATGCATTTTTTTATAACAGATTTTCAGTTTTCTTTACAAGGAATTTGGTTTTTTTTTGTAAAATTTTTTTTTTTGGGGTCGGTTTTTTTTTTAAGGAAAAATTTTTTTTGAACTCGGTTTATAAAAAAATTTTCTTATTTTCCCATTATGAATGAGTATACCCTTCCAAAAAAAAAAAAAAAATTTCGCAGAAATCGGTTATCACATATAAAATGAGGATTTTCCTCGATTTTCCGGAGATCCCCTCATCTGAATGCGATTTGGTGACAATGGGACCAATCGGGAATCAAACCCTTTAAAACAAAAAAAATAAATTCAAAATCGGTTCATAAATGACGGAGTTCTGAGGTAACAAACATAAAAAAAAAAAAAAAAAAATACAGACGAATTGAGAACCATCCTCCTTTTTTGAAGTCGGGTTAAAAAACGTGTAATTTACAGGCTTTAGTAAATAATTTTTTTCCTTTGTTGATATTTTTGAGTCGGAAAATGCAAATTTTCGAGTATGTCTTTTATTATATATATAGAAAATAATAACATTATGTACAGTTTGTTTTTACAATCGTTTGATTTATAGAAATTATTAATATTGCAGAATTAGTATTTTATATCAAGTAGAAGATAAATTTCATATCTTGTGTTAAATCAGGGAAATGTTTAAGAATTTGATTTTTCGCAAGGTGTGAACTGTATTTTTATACCCTGTATATGTAAATATACAAAGCATATTAAGTTTAGTCCCGACTTTGTAACGCTTGAAAATATTAATCCGTGACAAAAATGCTTCACAAAGGTATTCATAAAATGGCCTAATTCGGCCATTTCCACATGTCTGTCCGTCTGTCCGTGTGTCCGTGAAGTCGATAACTAAAAAAAGAAAAGAGATAACGAGCTGAAAATTTTTGTGTGTATTCTTAAGAAAAAAAAGTAAGGTCAAGTTCGTTAATGGGCAAAATCGAAACGTATTTCCCTTTGCTAGGAGGGGGGGGGGGCAATATACGTCTTTGAAACCGTAAGGGATAGAAAGAAATTGTTAACAAAAAATATTCTTCTCTTTAAAATAAACAACTTTTGTTTGAAAATTTTTTTCATAAACTCAATCGATTTATAATTTATGGATTTAATGTTCCTCGGAAAGCGAATTGTTAACAATTCGAATACGCAGAATTGATAACAATTCAATCACTGATATACAACTCAGTATATACTGGGTATTCAAACAATTAACTCAGTTAGTTGTTACATTACTTGTTTTTATTCATTTCATATTTATACACAGCATATAATATGTAGAAGGTGTATTAAGTTTAGTCCTGACTTGTAATGGTTGAAAATATTGATCATAGAAAAAAATTTTTTAGTCTAGGTGTTCATAAATTTACCTAATTAGACCGTGCCCGCAAATCCACCCGTCCGTGAACACGATAACTCAATAACGAAAAGTGATAACGAGCTGAAATTTTGTGTTTTCGTGAATAGACAAATTCGTTGCGTGAATCGACAATATTTATTTTTATGGTCAATATTTATCTTTTAAGAGATAGAATAAAAATTTAATAACGAAAATTGAAATTTTTTGGTACAGTGAATAATGTTGCCTTTCACTATTTTAGCTCAAACATCTGTAATTGCTCTTGATTATAAAATCATATGAGTATATAGTAACTTTACAACATATATACTTTTACGCATCTGTGTGTAAAAGTTATTCGGATATTCAACGAAAATGTTCCTTTTTTAAATAAACAACTTTTGTTTGAAATTGTTTTCAGCTCCATTTCACCTCAACCATTTCAGCTCAAACATCTGTAATTACACTTGATTATAAAACCATATGTGTATAAAGCACCTGTACATACCCTACTATGTATTTTTACACATCCGTGTGTGTGTGTGTGTGTGAAAGATATCCGGGCATTAAAGCAAGTTGGAGAAATTTAACATGCATCTTCACAAACATGGTGAAATAAAATGCATGATTCCGACTGTTTTTACTTCGAAGTCTCTCAATATAGTCACGGTTGTTCTGAAATCGACACATACTTTCCTCAATTCTGTAGAAACATTTTTCCTTAAAACTTTGGGTGAATGCCCATCGGGTTGTTAAGTTTTTTGATAAAATATGCGTAAAACAGTGCATTTTTTTAATGTCCGCAGCAGAAGCTTACTTTTTATGGTTCAGTTGGCATCCTGAGTATCGGCGCACTGTTTGGAAGTCGTTTGAAATTATATACTAGTATATGTATGATGTTTTATTGCGGAATCTCCCTGATTCGCATATAAGTTTCTATACAGTACTTTTCGCGCGGATACCCAATCAGCTGATATAGTTTGGAAATACCTTAAATAAGTTTACGAATATATAATTTTGTTTCGAGTAAAGTTTTGTCATTTAAATAACAACACAATCGGTAGATGAACGTTCACATACGTTGACTTATATCATATGCTGCCTTTTTGATACTTCATCTGTGTGTTTAATTCTAAAACAAAAAAAAAACAACAATAATAATTTTTATTACAAGAATTTTGTGATGTGGTATGGTGTATGCATCGTACTAACGAAAAATGTTCACCCATAATTTGAATGGGACTGAAGTAACTACATACATTTGTTTAATTGTATTGTAACACATTGCGCAAAGCGGATACCAAACGGACATTTGTTTTAGTTTTATTTAGTCCATTCATTGGTGTGCTTCATGAATAATTTGTTTGATGAGGTCATTAAAAACAGTAGTTATATAAGGTTATGTGTGTCTACTTTATATATATGATTATCGGACGGACAGTATGTATCGCACGAATGCACCCACTTATCTCGATTGATTCGAATAGATCGCTGGTCGATACGTCAATATTTTGTTACAAAGATTATTTTGTTATTGTCAATAAGGTGAGGGTGTTGATCGAAGCTAACCTTGATATTCAGGTATTACATTTTTGAATATAGTTTAATTTTATTAAATCAGAATTTGGAATTGGGCTATTGTCTAAACTCATTATCTGTTTTCTTAATTTGTGTATGTAGATACTTTTGTATACATCTAATTCTATGGGGTTTTGTACCGATTTCAATAGTTTTAAATTCGATTTGTCTACTTTGTGGTATTTGTCAATAACGTGCGCAGCTATACACGATTTTTTGGTTCAAATAATCCTTCCGGTATTACCTAAGTCAGATCATAAAAAAGACAAAACTCTTTTAATATTATTGTGAGACACGCACCAAATTAGCAACGAGCAACATACCTCTGACTCCATATCCCAGAAATAGTTACGATTAGCTAATTCATACTGATGAGGACTACCTTGTAGTCGAAATACGTATTAATAAAATACAAATAATTGTTCTAGGAATTGGGGCAAAATTATAATATGTAAGGGTTTGAACTAGGTTAGGCAAGTTTATAGACAGCTTTATGCAGGTTTTAAAGAATCCATTCCATATTCCAGGATGGCAAAAAAAAATTCGCTAAAATTATATCATTGACTGAATCAAATAGTATTTTTACCTGTTGAAAAATCCAAGAGAAGATTTTTGAATGGTGTTATAAAACTCTTCGTTTGGGTCTTTGAAAACAGCTAAATGTCCACCAACGAAATCGGCCTTGCAACAAATGTTATTGAAGATCAAAGTTAGCGAAAATAAGTTTTTCTAAAATATCTCGTAAACTATTAGTTTCACGTTAGCAGAGGGTACTAAATTCCTTAGCATGTTCTACACAAAAAAGACCCTTTACACAATTCACGTAGCATCAATAGTTTTCGAAATATAATGCTGAGAAAAGTTGAGCGAAAGATACATTTAACTGTTAAACTGAGTTTTAAAAGAGATAAAATGTGTTGTCCAATACGTTAAGGTTATCGATTATGGAACTAAAAAAATCGATTGACCGCTTAATCGATTTCGATGGTACAACACGGTGACTGAAATGTGAAGGTGGAATTTTTTTGAAGAATTTCTTTTCAACAAAACTTTCAAGTATATTATGTGATGTACATTGCCTATATAAAACTTGTAGATGTGTCTTGAAAATAAACGATATTTCGATTAACCTTAAAAAATACATTCAAAGGTTAAACCACAACGATGTACAAACATTACGTATGTTAAATGTAAAATGAAATTAAGCTGACATTAACTGATCGACAGTTTAGTGACAAGCCACACACAGTCTGTTACTATTATTGAAAGTTATAAAATCAGTTCACCGACAAGTGATTTAAACGACTCAGGTCATTATTTCACAGTATATTGTGAATTAGTGTTGAACCGAAGGAATTGATTCATTTCATTAAAATGAACAACTTTTGGATTCTTTTAGAAAAATGCTCACATCAATATTAATAATTCGATAAGTGCATCAAATTATTATGGAATTCTTGTAAATTGTATTAACCATTTCGAGTGACCGTCCGTTCTAACGCGCTCTGTTTGGAACTGGAAGGTTGCGAGTTTGATTCCCAATGGTGACAATTAAAATTAATAGGGTTTGGTTAATTGATTAAACTGTCGGCGTATGGAAGAACGAAGTTGCCGGCTATGTTTGTGAAGGCTTTCTGCAGTTTCGTTCACGAACTCCAGATGAATATCGACATAGTTCCTCAACCCACCAGTTCCTAGTCTGCATAAAAATGCCTTGTACTCCACTAACATCATTAATGTATGGTTAAAAATTAAGTCCAAGTGGTCGAAACACAAAAATTCCTTCCAATTCACTCAAATCTTCACATCCTTAGGCATCACAATGGACCTTATGGTCGAAGTGTAGCCCCTCCAGGGCAACCTCCACAACATATCTATCAATCTATGGTTAAAAATTAATAAAGGTTTATAAAAAGTCTCAGAAATCGAGGTAAAACCCAATTATTATTATTATATAAATTATATTAACAGTGTAGTGGATAGTGTATTGACGTAATCCGGAAATTTTTAGCAAACCTTTTTTTTTTTTAATAACTGGTAAAGATTAGGCCAAATAAATAATAAAAGTATTGAACAAAGTACTGTATTATAGTTCAATTTTAAATTATTCAATATTATTCAAGCGTGACGTCATTAGCCATGTTCTGTTCAACTGTCATTACGTTTGTATACAAAGCGCAAGCTATAAAAATCTAAAAAGAATCAAAATGAGTAGAAATTCTAAAATTAGTTTCCTAAACCCTTTCAGTCTCTTAAAAAATTTTGTTGCGTATTTAATTTCCTATAAAAACTATACCCCATTCTTGTGTGTATGGATGATATTAATCGAGTTATGGGTAGTTTTTGTCATAAAAAGGTTGGCAACATTTACAAATTAAAACGAAGTGTGGTACATTAATTAGAATCAGTTGGTCTGACAAAAAAACTTTAACATGTTTAATGTATAGATAGAGGCTAACTAATCTTCTAAATGAGACGCCTACCAGTCCGAAAGTGTTTTCGATGTATGCAATATATTTGTATACAAGGTGCTCCAAAAATTTTTATTTAATTAGAATTTATAACGATTTATTTGACAGAAATGTAAAGGAGTGTAGTTTTTATTAAGATTTATTGAGATTTTTATTCACTTTCGACTTTAATGGATGTTGAGATTTTCGAAAATGGTTTCGAAAGTCTATAAGTGTGTTTCCTAGAAAAATGAGCATTCCAGATTTCATCCAAACACAGCCCTTGCCAATATTTTTTACTCCGTTTGACCCTACGATGGAAATTTAGAGCTTTCTGTACACACAAATATTCTAGTGGTTTAACTCCCATTTCTAAATCTACCGCATCTATCGCGAATCTACTCTTCATAAGAGCTTCTGCGTCATGTGGACCATGAGTACTTACCAAGTAACGGTTCGACTTTTGTACCGAGTTCCTACATGATAATTATTTGAAAATTTACACTACACTACGTACACTAGCGTTCTAAAAACATGCACCATTTGACCTGAAACACTGTATACATGCAGCAATACATACATATTAGTGATGTAACGAATGGTGGATTTTTCATATTCGCGAATGCGAATATTTATCTCCAATATTGGCGAATGCGAATGTTGACTTTCAAATAAAGACGCGCAAAATGTTAGACAGGTTTGACATTTCGTGTTATGTTTAAACCCAACATAGCCGAGCCGAAGATACACGTTGAATGAACGAAGTTAGTCACACAACACAAGTTCATTCGATTTGTTTTGTTTTGATTTGAGATTAATTTAGCATTATCGCATTTGTCAAATTTAACTGATATTCAAAAGTGACAAAGTGGTATAAAAGCATGAGTAAAGCATATGTTAGCGAATTTTGGACTGATTTCACAATTTTTGAGGCTGAATATGTGAAATGCAAGTTGTGTGATAAAATATACTCTCGCAAAGGAAGGACCACTAGTGCAAGAAGAAGCTAAACATAAATATGAATATGACAAAATAAAAAGACGAGAAAATGAAAAGCTAGATGCTGCTAAAATAAATTCTTTGCCGCCCTCTTCGCGACAATGTACGAAAACCAACCTACAGCAAATATCTTTAAGTGACTAACAAAAACAAACGAGAAAGTATTTCTAATTTAGTTGCCTACCTGAAAACTGTTCCATAATCATTTTTTTATTCAAATATAAGTAAATAAAAAATATATAAATCTTATCAGTTATAATTATCAGTACTATAATTCCATATCCATCCATATATAATTTCCTTTTTGTTTGTAAAATACATTCGCCAAACATTCGCATTGTTTCTTGCGAATGCGAATGTAAAAAATTCGTTACGCAGGAGCTGCTTCAACTTAGCGAATTTCCTTAAAATACATAAATCACTTTCTAGCGGTCACAATTTTAGTCTGATCAAAATGAAATGTCGAATATGATTTTAGTATTTGCAAAGCCAATTTTATTAATAAATGACATACGTGAAGGGGAAATGGGGGCATAAAGAAAGAAGAAAACACAAAATATAAAATATCTCTCTTAATATTAAAACAATCAAAAAAAGGTAAGGAATAAAGTTGAAGAAAATCAAGTTTGCTACAATTCATCACCTTATCATTTTTGCTCAAACTCTAATGTGTACAGAGATAGTGAGGAATTTCATTTTCAATCTTAAACCGTCAATATTTCTGTAAATATTAGGGTAACAGAAAAAATGATAAGAAACAAAATTACAGTAAAACTTAATACCTACAACTTTACTTCTTATAAATTTTTCGATTTTTCAAATATTAAGGGAGATATGTCAAATTTTGTGTTTCCCCCTTCCTCTAAACCCCCGTTTCCAATTGTTCGATTTTACCCATTAACGAACTTGATCCTTTGAATATCAAAAGTGCCTCAAATACCAAATTTCATTCCGATAAACTGTGACCGCTAGAGTGATTACAGACACATATATATATATATATATATATATATATATATATATATATATATATATATATATATATATATATATATGTCCATAGAGAGATATATATATATATATATATATATATATGTCCATATAGATATATATATATATATATATATATATATATATATATATATATATATATATATAAATTTTACAGATGATGATTTTTGACATCTACTTGGTAGGATCGATGGACATTTGAAGATATTTTTCCGAAATTTTGACTTCGGTACGGGACCAATAGCTCTATTTCCTTTCAGGAAATTCGCTAAAAAAAATATGCGAATATTCGTTACATCACTAATACATATATGTATTAATATTCGCTTGAAATGGAGATAAAAAATATAAGGGCATTAGTTACGCGAACCTTTGTAATAAATTTACAGTATACAAATAATATTACGTTCTGTTTCGACAATAAACATTATTAGATATGATTATCATAATATGATGTTCGATGTAATGTCGACAGTTGGTCGAGTGATGATTGTGATGGTCGGTTCATTGTCGGTCGCTGTGTAGAACAAAGATACACGAAGTCAAGTGGAATGACAAAAAATTATTTTAATTATTTCAATTATTATATGATTTTTTTTTTGTAATATATACGTTATGAAATTTTTTAAAATAAATAACAGTTTTGTTGTTGTTTTACTTTTATTGAAAATATTATTGTACCGAGAACCCGAGCGAACGCGACTATGGTTCGGGTCGTTAATTCTGATCACTATAGACTAGATACATATGTTTTTGAATATATGATAATTTTATTCGTAAGTAGAAAGATGAGAGTATGTTATTTTTTATGGTTCTATATGGGCGAGTGTACCGAATTTCGTATTTCAACAAGATCAACTGAAAGCTAATGAGCTGTGTAGTAATAAAATAATTTTGTTCAAACGTTGTTTTTTTTATGAGAAAAGCAATGTTGAGTTAAGATATGTAAAGACATTTGCATGATTTCTGAATAGCACGATTTATATGTTTTTATACTCGGTATATAAGTTTATATACCATGGTTTATTAAGTTTAGTTTCGTTTTTTTGTAACGGTTTTTGTAAATAGTTTGGTATAGAAGTTAAAACAATGATCTAATTAGTCCAGTTCCGCAAATGTATCTGCCCGTCCGTCGGTCAACACGATAACTCGAAAATGAGATAGCCAGCTGAAATTTTGTATGGGTTCGGACTATGTTTGGGCAAAATGGGAAAAACTGTTTGTATCTTGGAAACCGTAAGAGATAGAACAAAAATTTACACACACAAAATGTTCTTTATTTAAAACCAAACAACTTTTTTATGAAACTTTTTTTCATAAATTCAGTATATACTGAGTATTTAAGCTACACTTGAAATAGTTTTATTAACTAAGTATTACACAAATGAAAACTAAGAACCAATTGAGTTAATTCTAAAAACCTGGCGAAATATCAAGGTTAGCTTCGATCAACACCCCCACCTTATTGGCAATAACAATACCGCATGGTCAGAAAAGGCTCCCGCCAACAAAAGGGTTGGTCTTAATGGGCTTAATTGGCCAGTAAACTCAAATAATATTTTTTTAATATTATTGTGAGACATGCACCAAATTAGCAACGAGCAACATATCTCTGACTCCATATCCCGGAGATAGTTACGATTAGCTAATTCATACTGATGATGACTACCTTGTAGTCGCAATACGTATTTATGAAATACAAATAATTGTTCTAGGAATTGGGGCAAAATTTGAATTTTAATACCAGGAAAATTGTTTCGATAAAAAAACAATAAACAATGGAAGTTTTATTATTCGACGTAGACACACAAAAAAAGAACAAAATACCGTAAACAATACAAAATACATCTATTCACCATTAAATACCCATTTTCCAGACATAACCGATCAGAGGTAATAACGGAACCAATTGTTTATCGATTTAAAGAAAAAAAAAAGAAAAATTTATTTTTAAAAGAATTCGTATAAACAATCGATCTCCATTGACGCTTTCGTTAACGTATATGGATGACATATACATCTACAGGTGTTCATTTTGAACAATACACCTGAATATTTTTTCGAATAAGCGGTTTTAGAAAAATTGACCCATATAATAGTTGCATTGTTCGGAGGAGGGTATCCTATGGTGATATTGATTTTTGGGTCCCCACCGTAGATTTTTCATGAAAATGTTCGCCACATAATCCGTAGACATTTGGACTGTCGCTGACCGATGTATGTCCAATGGGCCAGCTATGTAATCACTTTGTGCTGTTTTTTCATTTCCTTTTCGCTCTGCCGTAGCTGTCGCTTTCGTTCGGCACTAGAATTTTATGGGTCATTGGATTCATTTTGATGCGAGCTTTCCTCTGATATACACCGACATTCTATAACTCTGAGCATATTTATAAGTCACAAGAGACGAAATCTTTAATTACTTTGTAATTTTCAACTAAATACCGATTTTCACTTATATTCCGGCGAATATTCTGTATGTCTCATTTTGGGTCCTAGAAGTGCTCTGCAAGCATCTACACTGGGACGATGGCGTCACAGGTAATAAACTTAAAGCGCGGCAGACATGTAAAGATATGATCTATCTGTTGTGAGCTTAACCATTGTAAACGAATTAGTAGTGTCGAAGTTATTAGCGACTCAAATCTGACGGTATTTTGTAACACAAAAAACTCCAGCCGACCACCAGTATAACGAGCGGATGGATGTTTCCACAACTTAACACAAACTTAAGTTGTTTTTGAAAAAAACAACTTAACACAACTTGAAAATCAAGATCATAAGATTTCCGCTTCCGAACAAGCCAACTTGTATTCGGGTCATTTTTTCTAAGTACGTTTTCTAGAAATATTCATTGTTTACAATGAGACTGTTGTGTGATCGTCATTATGGTCTAAGATCCGGCATTAGAAAAACCTTCCCTCATCTGTTAATAGAATGAAATAATTTTTCAAAGGCAGATAACAATATTATAAATGTAGGAGTGCAATGTCTGCCACCGTAGTCCTGCTGGCTATATCATATTAATTAATTAATATGATATAGTGTCTTTGTGTGTTCCTCGAACAAATATATTTGTATCTCTCTCTGCGTAGAACACATTTTTTTTTTATAGGCTGCAAATAATTTAATTATATATTTATTATATAAAATATATTTTATAATATAACAGTAATAAAATTTTCAAAAAATGTGTTCTACGCAGAGAGAGAGACAAATATATTTGTTCGAGCAACAAACAAAGACACTATATCATATTAATTAATTAATATGATATAGCCAGCAGGACTACGGTGGAAGACATTGCACTCGTACTTTTATAATATTGTTATCTGCCTTTTAAAAATTATTTCATTCAATTAACAGATGAGGGAAGGTTTTCACTAATGCCGAATCTTAGACCATTATAAAGTTATGTGTTGAAATTGTGGTTTCATTTTATCCTAAAATAGAGCCATCCTGTATGTTATTTAATAAAAGTTTAATATTATTGAAAATCTGTGGCGATTTATCTACTATCATTCTACTGTTTTACACGTTTTTCACTTATTTTAAAAGTTACGACACAATACAGAGACGAGGGTGTGTTAAACTTAGTATCTACGTGGTGTTGCTTGGTGAACGGGGTTGGTTAAAAATTAGTATGGAAAAGTCTTTGCATTTTACTTCAAATAAGTGAAGTGACTGACTTAAATAAACGGTATATACTGAGTAACACATGGATAAATATACAAAATACTGCAAAATGTTACTATACACATATACAGGTGAGTCAAAGGTCCTTTAAGAGTTTTTTTGAAAAGTGGATACGGAATGAAATTCTAAGATGAAAAGTCTTTGGTCACCGTTAATTAGATATTAATTAAATAAAGTAACCATTTAGAGAAGCGCGTGAACGGAATAAGAAATGGTTGAGAATAAACGCAGCGGAAGCAGAGATACGTGAGGGGAGCGAACTCGCCCCACCATTACCGTAAAGCGAGTCAATTTTATGTGTTTCAAATCTGGTAGAGTTTATATAGCAGAGATTTGAAAATTTTTAGATTAAATCTAATTAATTGAATTATTCAATTTATATTAGATTTCTTACGATGAAATTTCATTAAATAAATGTTTATTAATTTTTGGTTTATTAATTTTTTGTCTACGGTAGTGGTGAGGAGAACTCGCTCCCCTAACGTATCTCTGCTAACGCTGCGTTCATTCCCCGCCATTTCTTATTCCGTTAACGCGCTTCTATAATTGGTTACTTTATTTAATTAATATCTAATTAACGGTGGGTCAGGTGCAAAAATGTCCAAGGACTTTTCATCTTAGAATTGCATTCCTTATCCACCCTTTCAAAAAACTCCATGACTTTTGACTCAACCTGTATATGGTTTTGTAATCAAGAGTAATTTCAGATGTTTGTGCTCACATTGTGGAATAACTAGTTTCTGAAAAATCACTCAAACAAAAGTTGTTTATTTAAAAACATATTGTTTGTACTTAAACTTATTATTGATCTCTGATAGCTAAAAAGAAGGATTCCCTTCCTTGGTGGGTCTGATTTTGGCCATTGACGAAATCAAGTTTTAGCTCTAAATCATTCAGAAATTTCGGCTCGTTATCTCTTTTCGTTTTTGAGTTATTGTGCCTACGTACAAATAGACAGATGGACATGCGGAAATGGACTAATTAAATTACTGCTTTATAACAACGTCTATTTTATATTTTAAATGTATTTTGAAAAATTATTTCCATTTTACATTTAAAATAGAAGTCATCAGCCATTTTAAAATGATTAATGCTTTAGATAATGTTGGACGCGGCATTATAGTATAAACACATGCCACAATGTTTTTAAATTGGGGACTGCATATGACATTCGTGACCTTCAAATTAACGCGAAAGAAGGATAAAATTATATTAATACACCAAAACAAACTCAATTCTCAGCTTGTAAGTTTACAAGTTTACAGTTGTACCAACTGTATATTGATATTACAGCATTACCACACCATGATAATGAAATTAGTAATATAAAATAAAATATAAATGAATTATAATCGAACGACATTTATTTAGGATTATTTTAATAACTTTGTATAAATTTTGTTTTTATAAAGTTTGCTATAACTAACATGCTCTTTACATTAACATGGTAGGTTTCCATTCGCACCTCAGGCGTCTCTATAAATCCCAACTTTCTTAAAGAACATTTAAACATTCCAAAATTTATATAACCCTTCCCTGATTGCTAGTCGTCATTATTCGGATGTGGAGATCATGATGAAGGAATTTTGTAATTTATGCGAGAAGTGTAAAATTAACATTGGGACAAAAGTTTGTTCAGATGGGAAAAAATTTAACCGTTCTATGGTAAAATAGCTATGAGCAAGTTTCGAAATATTTACGTATTTAATAAACCACCTTTATTACTTGTTGTTTATGGTTTATGTTTCTAGTGCTACCGCCCATTTCGAAACGTAATTATTAACAATATTAAGTTACGTTTGTCAACAAAATTTTATTTAATATGGTTGAATGAATTTTAATTAATATTTGAAAGTTATGTTTTTGTTTGTTTCAGATCGTAAAACTCAATGGATAACCAATTGAAAATAACTCAAAAAATGCTACCAAATATTCATCACATAATTGATAATCCGATATTATTATACACATAAAATCCGGTTACCGATCGATACCTTTAAATTCTCCGACGACAGTATGCGTTTAAATGTATTCATTTATATTTATTTAATTTTATGTATAACCTATGCAATATGCGCTGATCCCAGTTATTGGACTGAACCTATGGAAAAACGGCAAATGATACGACACAGTCGGTCACGCTCACATTATACACGGTATGCGATGAATAGTGCGTCAAAGTATGCTGAAGTACAACAGTTATCCGTGAATGTAGATACATCTAGCAGAAGTACCGCTACAACATTATCTGCCCCATCAAATGTCACTGAAGATGTTATACGGATATTCCAAGCGGAGGAGGAAACGACTACGTTTGATTCGAACAAACTCAATAAGCATTTAGAAAACCTAATGGACATAAGATACACTACCGATGACAGTGATCTATTTCTCGGATTGAATGAGACGGATAAAATCGACGAACGACCAACACCTAGCAGTGATGAGAAACTGGATCAAGTCACATCTTCGTCATCCTCAGCATCTGCTTCCAACAATGTAATTCAACGTAGCGGTCAAGTAGATGTGGTAACGCATTTTTTGCGTATAGTTGAAACCCAGCACTTACTTGGCGAAAATTGTACTGCGGGCACAGCTTTAAATTTAGGAGAAGGTGTTGTAGATCGGTATGCTCAAGAACGGTTTCGGGTTGAGGCGGATGTGGCAGTGAATCGAGCGAATATGCTAACGCGATTATGGAAGTATGCTGATCCAAGTGTTCTAAATTCGGAGTATTTACTGCACGCGTCCGTTTTCGCGATGGTCGAGTTCGATGATGATATATTCGCGGCGGGTAATTGTTACGATGAATATCAGTATAAGGATTATTGGTTATTTTGTCCGTACGCGTATCGTTTACCGGAAGGTACTGTTTTAGTAAAAGATCTGGCTGTGGAGTATAAATATTTGAGTAATACGTCCGAATTTTTCTATATTGCTAGAAAAAGTGCGGAGAATGTGATCAAGAACTACAATCAGTTTTCGAGAGGTAAGTGTCATTTTGTTTTATTGTAATTGCAGGCTTGCAGAGTTCTGTTTTCTAAATTGAAATAAAAGATGTCGACCACTGAAGGATACAAGATTCAAACTCATGAGCCCTATTCTTGAAATCATGCGATAATTTTCGAGTGCGGAAATTGTCGAGTAGTTCGTATAGCATGCGAAGTGAGTGACGTATTCCTGACACAATTTGACTCGCATACGAAACTGCGTAGGTGATAATTCTCGTATGCGATACGAGCGCTGAATTGCCATATTTAACAGTATGCCAATCAAAGATAAAATACTCTTAAATAGAATAATAGAGAATACACGTAAATAAATAACGTCCTCATGCCGTTGTTTATATTTTCAAATTGTTTGAATATTGTTAAATAATAAAAAAAACATTCATCCTACATTATCAAAATTTTTGTTTAAGAATTTGATCTTAAACTAGGGAAGACTTAAAATCCGCAGCGAAAGCCAATCTACAATTATTCATTTGATTTTATAAATAGATTTATAATTTTTTTAATGTATTTTGTAATGAATTAAAAAAAAATTGCAATATACTTAATTAATATATATATATATATATATATATATATATATATATATATATATATATATATATATATATATATATATAAATATATATATATATTTGTTCTTTATTTAATTAAATGGATAGCAAATATAATAATTATAAATAGATATATTTAAAAAAAATGCCTGAAGTTTATTATCTAGAGAAATATTGACTCTAAAGTATTGAAAAATTGATGTTTGTAATTATATTACCCACTCGAGATAAAACACTCGGTTTTTTTCCATATATATAAAGATAAGCTTTATTGTTTCTAATCGTACAGCGATTATAACAATTAATAATAATGAAATACATAATTAACTAAATATAAATACATACAGACTCTCTCAGTAGTAACAAATAATAAATTCTATAATAAGCAATAAAAACAATAATATACAATATAATATATATGTATATATATATATATATATATATTGAAATTTATTTCGAAAAATTCTAGAGTTCTCTTTAATATTATTTATAATAAAATAAATCAAAAGTGGCAAAATTATTGGTTTTTTCCGAAAAACTAAAAAATTTCATAGAATATGACTTTCAATATTTTTTAAATATTTTTTTCTGAAAAGCACGATTTGTTGAAAAAAGTATCGATTAGTTAGTTTTTGTAAAAGTTATGAGCGTTTGAAAAAAAAGCACCGTTATTTGATAAACCTCATAACTTATTTTTTTCGGGTGGGTAAAAAAAATTTTAAACTTCTTAGAAACGTTTTTAGTGAGTTATATATATATATATATATATATATATATATATATATATATATATATATATAACTGAAATATATATATATATATATATATATATACATATATATATATATATATATATATACATATTATGTATATGCAGGGTATAAAAACAGTGCAATATCTGTGTAGGTAGTGATTATATGAAAATCAAAACACCAAACAGGAAATTTTCTTGTAAATGAGGTGAAAAACTAATTTCCCGACCGTAATGATGATTTACGCCTATACTGTTCGATATAATTGATTAAATTTACCACTTCTATCATCATGTAGTACAGTCGACTTCAAAAGTAGCGTTCAAAAAGAGCCTGCATTTTTTTTTGGGTTTCTGTGAAATTGACTGACACTTTGAGAAAAGCTAATTTAATCTATTTTCTACCAGTCCAAGTGGCCAAGCGGTCTAAGGCGTTATGTCTGCGCAGTATGACTACTTGGGAACAGGGAGGTTATGGATTCGAATCCCGACATCGGCAGTTTGTCAATTATTAGGAAAAAAAAGGGGCGGTTAATTGACTAAACTGTCGACGTATGGACAAGAACGAAGTAACCGGCTAAGCTTTAGAAAGTTTTCTGCAGTTTCCTTCACGAACTTCAGATGAATATCGGCATAGTTCCTATCATAGTCGGCTGCAGCCGCATATCCTACCAATTCCTAGTCTATACACAAAAATTTCTTCCACTTCATTCATATCCTTACATTCTTAGGCATCACAATGGACCTTATGGGCTGTTGACCTTGTTTGACCTTTGCAGGTCATAAACTTTATTTTTAATGGTCGTACCCATGACAATTTGTGATAAGTATCTCCTAAACTAGCATTTCCTAAAGTGGTAACCAATTTCACCGAAACCCCATACCCAAAGAAATATTTCGGAGTCATTTTATAATTGATTTATGTCGAATCCATTCGTTGTCTGAAACAAATGTTTTGGATCAAAAGTTGATAGTATTTTTATAATGAGTAACATTTTTGCAGTTGATTAGTGTCGAATCGATTCGGTCTCTTCGGAGTTTTAGATCAAAAGTTGATATAATGAGCAATAATTATTCGAAACGGGTTTTTTTTTTGGAAAACTAAACAGATTTGACTCGTAATCGACTACCAGATTTTGAAAAATAAACGATGGTTTTCGATTCGATAGTACTATATGCGGTACACACTATCGATATTGAAATATATTATGCGCAAAGTGAGATGATTATTACCACATGATTATTAGATTTTAATAACCATAATATTACCTACATGCAATATAAATTAATCCACTTATCAATGATATCGCACATAACAGTTTATGACTGTGTTAATAATAATCACCTTATTTTTATCGATATATCGATAAATAATTTGCGATTCCAATCACACGCTGCACAAACGTGTGATTTTAAATTCAACCATAATATCATGAAGACTACACAAGGAGACCGAACTCAAACGGGAGAATTGACAAAATATTGCAACGTAATGGTAGAAGTTATATTTACTTTTTGTACCCCTAGCGTCGCTAGTTGTTCATCTGTACGGAAGTGAATATATTATAATAAAAAGGAGGGATGTATATATTTGTCATTTTGTTAGACTTTTAATTAAAAAATAAAAGTTTAATTTAATATCCGATTCAATAATCTTCTAAATTGATTTTAATAATTTTAATATAATTTATTTCTACTTAATTTATTTCTACTTTACAGGTTACTATTTAATTATTCGATGTATATAATTATTTTGTTTTTTATTGTTATGTAATTATTTTGCGAATTTTTAACAATCAATTACTTCAACTAATTACTTTATTTCATTTATTAAAAAAAGTATTTTATTGGAAAAATACTTTGACTGCAAATAATTTTTATAATACTACATAAATGCGTCATGTTTTTCAATTCAAACTTGCGCTTTATAATCTCTCCACTGTTTCCGGAATAGAAGGAACACTAATGACATCTTATTTTTGTCAATTATTTGTTTACATGGAGTTTGATCTCCTTGTGTAGTCTCCATGCTTAATATGTTCAATCACAAATTATAATCATTCGTGGACACACCTCTAAAATTTTATCTTTATCACATAGTACGGTAGACTACTAGTTTAAGCACTAAACTATGTTTACAGATTAAGGTTTAAGGCTATAATTACAGTTTAAGGATTAGTGACGGGTTTTAGGCCTCTGTATCTCAGGAACCGAAAAAGTTGGGGCAAATACAAGACAAATTTTAGAACACACAAAAGTTCTTGTCAAAATATCAACTATTGTTTGGAACTTTTATCCATAAAATTCGGGCACATCTATATCCTTAATTCCTGTTCAAATGTTGTCAATGATCATTAGCGATGTGTCTATAGTGTAGCCTCTGTAGTAATTAGTTTTAATCCGATCACAATGAAATGTAGTATGTAAGGTGCTTTTGGTATTTGAAAAGCTAAGTTCGTTAATGGACAATATCGGACAAGGAAAACAGGGAGTTTAAAGGGAGAGGGAAACACAATATGATAACCAACAAAAAACATAAGTATACACAAATAAATATATATACGAATAATAACTTCAACAGAAGTAATACTGTCAAGATAAAAATATTAATGATATGAAAAAGTAGGCTGTTGCGTCAGAGTCGTCTTTGGTGTAGCGGTAAGCACACTGGACTAGAAATCCAGAGACCCGAGCTTCGACTACTTTGATTGATTGATTGATTAATATCGGGGTAAAACTATTGCACTTCGACCGTATGGTTCATTGTGCTCCCCCTTCTATCTCAGTCTGACGAGACTCGCTTCTCCTATATTTTGGCAATAGCCTGGAACTTGCTTATCAGGCCCTCCCGAAGGTTCATATATTCGGGGTGAGATGCACCGAATATCCTGTATCTGCTGTAACCCAGAGGTTCGCAGACAAAGAATATGTGGCTGGATGTTTCTTCCCATTGTGTGCAGATGCTTCGGCAGGGGATAATGCCCGGTAATCTTCCGCGGCTGCATCCTATTCAGCTTCAGTGCATCGAGAGATAACCTCTTTGTTGCACTCTGAAGCAGTACCTTCCCGAGCTCTTGCCGCGGTACTTTTTCCCAGTGATCACGGTGTTTAGCATTTGACCAGGTTCGATTCCTGGTTGACGAGTTAATTTTTTCATATCAGTATTTAATTAAAAATCCAATGACATTGGTCCATAAAGTATAGTCTTCTACAATTTGTCTTGCGTAACCTAAATGGAATTTGGACAAACATTGTATTGTTGACGCTTAAGTATACACAAGTACATATATATGAGGGATAGAGACCAATTTCTCGCACGCAAAAAGTATTGATATCCCACCAAAAATAAAACTGTTCACTTTCCACAATATTGAAATCTATGTCTGTTTCTAATTCTAGCCACTAGATGTCATAGTCTTAAGGAACAAAACCCAATCAAAAAACGGTCCAATACATGCGTTGTTACATTTTTTTTTTATTGTAAAACTTTTATATTTTAAAAGCACAACAACTAATTTTCAAGGATATAAAAAAAAAGTCTTAAAAAAGTCATAATCAAATTTTTGAAATAAGTTTTTTGTATGTTATATAAAAGTTAATTGCCAAATTAGTGAAAAACTTTTGACAAAAATCATTAAAGTTTATATTCGATTTGAAAATAGAACTTTTCACATATTATAAAGATTAAACCCTTGTATTATTAACTACTGGTATATAAATTCTAAGTTACATGGCGGCTTTTTCAACCACCATGAATTAAATGGATTAAAATATGAATTGGGAATTTTTTTACCTCATATATAGGGTGTTCTTTTTAAACAATGCAGTCGAATATTAATTTAAGGAAGAAGCGTTTATGGAGAACATACCTCGAATAAAATTTATGACGACCTTGATTTGACTTCGGCTTCTAAGGTTTTTTGAGTGTCAACTTGGTCTTGTGGTATTCAAATAAGACTTCCTGTTTTTTTCTCAGTTTATGAAAGGGTTTGGAATTTTAAGTTCACATACATTTCCAAGTTTTGGGTCAAAGTTATCTTTACAGGAGGTCATTAAGATTATAAAGTATCAAATTAAGCAACTAACCAAAATTTCCCTGATTTCTAAATGACCTGTGAAGGTAATCTTTTGTAACTAAATAAGTGAAAATAACAACTATCTGAGTTAACTATTTAAATACCCGGTATATAATAAGTTTATGAGAAAAATTTTGCAAACAAAACTTTTATTTAAAAACAAAGAAAATTTTTGATGTTTAAATTTATTTTATACCTCTTACGGTTTCAAAGCTGCAAATATTTTCCTCTGCTGGGGAAGCTCTTTCTGCCCATTCTCCGATATTTTTTAGTTATGCGGAAATGGGCTATTTAGTTCAATTTATAAACATTTTACAAAAACAAAATTTTTTTCTACTACCAAAATTTTCAACCGTTATAATGTCGGGACTAAACTTAATATATCATATATACCGGGTAAAAGAGATAACGAGTTTAAATTTCATGACCGAATTCAATAGCTAAAAAATTGGCTTCAAGGTTGAAAATGAGCAAATTCGATTGCTAGAGACGACTATATCTGTGTTTAAAACCTCAGGAATAGAAAGAAACTCTAAAATACAAAAAAGTTTTTAAAAAGCAACCGACTTTTGTTGGAAACTATTTTTCATAAACTACATAGTTTTTACTAGAATTTCAGGCATAAAATGTGTGTGTACTGTAAATTGCAGAAGCATGCGTGTGAGTATACGTAAATGATAGCTGAGGCATCCGGCAAAAACTGGAAAGAGATAAACCGTCTGGTTGGGGTGCTTATCGGTCGCTACAGGGTCAAGAGGCATCTATCTATCATGAGGTTAGAGGACTGGGCAGAAGATACGCCTTTCCACGTTCTGGCAGAAAGTCCAGAATAAGGTACCTACCTTCGGCTTAACCGATTGGAGGAATCTGGAGAAAAATTACTATACTGGAACTCTGTACACTTATTCGCAAAGAAGTCGGATAGGTTTGACAAGTTAATTGTGATAAAGGTGATTGAGGGGATGAAGAAAGATGAAGAAGAAAAAGACCTGAAAAGGCGTACTGGCAAGGATTCGGCCTCCCCCTCCCCACTACTACTACTACCATATACAGACATATGTATCTAGTACCTTGGTAAATGCAATACGAGTTTATCTGTACACATTTATGTGTACGACAAAATGATAAACAGTAATAAACTCAGTATATACAGAGGTTTTAAAAAATTGACTCACTTCTAACATTACTTGTGTTTTTTTTATTTGGGTATTATACATCTGGGAAATAATTATAAATAATAAATGATTATCTAATTTATATTCTGTTTTCATGTACGATGTACGTTTCGCGGTGATAAATTTTTTTTCTTACATTTAGTAGAAATATTTACAGTAAATGCATATTTACGAATGTTATAGAAGACAGGTAAACCGTGCGCACTGTAGTAAAGTCATTTATTTCGATGAAATATAGTCTCATAAATTTTCCTTTAAAGAAAATTCAGAAAACGACTTTTAATAATATAGTTTGAAACCATTCATATTGTATAAATCATGGTTATATGTGATTATGTCATAATAAACTTTATGAGATTTTATAATGATAAACCAATGTCTATCCGATTTCTATTATTGTGTTTATTAAGGCATTTTTAGAGAAATTTAATATTCCTACGACGCGGATCTTTACCTGAGTACTCCAGTACTTCTCGTTATGAAATATTTCCCCATAATCCTCACCCTCATCTGTTCGACAAGTTTAACGAGGTAAAACTAGTTACAGGCATGTCTGTTAATATTTATTGACACCAAAGAATCCATAAGAGATGAGGATCGAACCCACAACCTCTGGCATTCTAGACCAATGCTCTACCAATGTTTATGATTAAGTCGTAAAATAAGCCCTCGGGTGGTATTACTTGCATACGTTGCACTTAAACTGTTTGATAAAGGTTAAAACATTGTATGGAAAAATACAAGCGTGGATCCACCGTTGTGGGCACGATGGGCATGCCCACAACCCTAATAGACTTGTGGTGTCACGTTTTCACGGTCTATTGAGGTCGATAGGCTGATGATATTGTATCCAATGCCTGAATAAAATTTAAAAAAAAAAATCGTGCGTGATTCGAAACGCAGCTTACTTAGTCATCATAGACAATTTGCTGACACGTTATGTCACATTTTGACAACATATTACCTGTTTCTTTTTGGCACATGAATACTTGTATTGGAAAAAAGCGATGACTATTCGCTGGGTGCGCATAGTCATCTACTAATTTAAAAGTGCATAGTCGTCTACTAATTAAAAAGTAAGCGTGTGTTGTATGTACATATACATTGCCGCCAAAACTTCCAAGCCACCTTCCTTTCTGGTGGCGTGGCTTGGTGCTGACGTTAGTAGTTTGTACTGCTTGTAAACATAGGTAACCTAACTTGAATCGAAAAAAAAGTTTACTTTATAAAGTTTTTTATTATTGTCAATCAGTGTAAATCTAAATGTGACACTGTGATGTGCAAACAAACACACATTTACTTTTGTATTTTTCGTGAGCATACAAACTAATATTTTACAGGTTTATTAATTTACTAGTGTTCACCCCACAGCTTTGTTCACCTGGAACTATACACTGTACAAAATGTTGGTCAGGGTGTCATATATTTTGTAAACATCTCCTTTGTAGGAATGCACTATATCTATCATGATCGTTTTATTACTCCGACTCGCACTTGGCCGATTTTTGGGTGGTTATGACCACAACCTTTATTGAGGGCTGGTTCCGCGCCTGGCAAAATGTTGACCTAAAATAGCTCTACAAATATATTTAATACTTAATGGTCATCCGTGCGAATCCATTGTGTAAACAGGAATATTTTATACAAAGATTAATCGTCTATGACATGAATTCATAATATCTTGATATATAGTATATTTGTATAAGAAAAATCAGTCTATGATTTATAATGTTAAAAAAAAGCAATACCAGTAAATTTCAGAATGATAAGTTTCTTTTTGCAATCTCTTATCAAAACATGTGTGGGAGAAAAAACTGTATTTTTCACGATGAATACACACATATTTCGTGATAACATCGTAATTCGCATACATATACACAAAAAAACAGATAATTGTAAAGCATTGTTCGTTATTTTGTACTAGTTGTGTTTAAAGCTCCATTCGCAAGCCATCTCCCTTTTTAGCGATTTTCCTCCTACTAGCGAATATTTCCAAAGGAAATTGCAGCTATTGTGTTTGTACTGATGATATAATTTCGTAAAAATTTCTTCAAATGTCCATCGATTCTACCTAATAGATGTTCAAACTAGCCATAGTTTTGAATCCGATTGGAATACCAGTCCAAGTAGCCGAGCGGTCTAAGGCGTTATGTCTGCGCAGTATGCATACTTGGAAACTGGAAGGTTATGGGTTCGAATCCCGACATCGGCAGTTTGTCAATTATAAAAAAGCGGTAGTTAATTGACAAAACTGTCGGCGTATGGACAAGAACGAAGTAACCAGCTATGCTTGAGAAGGTTTTCTGCAGTTTCCTTCACGAACTCCACATGAATATCGGTATAGTTCCTATCATAGTCGGAGATATCCTACAAATTCCTAGTCTAGTCACAAATTCCTTCCACTCCACTCACATCCTCACATCCTTAGGCATCACAATGGACCTTATGGTCGAAGTGTAGCCTGTCCAGGATATCTATCCATCCGATTGGAATGAAATTTGGAATTTTAGGCGCTTTTGGTATTTGAAAGGTCAAGTTCGTTAAGGCTCTGAGTGTTTACAATTAGGAAAACACCAATTGAGGATACTTACTGGCCATTGCAAACTCAATAAACATCTGCTCAAAATTAATCTCACAGGGAATGATCTGCAGATTTTTCATGAAGAAGAGAAAACCGGAATTCACATTCTATGTGAATGCGAAATTCTCTCTCTCTCTCAAAGGTACGATCACCGGGGATGGACATATCTCCAACCAGATGAAATCAATGAGATGTCACTAAGGTTTCACCATGAGACACCTGGAACATCTTTGAAGGAAAGTGGTTACAATAGATCAAATTCGCGATCGCGGTACAAAAGCTCTCTATAAAGCTTGCTGCTGATCCGAATCTAATCTAATCTAATCTAATGAACACTTATACCAAATTTGTTTTCTGGTATCATTATTTCCAACTGTTATAAAGTCGGGACTAAACTTATAATATCCTTGTGTTTATTATATACATACAAGGATATAAAAAGTTTATAAACAGTTATTCTCGAGCTATAAGTACACTAACAGCTATAAGTGAAACAGGCAGAGAGACGTTGAGCTTTATTATATGTAAGGATTCAACATAAAAACATAACGTACAAAATAATTTTTATACATAATCTGTGTTCGAAAATTCTAATTGACTTTTTAATGACCATCAATTTTGTGGTTTTCAATTCTAATCAAAATGGTAAGTAATTTAATAAAATGGATTTTATAATTACAAGAAAACACAAGAGATTATTATTTTCATTACATGGAGTCATCCTGTAGGTTGTAGATTTTTCATAAATGAGAGAAGTTTCCTTAACAGTTAATAGTAGCATGGAATATAACACAAAACATTTTCAAAGTATAAGAAATGTCTCTAAAGTTAGCATCACTTTCGTTAATTATATTCACATACATTTTTATACCAAGTATATGTAAATATACAAGGTATATTAAGTTTAGCCACAACTTTGTAACGCTGGAAAATATTAATCCGAGACGAAATCGTTTATTATACGCAATCGTTTACTTTTCGCGACGTGTTAGTACCGTAACGAACGCTTCTAAACGTTAGCTTCTTTTCGCAAAATCGGTAACTTCTTAACGCGAAGCGTTAGTAACTTAATGTGTAGTGTTAGTTGCTTAACGCGAAGCATTAGCCACCCTTTGCGGCTGCACATCAACGCGAATCTTTACCCACTTAAGGTGAAGCGTCAGCTAATTCACAAGAAGCGTTAGCCAATTAACGGGTTGGGTTGTTGAATAACTAACGCTTCGCTTTGAATAACTGACACTTCGTGTTGACTCCATTAAGCTTCGCGTTGTCCTAACGCTTCGCGATAACTAACGCTTCAGGTTAACTAACGCTTCAGGTTAACTAACGCTTCGCGTTTACTCAAGCTTCGCGTCGACCATCATTACGCGTTGACTAACACTTCGCGTCGACTAACGCTTTGCGTCGATTAACGCTTCACGTTGGAAAATGTTTGCGTTGACAAGCCCACGCTTCGCGTTGACTGACTATCGGTTCGCGTTAACTTACCAACGCTTCGCGTTAACAAACGCTTCACGTTACATAGGCTTTTCGAAAAGAACAAACTTGTTTCCTTGAAGACATATTCAAGTGCATTGTTTAAAATGAGCCATTCTGTATTGGTAAAGTTATCCATGCTGTCATATTCCAAAATGGCCACTGTAGCCAACCCACATTTCAACAATTCATACCTATAATACTATAAATACAAATTTCGAGTAGTAAAAGTGGCTTAGAAAATTTTAAATTAGGCTGAAATTATTTCATTCTTGGATTTGTCATTAGTTCTCGTAATTTCATGTTATTTTGGTTCGAAAATTTATAGAAAATGTAGAAAAGTTATTTTATAGTTACAAAATAATAATTTTTTTATTTTTTTTTAATAACATAACCTTATTAACGTATATATAACTGTCGCAGTTGAGTCGAACTACTCTGTTTCTAATTATTTCCACCAGATGTCATAGTCTTAAGAAAGAAAAGCCAATAAATACTATAAAAATATTAAACATGTAGAACTAACTTAACGGACGCTAAACTATAGGTCGAGTTAGGATAATTTTCATGGTTAGAGATGCCTCTACACATGGTATAATGGTATGTATGCTGGATAGTATTTTGTCCATGTGAAAAGCAGCGTTTAATGTTATCCCATAATCGGCACAGTGTATATACTCGTATATATATAGCATTGTTTATCGTAGATTTGAATCATTATCCCGGTGACCATTCATAACATAAATGGGATTCTGTTTTATTAAGGTCATTTGCTAATGAAATTACCCATAAAAATTTATTTTAATGCCACTCTAAATAAAACAGTGCGGTATAACAATAATTTCTCTGTATAGATGTAATCATTATTCGAAGAAACGTTTGCAAATCTGATAATAAAATCGATGTTATGTTTTTTATATAGTTTTTTGCTAGAAGAAATTATTTGATCGGTTATTATTACTTAGTGTTTTATACAGAAGTGTCATAAAAATTACGATTTATGGAAAAACTTTGAATCCAATATGTTATCCTTTATACAATGGGTTGCTTAATTTTTAGGGATTGTCGTGAAATATTAGTATTTCTGAAGTATTAATCCTAAAAGGTCAATAAAACATTGTTTAATTGTGGTAAAAGGGTTTGTTTATTATAAAATAAGTATGTATTTCCAGACCATAATACGTTTTGAACAAGTGTAAATAACAACTAATTGAATTAATTGCCCGGTATATACTGAGTTTAATATCAATGTGTGAACTGTTAATTTCATTTTTTATATTCACACAGATTTGTACAGTAGCGGATTTACCGGATAGACAATTTAGGCAGCTGCCTAGAACGGCAAATGTTCAGGGGCGTCAAATGCTGGTCGTTTAAACTAGATATAACGGCTATTTGATTGATCAAAAATAGAAATTTTCATTTAAAAGCGTATAATGTTGGAAAGAAAATGATCTTGACAAAGTGTTGACATTGTATACTTTTCTGCTGTCACAAACTGCAGTGGTGAAAGATTCATGTTTAAAGCGCATCGAAAATTAGTTGAGATCGACCAAAAGACAATATAAATTATTATTATAATTTTGTTCTTCATTTTTATTTGTTGCATTTCAACTATAACTTCCCTCTATTATCACGGTTGCTTTGAATGTTAACAACCTTGGTAATTTACATATTAAAATAATAACATTTCATAAATCAAATTAAAAATATCAATTTTAATTAATAAAGATCAATTATATCTTTTACATATATTTATTATTTATTTAAATAATAATTATTTAATATAACAAACATTTACATTACAGGCTCACTTGAATTCTTGGGCATTGTTTACTATAGAGGCGGAAATTTTAAGTTCCATAGATTGCGATGAGATTATTCATGATTTTGCAGTTCGAAAAGCGAGGCGTAAGATCATGTAAAAGTGATTTCTGTAACTATATGATATAATCTTGTTTATCTTGATCATTATAGTATAAATAAGATACACACGATGCCAAAAAGGATAACTGAATTAATTGAATGATATTATGAATAATATTATTTATCTTTATCACCGATATCGTTTTTTGATGTCAACGCTCTGACGTCAACGATTGTTTTGGACGTCGAACATATAGAGTCAAGGTAATTTGACGGCTGGCGTCAAACAAAGAAGTTGGTTTCATTCCAACCTCCAGCATTTTCGCCGATGGTGTCAAAACTGGTCCCGTGACCCCATTTGAATCCCACGTCGAGGGTCAACATGAAAATATACTTTAGAAGAAGTGAGGAAGATTTTGCAGGTGTCTAGTGTGGCGAGTTGCCTGAATCTGTCACTGATTGTGTACAAATTCAAAGTAGTGTATTAAAATGACTTGCACTGCTCGCAAGGGTACACTCTGACCCCGGTGCGGCCTTCGATCTTGGCTTCGCACCCTATAAAGAAAACATAACCTGCGTAAAAAGAGTGAAAATTAAAGTTTTCCGATAATTCCCGTAAGTTTCTAAGTATTCCATGTCGATTGCTAAAAACCGCATTCTTCTAGCGTGTATTTAAGGGGTTTTCCCATTTTCGATTTTTCCCGTAAGTTTGAAGTTTGTCCGCGTCAAATGCAAAAAACCGCACCCTTCTAGCATTTCTAGAAGAGGGTTAGGTTTTGTATAGCTTCCTTCTAAGGAATACAATTAGTGTGTACAGCTTTGGCGTGAGTAATAAATATTTCAATGTTTTGAAAGCGTTGGGTTGTCTACATGTTGAAACTTGATAAACAAAGTTATTCTTCACTCTATAACAGCTTTCGTTTGAAAAATTTGATAATAACAAAAAAATGCCTCCGGTAAATTTTTTTAAATATTTACAATTTTGTTGAATAATAATATACGCTAAATTTAAAATAATTCATACTATTCATTGAAAATTGAATGGAAATTTTCATAAATTTCCGTACTAACGTTATATATAACATAAACATTCAATTCAACTCTAAATTAAAAACATACCTAACAAGACAATAACGCCAGGTTAATTACCCTTAGAGCATAAAACATTAAACATATTTTATTTATTTTATAACCCACTCGGTATACAACAACAACAAAAACGGTTATTTTTTATTGATACCTGTATAACAAAAGATACATATGGCCTATAAAAACGTATATTATAACCGTATTTCAATCACAGACTGATATCGGTTGTTAGGTCAAACCAATTAAAAATATTTAATAGATTTTTCAGTTGAAAAATGTTCCTTCAATATTTTAAATTCCGTACCAACTGTTCTTTCTTAATTCACAAGTTGTTTTTGACACACATGTTTGAGCTGAAATTGTGGAAAACTATGTTTATGAAAAAAGTGTCAAGGCAAGCTTGTTTGTTTTGGCTTAGGTCAGTTAATCTGGACTCAACAATTTATTAACTTATGCCGTTAATTAATCTCTAGATAGCCTTAATAACCATCACGGTATTCGAAAATATATCACGAATGTCGATTCCATGATGATTTTCGAATTCCTGGATCCAATATCCAGTTCATTTAGATAGTACCATATTATTATGTCTACCTACTGACCAATCAACGGCGTACGATAATTCAATTGGTTTTCACTCCAGTTTAACTAACGTGTGAGTTTAACTGGCGTCTTTGGTTTTGCAGGTTTGCTTGAAAGTTGATCTAAATATCACAGGATTTCTTTTTACCTATTTAATGGGAATGTCAAAGATCATGATCATCATCACTGATTTGTCAGCCGTTTAGGGGACTTGGACTTTTCAAAGGAGTTCTTCCACCCTGCCTCTTTGTCGCTAGCCACAGAGACAAAGATAATTCGTAGCACTTTATGTTCAAAGTTTTAGAACACAAGAAACATGAATTATATAAAACCCGATAGGTAACAAAAATCTGAGCCAATAATATCTAGTCAATAATGTCTCGAAGAAAAACATCTCAAGGCATTCTCAAACATTATGATCTCAATTAAAAATGCCTCACCAATAACATGTCAGTACCATGCCCAAATCTTTATACACATATTTTTGGAATTTTTAAATATAGACAACTGTACAGTATTTTCGTTAAAATCCATAGTTCTATAGATCGAGTTGGTGGAGGTTAGTCTTATCCTGCGGAAGCTCTTAGATTTTTGGTAGTTGGTGACACTAAATTAACGTTGGAATCCACAGTTCTACGGAGTGGAGTTGGTGGAAGTTTTCCATATATTGTGAAAGTTCTGAGGTTTCTCGTAGTGAGATTCCACTGAGACATTGCTATACCCTACATATAATATAAACCAGAGTATATTAAGTAGAGTTCCGACATTGTAACGGTTGAAACTATTGATCGCAGAAAAAACACTTTGGTATAGGTGTTCATATAATTAGTCCATTTCCGCAAAGTTATCCCTCCATCCGTCTATCCGTGAACAAGATAACTCAAAAATGAAAAGAGATAGCGAGGTGAAATTTCAGTGTTCTAGGGCTAAAAACTAAGGTCTAGTTTGTGATTGGGCAAAATCGGACCATGCTTGGAAAAAGTGGGCAAAACTTCCTATCTGTGAAACCGTAAGTGAACAAATGATGTTTCTTTTTTTTAAATAAAAGATGAGATAATTTTGCCTGAAATATAATTGTATGAAATTCATTTGTCATGAGATATTAGTAAATTTCAAACTTTGCCTCAATTCCTAAAACAATTATTTGTATTTTATAAATACGTATTTCGATAACAAGATAGTCATGATCAGTATGAATTAGCTAATCGTAACTATCTCTGGGATATGTTGCTCGTTCCTAATTTGGTGCGTGTCTCACAATTGTGCAATGACGTATTTATAAAATACAAATAATTGTTCTAGGAACTGGGACAAAACTTGAAATTTAATTTCAAAAACCTAGAGTTCTCTTTTGATTATTTTAATAATCTTTATATGAGATATTATTGTTCGAGTTTAAATTTCAATATTTGCCTCAATTCCTAGGTCAATTATTTATACTTTGATAATACGTATTTCGAGTACAAAGTATGTCTCTATACAGTATGAATTAGCAAATCGTAATTAATCTATTGCAAAAATTTGTAATTTAAGTTGAGAAATCTAGAATTCTCTTTGTTAATCTTTATATTGTCCGAGATTTGTGTAGAGATTTATTTAAGATATTCAAGATACAAATTTACCTGGAATCAATACCAAAAAGCAAAATAATGAAATTAGAAATCAGATACCATGATCGCAGTGAATCAATTAAGATACAGTCGAACAGTGTTTATTTAATTATCTAAGAGAATATTTTATGAACTTTTATCTTTTTCATTAAAAGTATATTATTAATACTGTACCACTGAACATTAAACAGTATGAGACTCCCGTCTCGTCACGTGACTTGATCGTTTTTTAAGTATCGTCTATCTATATAAAAATATTCGTCCTGTAAAAATGTATCCAACTAAAAACATAAATGTAAGAAAGGGCCGAGTTCTCGGGGAAATCCTTAATGTAATAGTTCCTTCTTAAAAAGTGATGATATAAGAGTAAGGACCAAGCTATTTACATAGTAAATAGCTCTAGACTTCATTTAATAGTTGCTTCTTAACAAGTGATGATATGGAAGAAAGGACCAAGCTATTTACAAAGTAAATAGCTCTAGACTTCATATAATAGTTGCTTCTTAAAAAAGTGATGATATCCCATTAAAGAGCCGAGCTATTTACAAAGTAAATAGCTCGGTAAACTATTTACTAAAAAAATTAATAAGGGGTAAATTGATTAAATGTAAGAAAAAAGTTTTCCCTTAGTTTTTTAAATTTTATATAACGCGGCAAGTCATTTTTTCTGATGATATCAAATATTTTAAAACTTGCCGCGTTATAAAATTTTAAAAACATAATAAGGGAAAACTTACGAAATAAATTTCAACTAAATTTTTTCTTACATTTTATTAATTTACCCCTCATTATTATATACATATACATATATATAAATTTTAGTGATAATGATTTTTGACATCTAATAGGTAGGATCGATGGACATTTGAAGAAATTTTTACGAAATTCCAACATTGGTGCAAAAACAATAGCTGCATTTCCTTTGGAGGAAAATCGCTAATTAGCTCATTATCTGTTTTATAAAGAGCTAACGGTTAATTTGTTAACGATCATTGAAAAAACAGTCTCTTATAATTCCTCAAATAGCTTATATTCGAAAAATCAGCACTGTTGCTCGTTTCGTTCAGAAGATATTTCGGGGTCAAATCACCTCTGATATTTCCTGTAGTAATAGCACTGTAAGTGAGAAGGCCAAATATCCCTTAAACTCGTCCCTGCGCACTACCGTGCTCTAGATAATAAAAGTGTCTACTCAAATGGAGATGATTCATAATTTCAATAAATAATTTTCAAATTGTTTTTATTACAGTTTGCTTCTATCGTAGTCGAGTTATGTTATAGTACCTACTTGTACAATTTTTATACCGTCATTTATTATACGAGTAATATTTACTACTCGTAATGATTTTATGATTAATTAAAATTATTTTTTAATTGTAAATTTTGTTCAAACCATAAAGTGTTATTTGTAATACTTTTTAAATACTACAATGTATTTAATAATATTTTATACAGAGAGTTTGTCAAATAATGACCGTATTCAGAGCAACTAAGGCATTTGCACACAATATGACTCTACAATGATTCCATTATGTACAGACTGCGAATCTTTCGGTTACAGCCACTACAAAATATTCGGTGCTTCTCACCTCAAAAATGAAAATTCAAGAAAACCTCATAAGCAGGTTCCCGGCCATTGTCAAGATATAGGAGAAGCGAATCCCGTCAGACTGTAATAAACGATGGGACACAATGGGCCATAGAGTCTAAGTGTAATAATTTGTATACCCCAAGATATACCTATCTATCTATACGATGGAAATATTTTCGGGCGGTGTGTAACGTTAAGATTTTTTTTTTGAGCGGCATCGGTTAATTTTCCGAAAAAAAAACCGCCGTGTGGATAACCGGCCTAAAGGTATTTTCTGAGCACAGCTGCTATTAAATGATGTGTGAACAAGGAAAATTGTCAGATCTGGGGCGATACCAATCCACCCGAGATACACCTGCATCAAATACATCCCGAGAAAGTTGCTGTTTGTGCGGATTTTCATCCAAAACGAAACTGACATTATCCTAACCGTCAATGGCGAGCGCTACAGATGGGTTATAAGCAATTTTTTGTAGCTTAAACTGGATGGTATAGATACCAACAAAATGTGGTTCCACCAAGGACGGCGCTACGTACCACACAGGGCATGTCTTCTTCTTTTTAAAATAAACAACTTTTGTTTAAAAATTTTTCCCATAAACTCAATAGTTTTCTCATAATTTGCGTTCAAAGTTCCTCGGAAAGCGAAAAATATGCCCATATTTAAAACCATCAGAGATTTTTTTTTTAATTGTGGGACAATTCAAAAATTGTTAACAATTCAAACATTGATACACAACTCAGTATATACTGGGTATTTAAACAATTAGCTCAGTTATTTGTTACATTACTTGTTTTATTTACATTTAAAAATCGAGCGTTCTTATTGAACGATCCTTTATATGTTTGTTTGTACGGGTATACTCTCATACTGTTACTTACAAATTAATTATTGTTTTAGTGAACTAATTAACGAATTTTCGGCATCATAAAATCTCAAAGCGTAAAGATTCAGGACTATTATACTGTAATCTATATATAAAGAAGAAAAAAATTTACCTTTTTGCATAAACACAGCTGCTATAAAAGTTTATTTTCATAACATTAAGCACCTAATTTCATATCGTACGCATGTTTGTTTCTACGTGAAAACACTTTTAACGAAAATGCTAATTGTTACTCTCCATACTAAATTGATAAAAAGGTTTTTTAAGCCTTATATTGCAGAATATAACTTCGTTTATATAGTTTGTATAATATTTATAGATTATGTAATATTGACATTGGTATAAAATATTGAAAATTAAAAGGTGAAATACTGAAATCCTTTGTCATGCTTGAATTAACAATGAACTATTGTTAATGAAACCTTTTTAATGAACAAGGTAGGTAAGATATAGGTTTGCGTAGCAGTGTAGTATACTTTTAGATATCTAGATACCATTCCTCTACATTTATAGGAGGGTACGTAGCAATAAATAACTTTTAACTACGTTTTGATTGGTATTTCAATGATATGGTCCTCACTCCCGTACGGTGCTCCTTACACTACCGAACAAAAATATACCGTCAAAATGATTCTTGAATCAGTTAGTAACAATTCCACTACATACCTTCACTTGAAATATATTCTACTTTGGAAGGAATGGGGGCGATTCCTTCAGAATCTACGTGGTGTTCTAGAAAATTTAATTCGGTTACCCCAAAAATAGATTTTGAAGAATTTATTATAATTCCAGCTTCATTGAAAATGTTGAAAACGGTTTTGAGATCTTGAGTGTATATTACTTCGATTTCACTCGCGATCAAAAGATCATCAAGAAACATAAATATAAAATCTACATTTTTGAATAATTCTGCCATAAATCGAGAAAACGACTGTGTTGCATAAACGAAAAGACATTCTCAAAAATTCAAACAAGTCAAAAGGAGTGATAATGGCAGTCGTCGCGACATCATCATCGTGTAGAGGAATTTGATAATAAGCTCTTTTTAAGTCAATCTTAGAAAATATCTTTTTATCATTTAACTTCACATTGAAATCGTATAAATGTGGAATTGGGACCGTGATCGAATTCAGTCGACGATAATCATCACATGCACGAAAAGAACCGCCCAGTTTCTTTTTCATGAGCACGGGTGATGACCATTCAGAATCCGAAGGTCTGTATATACCCAAACCCACAAAGTTCCTGAAAATGTTTTTTAGCAACTGGCAACTCTTCAAGAGCATAGCCTGCTGACAACTACTGACAACTCTTCAAGTTATCTTAAGAACCATGATTGAATTTTTCTGATTTGATTAATCAGAAAATCAAGTATAATTTAAGTAGTACCAAAAGTAGTAATTTTGGTATTGTTACCTATACCAAAAACTGTTTTCTGGGATCAATATTTTTAACCGTTACAAAGTCGGGACTAAACTGAATACTTTGGAAATTTCCATCAAGCTAATTCTGGATGTCTCGGATCGGTACACAAATTTACATTTCGTTTCGTTCTGCAAAAATGGGCATGTTGCCATATATTAAATTTTCAAAATATCCACGGTCTATGAATATCTGTTTTTTATTTAGGGTAATACAAAAATAACTACTCGAAGGGTATTTGCCCGAGGAATTTCTTTACAAAATCACCGTTTTAGTGCTTGCGCATAACAATTTGAACTATATCATTTTCAAGATCATTCCCACTATGATACTTCCATATGCAGATATAAGTGTTACAACAAGTAATATTGTTGATTTTGTAATTGTTTTTGTAGCTGTAGTGTTGTGTGTGTGTATATATTTTAATAAAGAGATACACACAACAAATTTTACGAATATTCAAAAGAACTATCATCATAACCGTATTATTTCGGTTTAATATTTACACTAATTAAGGTTTCATGTTTCCAGGCAATTATTATATTTATATTAAGCGTACAATAAATATTAATTATATAGTAGTTTGCAATGTTTGCAATGCGATTCAATATATTGTGTACTAAGCTACACTCTAAACGAAATTTGATCGTATACAGATTGTATTTTAAAATACATCCAATCTGGAAACATGTATCGCTGTCTATATGTAATGTACTATGATATGGTTTACTTTGTTACACTTAAACTATATTAAAATCGGAGGCGGGTTCTCATCACAGACATTTGTCATTAGATCAGTCTTTAAATAAGAAATAAGAAAATTTTTTAAAACCGACTTCAAAAAAATTTTTTACAAAAAAAAACCGACCCCAAAAAAAAATATTTTACAAAAAAAAAAAAAATGCATGTAAAAAAAACTGAAAATCTGTTATAAAAAAATGCACTAAAAATTAAAAAAAAAAAAAAAAAAATGGGAAAAAAAATGTGTTATAAAAAAATGCACTAAAAATTAGTAGGTCTACCCATATTTAGACAAATAAAATAGTTATAAAACTTCAAAGTCACTAAAAAGCGAGAAATAAACCATATTTTCGACTAAAATTAAAGAAACCAAGGTTCGTTTTTATTTGTATTTTAATAAGTAATTAGATTTTTTTACATTAAATTTTAGATTTAATGTGTGTATTAATTACATGTAAACTTTTCAGCTGCTTGAAGATCTCAACAAACTCGAAACGAAACGTTACATATTTGATTGTTTGAATTTTATTTATTTGGCCTAAATAGTAATTATGAAAATAATTACAACTGATTTGCAGATGGTAATAACTATTGATTATAAATGTTTGTACAAAGTTTTGGGAACTCATACTTCTAGTGAATTACTATTCTGAATAATTTATGTGAGGTAATTATTATTATCGAAACAATTTATCTGCGGTAAACCACCTTGAAATAATATATAATATTTAGTTTTGAAAATATCGACAAAAACCTGTTCGTTTAATATTATATTGTCAAAAAAGAATACTTTTTTTTTCAACATATTATGAATGTTTTTCAATGCCCCTATTAGTAAAACTAGCTACACCACAAACTCAACATTATTTTCAAATGGATTTTATTTATTTTATATGGGATAGTTTAAATTAATTTACCTCAAATATTCATTGGGTGATTTGTATTTCAAATGTTATTTTAATTCAAATGATGTTATATTGGTGACTATAAACACGTGACATTATTTTTATACAAACCGATGTCATATACAAAAAAAATTTGTTACGCAGGAGCTGCTTCAACTTAGCGAATTTCCTTAGAATACATAAATCACTCTCTAGCGGTCACAATTTTAGTCTGATCAAAATGAAATGTCGTATTTTAGTATTTGCAAGTCCAATTTTATTAATAAATGACATACGTCGAGGGGAATGGGGGAACAATCGAAAAATGCGTAAGAAATAAAGTTGTAGAAAATGAAATTTGCTACAATTCATCACGTTATCATTTTTGCTAAAACTCTAATGTGTGCAGACATATTAAGGAATTTAATTTTCAATCTTAAACCGTCAATATTTCTGTAAATATTAGTGAAACAGAAAAAATGATAAGAAACAAAATTATAGTAAAACTTAGTACCTACAACTTTACTACTTATAAATTTTACGATTTTTCGAATTTTAAGAGAGATATGTCAAATTTTGTGTTTCAACCACCGCAAATAATTATGGGTGTATACGAGAGACATATATTATATAACTGAATACAACGTTACGAACTTGTTGGTAATATTAGTAGAGGGAAGGTCGATTCCATCTTCTACTACTCTTCTATCCTCTACCACATCTGTGTTCGTTTCCCTCACCCTGTGTTCCTTGTCGAACCTACCATTCTTCTTTGCGAATGGTAGGACAGAGCTCCACATTAGTTGTTTTACTTCTGATTTCCCCATTTTAGTTGAGCCAAAGGCTAGATACCTCTTTCGGGCTTTGAAAGAACATTCTGCCAGAAGGTGGAAGAGCGTATCATCCGCCCCACCATGGTCCGACAGATCATACTGTCCAGTAACCTCATGAGAGATAGATGCCTTTTGAGCCTGCAGTGACCGGTAAACACCCCAACTAGAAGCATTGTAATCGCAACTCGCGGCATTGTAATCTGGTATCATTTGTTGCTGTATCTTTCCATTTGCTATCCATAGACTTATCCACCCATTGCCAACTTAACAAAGCGTTACAACTTTTAGGGTAGACTCTGTTTTCATGAACATAACTGTACTAATTATAATTATTTTGTAAGCAGTAGAAAAGTTTTTGAAAAGTTCTTAATTGTTTCCTTATTTGCTCTTATAGTTTATGTCAAATTGAGTGTGAATAATTAGTGATCTAAAGTCCTAAAATTACTTCATGTACATTGTATGAATATCATAAATCATCACCAGAGTGTGGTGATAAAAAAAGTTTTAACCAGTAAATATGGATCAATCCATAAAAAATTCCACATATTATAAAAAAAAAAAAACTAAAAACTGGTATTTCATATATGTATAAAATGATACAGGGTTAAAGAAGGGATTCATATGAATGGTGGTGGAGATACGAAGATATATATATATATAAATATATATATATATATATAAATATATATATATATATATATATATATATATATATATATATATATATATATATATATATATATATATATATATATATATGTGTGTTTGTGTATTACGTGCGATCCAAACCCACCATATTACATTTAAATTTATGTATTCGTATTACAATAACAACAAGTGGTCAATGTGTCAAATGAAATGGGTGAGAGTTTTACTAATTAACGAGAATACTGTTTTTTACTGATTGGCATATTAAATGCATGATTGTGCTAAATAATTATTACTTGGTCTATTTATATAAATCATAATTTATTGTAATGAGTAACATGTTATTTATTATGTTTGTTTTTCTAGTTTTTTTTTTACTGTTCGCTTTTGTTAGCGAGTTTCCGAGCTGAAAATTATTGGTTTTGTACTGGTGACAAAATTTCTTCAAATATCCATCGATCCTACCTATAGTAAATGTCGAAAATCACCATTTGTAAAATTTATATATATATATATATATATATATATATATATATATATATATATATATGTATATATGTCCCCCCTTTCCCCTTGATCTATGCCGTTTATTAATAAAATTAGACTAAAATTGTGACCGCTAGAGAGTGAGTTATGTATTCTAAGGACATTCGCTAAGTTCTCTATCACCGTGGAGATGAAACGACCAAATGAAAAAGTGTGTTAAATTATGGAAAACGATGGTTACTTTTAGTAAGTATCTATGCCACTCTTCAATTTTCTTCGATATTCCAAATAATGAATGTGGCAGTGAAAATGATGGTTCGATTTTTGTGAAGAATGTCTGTGCTTTTAAACTTCAAGTAGAATTTAACACCGATTTATAGTATAGTAAAAAAGTTTGTTGTATTTTATAAATACGTATTTCGACTACAAAGTAGTCATCATCAGTGTGAATTTGCTAATTGTAATTATTCTCCGAGGAGATGTTATTTGTTGCTAATTTGGTGACGGTCTGCACGATTTATAAAATACAAAAAATTTTGATCTAGGAAATTGAGGCAAAAATCGAAATTTATTTCGAACAATTCTAGAGTTCTCTTTAACATTATTTATACCGATTTATAGGTAAAGTATATGCTAGGAACTATATACTTATTTCTACTTACTTAACATCGGTTTGTGTCAATGGATAAAAAGTATTCTGTACTGCGATTTCAATATCTATTGTCGCCTTTTGCACTTAACAACTTTATCAAGAGTCTCGTGCAAATCTAATGATGTTGAAAGATAATATCTCCAGGTGTTGGCATAACACATGCTATTAGTATTGTCTTCTACAGCGGTGTCCTTCCTTATACATGGGTTGTGAATTATGATAAATAGTTTGCATGTCTCAAAATCTACTACATAAAAACTATGCATTATAATGGCACTGTAACATATTATATAAGCCGTGTACTTGCAGTAATTACTAAGGCTGTTAGGATAGTACAGCTACACAAAATAGTCTGAAATTTAAATCCACTTCAAATATATTTTGGGACAGTTCGGACCTTCAATTTTTGAATAATTACTTTTCAAAACTTTGATTTTTAACACGCAGTAGATAGGAAAAGTAGGATACTTCGCTCATTTATCATATAATTAAACTAAAACGCTACAGATTAGATTGAATACTTTAAATTAAGTAGCTTGTGTCAAAAATATACATAAAGTATTCTGACGTGTAGTTTTGGAGATATTTTGATATAGAGACGGAATAAAATATCTGTCTCTGTAGTAGTAGTAGAAGGGAGGTCGAAGCCTGGAAAGTGAGCCCTTGTATAATTTTTTATCGATCACTAAGAAACCGGTCCCCTCATACATCCATCCTCTACCACATCTAGTTCGTTTCCTCCTGCTCTGTGTTCATTGCCAAATCTACTCGTCTTCCTTACGAGACTGGCCAGAGCTCCACTTTAGATGTTTTACCTCAGACTCCCCCGAAAGCTAGATACCTCATTCTGGCTCTGACCGCACATTCTGCCATACGGTGGAAGGGCACGGCAGTGGTACCCTAAGATTATATTATATATATTATATTAATTCCAGTATTCCCTTGGTGACGTAGGGCCGCAACAAATGCCTTCCACCGTACTCGATTCTAGGACATTTGCTTTATTTCTCTCCGGGTGTTTCCTTCTTCTATCGCTTTCTCGACTGACCTCTTCTAGGTTATCTTGGGTCTTCCACGTATTCTGCTTCTTTGAGGGTTCCAGCCTATGGCTAGTATGCTGATGATATTACATGGCCTTCTTAAGGTGTGGCATATCCACCCAAACTTTCTTTTCTTTATTGTTTCGTTGATAGGGCTTTGGCTTGCTCTCCTCATCAATTCCTCGTTCGTAATTCTTTCTGGCCAGTGTATATTGAAGATTGTTCTGAGACATTTTTCTGTGAATACCCGTAATTTATTTACGATCGTTTTTGTCACTTTCCACGTCATGCGACCATACAAAAGGACTGATTTTACCCTAAGATTATAACAAACAAAAATTTGATTCCTTATAATATAAAAGAGAGCGTTAATATTTTCACTTATTAAGGTTTTTATTGCCTAAAGCGATAGCCTACATTAGTCGATTGTGTTTCTTGAGACAGAAATACTCTGCACAAAACTACTTTCAAGATTCTCATTTGGTATCTTTAGTCGGTCAAGACCTCATGATGTGGTCCGATGAACATAGTGAGATATTTTGTGTTAATAAACTGTTGTTGCCAGTATTATCGGGCCATTACTGTGAGAGTGTTTACTGTGTATATAAGTTCTATAGCTCGATATGTAAGAGCCTTTTCAACGAAAACATTCTTATGTGAAGAAAATATACAATTTTCTACATTCATCGTATGTCATTTGTTTTAGAAAATATATATAAGAAGGTCAATAGTAAACGTTTTATATCACTTGTGGCTGGCTTTGTGTGATATACAGTTTATCAATGTACTATTATATGTGATGCTGTTACCTTATACCTGGTTGATTCAACCTTCGTGACTTAACCTTCTCGACAGGTTTCTTAATAGGGTCTTCAAGATAACATACACATTTCGACTGTAAATATCATATAAAATATTTCATTTCACAGATTTATTACCAAGTTAACATCATTTTCTTGAGCATAGAAAGTGGTTCTTCCTGGAACGAAAAATAAGTTTAATGTATCCACAGACATATTTAGCCAATTTTTTCGTTAGAAAAACCATCTCATTTGTCGATTGCCACAATTTGTGGTGTTGCAAAATAAAAAAAATTCTAGAACGAACCGAGATTTGTAGGAGTTTTAATGTCCTAGTAAAGGGTATTGTAAATTAAGCGCAACGTTTATAATCGTCGGATATATAAATCGTAGAAACCAATGTTGGTGTAGATTTTCTAATTATTCCATATCCGTCTGTCCACCAATACGGAAAAGTATAAAACCCAAAGAGATAACGAGTTAAAAGTTTTACTCTTACACCCAAAATATATCTTTTACTGTAAGAGACAGCCGGAACACTTTAAATACAGAAAACATTCCTTTTTTTAACTTTTGTTTGGGATTTTTTTTGCATTAACTTAACAGATTTGAAATTACAGCTCAAACATCTACAATTACTAAAATATACATGTATAAGCATTGTAAAAGACAGTACACGCACTGAGCAAAGTCTTGCAAAACACTGGTTATTAAACCTTCTCGTCTCGTTTCCACCTAGGTTAAGATCCAAAATTTTTAACTCTAGTCTCAAGTCTCGACAATATGATATTGTCTCTTCTCGAAATTATCCGGAAACACTACTTATTTTATCGAAAAATTTGGATAGATTGGAATAAAATAACACATGAAATGCACACCTATGTGACCTATGAATAGTTTCAATATAGATACATGAAGGAATGAATGATAAAACTTATATACATGCAGTGTATCCTGAAGTAGGTAAGAATCGTACAATGTTGAGTATAAAGCGTAACGCAATAAGTATGAATACGTTGGTTGATGTCCCGATCTATAATAATATCAAGTCAGAGAACATCTTATTGCTACCGATCTTGTAAAGTGTAAACCACATCTTAACTGGACTGTCATTGTTGGCATGAATGTAAATACATTTAACAAGAAAGAAACCATTATTCATACACTAAACCAGAAGCTTATACACTTCTATCTATCTCTTTCTCAAGTTTTTTCTTTACTCTTAATAATTATTTAACCATCTTTTTTAAATATAAATCATATACGGTAGACATTGTTACACTCATGCTCAAAATAATATGAATATGATTGAAGGCCTGATAAGATTTCTTCTTATCTATTGCTCATTACTGTTTTTTATCTGTATAATCAAATTTAAACGTGATATGTACAAATGGCATCAAAAGTCTCGAGTTATCATTTCAAAGTTCTATAATTGATTTGTGCCTTATTTATTTGGATTTCGGAAAAATGTTTCGAATAAAAGTTGTCAGAATATTTATAATGAACGTTTAATCTGAATAGTTTTTCCACAATCTTTCGGATATGTATATAGAATGAATTAATGATAATGGATGGGAATTTGTTGCATGACGGCCTATATTAGATCTAATGTGCTCCTCCATCTAATGCCTAACGAGGTGTGGTCTCGTCTTAGAGCACCTCGCTCAGCGCTGTTTGCTTCGGCAAGTACAGGATCTGGATTTGGTTTAGGGATTGTAGCTCCCCTGAACATATCTGGTAGACTCCCAGAATTTTTTTTGTATATGAGGACGTCACAGTCTATTAGGAGGTGTTCTCAAGTTTCCTCCATTTCTTCATAAAACCTGCAGTTGCCCTCATTTCCCAAATCTAGCTTCCTAAGGTGTCCTCTGAGTCTGCAATGCCCCCTAAGAAACCTCGTCAAAAGCCGCAGCCTATTTTTGCTCAGGCCAATGCAGGTTATGTTTCTTTTTCGGTTATAGTTCCTAAGAAGATTCCTTGCCATTCTGAGACCTGGGAGGTTCCTCGATAGTGTGGTGCTCTTGGTGTCTTCTTCTTTTATGATCTCCTCTTGATAAAAGTAATTACCCAGTCCGTAGAATTTCCTGGCCAGACCATGCCTAACTAAGGATGTGAGGATGTGAGTGTAGTGAAACGAAATTTTTGTGTGTAAGCTAGGAATTGGTAGGATGTGCGGCTGCAGCCGCCTTTAATTGGAACTTTGCCGATATTCATCTGGAATTCGTGAAGGAAACTGCAGAAAACCTTCACAAGCATAGCCGGTTACTCCGTTTGTGTCCATACGCCGACAGTTTAGTCAATTAACCGCCCCTTTTGTTTCTCTTAATAATTGACAAACTGCCGATGTCGGGATTCGAACCCATAACCACCCAGTCCCTAAGTAGACATAGTGCCTTGGACGACTCGGCTACTTGGCTGGTAGACCATCTTTATCACATTCCTTCTATTCCCACATATCCTGGGATCCAGTGAAGGATGATTTTGTTATTCTTGCCCAGATATGTATATAATTTAGTATATACTGGGTATTTAAGTAATTAACTTAGTTAGTTGTAATTTTCATTTGTTAATTTTATATTTTCCCTATGTTTTTGAGTACTCACTGTAAGTAATATAATACTCGACCCTAGTACAAACACAGCCACTTATGTACCATTTAATTTCTTTAGAATTTGAAAAATAAACAAATAAAAAATAGAAGAATGTATTACATATTTATAAAAGCTAAAGGAAATCTCATTACTTTACCTCATAGCAATGAAATGAAAATATTATGTTTTAAAGAAAATTTGTTCAGATTGTGTAAAGTGGTTTTATGAAGAAAAAAAAACACTACATGTAATACCATAATGTAATCGGAAAATTAATTCATTCACAAATTGAATTTTCATTTGAATTTCAAAAATTCAATGCAATAAAAAATAAAACGTGCGTTAGAAGTTGATAGATACACTTCTTTGGTGTGATTTAAATAATTTATAAAAAATGACATTTTTCAATTTTTTTTTTGTATTAAATTACGTTGAAATAAAGTTTTCGAACCAACCAATACGCGTCGCAAGTTACATCAAATTTAAATAAACGTGTTCAGAGCTGTAAAGATGAATGCCTCGCAGTGATGGTGAAAGTATGCCACTTCGAAATTGGGAGGTTATGGGTTCGAATCCCGAAATCAGCAGTTTGTCAATTATTAAGAAAAAAAAGGGCGGTGAATTGACTAAAATGTCGGCGTATGGACAAGAACGAAGTAACTAGCTTTGCTTGAGAAGGTTTTCTGCAGTTTCCATCACGAACTCTAGATGAATAACGGCATAGTTCCTATCATAGTTGGCTGCAGCCTCATATCCTACCAATTCCTAGTATATACACAAAAATTCCTTCTACTCCACTCACATCCTCACATTCTTAGGCATCACAATGGACCTTATGGTCGAAGTGTAGCCCTTCCAGGAGAGCCTCTACAATCTATCTATCTGTCTATATGATTGACCTCTTCAAGTAATTTGATTATAAGCACTTGACGCTGCTGTTTAAAAGCATCTCGCCTAGTGATGCCGCGAGACGAGAGTAGCATGTCTCATGTATAGTAAAATATAGTGTCTCGTCTTGTTTTTACAGTTCAATAAAAAAATTCAATAAAAAAAAAAACAATATTTTTTGTTCTTAATTTGCATAATTGCTTGATTATCAATTATTATTTTCATTTATCCAAGCAAGAGAAAACTGAAGATATTTACGTCAAATAGAAACGATTGTCATACAATCTTTTGAAAATCATTCATTCTTTCTCCTTTGAGAAAATTTGCATTATCTACATAATCTTAAGAACATTGAAATAGATATTTTTGCATATCACTACACTGCACAACAATAAAATTGGCGCACTTTAAAAAATTTATTTAAATTATTTTCTTTTGTAATTTTTTTGCATATCAACTATATTTTTATAAATTTGAATATGTTGTTGTTGATATGGGAGATTGATAGATAGATAGATTGTAGGGGTTGCCTTGAACGCGATATACTACGACCGTACGGTCCATTGTGATGCCTAAGGATATGAGGACGTGAGTGGAGTGGAAGGAACTTTTGTGTATAGACTAGGAATTGGTAGGATATGCGTTGCAGCTGACTATGATAGGAACTATGCCGATATTCATCTGCATAGTTCTCAAGCATAGCCGGTTACTTTGTTCTTGCCCATACGCCGATAGTTTAGTAAATTAGCGGCCCTTTTTTTTCTTAATAATTGACAAACTGCCGGGTCGGGATTCAATCCCATAACCTGCCAGTTTCGAAGTAGGCATACTGCGCAGGCATAACGCCTTAGACCGCTAGGTCACATAGACTGGTCTAGATATGGGAGGCGGGGGGTAAAAAATATATAATTAAAAAAAAGGATTCTATATCCTCAAGCTCTCTAGGCGTACTTTTAATTAAGTTTGCGACAACATCTTGGGTGATTACCTCCAATTCCTGCAGTAAAGCTACTATGAGCTCCTGTGAACTATCAGGAGGGTTAATTCACCTTTTTATACTTCGAAAAAGTTCAGATTTTTGCTCTAAGTTGCGAGCTGACCATCTTCTCAAGTTCTGAGTTTCGATCATTTTATTTCAAAGTACATCCTTCGTAATCGTTTTTCTACTGCTTCTGAGACAACCCAAGGGCTTCATATAGATCCTAATGTTGCTACTAGTGTAAAAAATCTTTGAAAAAGACTTGCTGAAATTACCCAGAAGGTCAGCCATAGCACCACAGATCACTGTAAATCATCGAACAGCCTGCCTACAGCTCATAATGTGGAATGAAAACGAATGGAAGAATATCCTCTTTTTAGTTGGGCCTCGATAGGTATTGTACACTCCCATTCATAAAAATTGAACCAGTTGAAACATTCTAAGTGATATTGTATGTAATATACATATATTTAGGAATATATACGCTTAGAATATGACTTGCTGGTCGTTCAATTTTTATGAACGGGAGTGTATACGCCAAATGCACGAGTCTATCGTAAGCCATATGAACGTTACTCTGAATGAAATATTATTGGAAGAGTACATTTCAGCGGGCCCTTCGATGATATACAGTGAGCTCTGATGCTATGGCTAGTGTTCAAGGTCGTGAATTCATTAAAGCGAGTGTTTTTATAATACGGAACCTTTGTGTAGTCTCAAGAGGAAGTAATATCCATTGTTAAAAGTTTATTTTCTGAAAAAATCTCAAAATAGAATCCTTTTTTTAAATTATATAACTTATCCAAATTCGCCTTTTTAATCTCTTAAATAATAAGATTTGTAATTTTACTCCATGTCAACGAAAACAAATACAAATTGATAAAAATGTAATTGATACACAAAAAAATGCCAAAGAAAATAATTTCAATAAATTTTTCGCAGTGCGTCCCTTTTTTTTGCTGTGCAGTGTATTTTCTACACATAAATCGTATTTATAATTTTCAACAAAGACTGTATCGACAGACGTAGTCTTCAATGCTTTACAAAGAATAAAGTTTACAAGTACAATGGGATTTATTCTAAGCATTTTTTTTGGTTTTTATACTTATTTCTAAGTTATTTAATAAAAAAAAAGTATACTTATTTGACGTAATTGGGCATATACGACTCATATATCTGCGAATTGCGATTGACCGATGAGACGAGTACGCAAAACTGTCTATACAGGATGGCCTGAAATTCATTCAAGAAAACTATAGCACGGTGTAGAGCTGGAAACAACAAAGAAAAAAGTTTAATAAAGTTTTTCGATTTGATGCTTAGTTTTTAATTAAACATTAATATTAAATTAATTAATCATTTGCATTTTTGCAAATGCTACTCCACCAATCCCAGAGCGCATAGTGTATGGTAGTGGTAACACAGTAGTGGAGTAGGGCGGCCATGCTAGAGTAGCTACAATCAGAGTTCTCAATAAGTGTAGCGACACCCACAAAATGGTTGAATTTATTAATGTTTAATTAATTATATCTCAAAAACAAAGCGTCAAATCGAAAAATTTTATTTAACTTTTTTGTTTGTTTTTCCAGCTCTACGTAGTTTTCTTGAATGCATTTCAGAATACCTATATATATATATATATATATATATGTCGGAAATGTATAATTGTGATTATGGTCGTTTGAACCAGTATATATGTTGTCAGGCATTGTTGTTTTTATAAAATACAAACACTTACCAATTTTCCAATAGCACACTGAAAAATGCATTTTCACAAACACGCACTAGTCTACAATAATACCCGGTGTCCCGCACTTTCACAATCAGTAATTACAATTAGTTCAACCTACGACACAGTAAGTTGGCTCCAGTTAACAATACAGATACAACACGAATAATACTAACAAATGCCATACCACGGTTATCTCATCAATAAACATAATTAATTATACTAGTCCAAAAGGGCTACCAACAATCCAAACACTATTTCCATATGATGCTATTTTCATGTAACTTTCGGCAGAGTTCAGTTGATACTAATACGCAACTGTACGATACGGTCTGTACTCGGGTGCTGTCCTCTCAGAACTGACTGTCCTGCTTCCTTTTTGAAACTCCTCCCCCTTCCTTGATGTTTGTAAAAATATTGGAAAGGGGTCATTCTATTACTCAATTATATTTTATGTACCATCTCTGGTATATCACACAAATAGGTTTTTTTAACATCCGTACCGTACAATTTGCGTCTAAGTAGAGAGCCGCACGTGCTCCCTTCGACCGAACCCTTACTTACTGTGTTAATTGATAATCTTAAAGCAATTATTCTTTATTGCACTTTTAGACAATTTATGTTATTCTAAGAATATATAAGTATTGATAATATCTAATTTCCGGACCTCTATGTCTGCAGGTTCCTTTATGTCGGACATACTGTAATAAAATAAACCTTTTCTTAAAAAATAGTTTCTTTGTACTTATAAATGTAAGCGCACAATAAATATCCGACATATATGTATATATGTGTGTGTGTGTGTATTACTAGCGGTCAGAGTATTAATCAAATCGGAATGAAGTTTGCTAAGTGTGGTGCTTTGAGTAGTGGAAAATTTAAGTTTGTTAATGAGGAAAATCGAATAAGGGAAGGGGTTGTGGAAGGAGAAACACAAAAGTGGTAAATATAAGTCTTGTAATGTGGGAAAAATAGAAAATGTTAGAAGTATTTATATCTCTGAGTACATTCTAGTTATAGAAAAAATGATCATGATGATTTCATGAATTGTAGTAAAGTTGATTTTCTACAACTTTACTACTTGTAACACATTTCGATTTTTCTAATATAAAGAATGATTTTCTATATTTTGCATTTTCCTCTTTCTCTAAGCCCTCTTTCTCGTTAACGAACTTGGTCTTTCAAATACCAAAAGCATATCAGATACAAAATCATTTTGATCGGATTAAAATGATGACCGATAGTGTACAAACATGCCGATTCTTTGTATTTAATTGGCAAAACATACAAAACAGTATCACATTCAAAGATAACATTCTCTTTGAAGAGGACACTACAAATGGTTGACTTTTTATTTTGAGGCTATACATAAAAAAAATAAAATCCAGTAGCAGAACAAAGTTGAAGAAGACAATAATTGAAAATAAATAACCATAAATGAATAATGTAAATATTGTAGCAAAATATAAAGAAAAATCTTAGGTAAAATAGTCACACAACCTCTATATACAAATATAATCTAGTTACATCATTTAAAAATCTCACCTGACTTAAATATATTTTCTGTATGTACAAATGGAGTCAAAAGTCTAGCTATCATTTCAAGATTTTGTAATTTATTTGTGCCTTATTTATTCGGTTTTCGAAAAAAAGATTCGGATAAATGTTGGTCATTATAAATATACTATCAATCGATTTTAAATTTCACATTGTAAATAAAATATTTTAGTTTACTACTTACGTTTTTTTGTTATTAAATTGTTCTCTGATCGAATAATTCTGGAATTTGACTTTGAAATTTATTGTAGCACGTTAAATTTAAGTACCAATTTACAATTATTTTTAAAAAATTATTCACTTTCAACTAAACATTAATTTAACAAAGAATTTTTGACTAAAATGAATTGGTAATTAATGTACATCTCAAACAAGTTCAAACTGAATTAATTTATTAAATGTCAGATTTGGGGTGCGTTCCGTACTGCAGGTTTGTGATTTAAATGATAGATTCACACAATGCAAATTTGAGCGGATGATTGTTAGATTATTTATTCTAAATACATTCTTTAATTCATGAAAATCTATAAGGAGGAAGAATTTGAAAATAAATTTGTGATTGTAAGGTTGATGAATATTCGAATCTATACTTTGATTTTTGTTTTACAGAGAGCTTTGATAATTGGAACTCGAGCAAGGAAATTCAATTTAAATCGTAGTTTAAAACTTCGTTTCAAATACAATTACAATATTGCTCACTAAGTATATATAATTATATGCAAAGTTTTATCGTTGGGCTCATGAACTATTTTTGTAGCAGGAATTAATTACTTACCTTGAGTTGATCAGTTCAACTTTAATATATATATATATATATATATATATATATATATATATATATATATATATATATAGAGGTAAAATATATTCTCATAACAAGGAATATTACACAATATAATACGAGTATGTATATTGTAACAATATAATACGAGTATATTTCATAATAAGTTAACATAAATATTTCATAAAAATTGTAGCATTTATTCAGATACGTTTTGCGAAACTAATGGAATGGTATAACCAGCCACTCAAATACCTATTGTAGGCAAGGAGCTGAATATAGAAATAAAAATCGAGTTAAAATCGGTGTTCATTTAGGAATGTTTCGCCTCAAAAGGATGAGTATAGTTAAGTTTCTGTGATAGTACATCGTTCGGGTTCGATTAGCGGTTCTTACAAATTCGTTACATAAATAAAACATATCCTTAAGCATAAAGATTATCAAACATAATCAAAGAGAACTGAATTTATACGTTTTTTGAATTTATACGTTATTATGCGTTTTTGAATTTATATTTCAAAAGATAAAAAAAGCATTATTTTAAGTTTGCTTAAAATATTAACGAATAAGAATTTTATGGCCACAGAGCCATAAACCAGTGGTAATATTGGTTTACTCGCTCTGCTCGAATGGCAGAACACCGCACCGGGGGTCGACAAGTGGAGCCCCATACCCCCAGTGCGGCCTTCGACCATGGCCCCGCATCTAGAAAGGGACATACAAGTTAAAGGGGGGGGGGGCATCCTTGAAGCATGTATAGAAGTAAAAAACGTATTTGTGAGAGGTCTGTTCCCATTTCCGAGGGTGCTGCGTTTGGGAAATTAAAGTTATTAGGTGTCAAACCGCATCTTTCTAGCACTTCTAGAACTGGGTTAGATTTTGCAAAGATCAGTGAGTGAGTTACGCAAAGGACTATATTATATATTATAGAACTTACTCAGCTCATATGAGTGCTCTGTCTCCTTGACCCCCGGCGGCCTTCGTCCTTAGCTTCATGTCTTAGAAAGAATACAAAAAACCGCACCCTTCTAGCGGGCATTGAAGTAAAGAAGGATTTTTCCCATTTCCTGGGGGAAATTAAAGTTTTCTGATTTTTCTCGTATGTTTCAAGTTATTCCGTGTCGAGAGAAAATACCTCATCCTTCTAGCATTTCTAGAAGTGGGTTAGATTTTGTATAGATCAGTGAGTGAGTGAGTGAGTGAGTTACACAAAGACCTGTTTTTATTATTTGTTTACTCTGGGGCCATAAAATTTTCATTCGATTAGAACTTTAAGTTTGAACTTACAGTTACTACTTTTATTATTTTGATAATACAAATTCTGGCCATAATGACTTCAAGGATATGAGTGAACACACGTTATTATCTAGTAAAGTTTGCAAACCAGCTTCGGTAGGTAGACCATAGGAGTATCGTTTTTTAAATTTTCATTTCTTGGATACTTTCGTCAATAAAGAGGGAATTTATTTCGAAATCGTCTGCCTTTAGCTTCTAGTCTATAGATGATAATAGCACGACCGAGAACACACTTACTGATAATAATAAAACTGGTAAAAATAAAAAATGATATGGGAGAAGCCGGTATATAAAGGTGTTGTGTGTTTTTATAATGTATATTATATCCCATGATACAAATACAATACTGAGATACATACATTTTGGTTTTGCGTGTTTTTTTTATTAAACTGGATTGAACTACATTTAGAACATTTTCACAGAATATGGAACATAGAAAATATGTTTTCATTGCAAATCTTTTTATAATTGAATAAGATCAAATTTTGTCACTTCTCAATGTGAACAATCTAGACAGTTTTCTAATCCATCTTTTCCACTAAGGCATAAAATCTATATCTTCAAAACCGTTAGTGATAGAATAAAAGTTTAAATACAAAAAAAAAAAACAAGTGAAAATAATAACTAACTGAGTTAATAGATTAAATATCCAGTATATACTCAAGTTATGAAAAAAAGTTACAATCAAACCTTTTTTATTTGAAAAAAAGGAACATTTTTTGTCTTTGTTTTATCTCTTACGGTTTCAGAGATAAACAATTTTGCCCATTTTGTCCGATTTTGTCCATTCACGAATTTGACTTTACTTTTTAGCTCTAAAACAAAAATTTGAAATTGCAGCTCGCTACCTCATTTTGTTTTTGAGTTATCGTGTTTACGGACGGAGGGGAAACTTTGCGGAAATGGACGATGAAGGTCATTTTATGAATACCTATACCAAAGTTTTTTTCTGTGATCAATATTTTCAACCGGGATTAAACTTAATATACCCTTGTACGGTGGCGTAACTACCGGCGGTGTTACAGGTAGCAATCATCGGGGCCTCCTTACTCAGGAGGCCTCAAATTCTCGGGTTAACTATTGTAGCAGATGAAGCGATGTCAGATAATGATCTATGCGAAAATTCTAAGAAGCAGGTCGAACGTAAGACATAAGTAACAAACTTCACGGACAATTGTTGACTTTCTGTGCTTGTATCGAAGGTAGTATAAAAAAAATTACATTTAATGAAACAGCTCGCATATGTTGTTAATAGGACATTTTAACAATTCCCGTCACTGTTGCTTCAGCTGAACGTTCATTTTTGAAGTTAAAAGTTACGAAGTTTAAAATTACGTACGAAGGTATTTTATTTGTCCATATAGAATACAAAACTGCTAAGACATTGCAATTACAAAAAATTTTTGCTGAAGTAAAAGTCCGGCCTATGACATTTTGAAGTTTATTTTCCGCGGTCACCATTTTGTTTACTAAATAAAAACAAATTTGATTTGTCCTCTGTTGTATTGTAAATGTTTGTAATAAATTTTCTCGAAAGACTATATACTGTTCTTGTCAATAATCATATATTGAAATTTTTTTTGACTTATGCAAGAGGAGGAGGTTTCCACCAGGGCCCCTCAAGGTGAAGCTACGCCACTGCCCTTGTATCATATATACCGGGTATAAAATTAAAAATTTTTATCAGAACCTTTTTTTTATAAACTTAATAATTTTGCAACACTTTCACCTTATTAAAGTATCATACTTTAATAAGGATTTATAAGAGTTTAATAATTAAAAATGTATAATTTTATCCAAATTCATGCAAAATTAAATGGCCTGCCACTTTTAAAGATCATATACATAACCTATATTTGAATTTACGCGTACATAACCTATATTTGAATACGTAAAGTCATGATTTATTCAAGCAGTTTGTACAGCGATAACAAATTACTTGTTTCTTTCATAAATTGTACGTGATGTTTGAAGAACATCCAAATACGTTTGGTTGAAATAAATTAAATGAATCTTGAAATAGATGAAATATTCTCAATTTAAACGACTCTATTCGGAGAGCATAAATTATCAATTTTAGAGGTATATTGCATAGAAAAAAGGAAAAGCGGTAACACATAATGCTACCTCTGGGAGTTCTCCTTATATATATATATATATATATATATATATATTATATGTATACACATGGTGTTTGTTCTATATTGTAAAATATACGAGTATGTTGTTAACCTTAAGTGGGTCGTTTCACAGAAACTATCTTATTTAGATATTAATATTATCTATTATTTTAATTTTGACATTATACAGTAGATAGATAGATTGTAGAGGCTGCCTTGGGCTGGCTACACGTGGACCATAACGCCCATTGTGATGCCTAAGGGTGTGAGTGGCGTGGAAGGAATTTTTGTGTATAGACTAGGAATAGGGAATATGCATGAAAATTTTTGTTCACTTGAATTGAAGCATGTTTACTTGACAAATATCAAGATATAATTACTTTTTAAATAACTTTAAAAATAAGCGAGATATGAATGATTGAAATTCCCGATTAGACAAAGAGGGTGATAGCCCTCTTGATATGTTATGTGACGTCATATTACACTTTCACCATTTAAAATACACGTAAAACTCCGTTTTTAGTATTTTTGCAAGAAAGAGACAGATAATAATTTTTAAAAGCTAATAGCTTCCTTGATATTTGTCGGATTTTAATTTCGTTTTTAAATATTATTACAGTATTAACAGTATTTTCATATTCTGAAAATAAATGTGAAAAAAAATTTTCATGCATATTCCCTATTGCTAGGATATGCGGCTGCAGCCGACTATCCTACAGAAACCCTTCTCTAGCATAGCCGGTTACTTCGTTCTTGTCCATACGCCGACAGTTTAGTCAATTAACTGCGCTCTTTTTTTTTTCTTGATAATTGACAAACTGCCGATGTCGAGATTCGAACCCATAACCTCCCAGTCTCCAAGTAGGCATACTGCGCAGACACAACCCCTTAGACCGCTCGGCTTCTTGGACTGGTGACATTATACAGTACAAAAATAAATGTAAGCTTACAAATCTAATTAAAGCTAACAACTCTAGTTTTTATTAACGATTTTAACGTGTAAACGTCTATTCGCTCGTTACACTGGTGGTCGGTCGAACATTCTTGTGTGATGAAATACTGTCAGATTTCAATTCCTAATACTGCTTCTACAATGGTTGAGCCCACAACAGATTGATCATGTATCTGTCACGCTGTATTTGTTTAGCCTGTGGCGTCATCGTATCATCGGCGCATGCGTGTGAATACGCGTTATACATTAGCTTTGTGTTAAGTTATAAATTGGTGTAGTGTGGAAACGCGTTTAGCTAGAACATTGGTTCGGATACTCGAAGGAAAAGTGAATATTTGCCCGCATACAAGTGAAAATCGGTACTCCATTGAAAATTACAAAAAAATGACTTCATTTCATATAACTCGGAAAGTGGAATTATACCAGAGGTAAGCTCACGTCAAAAGAAATCCAACGAGCCTAACAAGTCTAGCGCCAAACGAATGTGAACGTTGCAGCTGTGACGTAAAGGAAAAACGGAAGGAATCCAACGAGCCTAAAAAGTCCAGTGCCGAACAAATGCGAGAGGTACAACAGCGTCGAAAAGGAAATGAATATTGTAAAATAATGAAATATTACGTCTCATATGACTCGCAAATACGCTTGGAATTATAGAAAACGCATATCAGAAGAAAGCTCGCGTTGAAAGCAAACGTCTACGGATCATGTGCAGGACGTTTTCAAGAAAAATCTACGACTCAGACCCAAACTGCGCCTTTCTTCTTCTTATTCTTCTTCTTTTTTAAATATACGCAGTGGACAACGAAAACAAAAATTAACATGTTAAGGGCATCTCTCTCACGTCACTGGCACTTTGACATTGACTCCCGTTTGTTCGGTCAGACATACCGCGAAATCTACTTTTCTCTACCGCGCAATGTGTGGCCGTTCAGGCTCCGGTAGTTCCACCCACAATGAACTTTGATACTATAGACAACAAAATAAATTGCTTCGATGAGATACCTAAATTCCTTAATCAATTTCGCGACCGAATTATGTTGTCGAGTGCCATCAAAGACACGCATGACATTGGTTCGCCATCGCTGGCATAAGATATAAGTCGTAGCCCTTACGTTTGTAAAGAACCCTTAAATATAGCGGTTTGTTTTCATACTCAATCGAAGCTTGTTTAAATTACAGATGATCTAACAACATGAAACCGTAATGTTCTTCATAAAACATTTTCATTTTGATAAATATTTTCTTAACGAATATTTAATCACAATTCATAATATACACAAATTTACTTCATTACCATTCGTTACTAAACGTTTTTGTTGAATAATTCTGTTTGTAGACTAGAAATAATTACAAAAGTTTTTATGAATGAAAAATATGAAATTTATTTTCATCATTCACGAAAAGGATATTTTCCAGGAAATGTATATTTATGAATATTTATTGTTATTAGCGAATTTCCTGAAAGGAAATAGAGCTATTGGCTTACCAAAGTCAAAATTTCGCAAAAATGTATACATATATATATTTAAATATATATATATATATATATATATATATATATATATATATATATATATATATATATATATATATATATATATGTATATATATATTTACTTTGGATATATATATATATATATATATATATATATATATATATTTACGAGACCAATAGGTCTATTTCCTATTAGGAGATTCGCTAATAACAATAATTATTCATAAATATACATTTCCTGGAAAATATCCTTTTCTTAAGGGAGGAAAATAAATTTCATATTTTTCATTCATAAAAACTATTGTACGAAATCCTTGTATACTTTATGAAGCTTTATCATTTAAACCATCCGTCAAAATAAGATAACTACTACCGACACTTCGCTAATGATAATTGGCAATGTTGGAACAGATCTTTGTGAAAATTTTGTGAAAAAATATTTATTTCTAGACACGATCATTTTTTTATCATAGAACTTTTCTTATATATCTTACCGTTTTTTGAGGTATTTGCAAAACGATTGTGTCAAACATATAGTTTCACATACCACAATCGAGAGTTGTACAAGATTTTGAATGTTTTAATTACAATGTAGACAATAGACATGTCAGTTCACCTAATAGCATCTATTAGGTACACTCACTATATCACATATACTATATTCAAAATCGTGTACGACTCTCGAAAGAGATTCGTTGAATCTCGTCTTATGTCGATTCCCTAATCAACCCGCTTTTTTGACGTGAAAACGTCTATTCGCTCGGTACTCTGGTCGAACATTTGTGTGTGAAGAAATTCTGTCAGATTTCAATCGCTAAGAGCTTCGAGACTAATAATGCCAGACTAATTTATTTGTTTAGCCTGGGACACCATCATGCCAGTGTAGGCGCATGCGCGTGAATGGTTACGAATTAGCTTTGTGTAAAGTTATAAATTGGTGTAGCGTGGAAACGCGTTTAGCTAGTTCATTGATTCGGATGTCATTGTGAAGAGAAAATAAAAATATTAGCCGGAATATAAGTAAAAATCGGTATTATATTGAAAATTACAAAAAAATTGAAGTTTTCGTCTTATATGACTCTTAAATATACTCGGAATTATATAAATCGCATATCAGAGGATAGCTTGCGTTGAACGAATGCAAGAGCTATGGCAGAGTCAAAATGAAATGAAAAAAACGACGCAAAGGGATTACGTAGCTGGCCCATCAGGCATACAGCGGTCAGCGACCGTCCAAACGTCTATACAGATCATGTGCATGCCGTTTTCACGAAAATTCAACGGTGGGTACCCGAACTGTGCCATTATTCTTTTTTATTTATTTAGGGGAAGATTGATTTTGAAAAGGAGATTTCATTTGGGGCTATACGTAAACCACGTAACCTTTTTTACGTGTGGGGGGAGCAAGATATTATGTAATGTTACATTTGAAGGGTAAACGGGCCAAAAAACTGATTTGCTTCAAAGTCTGGCAAAATGTGATTGCTAAATATTTCTTAAACTGGCTAGCAGCACGTTGGTGGGTTACAAAAGTTCGGAGGGAGGAAAGGGCATGCATTCTGCTGTTTTAAAAATTAATTGAATTAAAATGGTGCGAAGCTTAACAGAAGGGCAGGGTCGGGTAGGTGAACTAACTGCTTACATAATGTAACATGTTAAAGAGGGGGCGTTTTCGAATGGAATCAAAAAAAGTAGGACAGCCCCGTTAGAACATAATTTGTTTGCTAAACAGTTCTCCAATAATAGATTTCAGCAAAAAGTATTTTTTTTCCATTTCAATGTTGGCAATGTTTACTGAGATTGTTAATATTTCAGTTAGTCTTAATTTTGTGCCAATGAGTTTTGGTCAATTTCAACAATGTTAAAAAACAAATTTAAGCATGAATTTTTTTTGATTTATGGGCAGAAACTGCAAAACAATGTTATTTCATAATATCGATATTGTCAACAGTTTCCAGGTAATAAGATCCAATTAATGATTTAATTTAATTCGACAAATATCAGTTGTTTGTGTTTTTGGAAATGTTATTTTTTCTGCATTTTGACATTACTAGGTTACTATGTAATTCATGAGATTCACCATTGTGATATATAACCAGAATATTTTTTTTTCACTCAATTCAGAAAATATTTCTTGCGTTTTATTTTTTCTAATTAAATAAAATTAAAGTGGATGTTACAAATACAGAGTGTTCAAAGCTTAAAGTATAATGATGCTGGTAGTATAACACCAAATACCTTGCTATTTTAAGATGATGAAATATTTAGTTAATATTTGGTTATTTCCCAGTTTAATACTTCTATTAAAAACATTGAAAATACAAATAAAACAAGTGAAAATAACAACTGAATTACTTGCTTAAATATCCGGTATATACTGAGTTTACGAAAAAAATTGAAACAAAAGTTGTTTATTTTTAAAAAGGGAACATTTTTGTTCTATCACTTACGGTTTCAAAGATAAACAGTTTACACCATTTTGCCCAAACATGGTCTGATTTTGCATATTTACGAATTTGACCTTACCTTTTAGCTCTAGAACCCACATGCAAACTTTAAGCTCGCTATCTCTTTTCGTTTTTGAGTTATCGTGTTTATAGATGAACGGGCGGACAATTTTGCGGAAATGATCTAATTAGGACATTTTATGAACACCTAAACCAAAATTTTTTTCTACGATCTGTTACAATCGAACTGTTACAAAGTCGGGACTAAACTTAATATACTCTGGTATGGATTATATACCGGATACAAAAATTATTAACAAACTGAGTTAACTGCTTGGATATCCGTGGTATAAACTGGAGATTTATTTGCAACCCGAAAAATATATTTTGTAAAGCATTATGTTTATTTAAATGAAAGAAAAAAATTTGTTTGAAAATAAGATGCCAAATAACTTATATTAGATTCATACTTTCTTACTTGCAAGGCGAACTGGAGTCATCTGACAAATGGTTTCAAAGCGAGTCAAAGAGAAATTCACAAGCGTAAGTAGATGAAAATATTGTTAAAATAGCAAAAACCTGCTGCCTCGCGTCGTTTGCATTTCGTCACTCCGTAGCTCACTTCCGTTTGTGCAGACTCCGGTCAAAAACACGTGGTAAATCTACCTGTCGTGCAATCTGTTGCCGTTCAGACACTGTCAGTCCTGTTAAATTATTTCTATCAGATACCTAAGTTCCTTAATTAATCACGTGCCATTAATGACACGCGAGCCATTATTTTGCTATCGCTGATATAGGTAGTTCAGTTGGTGAGATTTTTATACCCAGTATATGTACGAGTAAATATTCAAGGTATATTAAGTTTGAATTTTTGGATAAATTTTTCCATAAACTCAGTATATATTGGGTATTCAAATAATTAACTTCATTAGATAGATAAATCTTGGGATCTAAAAAGTATTGCACTTCGACTTTACGCTTGTGTCCATTGTGCTTCCCCTTCTACTTCAGTTCGACGAGATTCGCTTCTCCCATATGTTGGTAATAGTCAGGAGCTTGCTTATCAGGTTTTCCTGAAGGTTCATATATTCGGGGTGAGATGCAAAAAATCTAGAGGCTCGCAGTCAAAGAAAATGTGGTTGGATGTTTCTTCCTTCTCGCCACACAATCTGCATACAATGGACCCGTTATGGAGTCCCATTGTGTGCAGATGCTTCCGCAAGGGATAATGCCCGGTAATGAATCCGTAACCCTCCGCAGTAGTATCCTGCTCAGCTTCAGTGCATCGAGAGATAGCCTCTTAGTTGCACTCTCAAGCAGTATTTTCCCGAGCTCCAGCCACGGTACTTTTTCCCAGTAGAGATGAGGTAGATTGTAAAGGCTGCCCTGGACGGGCTTCACTTCGACCATAAGGTCCATTGTGATGCCTTAGAATGTGAGGATGTGAGTGGAGAGGAAGGAATTTGTGAGTAGACTAGGAATTGGTAGGATATGCGGCTGCAGCCGACTATGATAGGAACTAGCCGATATTCATCTGGAGTTCGTGAAGGAAACTACAGAAAACCTTCTCAAGCATAGCCGGTTACTTTATTCTTGTCCATACGCCGACAGTTTAGTCAATCAACCGCCCCTTTTTTTTTTTTTTTATAATTGACAAACTGCCGATGTCGGGATTCGAACCCATGACCTCCCAGTTTCCAAGTACTGCATACTGCGCAGACATGACGCCTTAGACCGCTCGGCTACTTGGCTGGTTTTTCCCAGTGATCACGATGTTTAGCATTTGACCACTCGTTGATCACCTGTTTAAATGCAGTCCTTGGAATTCCTAAAATAGGCTCTAGACCTATGACGGGCATACCAACTAGTTGTTACATAACTTGTTTTCATATCAGAACATTATGTCAATGTTACAAATTTTCAGAAAAATTACAAGTAAATGCTAATTGTCTCCGCCAGTATAACATAACCGAATGGCAACCAAACAATGAATGGATTAACACAAGTATTTTAGTACACGTAAACTTTTAAAACACACAGTAGCGATATATTTTATTTGAACATGAGAGTAAATGTCTCGAAATCATACCTAATACTCTCTCAACAACTAAAATTCATATAATACAAACTAATACGAAAAGATGTTCTCAGAACAGAAAATGTATGTAAATTTATTCCATAGTTAATAATTGTATTAAATATGAAACATTTTCATTTCAGTTGAAGAAGATACGATTTTCTATGTTTTCATCATATAAAATTTGATGCTTAATAGAATTATGTAGTATGGCAAAAAAAAGGAGTAGTTTATTTTTTTCCATTTATGTGAAAAAAAAAATTCACATTTCGTTTAAGAATAAAATTATAATAAATATATATTTGAAATGATAAAATTGAAATATAAAATTTATTTTTATATGAGCTCTTGATTCGAATGACTGAGTAAATTTTTTTAAATATCCGGTATATACTGGGTAAAAAAAAGGCAAAAAAGGAGCGGTTAATTGACTAAACTGTCGGTGTATGGACAAGAACGAAGTAACCGGCTATGCTTGAGAAGGTTTTCTGCAGTTTCCTTCACTTTAAAACTTTATGTGTGTAGTGGAAATACATGTGACATCCACACATACACTAACACACTAAACTCCAGATGAATATCGGCATAGTTCCTATCATAGTCGGCTGCAGCCGCATATCCTACCAATTCCTAGTCTACTCACAAATTCCTTCCACGCCACACACATCATCACATCCTAAGGCATCACAATGGACCTTATGGTCGAAGTGTAGCCCGGCCAAGGCAGCCTTTACAATCTATCTATCTATATACTGGGTTCCATTATCATTGCGTAACCTGTTTTTATAGATTTAAGTTTTGTGCTGAAATTGAGTGGAAAAATTATGTTTAGGAAAAAAAGTTGAAAAAAAAGATGAAAAAACATTTTTTGATCCTTTTCCCATATAATAGGAGATGCACGGTCCGATATTGCTCATTTTCGAACTTGATCCAACTTTTTAGGTCTAGAATACAACCACACAAATTTTCAGTTCGATGTCTGTTGTTTTTTAGTTATCATGTCTACGGACAAACTGTCTTCTATATAACTGAACAGAGTTTCTTACGGGTATAATCGTAAAATAACAGCTCCTAAAATAATCAATAGCAATCTAACAGCCTCAACTAGCCAAGGTACTAAAACTTTATGTGTGTAGTGGAAATACATGTGACATCCACACATACACTAACACACATTCTTATCACACATCCTTCCGCGCATTTTTCTTTCATGAGGTGAGAGAACAGTGGTACACCCATTCACGTTCTGACAGAATGTCTTCACGTTCTGACAGAGTCAGAATAAAGTACTTTGCTATCGGCTCAACCGAATTGGAGGAATCTGGGATAAAGCAACTAAAGTGGAACTCTGTCCTGTTATTCGCAAAGAGACGGGTAGGTTCGACAAAGAACTCAGAGCTAATGGAAACGAACAAGGCGTGGTAGAGGATAGAAGAGGTTGAGGGGAAAGATTCCTTAGGGGTCGGAAAAAAAGGCCAAGAAACGTACCACTACTACTAATACTAGGATGGCCTCTGTTATAGACTCCATGTGTCAATAACTTTGGCAACTCCCCCCTCATTAATATATGTTTATATAAATAATATACTGTGTGTTTTTTAAACTACGCCAAATCTGGAAACAATGTATGTATCTGACAGACATTTGTAGAATGCAGAATGTAGAATATGTATTCATTGATATGTATACAGACAGTGATATGTACATCACTGTCTGTACATAATGAGCGATGATGTGGACAGTTTTGTTCCACCGAAACTGCACTCTAAAAATGTCATTGAATTTTTAATTTAATTAAATTAAATACTGATATGAAAAAATTAACTCGTCAACCAGGAATCGAACCTCGGGCCTCTGGATAACTAGTCCAGTATGCTTCCGCTACACCAAAGACGATTGTGACGTAGTACGTAGTACTCTACAAATGTCTGTGAATTTGGGTGTAAAAGAGTGCACCGTATCATGGTGCGCTGCATATGGACAGTGATAGATGAACTACACAATGTTCCTATTGGGTCTATGTTGATAGACATATTGTATGTTGAATATAGTCAAACAATACTGAACATGACTGTACACAGATACGCAACGTCCGAAACAATTTTTACATAAAAAATTTGCGGTGTCTACAATTACAGAATACCCATATTATTAATAATACACTATACATAGATTTAATTTATAAAATTTCAATGGTCGATTAAAAAAATACCGCCTGTAGCTCTAAAAATGATATTTATTTAATAAAAAATAAAAATAATATTGACATGTTATTTGGAAATAAACATTTTATAACACTTTTATGTTAAACAAATAAATCATAAATTCAATAAAAAGCCAAATCATAGACCCTATAAAAAAATGACCGCCATAAATATTTGGTAATCATAATTTGTAACTATAAAATTTTACCAAATTTTATAGGGTTTTTTTATACCCGCTATATCAATACTAATATTATAAAGAGGAAAGATTTTATTGTTTGTTTGCATTGAATAGGCTCCGAAACTACTGGACCGATTTAAAAAATTCTTTCACCGTTGGGAAGCTACATTATCCCCGGGTGACATAGGCTATATTATATTTTCAAAAATATTAGGGAAACTCCAATAATGTAATCCGAGGTGTAAAAAGGTGGAGGTTCTGGGAAGCCAAATAATATTTTAATTCTGATAGCGGAAGTCCGGTAAAAATTAATAAAGTTGAATAATTCAGTGGTATGCTATCGACACCAAAAGTAATATATAATATGGTATGATATATATATATATATATATATATATATATATATGTATATATATATATATATATATATCATGTCAGAGTTCATTATCAATGTGTGTGCTATTTATTTTACTTTTTACACACGGGCAAATCTATAAAAATAAAAAGTAGTGTAAAAAGATGCTATATACATGTATGCTTTTGCGATAAATACTAATTATGTTTCAGTTTTAAACAGAAGTTGTTAATTTTTAAAATAGAAACATTTATTGTTAAATTTTTTTATAGTTAAAGATTTTGTCCATTCACGAAGTTTACGCTTTTCCGCTCTATACTAAACTCAAGACTCAGTGTCGATCCAAATAACCTAACGAAATCGCTTAATCATAGCACATATTGCAGTTTAATCTTGAAGCTTCTCTAACTTGGACCTTTCAATCTGAATTATGTTGTATTCGTTTTGGGCACTTACACGATTTCAGCGCTCACGCTTATAAGCGTAATTTATTGGCGCCCGTTTTGGCTTATAAACGCTTAATCTGCTCTTGAAAATGCCAATTATGAGTACGTATTAATGCCAAGTAACATCAATATTCAATATGGCGGATGAAAACAATTCAGATGTTTTTCAACCAGTAGAATGTTGTTTGAATGACTTCAAAAGCCACTAGAATCAAACCAACACCCTAAATTGACAATTTGAAAAAAAAATGTCGGTAATGTAAGTTTTTTTTTTCTAATAGGATTTTGTATGTTATATGGGTTTTTCTGTTTATTCAGAAAAAAATGAAATAAAATATTTAAATAATTTAAAAATGCAAAACTAAAAATTTTTTCCGTCTAAACAACCCCCAGTTGGCTGCACTGTGCGTACATGATTAATAAACAAACGCTTATATAGTATTCGTTCTGGAAGTTAGTACGATTTAGCGCTGACGCTTTTGCTGCTTTCTCTTGATATAGAAGGCGTCTGTGAGCGTGGAGTCTATCATGTAACTCAACCATTAGCACGCTTTGACAGCATACACAGCGTCAAGATAAACACTTAAAACAACGCTTTATAAGCGTGTAATCGTCCGAAAAACGAATACACCCTTAAGGATGTTCCAGCACTGTGTACACATACTTACACATATTATCGGCACACAAATACTTACACATCATATCAAATATTTCTGGTACGGTGATCTAGCAACGTTGCTCTGTGAATATACCTATATACTATTATTGCTTATGTCAACAGTAACAATTCCCACTCTTTACTTGACGCAACTTGAGAGAGAAATTGGCGCATAACGTTGTCAGACTAGTATTTACCACAAACGGAATGTGTTTTAACGAAATTATTTCGAAAACAAAACGGTAACACACGATTTTTAAAAAAAATTTATATAAGAAATATTTATCTTTACTCTCCTAGTTTTTTTTTTTTTTAATTCTGTCGAGTATTTTTTCTAATACAACAGAGTAGGAGAGAATGATAACTTTGATATTAATTATCTCGCGTTCTAAACGGTCAAAAATTCTGAAACTTTGGGATTTATTAGAAAACGTTATTTTTAGCCTGTGAAAAAGAAATTATCAAAATCTGTCGAAAAGTGGTGGTATGCTGGAACATCCTTAATACAAGTCTCAGTTCATTCGAATGCAAATTGTTGTTTACTGATATCATTTTATGATCCATCATTTCAACTGTTTACTTTATTTAATATTTATTTTTAATTTTTTTAAATATTTATTTTTAATTATTAAGATTTGTTCTTGTTATTATTTTTATTGCTTTTATTCGTTATAACCACATTCATTTGTTCAGTACATGTATTTGTTATTGTAGCTGGCCCCTAAAGTATTGTAGCTGGCCCAAAATATCAGATCAATATCTCTTTTCGTCAAAATTACCACTTTTGATTAAATTCAATTCAAATGAAAATTTTTTAATAATTGCGAATTTTGTAACATTATTTAAATATCAATGTTTTGATATGAAAAATCTTACACATCTTGGCTGGTCACGGGCAGATCACTGGGTTCCATCTCCAATCAAGATGTGTAAGATTTTCACTCTTAGATAGATAGATAGATAAATCTTGGGGTCTAAAAAGTATAGCACTTCGACCTTATGGTCCATTGTGCTCCCCCTACTACTTCACTCTGACGAGATTCGCTTCTCCCATATGTTGGCAATAGCCAGGAACTTGCTTATCAGGTCTTCCTGAAGATTCATATATTCGGAGTAAGAAGCACGGAATATCCTGTATCTGCTGTAATGCAGAGGTTCGCAGTCAAAGATAATGCGGCTGGATGTTTGTTCCTCCTCGCCACACAATCTGCACACAATGGACCCGTTATGGAGTTCTATTGTATGCCGATGCTGCCACAAGGGATCATGCCCAGTAAAGAATCCGGTAACCCTCGACAGTTGCATCCTGTTCAGCTTCAGTGCATCGAAAGATAGTCTCTTGGGTTCACTCTGAAGCAGTATTTTCCCGAATTCCTGCCGCGGTACTTTGTCCACTCTTAATAATGTTACAAATGTTCAGATATATTACATTCACCTCCGTTAGAATAACATAACCGAAAGCCAACCATATTAACACGAGATGGATGGATACAAACCGTTTACAAAAACAGTTAAATATATGCAAATTTTTACTTTAAAACGCAAACTATTAGCAGAAAAAAAAATGCTAAGAGTAGATTAGTTTTGATTAGATTCGAGTCAGGAGCAAGTCTTATAAAGAGCTTTTGTACCGCGACCAATTTGATTGTACTTGTTTTCCTTCAAAGGTGATCTGGGAGTCGTATGGTCTTGATAAACGTTAAAATAATCCTCGGCGACACCTTATTGATTTCATCTGGCTGGAGATCTGTCCATACCAAATGATAGTGTCTTTTGAGAGAGAGCCTTTCTCATTCACACGAAATGTGAATTCCAGTATCCTCGTCTTCATGACAAAATCTGCAGAGATTAATTCCTGTGAGATTGATTTTGTGCAGATATTTATTGAGTTTTCAGGGGCCAATAAGTATCCTCAATTGATTTTTTCCTAAGAGCCTTGCATGATCTTGACCATGAGTTTTTACCCAAGAACAGTTGGACACTTTCACCGCCCATTATTTTATTTTATTTTATATTGTATTTTTCGGCACTACATGAAACTACTCCGGGCCGTTTAGTGTAGCACTAGCACCCATTCTGGCTAATTCATCAGCCTTCTCGTTCCATCGTTTCCCAAATATCCAGGCACCCAGCCAATAGTGACTTTGTTATGTTTACCGGAATTTTTCAGAGTTGTAGGAAATTTTCTACAAATTATTTTGTAGAAAATTTCCTGTTTGTTTAGTGTAGCACTAGCACCCATTCTGGCTAATTCATAAGCCTTCTCGTTCCATCGATTCCCAAATATCCAGGCACCAAGCCAATAGTGACTTTGTTATGTTTACCGGAATTTTTCAGAGTTGTAGGAAATTTTCTACAAATTATTTTGTAGAAAATTTCCTGTTTGTTTAGTGTAGCACTAGCACCCATTCTGGCTAATTCATCAGCCTTCTCGTTCCATCGATTCCCAAATATCTAGGCACCCAGCCAATAGTGACTTTGTTATGTTTACCTGAATTTCCTACAACTCTTAAAAATTCAGGTAAACATAACAAAGTCACTATTGGCTGGGTGCCTACTGTTACTGCTACTTTTATCGTTAATCTCATTGATACGGATTTATGCCATACCAATAGCGGCAGGCGTTCTTGGTCAAAAATAGAAAATCGTCATTAGAATTCCTATACTTCAAAGTAACCAAAATTCTGAACGACCGGACCGTTTGCAAGGTAAAACCACCTGACGGCTGATATCTCTACTGGCGAAGAAAAATAATAAAAAAAGTTTTGAAGACTTAAAAAATAATCCGTATTTCTTTAGAAAATAAGTATATGAAAATTTTAAATGAATAACATTTTTTTATAAATACTTTTTGTCATAAAAGTCTTATAAACAATTCGAACTAATTAGAAAATTTGTAATCTTTTAAGAATAAAGTGAAAGTACTTTCTATCAACTTTTCATTTTCAATTTGTAGACGATTCAATTAAAAGAGTCAAACAACGTTAAAATGTAATCAGTGCTTTTGTTGATTCTATTGTTTTTATTTATCTAATTTATTTCAACAATTTTATTTGTGTCTTTTGAATGGAAAACTTATATTCAGTTATATTTATAAATAGAAAAAAATCACAAATGATGTGTGTCTTTAGAAACTCACGTAAGTAGTTGTAGTGCTTTGGTGTGATGGCGAACCAAAATTTTATGTATATATAACCACATAAGTAGCGTTTCTTTTAAGTCAATTTGTGCCGAATTCATTCTGTTTTCGAAAAAATGCTCAGAGCAAAGGTTGTTATGATGAACGACTTTTATTCGAAACAAATCAACGAAACATTTTTCAAATATAGAACTGAATTAGGTACAAATCAACTAAAAATTTTTCAAAAAATATCGCTAATTATGGAGCCCCAAGTACTATATCTTCATATACATAGGCTTCATAAGTGCTGTTTGTTATTCATATTTTACATATGATTTGATACGAATTTATTCGGTTTTCAAAAAAAACTTTCGGATTTGTAATGTACTCGATTCTAAATCTTCAATTTTTAGACAACTATGAGTACAGCTATTTTACCTATAGCTGTGAATCCTGGACATTGAACTCTCAACACCAGAGCAGACTACAAGCAGCTGCAATGAGATATCTGAGACGAGTAGAACAAAAAACCCGAAGAGATCGTATCAGAACGAATATCATCAGAGACACCTTAGGCATCATCCCCTTGACTCCGACAATAGAAAAGACCCAACAACAGTGGCCCGGCCACCTTGAATGCCTGAAACAAGGAGCAGGAAAAATATGGAAGACACGAACCTAAGGAACTCGTTCCAGAGGACGCCCACGTACCAAAAACGAGGACAATATTGCAACTTCCCTCAAGCCTGGAGATATTGCGTGGACAGAAGCAAGGAACCTTTCACACGCCAGGAAAATCTGGGGATCTTAGGACCAATTAAGAAAGTAACGAAGAGTACAGTACAGTGTTTCTCTGAGTTACCTTGTAACTATATTCATTATTAAATATTCAGGCAAAAGAAACAGTAGGTGGGAATCCCAAATTATCTTTTTATTGAACTTTTATCAGCGTAAGTTTTTGATCGAATTCTTACGACTCTACTATAACGAGTAAGTACATTACAGATTTGGCACAAATCAACTGAAAATATTTGTGAAAAAAACACCACATATGTAGCCTATAGTATCTTTTATTCACACTTAATTGTGTATGTAAAAAATTAGAATTTTATTAATGGGTATTTAGTTTAAAAAAAAATGGTGTTTAGTTTTTTTTTTTTTTAAAAAAAAAACTAAACACTTTATTGAAAATAATTGAATTATCAATTATTTTCATAAATAATGAAGTTTTGTTAAGTTAATATAGTAATTTTAATTAAAAATTATTATGATGTATTTTTTAAAAAAAAATAATGAAAACTAAATATACGGTACTTTAGAAAAAAAATCCAAAGCAGAGTATTGTATGTGGAATTATGAAAATTAGAAAACGATCGGTACTAATGCCATACACGTAAATATAAAAAAAAAACACGTTGAACCGAAAGTCTTTCAATAAAAGCTGGGCCCATTAAAAAAGATAATATTGAGGTAGTAAGATCTTTACTATCCAGTAAGTGTCTTAGTTATCGACAAGTGATTCGAATCTGAAAAAAAATAAAAGGTACAAAAAAGGGAACAAAACAAATATATGTTAAGATAAAATATATTTGAAATAAATAATTTCTAATCTAATACACTGATAGTACAACTATCCTTAAAACACTAACATTGGTTGTACAAGTTATGAAAAAAGGGATTACATGAATATGTGCTAAATTGAACTGTAGTAAAAGAAAACTACAGTAAAAAAAAATATGTTCAAATATGTCTGATTTGCAAAAATATAAATATGGATTACAAATTTAATTCAGATACATAGTTGTATATAAAGAGACATTACGCTTCTGTAAAGAAAAAATACACGGCCAAAAAAAACCAAGCGTATACAAACAATATAGTTATAAATTGAAAACGTCAATGCATATTCACATAAAATATAAATTGTACACCAAAAGTGTGTATAGAATGTGTATTGAATTGTTACAAGTTTGAGAGACCACAAGTTTCGGAATAGTGAATTAAATAAATTATACAAAAAAAAATATACTTAGATACAATCAGATAGAAACCATTAATTCGCCCATTCGATATTTCAGCACAATCCATAAAAAAAATATTCAACTTGTAAATTGAAGAAATAAAATTTTAAATACCATCTGATTAATTGATGTGAATCAACTAATTTTAGTAATTGTCTTCTTTTTGTAGCTATTTTTTTGTGACTCTACTGAGCCAACTAATTTTTGTAACTACCTCGATGAGAGGACTATTGTAACTAACAGAGAGAAATACTCTTTTTAACTGAACTGAAAGAAGTATTTTTTGTAACTCCTTGATGAGACGATTTTTTGTAACTCAGTTCATGAGATTACTTTTGTAACTGATTTTAAATATGTGCTGAAATATTAAAGTAAGCTTGTATATACGCAAGTCATTTCTGATCTAAGCCAATGCCTGTTGAAACTATGCAAATTCTCAACTAGCATAAACCAATAATTATATAAATTCTTTGAATAATAAAAATATGAAAAAATATCAATAATAAATTTTTATACAGTGGAGTATTAAAAAAAATTATTCTCCACTCCAGGGGGCCAAAAAAATTAGCGACATGCTAATTGGAAAATATTAAACCAAGAATGACATGAATAGATGAATGAAAAATCTTACAAATGTGGATTAGACGTGAAGATTTAAACATATTTAGATGTTTAATTAGGATGCAGTAACGTTACCATTCCCTTGATATCCTCTGAGATAGTATGGCCGAATGTTGTATATCGACATGCCGAAGGTTTTCTTATTAGATTTTGGAGCTTTTAGCCTAACTGAAGTTGGTGTAGTGAACTTTATTATCTTGTACGGTCCATTGAATTTTGAAGCGAATTTAGGTGCGATATTCTTGTTCATATTCGGGGCCAAGTTTTTAACCATGACCAATTGACCCACTTTATATTTAGACAGCGTTGGTTTATTTAAAGTTTGGTTGACTCGTTGTTGGTGAGCAATCTTTAACGCATCTTGTATATGTGCTTGTGATGGTTTAGCAGAACTCGTGATTAACTCAGTTAATTCGTTTATAATCACAAACGGCGTCATTAACTTTCTACCAAAATAAACTTCAGCTGGTGTTGAGTCGATTGTACTTTTGTAGGAGTTGTTGTAATTGAAAATTACAAAACTCAAAAATTTAGACCAATTTTTATGTTGTACAGAATATTCTTTGAGAATGCATCCTAAATTATATTTTATCTGTCGATTGAGGCACTCGCTCTTGTTCGAAGATGGTGTATAGCTCGAACAGTAGGCAGCTCTAATACCATTATTAAATAAGAAGGTTTTCCACTTGATCGACGCAAAGGCTGGTCCGTTGTCGGCTACAACAACCGTCGGATATCCGTTTTGCAGGAAAATCTTCTGTATCAGTGAAATGGCAACGTCACTGGTCTGCCTTTTACATGGAAAGGCGAAAGCAAATTTTGAAAATCCATCTACAACAGAAAAAATATATTTAAAACCTTCACTTGATCCAATAATAGGACCGATAAAGTCGACGTACAAAGTATGTAGGGTATACTCCGGCACGGAACTACTCAACTGAACCTTATCGTTACGTGTATATGGCCTTATAGCCTGGCACACTTTACAGGTTCTGACATAGTCCCTTACTTTTGCATAGAGGTTTTTGTAGTAAAATATTTTACTAATTTCACGGAATGTTTTAATTACTGAATTATGCGCAGCATACTTGGAATCATGATAATATCGAAGAACGTAATCGAGTAAATTATCTGGTAAAAATATACGTTTTAGTCGATTCCTTCCGACGAACTTATAAATTAACCCATCCTTTATGCAAAAATTAGGGACATTCATCTGAGCCTTAAGGTTTTGATAAATGATTTTACATTCGGGAGAGTTACGTTGCTCGCTTTTAATAGAAAGGTAATCAAAATTTGTATTAGCTAAAACGTTAATAAAGTTCAGTTGCGCATTGTTCCTGATTTCTTCATTCACCGATTCTAAGTCAGTTTGATCCAAAGTATTGGTTATCTTTTTTAAAAGGTTTGCATAACCTGGATCATTGCTATGCAACTCTTTAACTTTAATGAAATTTTTGCCTGAATCTTGATTTGAATCAGTAAATTTGTTCACTATTAAATGGTCAGTTTCGTATAACCTAGATAAAAAATCGGCCATATTGTTCAATTTGCCCTTAATATGTTCCGGGGTAAAGTCATATCTCGAAATTTTAAGGATCCACCTAGATAATTTATTAAATTTATTGGGGGTATTAAAAATCCACAATAACGACCTGCAGTCAGTCTGTAGAGTAAACTTGCGGTCGGTTAAAAAATCTTTAAATTTATCTAGGGCCGTTACTACTGCGAGAAGTTCTAATTCATGACTGTTATATTTTAATTCGGCTGGATTCAATTTTCGAGAACAGTACATAATGGGGTGCAAACCGTCATCATACTTTTGAAGTAATACTGCGCCCAGACCAGTAGCTGATCCGTCAGTTTGTAGCACAAAAGGTTTGTCAAAATTAGGATGTTTTAAGACAGGCGCACTTACTAAACATTTTTTTAAAGTAGAGATTGCATCAAGATGAACCTTAGTAATTTTGAACCTTACACCTTTCTTTTTTAAATCGTTTAACGGAGCTACAATCTGACTGAACATGGGAATATAGCGGGAGTAAAAAGCCGCAGCCCCAACTAGACGCATAACTTCTTTGACGTTTTTTGGAGTTGGCATGTCATTGATTGCTTGCACCTTAATAGGGTCTATAAAGCGTCCCTCAGCGGATATTACGCTACCCAACAAACGTACCCTCGACATACAAAATCGAGCCTTAGAAGGATTAATAGTGATACCGATAGACTTTATTTTAGTGAACAAGAGATTCAGGTGATTTAAATGTGATTCAATGTCGGGTGAATGTACAATTAAATCGTCATAATAAATAAGAAGAAATTTATGACGAAATTCTGCGAGACTGGAATTTAAAAAACGAGCTAATGATTGACTAGCCACCTTTAGCCCGAAAGGCATGGTATTGTACTCAAACAGACCATATTGTGTGACGATCGCGGTGACATGTTTCGAGTCATCTGATAATTTTATCTGATGAAAACTGGTTTTCATGTCGAGGAGTGTAAACACTTTCGAATTACCTAAGCTAGCGAAAATATGAGCCATACTGGCTGAACTCATCGGATCAAACTCTATATGTTTGTTAACAAACCTATAGTCAGCGACTAACCGATAAGAATCGTCTTTCTTTTTAACAAAGAAGACGGGTGAGCTATAATTAGAGTTCGAAGGAGAAAGTACCCCTTGTGTAACAAGCTCTTGAACATGCTCGTCCAAAAGTTTGGCTTTATCGGGTGCCAGATAGTAAGGAGCTTTACAAACCGGAATGTTATCGATTAACTTAATTTTATATTCAAAACCCTTGGCAAGACCAGGAATGTCAGAAAAAATCGATTTAAAGTTTTGAAGAAGTGTTTGCAACACTTTGGTTTGTTTGCTATTAAGATTTACTTTCGCTTCGACAATGGTATTAATAATTCGATTATTATTACAAAAACCCGAAAACGGTATTTCAACATTAGGATGAAAATAGAATTTGATCGTCGACTTAAAGAAGTCCAAAATGATGTTGCAATCTTTAAGTGTGGCAACACCTAAAATTACCTCAAACGGTAATGAATCTACTATAAAAAAAGTTTGAGTCCATGAAAAATTAGCCAATTTAAAATGAAGTTTCGCAGTTAAATTACATTTTAAAAAATTATTTCCCGGCAAAGAAATAGTTTTATCAATTGATTCGGTGACGATGTTTCTATTGTTAGATTTTAACTTGTTAAAAGTCGCAGTTTTAATAGCATTAACAGTAGCACCGGAATCAAAAAGTGTTAATAAAGGATAACCTTGAATGAAAATGGTTTGTAGAGGTAAAATAGTATAATTTAAAATAACATCATTAATAAGAAACTTGGGGTCTATTACAAGTTTTTTGGAACCGTAGTACTAACATTTATATTATCCTTCTTTCTTTTAAAACAAAATTTAAAATTGTGATTAGTACCTTTACAGAAGGTACAAAAAAGTTTAGTGTCATTATGCGTATTTTGAATTGAAGTAACACTTACACTGACGGGTGTTGTAGTTATTCGCGCTTGAATTTCCTCAATTTTAGTGATTAGTTGATACAAATCCTTATAAGTATCGGGAATTTGATATAAACCAAGAATAGATAGTACAGAGTTATTGGCATGAGCAAAAATAATTTGTATGATTTCGGATTCAGATGAATCATTAAGTAGGATGTTCGCGAATTTTATTATTGAAGGAACAAATGTCGAAAATTTTTCAGTGTCAGGTTGATTTCGCCGGACTAATCTATCAATTAATATCTGTTTAGTCAAAGGTGGAATATAAACTTGTAATAAATTACGTTTAATATTTTGCCAAGACAAAGAGTCAGCCAAACAAGTAGACCAAAATGTTTGTGCGTTCGAAGCACACCTATTGATTAAAGATTTCAAAAGAACGTCTATAGGTAAAAAATTAATATCAACTAAATGTTGAGTATCGACAATAAACTGTATAATATTTTCTGGAACCGAAATGTCCAGAATAGTGATTTTATTTATAAAGGAATCAATACTCGGTTTTGCAAAATTCATTCTGTTTTCGAAAAAATGCTCAGAGCAAAGGTTGTTATGATGAACGACTTTTATTCGAAACAAATCAACGAAACATTTTTCAAATATAGAACTGAATTAGGTACAAATCAACTAAAAATTTTTCAAAAAATATCGCTAATTATGGAGCCCCAAGTACTATATCTTCATATACATAGGCTTCATAAGTGCTGTTTGTTATTCATATTTTACATATGATTTGATACGAATTTATTCGGTTTTCAAAAAAAACTTTCGGATTTGTAATGTACTCGATTCTAAATCTTCAATTTTTAGACAACTATGAGTACAGCTATTTTACCTATAGCTGTGAATCCTGGACATTGAACTCTCAACACCAGAGCAGACTACAAGCAGCTGCAATGAGATATCTGAGACGAGTAGAACAAAAAACCCGAAGAGATCGTATCAGAACGAATATCATCAGAGACACCTTAGGCATCATCCCCTTGACTCCGACAATAGAAAAGACCCAACAACAGTGGCCCGGCCACCTTGAATGCCTGAAACAAGGAGCAGGAAAAATATGGAAGACACGAACCTAAGGAACTCGTTCCAGAGGACGCCCACGTACCAAAAACGAGGACAATATTGCAACTTCCCTCAAGCCTGGAGATATTGCGTGGACAGAAGCAAGGAACCTTTCACACGCCAGGAAAATCTGGGGATCTTAGGACCAATTAAGAAAGTAACGAAGAGTACAGTACAGTGTTTCTCTGAGTTACCTTGTAACTATATTCATTATTAAATATTCAGGCAAAAGAAACAGTAGGTGGGAATCCCAAATTATCTTTTTATTGAACTTTTATCAGCGTAAGTTTTTGATCGAATTCTTACGACTCTACTATAACGAGTAAGTACATTACAGATTTGGCACAAATCAACTGAAAATATTTGTGAAAAAAACACCACATATGTAGCCTATAGTATCTTTTATTCACACTTAATTGTGTATGTAAAAAATTAGAATTTTATTAATGGGTATTTAGTTTAAAAAAAAATGGTGTTTAGTTTTTTTTTTTTTTAAAAAAAAAACTAAACACTTTATTGAAAATAATTGAATTATCAATTATTTTCATAAATAATGAAGTTTTGTTAAGTTAATATAGTAATTTTAATTAAAAATTATTATGATGTATTTTTTAAAAAAAAATAATGAAAACTAAATATACGGTACTTTAGAAAAAAAATCCAAAGCAGAGTATTGTATGTGGAATTATGAAAATTAGAAAACGATCGGTACTAATGCCATACACGTAAATATAAAAAAAAAACACGTTGAACCGAAAGTCTTTCAATAAAAGCTGGGCCCATTAAAAAAGATAATATTGAGGTAGTAAGATCTTTACTATCCAGTAAGTGTCTTAGTTATCGACAAGTGATTCGAATCTGAAAAAAAATAAAAGGTACAAAAAAGGGAACAAAACAAATATATGTTAAGATAAAATATATTTGAAATAAATAATTTCTAATCTAATACACTGATAGTACAACTATCCTTAAAACACTAACATTGGTTGTACAAGTTATGAAAAAAGGGATTACATGAATATGTGCTAAATTGAACTGTAGTAAAAGAAAACTACAGTAAAAAAAAATATGTTCAAATATGTCTGATTTGCAAAAATATAAATATGGATTACAAATTTAATTCAGATACATAGTTGTATATAAAGAGACATTACGCTTCTGTAAAGAAAAAATACACGGCCAAAAAAAACCAAGCGTATACAAACAATATAGTTATAAATTGAAAACGTCAATGCATATTCACATAAAATATAAATTGTACACCAAAAGTGTGTATAGAATGTGTATTGAATTGTTACAAGTTTGAGAGACCACAAGTTTCGGAATAGTGAATTAAATAAATTATACAAAAAAAAATATACTTAGATACAATCAGATAGAAACCATTAATTCGCCCATTCGATATTTCAGCACAATCCATAAAAAAAATATTCAACTTGTAAATTGAAGAAATAAAATTTTAAATACCATCTGATTAATTGATGTGAATCAACTAATTTTAGTAATTGTCTTCTTTTTGTAGCTATTTTTTTGTGACTCTACTGAGCCAACTAATTTTTGTAACTACCTCGATGAGAGGACTATTGTAACTAACAGAGAGAAATACTCTTTTTAACTGAACTGAAAGAAGTATTTTTTGTAACTCCTTGATGAGACGATTTTTTGTAACTCAGTTCATGAGATTACTTTTGTAACTGATTTTAAATATGTGCTGAAATATTAAAGTAAGCTTGTATATACGCAAGTCATTTCTGATCTAAGCCAATGCCTGTTGAAACTATGCAAATTCTCAACTAGCATAAACCAATAATTATATAAATTCTTTGAATAATAAAAATATGAAAAAATATCAATAATAAATTTTTATACAGTGGAGTATTAAAAAAAATTATTCTCCATAATTTCACATAATTTGTAAAGGTACGAAAAAAAGTATAATTTACAATTTTTAATGATGACGCGATAAAAACGATATAAAATTTCCTTACCCTTTACTATCAATTAAAAATTTTTTGTTCTATATTTCCATATGCATGGCAACAGGAATAAATATATTATGAGTATAATAGCGAGCATATCGTATGGGATATGATACAGGCTATTACTCGAGCGAACTTAATATGCGGAGATAAACATGACTCTATTTAAAATTAAAAAATAAAATTTAAAAATAAAAGTACTTTTTCCATTAATCACACGTTAATTAATTTTCGAGGGAAATTACTTTTTTTTAATGTAATTTTTTCTTATCAATAATTATTATTTCATAACCCTTTTTTCATAAATACCAAAAAGGATTTATATGATATTTGAATAATTAATCAATTTGCACCTTTATCATTTCAAACCAAAATTAAAAATTCTTCTGTTTTTTTTTTCTTCTTTTTTTAAATATAAAAACACTCTAATTATTATATTTCAACATGTTTTATATATAGAATCCTATAAGTTTTGTCCAGAATTTATTACGGTTGAAAATATTACCTGGAGAAAAAAATTTTTGGTATAAATGTTCATAAAATGACCTAATCCATTTCCACATATGCACCTGTCCATCTATGCATATACATCGCTGCCCGTACATTTCATCGCTATGAGGAGGAGGGGGTTGGTATATCTATTTGTCTATCTGTGATTAATTAAACTATGGAATTAACTATCCGTTGATTGTTAATACCCTAGGACCTTAGGAGGCACTGTTTGGGTGAAGGTAAGTGAATTTCTATTACTAGAAATATGACCAAATATTAGTAGGGTCAAACAGTTATTATTGGTGAGATAAATAACGATATCCCTTTGATCACCCAGTATCAAGCATACATAATGAAATATAAAATAGTTGTAATAATAAACCCAAAAAAATAAAAAATTATATGCAGGAAACAATATGAGAAAACAATATGCAGAAAACAATATAAATGGAAAAAAAACTGGAATCATATAAAATATAGTCGTATTTTTAATTGCATTATAAACGAGACAATTCTTTAAGCATATGGAGGTAAGGATCTATGAATCGGGGTATAAATAAACAAAATACTTACTTAGTCCAGCAGGTTAAGGGCGTATATATTTTTAACGTGGAAACGTCTATTCACTGTTACATTGGTGGTCGGTCGAACATTCCTGACGAAATACTGTAAGATTTAAATAATCTCGGGACTAATACTGCGTTTATAGCCCGAGAGCTGGTAGTCATTTTTGGGTAGGTATTTGAGACACGCTGAAAACTTGTTCTATACTTCTATAATACCCAAACAACCGGGGCTAAAACAACCCTTATATTTTTAAAGACACGAATTTTTTTGTTTGCAAAAAATATCCTTGAGGCATTTTGAAATTTTTATACCATTAAATTTAATATTTAAAGAGTGAAAAATAAATAAGCCGGATTATTTAGTTGGGTCTTAATCCTTGCAAAGCACCTGAATCAAATACATTCTTAGTCTTTATATATATTTGTGAGTATGTTAATAGTTAAATAGTAAAATAAACAGTTCACACATTGATGAACAGTTCACACGAACAAGTTTATACCGAGAATTTAAGCAATTAACTCAGTTGCTATTTTCACTTGTTTTATCAACGATTTTCTTATCGTACAATTTAACATTTCTATCATTAGTATACACAAATCTTCTTATGGATCGAATCTAGTGCATGTCTTCAAAAAGTCCGTATACTATACGAAAAACCCATTATTATACACACACAACTTTATACTAATAAGCAAAACCGAAAGATCAAATAAATCGTTTCGATCAAATCTAGTGCAGTGTATTCGTATATATGTATACGTTTACGAAAAATCCAATAGTATTCACAAAACATTCACATAATATTTTACATGTCACCTGCCGGTGTAATACACTCATAATGGGTTATTTGGTATGAACCATAAACTACTTCAATAGCCTCCACCATTCTCCAGAGAGAAGTGTAAGCAGTCGTTTCTTTTACGATTGTGGCTCGACCATAAACTATGACAACTTCTATTTTAATGTTCACATAATCCGTTCCGTTTTTATTACACAATGTATAATATGACATCTAAAAAAAAGGGTTAGATTCACTAATGTAAGCTCAATAAACGATGGGCGCCACTTAGCTCTGTGCACGCAATTGATTGAGTTATGAAACATAACCTAAAATAACCTGTCCTTCACGTATTCTGTCAGAGTAATAAACAGTTCTAATTCAGGATTTTATTCAAAATAAGACGAATTGAATTAATATTTGTACAGTACGTAGGTATTAACAGAAATTGAACCATAAGGTCGTTATACCTAAACACAGCGGACCGATGCTGACTTTTGAAATAAAAAGGGGTTAAATTATATTTTTTTCATTTGGGGATGACATTTTCAGAAAAAAAGTAAATATATAGACTTCAATCACTTGTCTAGACAATCCTGCGAAAATCCTGTTTCAACAGGATGGCGCTCCGTACCACACTGCGCATGCCACGATGGACATTCTGCACGAACGGATTGAGGGTATGGTTATCTCGCGCGACGGCGATGTGAACTGCCTACCGAGATCGTACGATTTAACGCCTTTAACACATCGAACGCCATTTAGCAAATTCAGTCAGATTTTTGCAACAAATTTGTCGAAAATTGGACCTCCCGAATATGTGCCCCCAGGCAAAACCACGGTGGACATTTGAACGACGTTATATTTCATACTTAATGCCATAAAATATATAATCAAATAAAAAATTGAGTGGATATCTTATACACAACTTATTTTATTTACATCTAAAATCGAGCGTACACTCCTGTTCAATGAAATTGAACAAACCTGAATTGTTAATTTTCTTACATTACATAAAACTCCTCACTTTTGTAACTCTCTGTATCATAATTCATTCATAAAGTTAAGTAGTATATATTTTTAGTTTGAAAAAAGAAATGGAAGTATAGTAATTGTGAGAGACTGATTGGGTTCAGATCTGTTCAATTTTATTGAACGGTAGTGTACTTATTGAAAGGCCCTATGGAAATAAATAGGTTATTTAAAAAAATTAATAGAAAATATGAAAAATACAAACAATTACAGAAAAACAGGTTACTATTGATTTTGTAACGTTTGAAAATAATAAATTGAAACTTTAACAACGATAAATGGGCATGTTACCATTTCGCGAAATTAATAGGAAATCATCGTTATCTGTCTGTCTGTCTGTCTGTCTGTCTATCTGTACGCGGTAAACTCTAAACTCTACCGAACGAATGTTCATAAGGTTACCACCAATGGACGGAGTGATTCATGAGAAAGATTTAAGTGTACAATTCATTGAGGTTTAGTGTAAATTGGCTGAAATATGACGATGATAGTTGAAAAAGTCGGAAAAAATTATGCCAACTGGGAGCTTTACTGGCGTGTGCTGTGTAAACCAATAGCGTTATATGAAAACATTGTATTACGGAATTATTCCTCTTAAAAAGATCTATCAAATTGTAGTAACGCTATATGTCTATCCGCTAAAAATAACACACAATAACGAAAAAAGATTGCTAGAAAATACTTTTAAACATATATTTAAATTAAGTGATTTTTTAGGGTAACTATTTACGTATCGTTATTAAATTAAATTATACCATCGTTTTCTGTATTTTATATAGATTAAATATGCTTAATTGTTTTTTGCAATTAGGTGGTGGCATAGGTATTCGTTTTTTTTTTGAGTGTTCGTTGTCGTGCATAAATAGGTACTTTGGTAGTCAAATACCTATTTATGGTAGCAGTTGCATTGGTAACGTTCCACGTAATGAATCATTTAGTTTAAGGTCGCATTTTGATTTTGTGTTGTGCTTACGTAGATTAGTTAGATAGATACTTATTTTAAAATTAAAATTCCTTTTTGTCGTGCATAAAAGAAATATTTTAGTTTGTTTGCTTATGTATCTATCTATTCTTTACTTTTTTTACCGACGAAAAGAAGGAGGTACTCAATTCAACCTGTATATATTTTTTTTTAATGTATGATCACGCATTATTTTTTACAGAGTAGTCCGATTTTGAAAATTCTTTTTTTGTTGGATAGAGTATACTTCAAAGTTTGTCCCATATAAATTTGAAAATATTCCAAATTTTAGCCACAAAAAAGTATAAAAAAAACTTTTTTTTAACTTTTATTTTATGAATGGAGTCGCTGGTTTCTGTTTTAATATATATTTAAAGCATAAAACTGAATATGTTATTTGACTTTCCAGCGCTTCCACTAAAGAACAAATATTATATCGATTGTGTAACCACTATTTGAAAGCTCTCAATATCTTTGCGAAATTTAAATGTTTTTTAACCGACGAAAAAAATGGGGGTGGGGGGAGGGTTTCTCAAGTCAACCCGTATATTTTTTTTTATGTTTAACCACGCATAACTTTTTACAAAGTAGTCTGATTTCGATAATTCTAATTCTAATTCGAAGCTGGTACCATATAAATTTGAAAAAAAATTCGCTCCTAAGGGTAGAAAAAAAGAGAAAAATTGATTATTCCCCCACTGAATTTTCATCTGTGAATCGATTCTGTTGAAACTTGGCATACTTTTGTAGCTGAAATGACACTTTAACATGAACAAAATATACGAAAAAAGAAAGGCGAAAACTGAAAAGCGAAAAATAAAAACTTTTTAACAAAAAATAGAACCGACGAAAAGAAAAAGGAACTGAAAAGTGAAAAATAAAAACTTTTAACAAAAAATTAAACCTTCGAAAAAAGGAAGGAAAAAATAAAAAGGTTACTTTTTAGTCTAACTAAGTCTTACACTAATGTAAATACCTAAATAATTTTGAGTCGGCGCCAAAAAATCTCCATCGAAATGGGCGAAGGATGAATCTGATTTTCGGTTAAAAGTAAATATTACATTTTGTAAAATTTTGTTTGTTTGGTGCCGACTCAAAATTATTTAGGTATTTACATTAATGTAAGACTTAGACTAAAAAGGTTCTGTTTTATTTTTCAGTCCCTTTCTTTTTTCGAAGGTTTAATTTTTTGTTAAAAGCTATTATTTTTCACTTTACAGTTCTATTCTTTTTTTATCGGTTCTATTTTTTGTTAAATAGTTTTTATTAAATATTTGCAGGATTGGAAATAAAATACATTAAAAATACTCGCAAGTAGGATGAACATCAGTTATATTTTAATATACCCCACGTTATGTTCGATGCAACAGGCTAATATGATACTACGTCTGAAAAAAAGTAGGCATATATGCTTTACGGGTTGGTAGTAGAAAAATAAAAATAAGTAGGAAGGAAAATGTTGAAAAATGCACCAATAAAAAAAACAATTCTATGTAAATTTTATGTAAATTTATTTTTTTTAAATTATATAACGCTTACTGAATCAATTTTCCGTTTAAAAAACTGATAAATCTACTATTGAGCATTCATATGTAGGTGTGTTCGGAAAATTAACAGGAAATCAAAGTTGATATAATAATATGATAAACTACGAAGAAATGTTTAGAAAACTTTTCAAACAAGTCAGAAAATTCTAAGTAAATTTGTTTACATATAGGAAACGAATTGGTTGCGGTAAGTGATTTAGGTTTATATATAATATTTTGTAACTGTCAAAGAAATATATTTTATTTTTGTATAACACTAAATTCATATAACCAATTTTATATGAATTGCATTTGTATATAGTTTTGAAAGGCTGTATTAGGTAAGGTGAAAACTTCACAATCGTAAAAAAATTTTCCCATACGATTTTTATTTTCGAGGTTTATCTCTTTCTTTTGCAAATAAGTTTTTGCCATTGTACCCAACTATCATTTTTTGGCTTGCCTGCAACCTACTGCCCCTGTCCATTTTCTGATCATAGATTTCTCCAACCATTCGTTAAGGGCAGATGTAGCCTGTCCTTTAGTAATTCTTTGATATTGGAGTGCGGCTCTTTAACGAACGAGTTCGTCGACCGTTTCAGTACCCTCAAGTGTCCTGGTACCACACCTCAAGGTAACCTCTTTTGTCCTTGTCAGGCTCTCCAGTGATTCTGTGCATTCTAGAACCAGAAGAGATGGTCTTTAACTATCTGGCGGGGTAGATACTTAAAGCCAAATATTTTCTGCATTTTCACGACTAGGACATGTCCTTTTTAAACTCAGTTTAACAGTTTAATCCGTGTCGTTACGCTCAACTTTTCGTGAATCACGAAATCTATTTTCTGCTCAAATTTTGTATGGGATCTTGCGTAAAACTAAACGTATAGGATAAATTTGAGAAAAACTATTTTCGCGACCTGCAACATTAACATTTTTTTGGATACACGATTTTGTTATGCACTTTTTTCTAAAATACTGCCAAAACTTCCGTTGAAAAATCTCCACTTGTATTTTTTAAGGGGTAAAAGTATTTTTTCACTGGGTCGAAATGTAACTTGTCGTTATTAAAATCAGAATTTAAAATACTGCTAAGTACTCTTAAAAATTAATTAAAATTTTTAACTGAAATAGAAAAAAGTTGGCTCACCTTAAATTCATCGAGCCCAATACTGGCCCACACGAATAAGTACGGCTCGCAACGCCACTGAAAAAACCTTGTATATACGAATATTCATAACCATTTTAGTAACACCATAACTCTGTCCAAGTAGCCGAGCGGTCTAAGGCGTTATGTCTACTTGGAACTGGGAGGTTATGGGTTCGAATCCTGCTGTCGGCAGTTTGTCAAGTATTAAGAAAAAAAAAGAGGCGGTTAATTGACTAACCGGCTATGCTTGTAAAGGTTTTCTGCATTTTCCTTCACGAACTCCAAATGAATATCGGCATAGTTCCTATCAGAAATATGCGGCTGCAGCCGCATATCCTACCAATTCCTAGTCTACAAACAAAAATTCCCCCCACTCCACTCACATCCTCACATCCTTAGGCATCACAATGGACCCTATGGTCGAAGTGTAGCCTGTCCAGGGCAGGCGATACAATCTATCTATCTCTACACCGTAACTTCTAATGCCTCTTGTGAGTTACACCATTTGACTACCCGAAGCATACTAACCATTTGGCTTAGCGGAAAGTAACGCGATAATCTTAACATGTGTACGTTTGTAATGCGAAATAATGCTATAATAGTGTGGAAAACATTTCAAATAGTACTTTATGGTAAAACTAAAGTAAGTAGGTATGCATAAAGATTAATAATATTTTTGAAAAAGTTTTCTCTTATAAGACGTTCCTAATGGCATTTTAAAAATATATATTATCGATATATGTATAGACATGCCGTTCATATGTGATGCCGTAGTTATACAACACATTGGCTCATAAAAATTATCCATCCTTACTAATCAAACAAGTTTCTTCAATGTGATCCATGCAGGTTTCATCAACTAATAAAGAAAAAGGACTAGAAAAATGTTGTTACATAAAACAACCTTGTTCACGCGAAAAAAACTTTAATAGTTGATGTACATCTTATATTTAAAAACAAAGTAAATTAAGAAAAGATTTATATTGAAAAAAGTATGCAGGTTTTAGTCTATCAATTGAAATAGAGGTAGGTTTGTTATTGACATCAATAACAAAAAATTTAGGAAATCTTTTGATAACAGAGAAAGGACCTCTATAATTACAAGATAGTGAAGGTTTGACATGATTCTCCCGTATAAAAACTTTTTTCGATGAATCCAAATCTTTGGGTAAAAATACATTTTTGTTTTTAATTTGATTTATGAAATGTTATTATTTTTATATGTAAATTACCAAGGTTGTTAACATTCACAGCAACCGTGATAATAGAGGGAAGTTATAGTTGAAATGCAACAGATAAAAAATGAAGAACAAAATTATAATAATAATTTAATGATGAAGCGACACCGCTACAAAGTAATTATTTTTTCATAGATGATAAATTATTTTTTAAACACTACTAGGTATTTGCGTTTTCAGCAGCTGTTAAAGAATCCTAAGAACCGTTTTGAGTTGTACGATTAGACGGCAATTTTTTAATAAAATATTATTTTTGAAAATTTCAATTTGGCCAAATATCAAGATAGTCGTATACCGATTATTACAGCGAGGAAGATTATTAGTGTTGAAGCGAGGTTATATTGTCGAGATCGAGACAAGAGTTTTTTGCACTTGACCTTACTGTTAAGCTTTAGAACACACATACGAAATTTCAGCTCGCTATCTCTTTTGAGTTATCGTGTTTACGGATGGACAGGCGGATAACTTTTCGGAAATGGATTAATTAGATCATTTCATGAACAGCTATTCAAAAATTTATTTCTGCAATTAATATTTTCAACCGTTACAAATTATTATATAAAATTACAGGTATTAAATTTTGAATATGGTTTAATTTTCTTAAATCAGAATTTGGAATTGGGCCATTTTCTAAATTCATTATCTGTTTTCTTAATTTGTGTATGTAGATACTTTCGTATGCATCTAATTCTGTTGGGTTTTGAACCGATTTCAGTAGTTTTAAATTCGATTGTCAATTTTGTGGTTGTTCTCAATAACGTGCGAAGTTATACACCATTTTTCGGTTCTCCCAAATTTCACATGTATTTTGATAATCTTTATATATATATTGAGGTGTTTGCAAAAAAAAAAAATTATTATAAAGTAAGAAGGATGTTTTTTTGAGTTTAGTTCAATGTAAATTGAATAAAACAATCGAATATATAATGAAAAACGTAATTTGCTATTAAATAACATTTATTCGAAAAGTAGAAAGTCTTGTACGAATTGATCTTGATTTTCTTAGATAAATAATCACGTGTCAATTAAATGAAGAATATACACATTGTGTTGTCTTACTAAAATTAGTAAAGAAAATGTTAATCATTTTAAGTTTAGTGATAAGGGTGATTAAGAGTAGATTTGTTGTAGACACTTAAATGTATTAGATGGAGAAACATTACCAACAACTTAGAAATAGGTTACATTGTTGATTGTGTATTAATTAGTCGTGGTTTTAATTTTGCATAAATTCTCATGCCTCTTCTCATACAGAAAATACTTATGTAAATCACATGAACATTTAATCCTTTCCTATAGAAAATTTATTTTGTAATCTGCAATTCGAATGACTATATTTTGTACTTTTGTACTGTAGTTATTTGTTTAAGCACTTCCATAATTTCTGTGCTTACTATTATTGGAATATTTATATTGTAAAATGTTTCTTAAGGTATTTCCAAACTATATCAGCTGATCGGGTACCCGCGCGAAAAGAACTATATAGAAAATTATATGCGTAAAAAAATATGTTGGTACTGGTGCGCGTTGTTCAACATCATACATATTATAGTAGTATATAATTTCAAACGACTTTCAAACAGCGCGCCGTTAGTCAAAATGCCAACTGAACCATAAAAAATAACCTTCTGCTGCGCACATGAAAAAAAGCACTTTTTTACGCATTTTTTATCAAAAAAACTTAACAGCCCGATGATAATTCTCCCAAAGTTTTAAGGAAAAATATTTCTACGGAATTGAGGAAAGTATGTATTGAATTTCAGAACAACCGTTACTATATCGAGAAAGTTCGAAGTAAAAATACTCGGAATCGTGCATTTTATTTCACCATGTTTATGAAAATGCATGTTAAATTTCTCCAACTTACGTAACGATTTTCTCAAAAACGCCATGGGGATTAATTCTCAAAAAAGTTCAGCTGATTTCTGACGATTGATTTTACTAATATTGTGAATTTCTTGTAGTTCTTGATAACCTAATAACAGTTTGGAAATACCATAAACAGAAAATTTAAAAGAAAAAAGCAAGTGAAAATAACAAAGTTAATGGCTTAAATACACGGTATATACTGAGTTAATGAAAAAAGTTTCGAAATAATAGTTTTTTATTTTTAAGAAATTAAGGTGCATTTTTGGCCTTTACTTTTTTTTCTATCTCTTACCATTTCAAAAATGGATATTTTCCTTCTTAGCAGGGAAAAGTTCGGCCCGATTTTGCTTAGCAAGATAGACAGAAAATATAAGAGAAAAAAAAATTGTATTTTTAATTACTCAATCGAAAAATAACATGAAACTTAGAAAAAATCAGTGAAGTACTTTAATTTTTCTTTAAAATATCAAATTAGGATGCCCAAGCACTGCCCCTATAATAATTAAATTAAATCTAATTACATCAGATTAAGCCACTTACTTATTACTAAAAAAATACCAGTGTAACCGAACCAGTCCTAGTGACCGAGCGGTCTAGGGCGATACGTCTGCGCAGTATATCTAATTGGAAGCTGGAAGATTATGGGTTCGAATCCCGACATTGGCAGTCTGTCAATTATTAAGAAAAAAAAGAGGGCCGTTAATGGACTAAACTAACCGGCTATGCTTGAGAACTCCAGATGAATATCCACGTACTTCCTATCATAGTTGGCTGCAGCCGCATATCCTACCAATTCCTAATCTATACACAAAAATTCGTTCCACTCCACTCACATCCTCACATCCTTAGGCATCACAATGGGCCTTATGGTTAAAGTGTAGCCCGTCCGGGGCAGCCTTGACAATCTATCTATCTAACTGTAACCAAAATCAGCCAAGTAGTTTTTGAGACATTTGAAGAAAAACAGTTTTATTAATTAACTTTAACAACATCCAAGTTCATACGAACTTTTCTTCCTGTTTTTGGGAGATCTGTCACCTATTCAATTTTCTGGATTATAATGTGAGCCACCCTGTACACCGGATATAAAAACAATTATATCTTCGAGTTGGTAAATAGCATCGGTACTATTCTAGTTGGAGTAAAGTTGAAAACCATATGGGATGGTTGAAATTGAGAGGGTTGTAGCAACAAAAGTATTACTCACAGCTGTGAATCTTCAGGAGAAAACCTTAGATCTTTCTATCGAAGAAAGAACTTCCAGCTTTGGTTATTGTCTCAATGCCAATCAGTTTGTTATTTCATAAAAGTGAAATCCCAGTCGTATTAAATTCTATAAACAAACGAATTTTTTTGCCCATTTCGTCAATGATGAACTGAGAAGTACAACATATTTTAGATGAATGTCCAATTATATACAGAGGAAATCGTGACAGAATTGAGAAGAGAAGATGGTAAGTATTTCTGAGACAAAGTGAAGTGCATTTCAGACTGATCTACGTGAATATTAGATAAAAATATCCACTTTCTATAACACATCAAATGCAATAAAAGAATAGAAGAATATAAATTTTCACTCTTGAATACATTAAACAGAGAAATAACACATTATTTTACAAATGCATCTTCAGACGAGGAATACGTATGTAGGTATATATATTTATACACACACACACACACACACACACATACAACCACATACAAACACACACACACATACTCTACGTAAATTAAAATAGACCCAATAGCAAAATTGTGTAGTGCATCTATCACTGACTATGTACAGTATGCTATGATATAATGTCCTTTTAACACCCACACTATGATATGGTGTTACACTTACACGACGGACAATAACGACGATGTATACATGTACGAGTAAGATGCAACTATATATATACTAGCTGACCCGACCCGGCTTCGTACGGGTTCTTTACAGAAAATATAAAACAGAATATGTTACTCCGAGGAGATGTAGCTTTCGGTAAAATTGGTTGAGTAGTTTTTGAGTTAAATCGTAACAAACAAAAAATCAATCATCTTTCCTCGTTATACATAATAGCATTACCCGTGGCAGCTTCGGTCGCAAAAATTTTGTAACGCCCTTATAACCAAGTAACACAATATTTTTTCCCGTCAAGGACTGATAAATTATTTGTTGTATGCACTGCCACCTATTAGCAAAATTTTTGAAGTACTCATGTTATGTATACTGCCATCTGTCTGTTGCATACTTATATAAATAACAGTCAACATGTCTACATCCCCACTCCTGGGAGACAATGTATAACACACAGCACCTAGAGCAACGAACATATGTTACTACAAATTATAAACCTATACATCAATAAATTATACAATTTTACCTTTTTTTATAATATTTAATGACCAATTTTTGAGTAAATCGCGAACAGACAGACAGACGCGGCTGGGGGACTTTATTTTATACTATGTAAGGATGATTGTAGTTAGAGAGTGATAAGTATAATATAATAGTTGTTTATGTTATAAAACAATACTGATTGTTTAAGTGTGACAAAGTAAACCATATCATAGTACATTACATATAGACAGCAATAGATACACTATACAGTATTCCAGATTGGGTGTATTTTAAAAAACAAGCTATACATATATATATATATATATCCATTATTTTGAATATATTTCAATAGATGGTTGTTGCAGGGGCACTTTTACGCCGACAGTTAAGTCAATTAAACATCTCATTAATAATAATTGAAAAACTGCCACAGTTGAGATCAAATCCACAACCTTCCAGTTCATGCAGTGCGCGTTTGACCGCACGGCTACTTGGACTGGTTTTCTACAAGACATAATACAGCTATTGGTGTTGTACCGATAGTACCGATAACACCAATATTGCCTCCTCTAGCCCTGTGTTCGTTGTCGAACCTACCCGTCTTCTTTGCGGGGTCACAGGGGAGAACTTCACTTTAGTTGGTTTAGCTCAGATTCTCCCATTTCAGTTGAGCTGAAAGCTAGATACCTTAATCTGTCTCTGAACAAACAATCTGTCATCCACTTTGTTACAGTCCGGATAGACTGCGCTAACCTCATGAGAAATAGGTGCCAGTGTCTTGAGCCTGTAGTGCTAGGTAAACAGGAGGTATCTCTTTCCGATTTTGGTCAATAAGTCAAGTTGACCTCGCGGCATTGTACTAAAATATCATTTGTTTGGACGGTCTGCTGTATCATTCCATTTCTTGTCCATAGTCTTATCCATCCACTCGTTGAAGGCAGAGGTAGTGTGCCACCTAGTCATTCCTAGTTATGGTTCCCGTCCCTGACATGAGAGTGCGGCTGATTCACTAACGAGTTCGTCGACTGTTGCCCTCAACTCTGCAGTATCCTGGTATCCACATCAAGGTGACCTCTTCTGTCCTTGCTAGGCTCTCCAGTGATTCTGCGCATACGAGAATCAGAGGAGATATTATTTTGGCAAAGCAGATACTTAAAAACAAATATTGAAGGTAGATAGATGGATTGTAGAGGCTTTTTCTGGACGGGACACACTTCGACCATAAGGTCCATTGTGATGCCTAAGGATGTGAGTGGAGGACAAGGAATTTTGGGTGTAGACTATGAATTGGTAGGATGTGCAGCCGACTTTGATAGGAACTATGTCGATATTCAACTGGAGTTCGTGAAGGAAACTGCAGAAAACCTTCACAAGCATAGCCGGTTACTTTGTTCTTATCCATACGCCGACAGTTTAGTCAATTAACCGCCCCCTTTTTTTTTAATAATTAACTGCCGATGTCGGAACCCTTAACCTCCCAGTTCCATGTACACCCAACGCCTTTACAAGCGGGGCTATTTGGCTGGTTGAAGGTAAAACAAATATTGAAGGTAGTATAGTGCCCAGATAACTTGTTCGATGACAACATACATATCCACAAACACACACACACATATATATATATATATATATATATATATATATATATATATATATATATATATATATATATATATATATATATATATATATATATATATATATATATATATATATATATATATATGGTAGGTTATTTTAAGTAATGATGCTATTAATTTTTATTATGTAACTTTTCTCTGCTTTTTGATATTATCATGATGATATTTTTTCGATATGAGACGAGATAAAATATTCGATGAGGTTTGTATTATACATGGTATGTACCATACATACAGTATATACATAACCTATATTCGAAAGCATGCTTGATCATGTGGAATGCACTGCAAGATTTTGAAATATGAATGTTGTGGTTCGTAGTAAGTATGCAAATCTTCAATTACAATGTGATTCAAGCGTATATTTTATTATTTTTTATTTCAATTTGAAAGTAATCTTCTTAAAGTATCTTATTTATCGCTATCGGATTCTTGTATATTGTTCGTTTTAGAGGGATAATAATAATTACGATTTCTTGGAAACACAACCGTATAAAAACAACGTAATGATTACACAAGGGTCTATTACTTATTATAATGAAGATACTCCTTATAAATTCATTTTGCATTATAATCTTTTTTTCTTCAACATAACAAAAATTATATTAAAAAAATAAAACAAGTGAAAATAACAACTGAGTTAAGTGCTTGAACTGTTTATTTTATTTTTATCCATTTTTTGTTAGTGTAGAAAGATGATAGAAAACAGCTATAGATATCTGAAAATAGGGCTTTTTCAAAAATTGATTGACTTTGAGATACCGTATCACAAAAGATGACAAGTGACAATGTATCAAAGTGAGGGTAGATATCAATAGATTATGCCTTAATGAAAAATATGAGCTGATACTTTTCTTTAAACATCAAAAAGTGTCCATCTGAGTCCGTTTCAAATTTATATAAAATTTTCCAAAAACAGTGATTCGGATAAAGGCTGCTAACCGAAGCGGATTTTAGTTTGGAACAATCTGTCGTATTTGCCTCAGAAGTACAAGTTAAGTAGATCTGAATGTCGTTTGTTCCAAGTTTTTAAATTATTTAGAGATAGAGATATAAGCTTCTGAAAATGATCAAAAAATGACCTTTTTCAAATTAAAAAAAAAAATTAAACAACCGCCGGATTTGAACGCATGAACCTGAATTTTTTTTCTTTTTAACGCAGTTTCGAAGAACACTTTAGCAGTCAAATTGGATACCAACGCGTGCACGACTTTGCCACCACTTTTGGTTGTGCGTTTTAATCCGACGGTTGTAGAATTATATATATATATATATATATATATATATATATATATATATATATATATATAATATATATATATATATATATATATATATATATAATATATATATATATATATATATATATATATATATATATATATATATATATATATATATATAAATTTTAATGATGGTGATTTTCAACATCTATCTACTAGAAACTAGATGGACATTTGAAGGAATTTACCAAAATCATCTTATTGATACTGCCTCAACAGCTATATTCGCTAACTAAAACTAAAATAAACAGTACACGCATTGATAAAATGTTCAATATGCAGATGATTCTTTAACAGTTAACCCATTTTTAGCGAATTTTCTGAAAGGAAATAGAGCTATTGGTTTCGTACCGACTTCAAAATTTCTTCAAATGTCCGTCGATCCTACCTAGTAGATGTCGTAAATCACCGTCTGTAAAATTTATATATATATATATATATATATATATATATATATATATATATATATATAAATATGTGTCTGTAATCGCTCTAGCGGTCGCAATTTTAATCTGATTGGAATGAAATTTGGTATTTGAAGTGCTTTTGGTATTCAACAGGTCAAGTTCGTCAATGGGTAAAATCGGACAAGCTTAAAGGGGGATTTAGAGAAAGGGGGAAACACAAAATTTGACATTTCTCTCTTAATATTCGAAAAATCGAAAAATTTATAAGTTGTAGGTATTTAGTTTTACTGTAATTTTGTATTTTATCATTTTTTCTGTTACACTAACATTTACAGAAATATTGACGATTTAAGATTGGTAATTAAATTCCTTAATATCTCTGTACACATTAGAGTTTGAGCAAAAATGATAAGATGATTAATTGTAGCAAACATGATTTTCTACAACTTTATTCCTTACGGATTTTTTGATTGTTCTAATATTAAGATAGACATTTTATATTGAGTGTTCTCTTCTTTCTTTATGCCCTCCTTTCTCCTTGGCGTATGTCATTTATTAATAAAATTGGCCTTGCAAATACTAAAATCAGATACGACATTTCATTTCGATCAGACTGAAATTGTAACCACTAGAAAGTGATTTATGTACTCTACGGAAATTCGCTAAGTTGAAGCAGCTCCTGCGTAACGAATTTTTTCTAAAATCTGTTTCTAAAATCTAAATACATAATCTTGAATCACATTATACATAATATAATTATATCGTCTAACGTAATTACTTCCAAGAAATATATATTGAGGTGTAAGTTATTTATTTATAATTCATTACTTTAATGGCTTGTGACGTGTCGCTAGACTGTGTTATGCCATTGTATATAGCGTTTACATATATGATAATATAAAGTGGTACATAAACGTTCAATATATTTGTCCATACTCAAACCATCTAACCTATATTCAAAGTTGTTCAGGTTCGTTTAGACTACAACACTGGCTCTGCGCATTCGAGAACCACAGGAGACATTATTTTGGCGAAGCAGATACTTAAAAGCAAATATTGAAGGTAGATAGATGGATTGCAGAGGCTGTCCTGGACGGGACACACTTCGTTTAAGGATGTGAGGATGTGAGTGGAGTGGAAGGAATTTTGTGTGTAGACTAGGAATGTGTAGAATATGCGGCTGTAGCCGACTCTGATAGGATCGGCCGACTATGCCGATATTCATCTGGAGTTCGTGAAGTAAACTGCAGAAAACTTTCACATGCATAGCCGGTTACTTCGTTCTTGTCCATACGCCGACAGTTTAGTCAATTAACCGCCATTTTTTTTTCTTAATAATTGACAAACAGACAACGTTTCGGACAAAACGTCTTAGATCGCTCGGGTACTGGGGCGGTTGACTTCTCACTATCTTTTGATGTCAATGTATTATTAATTTGTTTAAACCAGAGTCGATTTATCCACAATGGATAAATATTCGAGTATATGTTAATGATGTTTTATTAGACTAGTATACATTGGTCTATGGACCGCCTAATATACAAGTATGTCTGTAGTATAATCAAAGTATTCATTTGGAATTGAATAAATACACCTATCGAATTAAGGGATATACAAACGCTTCGATGTATATCAGTAACATTTATTAAATATCATTTTATATAATTATAAAAATATTATTTATATTTTATTAGCGAATTTCCTGAAAGGAACAAGAGCTATTGGTTCCGTATCGAAGTCAAAATTTCTTCAAATGTCCATCGATCCTACCTAGTAGATGTCTAAAATCACCATCTGTAAAATTTATATATATATATATATACATATATATATATATATATGTATATATATATATATATATATGTATATATATATATATATATATATATATATATATATATATATAAATTTTATATATATATATATATATATATATATGTGTCTGTAATCACTCTTGCGGTCACAGTTTTGATTTTATCGGAATGCAATTTGGTATTTGAGGCGCTTTTGTTATTCAACAGGTCAAGTTCGTTAATGGGTAAAATCGGACAAGTGGAAAGGGAGTTTAAAGGGAGGGGGAAACACAAAATTTGACATATCTGTCTTAATATTTGAAAAATCGAAAAATTTATAAGAAGTAAAGTTGTGGGAACTAAGTTTTACTGTAATTTTGTTTCTTATCATCTTTTCTGTTTCACTAACATTTACAGAAATATTGACGGTTTAAGATTGAAAATTAAATGTCTTAATATCTCTGTACACATTAGAGTTTGAGCAAAAATGATAAGGTGAATGAAATGATGAATGATGAAATGATGAATTGTAGCAAATTCGATTTTCTACAACTTTATTTCTTAGGCACTTTTCGATTTTAATATTAAGAGAGATATTTTATATTTTGTGTTTTCTTCTTTCTTTATACCCCCCCTCCTCCACATTCCCCTCGACGTATGTCGTTTATTAATAAAATTGGTCATACAAATACTAAAATCATATACTGCATTTCATTTTGATCAGACTAAAATTGTGACCGCTAGAGAGCAATTTATGTATTCCAAGGAAATTCGCTAAGTTGAAGCAGCTTCTGCGTAACGAATTTTTTTTATTATATTTATATTTAGACAAAGCGAAACATTCGTATAAAACATTTTCCCATTCGGTTTTTTTTTTTAATGGAAAAAGATCATATTCTCCTAAGAAAATCTGGTCCCAATTTTGTGTTTACCACTTTTTTTCATACCTATTGCAATATCTGGTATCTATAAACCGTTATCTATTTCGTTTCTCAGAAACTGTAAGAAATATGAAAAAAGGTGCTGGAAATTAATTTATGAAAAGAAGTATTGAAGTGTTTTTCTGGTAATTATTATCGAAAAATTATGAATGACAAAAAATTTGGGATAGTTTTCCCTGTTGTCGGATCAGTTCTCGCAGGGTTGTTTAGGTGAGTCATTAAAGTTACTATACCTATCATTATTCTGAAAGCTTCATCCGCTATAAAATCGGAACCACGATTTACGGTCGCCGCTTCAACTATTATCTGCTTAAATCATATAGTTTAGAATCTATGGTAGCCACCAAATGTTTATTAAACAATTCTGTGACACACTGTATATTCAATATTGCTAGAAGATTAGAATTAAACAAAAAGGTTGATTAAATAATTTATTTCTTAAATTGAATTCGCTTATTGAGAATGGATTTTATTAATTAAACAGACGAGTAAAAGGTCATTTTTCCATTTTGTTCTGAGAAAAAACGCATTGGCCATTTTCAACAAAAGCAAATAATTACCTACATTAATTTGATGAAATTTTTTTCTTAATTTTCTAAGAAGGTAATTTAAACGCGTACAATACACACATTTTTTGTTTTGTTTCCTCAATTCTTTTGTTTACTTTTTTATTTTTGCGACAAAATAAACTATTTGCTAAATGAAAAACCTTCCAATATATAAAACGCACCCACTGTGCATTGGAATTGCCTATTATTATCAAAAAGAAAAGGCATATTTGTGGAAAAACAATATCATCAAAAGAGAACCAATCTGTATTGGTTTTTGTTCCTAAGGACTATGACATCTGGTGGCAAGAATTAGAAATAAAGTAGTCAGGCTTAACTGTGATAGTCACATATTCGTTAATCGGGTTATGTTATAAAAATTAACAAAAAAATATTATTTTGAAAATAATCTTTTTCTATGAAAAATGAAAAGTTATGGAAAAAGGAACACCATAGATAGGACATATTGTTGTGACTATGGATGATCAAGTATTCCATAAATTTCCTACACTTGATTGAGGTATTAGCAGTAAATAAATATTTATGGAGAAATTGAACAACAGATCGTGCAAAATTGTGGATGGATATATTCGACTATAAGGTCCATTGTGATGCCTAAGGATGTGAATATGTGAGTGGAGTTGAAGGAAATTTGTGTATAGACTAGGAATGGGTAGGATATGCGGCTGCAGCCGACTATGATAAGGACTATGCCGATATGCATCTGGAGTTCGAGAAGGAAACTGCAGAAAACATTCTCAAGCATAGCCGGTTACTTTGTTCTTGTCCATACGCCGACAGTTTAGTCAATTAACCGCCCCTTTTTTTCCGAATAATTGACAAACTGCCGATGCTGGGATTCAAACTCATAATCACCCAGTTTTCAAGTAGGTATACTGCGCAGACATCACGCCTTAGACCTCTCGGCCACTTGGACTGGTTATTGTGGGTTTGTGTAATATTAAAAACAGTCGACCGACTTTCCTCTCTACGTGTGCACCTTCTGTATTGTATTATTTTTTTAAACAGGTATTCATTTTTATGTTTTTCAAGAGCTGTCATAAATAGAAAAATAATTTTTATTTCAACGTCAATCATATTGTTTTTATTGTTTTAAATAAAATTGAGTATTTCTGGTATTCATCCATAGTAGTAGATTCTAATCAAATTTTATGGGAGGGTAATCCATTTCAATAAAATTGAGACTGACGTGTTATGTGCACCTTTGAAAAAGTAACAAGCCATCTGCTTAAACGGTATGCTAATAGTAAATTTGTGTGCGTATTTGCACTGAATCATTTAAGGGAATTGGGGTGTAATTTGTTTATGATCAGAAAGTTTTGAAAACAATAATATTGAAGATTAATACTTTCGCAATCTACGCGCAGAGTGTAAACACGATTGTGTATAAAGTAACCGCGAAAAAAATTTAGCAATTTAACATGGGTTTAAATGGAGATTTATCAAATGGTGATGCATATTTATTGTTTATTATTGATACAGCGATCAGAAAATTACAAAATCTTATTTACGTATTGACGTAAACGTTAGGGTAGGTGACATGTAACAAACGCCATCAAAATCACATGTACAGTTTTTTTTTCAGCCATTGAAGTATAACTATGTCATTGAAATGAGCGCGAAAAAATTTATAAACATTAATAATAAACCAAAACGAACATACTTCTTCGCTTGCAAGCTAAGCTCATAAATCAAAAGATGTACCAGATAAATTAATTATAATCGAATGATATTTATTTAATATTTTTTTAATTTCCAAAGTCTTTGACTTTTTGCAATGATTATGAAATTTTGTTTGCATAATTTTTATACCCGGTATATGTAAATAAACGAGGGTATAGTTTAGTATAGTTTATTTATAGTTTATAGTTTAGTCCCGACTTTGCAACGTTTGAAAATATTGAACGCAGACATAAATGCTTGTCATAGGTGGTCATAAGATGGTCTAATTCGGTCATTTCCACATGTCCGTCTGTGGACATGATAACTCAAAAACAAGAAGAGATAACGAGCTGACATTTTGTTTGTGTGTTCTTGAGCAAAAAAGTAAGGTCACGTTCGTTTCGAAACTGCCTACCATAAAAGATAGAAAAAAAATGTAAAATCAAAAATGTCTCTTTTTGAAAAATAAACAACTTTTGTTAAAAACAGTAAATACCGGATATTAAAGCAACCCTGTTAGTTGTTATTTTCCCTTGTTTTTTTGTAAATTATGGCATGCTCTATAAATTATCTCGGGAAGTTGCCCTTCGCACCACCGGCGTCTCTATAAGACCCAACTTCCTTAAGGTAATATTTAATTTTAAGTAATTCTTAACCTGACAAATATTATTGCACCGTTAGATTAATAAATTAATAATAATTATTATTATTTTATTTGAATATAATCCATACATTTACATAATAAATAGTACACAATTCTTAACTTTATGCTATATACTATAGAAATAATACCTAAAACAGAAGCATAAATTAAAAAAGATGCTTTTTAAATATTGACGTTTGACATTATATTTGAAAATAATTACTTGGTTTTCAAATATTTAAATTTAATGAAGAATATTGACTTCAGTTATGAAAAAATAATTTTTAAAGCAGTTATTCAACAAGGTACACAAATTAAATATGTTAAATCTTATTGTACAATATTTATCCAAAAAAACACACAACAAACATATAATTTATTATTTTAATCTTTTTAATTCTTCTTCATTAATTTTACTTTATAAACAAAATTACAAATGAAATCAAAGTTCACTTTGCTTACATTTAAGCCTAAAATATAATTTAAATATTTTATATCTGAAGGCAACCAAAGAAAATAAAAAATTACTAGAGTTACAGTTTCTTTACATGTGTTAAATCTATGTATGCTCAGTGTTCCCATTCGTACTACTACCGTACACGTCACATAATTTCGGGTCTTATACCCGACAAAATCTACGATAATTTGAATGCTTGTACGGTTATTTAAGGAATGTTCAATTTATTCGAATTTGAATAGATATACTCCTATTTCAATCCTAGTCTAAACATATTAACACGAACAGCGAACACCGCATGTTTAAGTGGCTACGTTAACCTAACAATTGAAATTAATTAATTTTTTAAATGATCAGATTATTTTCAATTTGTTTGCATGAATTAATTACGTTGTAGATCATAATTTTTCTGGGATATATTCATATAGGACATCTACAGTGATTTTAATAAAATAAATTGATATTTAATTTCTAACAGTTCATTTATTATTCTTAATTATAAAAAAATTATTAATTTTTTCTGCGTACGGTAATGTTTATGGAAAACCCATAATTTTACGGCTCTGTGTCGATCAAATCGATAAAAGCCTCTGGAACACTGTGTATGCTATAAGTAAGAGCTAGTTATATGTAATAATGGTGCAACAAATGAAATGATTAAGAAAATATTAATATTAAGTATTAGGTACTAAGAAACGTCATACTAAAAGAAAAAACGGTGAGAATAGGTATTAGTTTTTGAAATTAGTAGTATACCATTCAATGTGTTAGTAAACTTCAAAAATAACAACTTCCGGTCAGTACTTCCAATTAACTTGTTTTTCATTTTCTAACAGTTAATAATAATAATGTTTAATAGATAGTATTCATGCAATATTACACTTACCCTTTTTACCGCTGGTACTCTATTGGTAAAGTTACTCATATTCAAAACGGCGGCTTTATTAAGTTTACATTTAGTTCTATTTTTCATAAGATGAGTTTCATTCACAAAAAAGTATTTGTATACCCAGTATATAATACATACAAGGGTATATTAAGTTGAATTCCGAATTTGTACCATTTTTTTGTACCAGTTGAAAATATTGATTGCAGAAGACAAATTATGGTGTAGGTGTTCATAAAAAGATCTAATTATCCCATTTTCGCAAATCCTTCCGTTCCATTAGCCTGTCCGTCTGATAAAGACGATAACTCAAAACGAAAAGAGATAGTGAGTTGATTTTATGCGTGTCTTAGAGCTAAAAAGGAAGGTGTAAGGTAGATGTTTGTTATATTAAATAATTATTATTTAAATAAATAATAAATACATGTAAAAGATATAATTGATCTTTATTAATTAAAATTAATCTTTTTTAATTTGATTTATGAAATGTTATTATTTTTATATGTAAATTACCAAGCTTGTTAACATTCAGAGCAACCGTGATAATAGAGGGAAGTTATAGTTGAAATGCAACAGATAAAAAATGAAGAACAAAATTATTATAATAATTTAATGATGAAGCGACACTGCTACAAAGGTCAAGTTCGTGAATGGGAAAAATCGGACCATGTTTGGGCAAAATGAGAAACACTGCCCATCTTTGAATCCGTAAGAGATAGACCAAAAATTTTAGGCCAAAAAATGTCCCTTTTTTAAAAATAAAGAACTTTTATTTGAAATTTTTTTCATTAATTTTTAATACACGGGATATTTAAGCAAATAACTCAGCTAGTTGTTATTTTCCATTGTTTTTTTTATTTTTTTAAAATTTATTAACGAAACCCTCTTTTTCTAATTATTGCTATAAGATACGTTTGTTCCTACGGAACAAACACCAATATTGATAATGTCAATTAATTTTCAGATTCCCCGAATACATACATTAAATAAAATAAATTTCTTACTAAATGTATATAATGATATGCTAAATTTCGTCAGTTGGCCCACGGACTATATAAACAAATGTTCACTAGAGTGAATATCTTTATAAACATTAAATTCTAAGAATTAGACACAGCACAAGGGTGGTATAATCTACTTGAATTAATCTTTTCATTACATAAACATATCTTATACGCCCACATCAAGAAACAAATACTTTTTATTTGAATAGAACAGTCGCGGATCCAAAAGATGCGGGTAGGTAATCCAACATTTTCAGAACTTAAATAAAAAACTATAATTTGTTTTGTCTTTTAAAATATATTCAAAAATTAATCTGATTTAATTTAAAAAAAAAAAGAAAGAAATATTCGAAAATTTTAAAATAGAAAAAAGTGAAAATAATCATTAATTAATATCCACAATCAATCAAAATAAATTGGATTTCTAATTTTCACCGAATAATAATATTTACAGGCATATAAATCAGTTTATATGGATATTATACATTTAGTCCCGACATTGTATCGCCTAAGTAGTAGCAATACGATTTTGACATAGAATTTCATAAAATGACCTACTTAGTACATGTCCAAAGACCCAACAGGCTGCAGACAATCCAAACAAATGATAGCTTGGTTCTATGCCATGATGTCAATCTGGCTTGTTTGCAAACACCGCACAGAAATAAACCTTCTGGTTGGGATGCTTACCGGCCACTAGAGGCTCAAAAGGTATATATATCTCATGAGGTTAGAGGACAGCGCGTTATGTCCGGACTGTATGATATGCCCTTCCACCTTCTGGCAGAATGTCCTTACAGAGCCAGAGGTATCCAGCTTTCGGCTCGACCGAAATGGGGAATCTGGGGTAAAACAACTAAAGTGAAACATCTGTCCTGTCATACGCAAAGAATACGGATAGGTTAGACAACGAACGCCGAGAGAAATCGGGAAAGGTGTGATGGAGCAAGGTGTTGGGTTAGAGGTCGGTAAAAAAGATCTAAAAAGGCCTACTTGCAGGCTTCGGCCTCTCCTTTGCTACTACTACTACCATGCCCATATGTTCGTCTGTCCGTAAACAAGATAACTCAAAAACGAGAAGAGATAACGGAATTTTGTCTGTTGAATTATGGTAGGCGCGTTAGAAGTTTCTATTTTTTTGGTGTGATAAAGGATTTTAAAGATTTTATCCAAATGTTTAAATTTTTAAAGAACTAATTATATATTCATAATTAACTGTAATTAATAAATAACCATTGATAGGTGTCATTAACAAATATTATTCATTGGTAGTGGAATTTTATAGCTGTCACTAAATAGTATTTGTAAATGACATTCAACTCAAATTTCGTCAAAAAATCATCTTTAGCGACAAGGCCTATTTTTGGATGAATGGATGTGTGAACAACCTAAATTTTCTGATTTGGGGCGATACCAATCCACACAAGATACACCTGCACCAAATGCACCCCGAGAAACTTACTGTTTGGTCCGGATTTTGGTCTGGCAGATTCATCGGTCCGTACTGGCATTGACATAACCATCAACGACGTGCGCTATAAATCGATGATAAGCAATTTCTTGTGGTCTAAACTGGATGATATGAACACCAATAATATGTGGTTCCAACAGGTCGGCGCTACGTGCCACATAGTGCATGCCACGATGGATATTTCTGCACGAACGGGTTGAGGGCATGGTGACAACGTGAACTGGCCACCGATATCGTACGAATTAACGCCTTTAATCTACTTCTCTTGGGGCTTAAATCGCAGGTTTATGCGAATAAAACGCAAACGAGGCGAGGCGAGGTTCAAAATTTTGATCCTCGTTACTAACCGAGGCAAGGCCAGGTATATTGTCCCAAAAACTCGCATCGGTCGAAACAAATTTACAAAAAGTAAATTTAAAAAAAAATATAGAAACATCTATTTTTATAAAAAACATGAAGCAATATATAGATTAGATGCATTTTAAAGGAAAAAGAAATTTTATGCCATGTTTACTTTTTATAATAATAATCATAAATTTGTTCATCGCCGGTTTGCAAATTTTATAAAGAAATGTCAATATATTATTTTTGTTTTGTTGATCAACTGCATATTCTTATTTTAGAGAAGAAAAAATTGTGCGATCGGGGGACCCCGTCAGGAACGAAGTTCTTTACGTTATTTTTTCAACTCTAAACGTGATTTAATATGTAGATTTCTATTGATTATATTCGTGTATTTTTGTCACGCCAAAAAGCGCAGCCCTCTTTTATTCAACTCTCTCTCTCTTTTTGATTTGTATATTTAATTTTATTTTAGCGAATTTCCGGAAAGGAAATAGAGCTATTGGTCTCGTACCAAAGTCAAAATTTTGCAAATATTTTTTCAAATGTCCATCGATTCCACCTAGTAGATGTCGAAAATCATCGTCTGTAAAATTTATATATATATATATATATATATATATATATATATAAGTTTTTTTAACCATATTATGTACATGCATGCAAAATAAGTTAGTTATAATTTTCCCTCGCCTTGCGAGGCGAGGCGAGGATGATAGCTAACCCAACCGAGGCGAGGCGAGGCTAGTCAACATTCTGCTTCGGCCGAGGCTAGGCGAGGTTGATATTTAAAAAAGCGAGACGAGGCGAGGTGATATCGAAACCTTGCCTCGCCACGTGCCTCGTGAAACACTACCTCAAAGTAAACATAACGAACGCCATAAAGCAAATTCAGCCAGATGTATACGACAAAGTATCGAAAATTGGACCTTCCGAATATGTGCCACCAAGCAAAGCCACGGTGGATATTTGAAAGATGTTATATTTCATGCTTAATATACCGTGTGTGTTGGAAAGCTTTGCCAATAGAGAATCAATGTTAAATATTATTTATTACTATAAAAACTACACATTGCATCATAAACAAAAGAAAATAGTGTGGGGACTTTGTGGTAAGTGTGCTGTTTACATACTGGCTGGCTGTGTGGTTACTGTGTGAAGTCGGTCAGTACTGCAGAAACATGTAATAAGAGTGGGTTAAATATGTTCATTGACTTCCTAACTTTAGTATGTGCATCACAAAATCCCTACTCTTAAATGACAAACAAACATCAAACGCGTACAGTATGCTCTATCCAGATGTTTGTATGTATATGTATTGTATAGTTTTATAGTTAATATTTTATTTATTTATTTAACATTGATTCTCTATTAGAAATGCTTTTGAAAACGGCCTGTATATATCACACACAACTTGTTTTATTTTCATTTAAAAATGGAGCGTCCCTATTGAATGAGCCTTTATATAGTCACAGTGTAGGCTAAAATTAAAAACGAAAATATAAAACTTGTCTTCCCCCACTAAAAGCACATACGAATGCGCGCCTACAATATGGCAAAATGCACATATATTTTATAAAGATAGCGACAGCTAGTAAAGTTTTCTAGCATTTTCTTTAAGGTGTTTCGCAAAGTATTTCTATGTTGTGTTTTGTTTTTACATTATTTCCCACGTACTGCGTGTAAAATTATTTAAAATTAAACATTAATACCTTGGATTAGTTCAAAGAAAATATGTTTGGATCAAATTGGATACATGAATGGCATTGAAAATTATATTATTCACGTCCGTATACAGATTTTCAGGTCAAAAAAGGTATTTTAGTTTATAGTTTGCAGTTTTTTTATTTTCAACGAAAATCTTCGTAAATGTGTAAAGGTGGACACGGATGACCATAAACACGTTTAAGAATCATGGATATATTGTGGTTTATACAATGCAATTTTCTATATATTCTTTTTCTAAACGAAAATCCTCTTCCACGCGTATAGATAGAATACCAAGTGTTACTATCCGCGTCTGTTTGTTTGTTCACTTACTTCATCTAAACTATACAATGGATTTTGATGCAGTTTTCATCATCATTTAGAAAATTTCTTCCGAACGGTTTATGAGTAGAACTGCATTTATATTGATTGTAGGGAAATCTCGATGTTTTTTAATCAACGCTTTTAGGCGCTTACATAGCTTACGCTGAATTATATATGATTGATACATCAAATTACTGTACCATAGAACTGTAGAAGGCTTATAGGAAAGTCCGCGATAGGAGACATCTATCTTTTCAGGATGACCTATGGAAACCATTTTTATCTTTCAAAGTTGTGCGCGTGTTAGTAGATAAATAATTTTTGACAATACCTACAAAGCCGGGGTGGGTCGCTACTTATATTTAAGGATATTATAAATTTAGTCCCAAGTTTTAAACGGTTGAAAATATTGATACGAGAAAAGGAATATTAATATAGGTGTTCATATAATGTTCCAATTATTCAAGGATTCAGATGTCCAACTGTCTAGTGTTATCACGAGACGAAATGAGACGAGTGTAATTTGTTATTGTATTGATTTGTAATGCAAGGATTTTGGTAAAATAAAATCGATATTGAATCTGTTTACTTACTTAATTCTGACCCATCTACTATGAGTGTAGGGATTGACAGGAAGCTTGCCATTATATGTTAGCAACACTACTCAAGACGGTTTTCCAGGTAGCTCCTCTCTCACGGCTTCCATCACGTTGTCTTCCCATGTGCGTCTAGGTATACCTCTCGGCTTTCTACCGTTGATCTTGGATTAGCAGGCTTGCTTCGGAAATCTTTCGTCTGACATACGCATCATGTGGCCAAAGCAGCGAAGTTGTAAGATCTGGGTGAAAGTTAGGAAGGGTTACGTTACTTGTAAGGCTGGTGCTTCAGGGGGTATTTCTCACGCCTTGTGAGAAATCCACATGTCGAACCCCAGCAGAACTTGGCTGTACAAGTACCCAGTTACCTGGAGACCCTTTCCTCGGAACGTGGACCTGCCTGCTGAGATTTGTCCAGGTACACACAATCGAAGCCCCGAATATATATGTTACATAAAAAAATTGGTCTAAAAGTATATGCAATATTCTTACTGCATAATACTCCATGAAGGTTATATGAGTATTTCAGAACTTTTTGTTACATTTGTTGCATGGATATTGAATACGTGTTTTGACATTATATTTTCATTATTTCAAATAAAATTAGTAAGAAAATCATATAATCCTCACACAAAAATTATTTTCAAATGAAAATCCTATTGGATCATCAGTTATACCGTGTGCTTACTGTAAATTTATTTTACAACATTTTGCTATTTAGATAGTACGTATAGGAATAAAATTTTTTTACATTAATTTATAGTTTCTCGTATAAACGTCAAAAAAGGAAAACAAGAAATGTAATAACTAACAGAATTAATTGTTTAAATACCTTGAATATATACTTTGTGTACAGCTGTATAAAAATATGACTTGTGTTTTATATACCTAGGGGTTATAAATATAAATGTGTTATACATGCTGTCATCGCCAAGATTAGCCATTGAGAAACGAAATTGCAACAGTGTATATACGATTATCAGACAGACATATATTTATTTCTCAAGTAATCATATTTCAAATGTATTATTTCTAATTCTTAGAAACAGTAACAATATTTGTATAAGATCTCCTTTTTTTCTCAAAAAATAATCTTATCTCTGATGGTTTTAAAGATGGATATTTTACCCATTCCTGATAATTTGGAGAAGCATAATCCGATTTTTCCCAATTCAGGAACTTAACCTTCCTTCCGTTCTTTGACATTCAATGCTTGATATGAAAAATCATACACATCTAGGGATGGGGTTAGAATCGATGACTTCTAGCATACTAGACCAATGCTTTACCAACTGAGCTACCTTAGATGTTATGGTAGTACAGTGCATAACATCTTTCACTATCTTTTGGTGTCGTTGTATTATTTTACTATTTGCATTTTTTTTTAAATTTTTTTTATAAACTAGCGTCTATCCTATGTTACTCTGGTTACCTTTCGGTTATATTATACCAATGGAAGGGACTAGTGTTTATTTACTTTGGAATTTAAGTAATATGTCTGAACATTGAGATCAAATGCTTGATATGAAAAATGACTTATAGATAGCAGAATTAGGTATAAAAAACATATTTTTTATACTTGTATATGTGTGTACTAGTAAAATAAACAGTCTACGAATTGATAAAGAACATGGTGTAACACATATTTTCATATTAACAGCAAACTTCTGTATAAATTCATCTCACATAATATGATATTCGCCATTATATTTGACTTAAAATTGCTTTTATTTTACAAAAAAAAAAAAAATGTATTTTATACATTTTTGATACTAAAAGCAAATTGAATTCATTTGTCACATAAAATATTTCTTTGAAATTGTAACGATATTGACTAAGAAAATTTAATGAAAACATATTATATTTATACAGGACGTGTTGTCAATCATTAGCCCGTTTTTACACGTTACAGTTTCGATGAAAGTTTTTAATCGCATTTAAAATAGTTGATATAACAAAAATTACATTGATGTTTATATGATGAAATTCATATGAAAGTTTCATATGTTTTAGTAGCAATAATTTCCGTCTTATAAAGATTATTAAAATAATCAAAGAGAACTACTTTTACTATGTGACTAACGCGGTTGACTAAGCAAGAAACATTAAACAAGAAGGGAATTAAATTTTAAATTTTGCTCCAATTCCTAAAACAATTATTTGTATTTTATAAATACGTATTTCGACTACAAGGTAGTCATCATTAGTATGAATTAGCAAATCGTGACTATCTCTGACTCCATATCTCAGAGATTGTTACGATTAGCTAATTCATACTGATGATGACTACCTTGCAGTCGAAATACTATATTGTTCTAGGAATTGGGGCAAAATTTGAAATTTAATTCCCTTCTTGTTTAATGTTTCTTGCTAAGTCAACCGCGTTGGTCACATGGTAAAAGTAGACCAATCACAAGAAATGAAATATCACACATACAAAGACAGCACTTTCATATAAAGTTCAAATAGAATCCTTACCTATTTTGTTTAACTAAAAACTTCACTGACCTCTAAATAACTGGAAAAATTATCCTGTTTCGTCATTAACCCTAGTTGAAGCGTATCTCTAACTAGCCAAGGAACTAAGTTTTACTTCAGCATGTATGTGTGATAAGAATGTGTGATAGTGTATGTGTGGATGTCACATGTATTTCCACTGCACACATACAGTCTTAGTACCTTGGTTAGTTGAGGCGGTTAGAAAAACACTGTCAGCGCTGGATCTATAAGACAAACTATTGAAAACTTGCATGAAAACTATCACGTGTGAAGATACTCTTAGGTACGTAAATTCTTGTGCAAGTTTTCAAGAATTTGTTTCCAATTTCAATTGGATGTTAAAAAATCGAATAAGTATAGAATAATAGTACATGAAGTCGTTGGATCGATATATTTGATTAGCATATTTGAAAGCTAGTCATCGTCTTGTCTTCACTCGGATGCACGGATTTAATTGGATAAGGATTAATGCTGGTCAAGATAACTTCGCAAATTGATGATTATTATACCCGGTTTATAATATATACCAAGGTCGCTGGAAAAAAATGGTATCAACACGATAATTCAAAAACGAAAAGAGATAACGAGCTGAAATGTAGATATATGTGTTCTAGAGCTAAAAAGTAACGTTAAGTGCGTGAATAGGCAAAATCGGTCCTTGCTTGGACAAAATGGGCAAAACTCTCTATCTTTGAAACCGTCAGAGATAGAACAAAAATTCCAAATCAAAAAATGTTCCTTTTTTAAAAATAAACAACTTTTATGAGAAACTTGTTTATTAAAATCAGTATATACTGTGTGTTTAAACCATTAACTCAGTTCGTTGTTCTTTTCAGTCACTTGTTTTTTTAATCAACTTTAAGAGGTTACTGTGGCTCATCCTTAGAAGATAGACTTATACTGTCACGAACTTTTCTGCAAGCCTTTTTAAAACCTACAACATTAACTGGATGTATCATTTATAGGTAAATATCTTGAATAGGTTATTTAATGATGTCCACTCTAATGACTATTCATGAAATTCGAAACTATGGTAACGCCATCTTCATCCCATTCATTTCCCGGAACACTTTGCATACATGGAGAAAATTCCCTTACCATTTCCACTGTCCATATTATATATATATATATATATATATATATATATATATATATATATATATATAGTATATAATATATATATACAATGCCTCATGTTAGATTACACAGAAAAACATACAATAGAGCTTTATAACAGTACCACGAACAACACGCACACACACAAAATCGATTGATCTCCGAGTTATGCTCCCTTGTTTATTATTGTTAGAAACATTGAATTTGAAACTGTTCAAAGCTGGTAGCAGTCAGTGTATTGTGTAACACTCATAACCTATATGGTTTATTTAGCATGCCTACCACGTGATTCGCTTTTTCGTCATTGACATTAACTAAATTCTTGTTCCACAGTTATTTTTACTCAAAATCAACTATAATATCAATAAATTGCAAACGATGTATACAATATAGAGGATGTCTATAAGGTTGTTCTATTGTAGTAACTCACACTCATCATACAGCAGATACATATATCTGGCCCATCCGTGTCAACATTGCAATTTAACCTGCGGTACAGTGCAGGACGATTTATTTACGTATACAAGTATATCTTTTTATATACTCACGTATAGAAGCTGATCAGTTTTATAGGTATGTTCTGGTAGTGTAAAGAATATTCGATGCGATTCTTTCACCTTCTCAGAACACATAGATTTTAGATATATATAGCCGAACAACATCAGTTCATAAACACAGTAACAATTCAACATTGGTTCAGTAACAATTTAACATGAGATCAGTAACACTTTATCATTCGTTGAAATAAAAAAGGTAATACAATTCAAAAGTATAATCTAAAAGTTGTCATTGTTATCCGAAAAGTAGTGAAGTAAAGTTTACAAAAATATACATTTTAAGTATTTTCTTTATCACACGCACCCTTTCGCTACACTAGTATACGATTTAGTTTTATAATTGTGGTGATGTTGAGTACTATGCTAAATCATTACTTTTTAGCGAATTCCCGAAGCATTTTATCAATGAAAGCAACACGATTTTTATTGATTTATATCTGCATTTATTTTTAACGACATTTTTGCCGTCGCTTGTAACTGACCGTAATAAGGCCCACTTGATTGTATCCTCAGAAGACTCGGGCTTTATTCAGACTATCAAATTTAACCTTCATGTCAATAAATTTTTGTTTTCATAGCATGTTTGTTTTCATAGATAATTTAAAGTAAGCTTTTTATATTCCATGCAAACAAAAACAGTTGCTTAGTTCATTTAGCCAATTCAGTTCCGCCTGTTACCAAAGTTAAAGATTTTTTCCTAAGATTCCAAATAAGACCCAGGGAGGTTTGTGATTAAAAAATAAAATACTGCTCTCGATACCTTTTTTAAAATATTTAGTAAAAAATAAGTAAATAGTAACAGAGAATAATGATAATTTTTAGTTTTAACGCAGTATTTTTAATAGATGTAATAAGGCCCAGCGTATTTTCGGTTGAATTTTTGTGCGAAATACCTAAATATTTGATAAGAAAATATTTATTTTAATCACTGTTTAATAAATAATATTGATGCACTTTGATTTGACCTTTGATTTATCAAAGTTTTGTAATGGGTCTTATTGAGAGACCCGGTTTTTAAAGGCCCACAATCGATGTTTTTAAAATTATCATTTTTTCATGGAAACATAATAAATGGTAATGATTTTTCTCCAATATCGGATGCATAAATAATAAATGCTTACGAAATTTCTATTTATTTTTGTTTATTACGCAGTTTTACGTTTTTATTTTAGCAAAAAGTAGACTTTATATGGATAGATGGGAGAGGCTACCCTGAACGGGCTACAATTCGACCATAAGATCCATTGTGATGTCTGAGGATGTGAGGATGAGAGTGGGGTGATAGGAATTTTTGTGTATAGACTAGAAATTGGTAGGATATGCGGCTGCAGCCAACTATGATAGCAACTATGCCGATATGCATCTAGAGTTCGTGAAGGAAACTGCAGAAAACTTTCTCAAGCATAGCCGGTTACTTCGTTCTTGCCCATACGCCGGCAGTTTAGTCAATTAACCGCCCCTTTTTTTCTTCTTAATAATTGACAAACTGCCGATGTCGGGATTAGAACCCATAACCTCCCAGTTTCCAAGAAGGCATACTGCGCAGACATAAGGCCTTATACCGCTCGGCCACTTAGACTGGTTGACCAAGTAGACCTTATTAGGCACCAGTACCTAATTCCTTTAAAATTATTCACTCAAAAATCATCCTGTTTAATAATTTATTATAAGTAATAACCATTTTCACAATAGACTCACATAACAATAAAAACGAAGGATAAAATCGTATTGGATTACAAAAGTATTCCAGTGTACCAAAAACAAACCGATTAGCTATTTTCCCACTTACGGCTTATAAATAATAGCACATCGTAACCAATGAAGTATACTTGGCTACAAAAGTTGATGTCATTTTTTTAAATTTTATAGTTGATTTGTGCCCTTATTCATTGAAAGTTGTTGCTATATTTTTTATGAACAATTTTTATCAAAAGCCTTTTTTCGGAATTCGAATCAATAAGACTCAAATCATTTATAAAATTTTAAAAAATGGACATCAACTTTTGTGTTTCATAGTACTATTCCCTTCTGCCTCATCGGTGTGTGTGTGTGCGTGCTAAAACTCTCTATACCTTTAAAAAAAAGTGTAGTATAAATAATAAAAATCCAATAAACACAATACACCAATCAATTTTCTACCATCATCATGGCTGCTACTGCTTAGTTTGTTGCGACAATTGACAACATTCCTCATATAAAATGTTTTATTGAATTTACTCGATTTGTTTATACAATTTTAACCAACAAAACCGTATTTTATCATTGTGTCAACTATTTCTTGTTTTTCATTTGTTTATTATATATTTTTTATTGTGTTTGTAGGATTGAGGATGGTGTAAAAAAAGAGTTAAGAATTTAATAGAATAAACATATTTCTCTAGTATAAGCCAGGGGTGGCCTATTTTTGTGCGTACACAATCTAATTATCTTAAAAATGTATAGCGATCGACTTGTACTGTTTGTTTGAGTGTATATATGAAAAAATTGTTATAATAAAACCTATTTTAAAATTTTCTGGCTTGAATGATTAAATCAGTAAAATTAATTTTTTTATGCCATGAGTTTGCTCTATTTCTTGGCAAATGCGTTTCACAATTATATAGTTTTTTAAAGGGAAAGATATACATTCCACAAGCTCTTAATTTTTTCAAAATCTTGCAATCTTACCTGAAATTCTTCAATTAATTTTTATCAAGACTCACCAGCGATCGAACAAAATTGGCTTCGAGATCGACCGGTCGATCGCGATCGACTTGTTGTCCACCCTTGGTATATGGAACAATTATTTTCTACTAGGTATAATCAATGAAATGGTTCATTTTTTGATCAAACATCAATAGGGAATATGCATGAAAATTTTTTTTCACTTGAATTGAAGCATGTTTACTTGACAAATATCAAGGTAAAATTACGTTTTAAATAACTTTAAAAATAAGCGAGATATGAATGATTGAAATTCCCGATTAGACAAAGAGGATGATAGCCCTCTTGATATGTTATGTGACGTCATATTACACTTTCACCATTTAAAATACACGTAAAACTGCGTTTTTAGTATTTTTGCAAGAAAGAGACAGATAATAATCTTTAAAAGCTTATAGCTTCCTTTATATTTGTCGGATTTTAATTTGGTTTTTAAATATTATTGCAGTATTAACAGTATTTTCATATTCTGAAAATAAATGTGGAAAAAAATGTTCATGCATATTCCCTATTACTAGAGTTTCCCTACACTTGTTTCTACATTTGTTTTTCCCAACATTTGTGTCTATCTCTATATGGAAACAATAGTCAACTAAAACTAGTGAACAGAAATGTTATACACTGCCAATTAAAAGTTTATGTAACTTTGTAAAATGAAAACTAATATTTACGCTTATAAAAAAAAACTGCTTTCTGCAGTTTCCCCAGCGTGGGTAATCTCATACATTACAAAAAACGGAACAACCATGGTAGTATATGGAAAATAATTTCTCTTCTTCTTTAAAAATATTAATTTACGAATTTTTGTAACCCATCAATCATTGTGTACCCCAAATCTGTTATTTTGAAAAAGTTTAGAGTTGTTTTCAAAATAAAAGTATGCAACAACTGGTTTAATTTGAATAAAAGGTGTCCCTTCTGTATGTATGCATATTTTATCCTTTTTCCAACCCTCTCATTTTGATGAAATGACGCGGGACCTGTAAGCCTTGTACTAGGTCTTATAAGAAGGTACTACTTTTAGACAAGTTTCGTTTTTCTTTTCGGATGTTTTCAATTTATAATGTAAGATACGTCAATGACACATTGTGATACAAGTGATACATTGTGATGCGTCACAGCGTATATAAAGTTTAGTCCCGACTTTGTAACTGTTGAAAATATTGATCGCAGAAAAATTTTTCGATAAAGGTGTTCAATGACCTAATTAGTCCACTTCCACAAATCCATCCGTCCGTCCGTCTATAAACTTTTGTGTATGTACACTCCCATTCCTAAAAATTGAACCAGTTGAAACATTGTAAACTATATATTGTACATATATTCAATATATACGCTTAGAATATGACTTATTAGTTCCGTTTTTTATGAATGGGAGTGTATGTGTATATTATTATTTGTATTCAATTAAAATGAACCACAAAGTAACTTTCATCATAATTAAATAACGTAGTCTTGTTTTACTCGGTATATGTAAATATACCAGGATATATTAAGTTTATTCCCGACTTAATAATGCTTGAAAATATTCATCGCAGACATAACTCCTTGACCCATCTTTGAAACCTTAAGAGATAGAACAAAAATGTCAAAACAAAAAATGTTGCTTTATTAAAAACAAACAACATTTTTACGTTAATTTAGGATAAACCGGGTATTTAAGCCATTAACTCAGTTAGTTGTTATTTTACTTTGATTATTTTTACGCACATGGTTCTACACAAAAATATAAAAATGATCTTGAACAATTCATCTAATGAATTTCAATGATGCCTTCGAGACATAGCAAGTATTAAATTAACTCTCATTAAGATTCATATTTATTCAGGATGTTTTAAGAACTCGTTTCGGTGATAAACAAACACACCCAGATCTCGTATTATTAAAACTTTTAACAGGTAGAGCAGAAATAATGTTATGATTAAAGATAGTTCTATCTCACTTTTAGTTTGATTATTTAATACAAAGCTTATTAAAAACATCGAGATTTAATACCGTTTTAGGATCTCGTAGGCAGACAAGAATAGTGTTTCACCGAGGCTACGAGGTAACCTCGCCTCGCCTCGGTCCTTGGTTCCGGGGCACAAGGTGAGGCGAGGCGAGGTTAAAAATTTGAATCCTCGTTGCTAACCGAGGCGAGGCGAGGTATATTGTCTCAAAAACCTCGCCTCGGTCGAAGAAAATTTACAAAAAGTTAATTTTTCTTAAAAATAATGTAGTAACATGTATTTTTACAAAAAACATGAAGCAATAGATAGATGCATTTTAAAGGAAAACGAAATTTTATGCCATGATTACTTTTTATAATAATAATCATAAATTTGTTCATCGCCGGTTTGCAAATTTTATAGAGAAAATTAAATGCATTATTTTTATTTTGTTGATCGACTGCATATTCTTATTTTAGTGAAAAATAATATTGTGCGGTTGGGGGACCCCGTCAGGAACGAAGTTCTTTACGTTATTTTTTCAACTCTAAACGTGATTTAATATGTAGATTTCTATTGATTATATAAGTGTATTTTTTGCACGCCAAAAAGCGCAGCCCTCTTTTATTCAACTCTTTCTTTCTCTCTAATTTAAATATTTTATTTTATTTTAGCGAATTTCTGGAAAGGAAATAGAGCTATTGGTCTCGTACCAAAGTCAAAATTTTGCAAATACTTTTTCAAATGTCCATCGATCTTACCTAGTAGATGTCGAAAATCATCGTCTCTAAAATTTATATATAAGTTTTTTTTACCATATTATTTACATTCATGCAAAGTAAGTCAAAGTTAGTAAAAATTTTTCCTCGGCTCGCCTCACCTCGGCCGAGGCGAAGATGATAGCTAACCCAACCGAGACGAGGCGAGGCTAGTAAACATTTTGCCCAGGTCGATACCAAAATCTCGCCTCGCCTCGTGCCTCGTGAAACACTAAACAAGAATCTGTGATAGTTATTTCATAGCCATTTTTATTCGAGAATTTGGACGACTGAAATTTAGCTTACGTTCCTCTTTAATCGGCTTGTTTTTAATACATATTTTGATATCATTATGAGATTTCTCTGATTGTTTTTCAAAGTAAAGCCCCGTTTACAAAAGATTGTAAGATGTTATGCATGAATAACATGCTAATGTAGATGAAAACCACACTAAAATATGTTCAATCAAATTTTAATGATTCCACGTAATTAATGATTTTTGTTTAGAATAAATTTTCCCAATAGTAGCGGTATGCTAAAATTTCATCGATGGTCTCACGGAAAATAATATAGGTACATATAAATACCTCTCATATTAAACCAACTGATATTATTCATATTTATACAGGATGTTCAATTATACAGGATGTTACAGGAGAATTCTTAAGTGCAAGTCGGCACACCAATAAACTGTCGAGTTTCATAGTCATTATATGGCTAAGAAACTCAACTCTTTTAAAATCTTAGTGAATTGAATTAAAGTGCCAACCCTAATCACAATTGCTCGTCATGACTATTACAACCTGTATATATTTTATATATGTACACTCCTATTCAATAAAATTGAACAGATCTGAATCGATTCTCTCACAATTTAGATTATTCTTGTAGTAAATGATTTGTTTAGATAAATAAAAAATAAAAAACTTATTTTTTCACATTTAAAAAATATACTACTTATCTTTGTTTATAAATAAATAATATACAGAGAGTTGCAAAAGTGAGGAGTTTTATGAAACGTAAGCAAATTAACATTTTGGGCTTGTTCATTTTTTTTGAACGGAAGTGTGCACAAAGGATTGCAGCGAGTTTGTAAATGCTACTTTTCAACATTTTGTTTCAATTTTTCACACGAGACTCGTGATGACTCCTTTGTCATAGGTCACATTTCAAAGAGTGGTCTAATTAGTTATCAAATAGGATGAATATATACTTTTCGATATCAGCTGCCGGTCTATAAAATATTCCCATGCACTTTGAATAATATTTATAAATATACAACAACAAAATTTACTTCAATTATATTACAATTAATTATGAATTCTAATACAATTATTCTAACACACTATTGTTGTGTGTTATTATTAAAATTATGTATAAATTGATTTTAGATTATACATTCCAGGAATATTTAATATTAAAGCACTGTAATAAATTTCATTTAATTTGTAATGTATGTATGCGGTTAGACCAGTGGTTCGCCAAGTTATCTATATCAATTCCCAAGGGTCCACTCTGACCTGCAAGGGATCCACGTCAGTGTACAAAAATTTGGGGGCGTATGAAATGCAAATGGGGATCTATGAGAATGGATTCAATTTAGATTGGTCACACACCAAAACTTGCACATTTGATACCAGTAACAACGCTTTCCGCACATATTGGCAGTAGCAACCATTGCCCACACTTGTACCAGAACTTTGCAAGACGGCACAGGCTTTGGACACTTGTGCTTACACGGACTCATTTAATTCGTCAAATATAATATGTCCGAGCCAGTGTTGGAAGCTTGGAACAATGAAATTGTGTGATTCAGGGCCGTAAATTATCGTACATTTCAATAAATCGTAGTGCATTAACTAAAATTTCCATTCTACAGTAAACCGTAGTAAATAGCTTTGATTAAACTTAAAAAAAAAAACAAGTTTCAAGTCAATGAATTTGTAAAAATTTAATATGCAGAAAGCATGGTATCTACGGAAAACAGAAACAATCGTAACGGGGCCTACATGACAAAACAAGTTTGGGAACTTCTGATTTAAAGTAATAAATGTAAATTATTAGTACCCCAGGTAAAATACATCTACAGAAATCTAGGAATGGATAAAGTACTGGAATTTTGAATATATGTAAAATGATGAAATGCTCTGTAAAAATACATATAAAATATTAAATGTAAATAGTTTATAGGAATGTATTGAAAGTGCAAATAAATAATATTAGATTATCAAATGATAATTAATGAGAACTCTACGTTTTTGAAATAAAATTTCAAATTCACCCCAATATCTAGATTAGTTTTTGTATTATAAATACGTATTTCGACTACACAGTAGTCATCATCAGTATAAATTAGCTAGTCGTAATTTACTCTTTGACAATTAGAAATAGATAGAAAATCGAAATCAATATACAAAACAAAAATAAATAAAAAATTAAACAAAATAAATTAAAATATAAGAAATTTTATTGAAATTACTCTTGTTAAAATTTTCTTTTATTCAAGTTTACTCTTGTTCATTATCTTATTAAAATTTATCTTATATTGTCTCAGGATATATTCTTCGTTGCTAATTTGCGCGGTGAAACTGTCACCAAAAAATTTTATGGTGACATGGAAATTTTTCTCTATTTAGAGATCAAATTTTTTTGAAAATCGGTAATAATAACTATAGATACCACGAATAGTGATTTGGTCGAATACCGAATATTCGCTCACGCTCCCGGCCAATTATTAGCTGTCACCTTTCTTTGCTCTAATTTCCCTTTCGCTTCGTAAGTTGAGAGAGAAAACTATTCCTACTCTCGTCGAAAAACAGCCAAATCAAATGTCATCACGAGTCTCATGTGAAAAATTGATCCAAAAAGTTGAAAAATGCCATTTACAAACTCGCTGCAATCTTTTGTGTACACTCCCGTACAAAAAAAATGAACAGACCAGAAATGTTAATTTGCTTACATTTCATAAATCTCCTCACATTTTGCAAAGCGCCGATTATTCAGCGATACAAACGATGTGTACAGTGTATACACTTCGTTTCGCGCGTAGCAGGTTACGATCAGTCTCATTGTGGTGCGTGCGGCGGAGACGGGACAGGCGTATTTGGTACATTTCTTAGTCTCTTATTATGACCATTGAAATACAAAACAGTTTCTGGAACTGTTTTGAGGAAATCGCTACGAACGTTATGCAAAATGAGGCTTTGGAGAAACTTGCTATTGCAAATGAGACTGATTTAAAAATTGTTGCCGAGATCGAACGAAAACCTTTACAAGTGTTGGTCAGCAAATGCAAAACACTATCCTACCCGCACAAAATTCGTGAAGATTTATCTATCGTTTCCTGGCAGCAGAGTGTGTAGTGAGAGGCTATTTTCAGAAGCAGGTGTTATCTGTGAAAAAAGCGCAATCGTTTGCTACCAACAAATGCTGAATAAATTATTTTTATTCATCCCAAAACTTACCGCTGTTACATTTTTAGTATTAAAGTAATAATTTGTTATTAAAATAGATATTTTTTCAGTAATATTTGTGGTTTATTTCCTAATTAAGAATTCGGTATTCGGTCGAATGTTACACAGTATTCGGCTGAATACCGAATATAAAAAAAAAAGTGGCCGAATAGACCAAATACCGAATAGTAGCCGAAAATTCGTGGCATTTCTAATAATAACATATAATAACAACTACATCGCGTAGTTGGTTCAACAAAACCTGGCGTACACTACTTGTTTGGTACACTATTTAATTTTTGACACTTTCGTAAACAGTGAACCAGTAACCAATTTTATATGCATAATGGTTAAATTGTGAATAACTTTCAGAACTAAACTACACATAAAGGTTAAATTGCAACAAAAAACATTTATTTCGTAAAAAGGAAAACAATACTACGACATAATATAATAGCAACTATTAAAATATATATAAATAAAACTAAAACATATTTTCAAATTGTAATTGTTAAAAGTAGTCCACACATTGTCGTATGAAAAGCTATACGAGCATTAAGTCATGTGGATTATTTCAACAACACTGAACCGAATCCCAATTAAAACATAATTATTAAAATATAACATGATACTGTGAAGGTAAGTTAGATAAATATACGGTTATATACAGGTGTTCTGAAATTCATTCAAGAAAACTATACCACGATGTAGAGCTGTAAAAACAAACAAAAAAGTTTATTAAAGTTTTTCGATTTGACGCTTATTTTTAAAGATATCAATTAAATACAATCAATTAAACATTGATAAATTACCAATCACTCAGAGCGCATAGTGTAAGAAGGTGTGGCCTCAGTAGTAGAGGGTGAAGCTTTATTAAAGGCTGGCAGACGGTAAGGGCCCCTTACACTATGCGCTCTGTGATTGGTTGAATTTATTAATGTTTAATTGATTGTATTTAATTGATATCTTAAAAAATTAGCGTCAAATCCAAAAACTTTGTTTGTTTTTTTGCAGCTTTACACCGTGGGATAGTTTTCTTGAATGAATTTCAGAACACTCTGTATATATGTTTATGACCCACCCTAATATATATATATATATATATATATATATATACTAGGGTGGGTCAAAAAAAAATCTTCTTCTTTTTTAAATTTTGATATTTCGACAAATTGGTGGCTCTCCAAGCAACTACACAAACGGAGAACTTCCGAGAGGTGTATGGATTGGTATATGTTGGGAGTAACAATCAAGTGGCTAAGAGCTAAAACTCAACTGGTTGACATTGTGAGGATAGTCTTTTTACACAAATGAATATGGACTGGTCATGTAATCCGCAAAAGTAAAGAGAGTTGGATCCGTAAAAGACTGGAATGGACCCAGAGGGAAACAAAGAGGGCTAGAGGAATACCCATGAAGAACTGGGACTTTGCTCACTATGAAGTATAGATGGTTGATCAAGTTATAAAATTTATAGCGGGTTATAAAATTTAGTAGCAAAGAAAAAAATTGTTTCTTTAGATTCTTCATAGTTTTACCTCCAATATTATTTGAATGGTGTGGTTAATGAAATAGGTGTATAACATCTTTTATGTAGAACATCAAATTCCCTTACAAAATATGTATCGCTCAATTTTTCATGTTTAAACATGTATGTGTTATAAAATTTAGATTAAAAAAATTTTTTTATTTAAGCTCTGGACCTTATTTCTAGAGCTTTTGATTCCCTACAAATATTTATATAGGAATTTGCAATATGCTTATTTATCAGCGCGATTTAAAGTTTTTTTTTATGTGTCTGAAGTGAAATTGGAAAACTTCTATTAGGAGGATCTTAATATTAATATTAAGAACTTAATTTTGGAGAGACTCCGTTTGGGGTGCCCAGTAACCAACTTTTTGAAATAGCAAGATTTAAAAAAATTGTTTTTTTGGACCCACCCTAATATATCTATATATATGAAATTAGTATTGTGTATAATAGTGAATCAAATAATTGAATTACATAATCTCTTCTCTCGTTTTAAATAATAATAATAATCACTAAAAATTAAACGAATGTTTTCAGATAGATAATCTATTCTTATTAAATTTGTAGAAATTTTATCTGTTAGATCGTTTACAACTTAAATAATATTATAATCAAATGTTCTAATACCCGTGTGTATACAACAAGGGTGTTATATCACACAGTACCATGATTTAAATGTCCTAAGGTTGTTGGTGTTGTAGAGTTTAGTAATACAAATTCATGTATTAAGATAGAAATATAACAACACTGGGTCCCTGGATATGTGGGAATAGAGGAGAGTGAGATAGTGGATGGTCTGGAAGGAGGAAAGGAAGATCGACACCTCTTACAGGGTCAGAGTCATTCTGCAGACTGGGTGACACTTCTATCGAGGGGACATCAGAAAGGAACAAAACACAAGAGAGCCACACTCCGAAGAATCTTCTCAGGAACTATAACCGCAAAAGATACAAAACCTGCATTGACCTGAGCAAAAGTAGACTGCGGCTTCGGAGGAGGATTCTTACGGGGCATTGTAGACTCAGGAGACATCTTAGGCAGCTAGGCTTGGGAAATGAGGACAACTGCCGATTATTATTAAAACTATTAACTCTCGCCAATAACATGTTCCATTATGACAGTTGTATTTAGTTATCAAACCATCACAGCAGGTAGTCATGATCGAATTGCAAGTTTAAATAGTAAATGCATGCGAACCCCATGTAATCAAAGTTAATACTGAAAATGAACTTTGTTGGCAGAGATCAGTGAGACTAATTCAAGTCACAACCCGAATACGGAATATGTTCGTAATTAAGTTAACGCATTGATTGTGAACTCAATATATACAAGGTATTTAAGCAATTAACTCCGTTAGTTCTTATTTTCCCTTGTTTTTTTATTCTATTTGGCCTAGATGGCATATAGTATATACTATATACAATGATGATATTAATATATTTACAAAATATATATGTATATATATACATATATATATAGATATATATATAGATTTATATATATATATATATAAATCCTATTATAAAATTATTTACCGTTTATTATTATGTGCAAGAGAGAGAGAGAGTTTACGAAGGGATTTAGTTACCCCAACCATAATATATTCAGATATGGACGAACCACTAACAGCTAAATAACAATACTCGTAATAACAGAAACAAAACTACAATATACAGATTTCAAACATTAAATATCATTATTGTTGTTTAAATTTTGTAGAGTGTATATTAATTTATTAGTCGGGCATCTAATGGCATAAAATTCTATCTTTTATTTACGGAAATTTTTAATAATCACAAGTGAAAATTACAATTAACAGAATCAATTGCCTAAATACCCTGTATGTACTGAGTTTATTCTTTTATTCTACAAATTGTTGTGTACCGAACTTTAAATCTGCAAAAAGAATAAACTATGATATTAGTTTCCATAAATTTCCCAAATGTTCAGAAAAAGTAAGCGTAACACATATTTTGGAGGACATTTATTATATTTTAGTAAAGTAAAGTATTTTAACTAATGATAAATATAAAACCAAAAATATAAATATTAGATAAATAAAAAAGATTAATAACTGCTTGAAATTTTAACTGAAAAGTCTAAAAACATCGTAAACTTTATTACACAGCACGTTTATTTTATAATATATAATCATGTTTACAACAGTGAAGAATATCTAGTTTTGCCTCTGCGGCGATCTTAACATAAAAACCCAATACTCGTTTGATCCCATCTACTTAACTACAATCTCCAAATATGAAAGTGAACACATTGAGTGCTATAGGCCACGAAAGTAGGGCTGATTTTTCGAAATTTTGTAATTGAATTGTGTCTTGTTCATGCGGTTTTCAAAAAAATGCTTGAGATAAAAGTTGTTCATTCTAAATATACTAACAACATTTAGTGTAAACATTTTCCTAAAAACAGAACGATTAACGTACACATCAACTATATAATTTTGAAAAATCAGCGTTATTTTTGTGGAACATAGTACCATCCTTTAGTTAAGCTTGTTCCCAAGACTGTTATTTGACTAAAATGGTTATAAAACCCATGAGAATCATTTTGTATAATGAAAACAGTTCTCTGTTAATTAGAAGGGTTCAACTATATACATTCGCTGCTTATTTATATATATATATATATATATATATATATATATATATATATATATATATATATATATATATATCGTGGTCTCATAGAAATGTTTTTTTACGAAGACTCTGGGCATTTCATGAAACGTCGGAATGTTGTGTAAGCACGAAAAGTTACACGTACATCCTAGGCGTTTCGTGAAAATCCCATCATATTTCAACGGATAGTGTCTAAAATAATCTGTTTTACTTTATATCGTAGCCTCATTGCAAAATCCTTTTCTCACGAGGATCCTTGACACTTTTTGTAAAATTGGCGTATTGGCGTTCTTATGGAAGCCGAAACCAAATACTTATTTATTGCTCATAATAATGAATATTGTGAAATTAGGCCGAATAATATTTTTTCGGAAATCGGATGAATAATATATTTTTATTTATCCGGTTAAAATAATTTATTTTCATTTATCCAATTGTGTATACATGCAGTCAGTGTACCGCCAACGGTTACATTGTATTTTTTTCAGTTTCAAATTCTTATTATTTCAATAGTTTTAGCCACGATATCTGATATATGCAGAACGCTTTTCAGTGCAGCGGCCAAAAAACACGCAAGCTCGATAACTCGGGATATGCCCGATAAAGTGAAAGATTGTGGCATTCGGTTGAAATAGTTACCTTTATATTCCTCAGTAATTATAATCTCCATTGTTTCAGAAATGCTTAGAAATATCAACCTAATATAAGAATTCTGGATTGGAAAATGTTTTCTTATGCAAATAACCAGACGATTAAAAATATATTAAGTTTTTTAATATTTAATTATATTGAATTTTTGAATATTTACTGGAGTGACAGGTTTTTTTTTTTAAATGTAAGGAAATATTATTTTTCAATTGATATTTAATATAATAAAAAACGTATTCAGTTGTTTAAATTTAATTTTGAATATAATTTTTTATTTCAATCTAATATACACTCCCGTTCATATAAATTGATCCAGTAAGCCACATTCTAAGCCGTTTAATTCTTATTTGTTAATACTAGTTAAACGAGTTTTATGTTACATTAAAAAAAAGTATTATAAATTAAAAATCTATTATATTATAAAAAAAATTCGTTACGCAGGAGCTGCTTCAACTTAGCGAATTTCCTTAAAATACATAAATCACTTTCTAGCGGTCACAATTTTAGTCTGATCAAAATGAAATGTCGAATATGATTTTAGTATTTGCAAAGCCAATTTTATTAATAAATGATATACGTCAAGGGGTAATGGGGGCATAAAGAAAGAAGAAAACACAAAATATAAAATATCTCTCTTAATATTAGAACAATCAAAAATTGCGTAAGGAATAAAGTTGGAGAAAATCAAGTTTGCTACAATTCATCACCTAATCATTTCTGCTCAAACTCTAATGTGTACAGAGATAGTGAGGAATTTAATTTTCAATCTTAAACCGTCAATATTTCTGTAAATATTAGGGTAACAGAAGAAATGATAAGAAACAAAATAACAGTAAAACTTAATACCTACAACTTTAATTCTTATAAATTTTTCGATTTTTCGAATATTAAGGGAGATATGTCAAATTTTGTGTTTCCCCCTCCCTTTAAACCCCCCTTTCCCCTTGTTCGATTTTACCCATTAACGAACTTGACCTTTTGAATACCAAAAGCGCCTCAAATGCCAAATTTCATTCCGATAAAATGAAAACTGTGACCGCTAGAGTGATTACAGACACACATATATATATATATATATATATATATATATATATATATATATATATATATGTATATATATATATATATATATATATATATGTCCATAGATATATATATATATAAATTTTACAGACGATGATTTTTGACATCTACTTGGTAGGATCGATGGACATTTGAAGAAATTTTTCCGAAATTTTGACTTCGGTACGGGACCAATAGCTCTATTTCCTTTCAGGAAATTCGCTAAAAAGTATTTTATTTAAATTAAAAGAATAAATATAATAAAATTTAAAAATACAATAATTAAATAAAAACACGGTTGCTCAGTTACACGGCGTATAAATAAATATACGTATAATATTATTATACAATAAAACTGAGAATGTTTTAACTGGTTCAATTTTTATGTATAGGAGTGTATAATATGCTTTCTTTTATTTGGCATTTCACGTAACACAAAAAGCCTTTTTCCTTGGAGACATTACTAAGTTTCATCATTAAAACTACGGCATATTATGGTACACACAATTCGTCGAAATAAGATGGGTCCAGGTGCTTACATGTAACTTTCTATGTCTACAAAATTTTATGAAATGCCCGAGCATTTAAAAAAAGGACATATTTCACAAAGAGAGCACGACATATATACCAACCTCAAATATATAACACGTACTAAAAACTGGTTATTTTTATTTTGTTTTTCTGATATGAAAAAATATGTTATTTTTCTCAAGGACCACATTTTAATACATATTTTTATACATATATTTCACATTATGTAAATGAATTTTTAAGTTTTAGCATTTTAATGCTGCACCAACATTTATAATCTGATATTAATGAGTATTTCATTTATTATTTTAAGTACTTATCTCTGAGCAGGATAATTATAAAATGGCGTTTACATCAAACGCATATTGAATATAAATTTGGCGCTGGAATATGAAGTTCGAGTTAATGAATGGTGTATAAAAAACAAATTAGTATTTGTTCTTTATCTATAATGTACGATAGTGTTATATTTATTGAAGGATCTTTTTAGACTTTTTTGAATAATGAACAGCTGTATGTGACTCAAAATAAGTCTTGTTATCCTGCTATGCTTATCGAAGAATCTATTTAAATTGCAGTCGGCCAGGTCATATCCAGCTTTCAATGTACCTCAACTAGATTTTTTTGAAAAAAGAAGTTATGCGAAAAATTATTTTCACTAGCACGAATAGTACTTTTCACTTTTTTAATTCAAAGTAGACTAACTCGACTTTTATCTGCAACATGCTCGAAGTGAGGTGTATTACCACAACTTTAGGGTCACAACTTTAGGTACCGGGTCACTCTGGCGTTAAGGGGAATGAAGTAGCGGACTCGTTGGCACGAGAGGGGTCATCTCAAGCGCCCCTTTCACCTGAGCCTATCATTCCCATAGCAAGATGCTCCGTAATTTACCAAATCAAGGGGTGGCTTAAACAAGCTCACCTCGACTACTGGGACTTTGCGCAGGGCATGCGACAGGCCAAGTTGTGCATAAACACAGCTAGGCCATTCGACTGTGCTCGGTTGAAACTCAATAGAATGCAGTTGAGAAGGGTGGTGGGGCTTTTGACAGGACACTGTCGATTGAATTACCACCTTCATAACTTGGGGATCTCTGATGATCCCACTTGCAGGGCCTGTATGGAGGACGATGAAACCTCCATACATGTTATATGCACCTGCAGAAGCCTGCAAGGTGTCAGATATAGAATGTTTGGGTCCGAAACTTTGGATCCATCAATCCTGGGAGCAATCCCGGCGGAGAAGTTGTGGGCCTTTTGCGTGGCGTCTGGCCTTGACAGAATCCTATAGCTTCATCTGCTTAAAATAGCACCTCTTATCCGGAGGCGTCTCGCCTTCGGGTGACAGGTTGTTCTCAAGGAGGGCACAGAGGACCCCTTGGTCTAGGTGCTAGGGACCCGTATGCGGTACCCCTCTTTCTTATTATTATTATTAACTCGAAGCAACTCAGTCAGGTTGAGTAAGCTAACATAAAATGCCCACTTTATGTAAAATTTAAAATTAATATGAAATGTACTATGATATGGTTTACTTTGTCACACTTAAACAATTAGTATTATACGATCGATCGAACATTCTTGTATGACGAAGTAGAAGATTTCAATCGCTAACAATTTCGTCACTCATCATGCGCTTACAATGGTTGAGCCCACAACAGATCATGTCATTACGTGTCTGCTTCGCTGTATTAGTTTTGTCGTATTAGATGTCGTTGTGAAGAGCTTGTGGAGCAGTACTAGGACCCAAAGTAAGACAAAAAATAATCGCCGGAATATAAGTAAAAATCGGTATTAATTTGAAAATTACAAAAAAATTGTAGATTTCGTCTCATATGACTCGGATATATGCTCGGAATTATAGAATACGCAGATCAGAAGAAATCTAATGAAATCCAACGAGCCTAAAAACTCCAGTACTGAATAAATTGAAATACGGCGCAAAGTGATTATGGAGTTGGCGCATCGGACATGCAGCGGCCAGCGACAGTCTAAACGCGGATCATGTGCAGGAGTTTTTCACCAAAAATCTACAACACGGGTTAAATAGTTCACCTCGTTTTACACTTCGATGTTGTGTTATCACGTTAGCGCATAGACGGATATCCATAAGGATAATTTTACAATTTATATTAATTTGCTCCTTTTAGTTCGTTATTTACTAATAAAGGCGCTTACTTTTTTTTTTATGAAATTTTTTTTACCATTGTGAGTCTTAAAATAAATTCCTTTCTTCAGTAAATCTTTTCATGTCAACTTCAACAACTTTACGAAATCACAAAATTATTGAAAAATTTTCTACACATCTATATGATGTATACACTAATTTGATTTTCAGTTTCAATATAATAAAAAAATTTTCAATTTATTGTGGAATTTTACGATAACAATCCATTGTATGTAAAATTTTTCTATTAAGGTAGAAGAAAAAAAATCTGACGTAAATAAATTAAATTCACATGTATCAAATAAAAAACCATTTTTTTAAAGCCATACACACATACACACACACACACCATACAGGGCTGAATATAAACTTTGTGGTAAGAAAAATAATTTATTATAATCTTTAATTAATAATCCATGTCATAATTTTCAATAACAAAAAACTGTGAAAAACAAGACGTTTGTTTTAGCATCTGAAAACTGTCACCATTAAATAAATCATTCAAATGTTTAATTAATAAACTTTTTTTGCGTTGCAAATGTCATATAGAAATTTTGATATACCCTGTGTATTTCGCTTGCGTAGAGTGTGTACAATATTATATTTTTTAATTCAAGGAAATGATATTTTAAAAACTTTTTCTTGTTCCCATATTTTCCATACATGCAACATAAAAATTGGCTTAATTATATTATATTGAAAACATAACCTTATTTTACTTATTATATGACAGAATGTACAAGGTGTTCAAAAATCAATGAGAATACGGGTGATAGGTGAAACCCTTAGATCGAGGTACCGATTTTGGTGCGATCTTCAAAAATCAAAGTTATGGCCTACAAAGGTCAGCAAAGTCCGACCATAATACACAAAAAATGGTTTAAAATTTAGATCAGACAAAGTTATTTTCCTGTATATTAATAATTTGAGCTATCAAAGATGAATCAGACCTTAGATTTGCCCCCATCAGGCTGCAATTATGTTTTCTAACCCAAAATCAATCTAGAAACGCTGCTGATTATCACATCAGACTCTAATCTATGTATTAAAGTGGTATGTACACTTTGTAAATCAGTGTAAATAATTTAGCTTGACCTGTCATAACCTTGATTTTTGAAGGTCGCACTTAGGACAAATTTTCGACACCTTCTAAAGTAGTTTCAGTCAATTTCAAAGAAACCCAATTTCCATAAGAAAATTGCGGGATCCTTTGATGAGGTTGTGTGTATCATATCTTAATATAATAAACAGGCCGAAGGCAATTGTTTATCAGTTGCTGCGGATCAGTTCTATCTATTGTCAAGAGGTTTTTTGGAGTGATGTTAATATACATATGTCAGCTGATGTTATAAATGGCTTTGTTGAAAATGCTTGTGGCTCGTATCTCGCTGAATTTATTATCATAAAGTTTGAGTTTGTTAAGTAAAAACTATCGTTCGCCATGATATTTGGCCGTTTCTCGACGAGTAAGCACACAACTCGTGAGAATAACCTTACAATATTAGGAAACAAGGCATTCTCGTTTGGTATTGTCCCAACACTACGTATGACAACACTGGGACAAGAGCAATGTGTCAAAAATGAGTATGACATTCTCGTTTCGTATTGTGCCAACACTACGCATGACAACACTGAGACAAGGGCACTGTGGCAACAGTGAGTATGACATTTCATATGCAACACTTTATGTTCATCGTGAAGAGATCAGAATGTTGATTTCTGAACATTCATTAAAATTTAATGGATGTTAAAAACCACTAAAAATAAACCTATAACATTTATTGAAATGCAAGTAAGCGATGCATGTGATCTTTTGAAATCAACTGTGGTAAAAAACAAAACATAATAATAATAGTGCAGGACATAGGTGCGCACTCGGGAAAATTTTCTGGTTGACGATTTTTATACCCAGGTGTACGTAATATACCATGGTATATTAAGTTCCGACTTTGTAACGGTTGAAAATATTGATCGTGGAAAATAATTTTGGTGTAGGTGTTCATAAAATAACCTAATTAGTCCATTTCCGCGTATCCGTCCGTCAACATGATAACTCAAAAACTAAAAGAAATAACTAACTGAAATTGTGTGTGTGTGTTTTAGCTAAAAAGTAAGATCAAGTTCGTGAATGGTCAAAATCGGACAATCCTTTTCCCGGATCCCCGCTAATAGAAAAATCGGACAATCATTTTTGAAACCGTAAGATATAAAAGAAAAATTTACAGATAAAAAATGTTGCCTTTTTTCAAATAAACAACTTTTGTTCGAAACTTTTCATAAGCTCAGTATATAAGGGTATTTATGCAATTAATTCAGTTAGTTATTATCTTCATGTTTGTTTGTTATGGTCGTGTTTTCTTGTTTTTTTTAAATTTTAATATTTTTCTACTTAATAAGAAATTTTTTAGTGGTCTGTTAGAAAAATCTTCTAACAGACTGGAGATTACTGGAGATACGCTAAATTACTGGAGATACGACAAAAGATCACAAGTCATTTTGGATGAGAAATAACAGTTTCTACAACAATTGTTTGACAATTTTTTGGATTTCTTCGTCAATTCTACCGGAAAAGCATATACCTCAATTTATTTACGTTTAATCACATATTGATTCCTCTTTTGAATTTGTATATCTCTTTCCCCTTATTTAAACTTCTGTGGCTTAAATATTAACCGGGAATGATAATAACAACGAATAACAAACGGTTTTATAATCAGAAAAATATTCTGAATAGGATTTCGTCAACTCTAAAATTTTGCGACCGTGTACGCGTCTTTATTAACTGTACTATAATACCAGAACTACCAGCCTTTATACACTGTTACCAACCATTCATGAATGCTTATTGAGTATAAAAATAATATTCTTTGTAATATAAAATATTCCAAACTCATTTTGCATACATACAATGTGGTGATTGTACATAATTTGGGCACTACTTTCATTATCTTACCTGACAGATAAGAAGCTTCTTATGATGAAATATGTAACTGACAGAATGAACCAGTTAAGTCTTTTAAAGATAATCGTAACTATCTCTGGGATATGGATTCAGAGATATGTTGCTTTTTGCTAATTTGGTGCGTGTCTCACAATGATATTAAAAAAGTTCTGTCCTTTTATACGATTTGACTGAGGGTATAATCTGACTTGAGGATTATTTGAGTTGCCTGACTACTGGTTTAGGTGTGTGGAAAGCCCCACCTATTTATTGGCCGTATTCTTTGGTGACTATGCGGCGTTTGTTTTGTCACTAAAGTGAGTGTACCTACGTTAACATTGACATTCAGGTATTGGATTTTTATTTTTATCCTTGAAAATGGTTTAATTTTATTAAATCGGAATTTGGAATTGGGCCATTGTCTAAATTCTTTATCTGTTTTCTCAATTTGTATATGTAGATGCTTTCGTATACATCTAGTTCTGTGGGGTTTTGTACCGATTTAAGTAGTTTTAGATTCGATTTATCAATTTTGAGGTTGTTCTCAATAACGTGCGCCGCTATACATGATTTTTCGGTTCTCCCAAATTTCACATGAGCCAGATGTTCTTTGATTCGAATACCGATTTGGCGACGACTTTGACCAACATAAATTTTCGAACAGTTTTGACAATTGACACCATATATGCCCGATTGTTTTTCATTACTAATTTTATCCTTAGGGGTGCCCCGTAACTGTTTGATTTTATTTTTACTAACAAGCGCTGTTTTTAAGTTGTGGTCCTTTAATTCTCTAGTGATTTTATTTGTGTATGGGCGGAATTATGTTAGTTTGTACCATTTGGTTTGTTCAACGTTGCCAATTTCTGGTGTTAGTGCGGTGGAATTGTTTCGTGCAATTTTAAATTTAGTTCTGCACGAAACAATTCCACCGCACTAAGACTGGCTTTAAATCAATTATTTACATTAGAATCGGAGTTAGTGAAATTTATCAACACTAAGCCAGTTTTATTAATATATAAACTTTTAATACAAAGTTTACGAGCCCATAAAAATGATATCATTGATAATGTGGTATTGGAATGGGAGTGAGTCTCACATACATTTTGTAAATCTACGACAGTAAACCAAAAGATCGCAAAAGGATCTATTAACGACGTCATGGAATGTTTTTTTAAAAATATTTTACAATATTCAACATGAAATTTTTAAATCAGGTAACAACACTCATTTGAATTTCGTGTGCCGTAGTATCCAAATTATGATCTACGATAGTAAACCAGAAGATCCAAAAATGATCTATTAACGTCAGGGAAGGATTTTGCTTAAATAAAAATATACTGCAAAATGAAACATGAAATTTTGAAAGGAGACAATACCACTCATTTGAATTTCGTGTGCAGTAGTGCCCATATTATGTAGATTGTACTCAATGTAATCAATAAGGCATATCGAATAGTATAAAATTTAAATTAACATTTATATGCAACAAAATATAACAATATTTGTTTAATTTAGGGTTTTTCTGGTGTACCCCACGGGTACACATTATTTCATATTGTCGGTTACGTGTACCGTACCGTACTCAATATAATATGAATATTTATAATGACATTTAGTATGTTTATTACGTGAATAAATTGAATGACGACAGCATTCATTCGGATAAGTTCATTATGTTTTCCAAAAGAAAAATTATTTTAGCATTGTAAAAAATGTATAGTTATTATACCAAAAATTTATTTACGTTTTGGAAATGAACTTTAGTATATTATTTGACTATTTTAAAAATGAAGGGAGTCGGGCTACCTTTCATTGGCCCGGAACCTATTTTAGAAATTCCAACGACAGTATGTAAACAAGTGATTAACGAGTGAGTTAAACGAACGTTAAACAGGCGTATATTTTAAAAAGAAGATTTTTTGTAATTAAATTTTTTTCTATCTCTTACGGTTTCAAAGATGTATATTTTCGTCTCTGGCGGAGTGAGACACGTTCCGTTTTGCCCATTAACGAACTTGACCTTACTTTTTTGCGAAAAATTTCAGCTTGTTATCTCTTTTCGTTCTTGAGTTATCGCGTCCACGGACAGACTTTCAGACAGGCGGACAGACATGCGGAAATGGTCGAATTAGGCCATTTTATGAACCCATATGCCAAATATTCAAGCCTACGATCAATATTTCCAAGCGTTACAAAGTCGGGACTAAACTTAATATACCTTGTATATTTACATATACTGGGTATAACAAAAGTATTGCTCACTAAATGTATATAATGATATGCAAAATATCGTCGGTGGGACCAGGACTATTACTTTATGGGACTTGAATTTTACAAAATATGAATAATTATGCAAATTTAAATAGTTAGAAGATAAATAGAGCTTAAAAGAATTATTAATTAGACGGTAAATGTTGGAAAATATTGCTTTAAAAGAGAATAAAATATGATTATTAAATATTATTTTATTTTTTACAGAAGTAAATATTATTCTATTTTACTTTCAAATGAGAACTCAAATTAAATTAAAATGTTTGAATGACAATTTTTGTCTCGAAATATATACGTTCAAATTTTATGCTCAAATATATGTTGAAACAAAATTCGTTTTGCAGGAGCTGCATCAAATGAGCAGATTTTATCAGAATAAATACAGAATCAAGATACAATTTCATTACCCTCGGATTAGATTTATGTCTGCTATAATAACCACAGAGACATATTTATTAACAAATATATTTTCCATATATTTGTTTACTCTCTAGTGGTCACAATTTCAATACCAATCAATAGCAAATCTCGTATCTGATATGCTATTGGTATTTAAAAGTCCAAGTTCGTTAGTGTATAATTAATAAGTTTCAGCAATACCTACACTAATAATTTTTTTTTATGTTTACATAATCCACCGATTATTACATATGTTTCGGTCACTGTGATCATTTTCAAACAATTGTAAACATATATCAGTATAGATATTGCTGTAATTTATGAAACGCTCACGAATGCAATAACCTTTAACTCTACCAACAAGTCCTATACCATATATGGCGAGGGTGAAGATGAGTACCCAGCGCCTCAAAAAACTGATACTGCTTGGCTAAGCGAGAAAACCCCGATAGATAAATTGCAAGTTTATAGGCCTCAACTTTTGTATGAAACGTTTTTTGTAATTAAAAAAAAAAACAGCGAAAAGTTTGATCACTATGGGATTTGCGGCATTAAACGAAGAATATATCAAAATTTTTTTTGGTAAAACAATAAAATAAAGTTAAAGTAGCGAATTTTGAAAAATTCTTGGTTTTTTCCGAAAAACTAAAAAATTTCATAGATTATGACGTTGAATATTTTGAACTTTATGACGTTTGAATTTTTCCCAATTAATTAGTTTTTGTCTCAATTAATTAGTTTTTTAAAAAGGCTATGAGCGTTTGAAAAAAATTCACCATTATTCTAAAATATCATAACTGTTTTTCCGGTGGGGAAAAGCATTTTTCAAACGTTTTTAGTGGAGTAGTAGACCATATAAAAATTTCAGCAAAATCAAAAAGGTTCGGGTTTTAAACCCGAACGATTTGCCGTGAAATGCTCCATATATATATATATATATATATATATATATATATATATATATATATATATATATATATATATATATATATAGGTCATTTTATTGAACCATAAATAAATAAATCTTTTTCGAAGTAAATACATTTTTAATATTAAATGCATCTAAGCTTCACGTAGAAGGTCGTTGTTTAGATTAACAAGGTATGAAATACAACACAGTCACTGAGCTATCATAATAATCATTGTTTGTATCTTTTTTTCTTAGAAATAAATATTGGATGAAAATACTTGAAGCAGATAGAAAATAATTCTTCGACATGTTTTTAACCATTGTGTATCCCCACATTATTTTAATTTCAAGAGACATACCGTAATTTTTATTCAAACGTATATTTACAGTGTACACTGTTTAAAGTGATATCACCTATAGTGATATGACATATCCGATATAACAACGAAATACTCGTATATATATACATATATATATATATATATATATATATATATATATATATATATATATATATATATATATATATATATATATATATTTAGGTAAAAATTTCTTAAAAATCGCTCTGTCAAGGTATACTCATGTAGTAGAGGCGGAAAAGAGGTCGAAGCTTGACAAGTAGGTATTTTTACCGACCCCTTAAATACAAGGAATTTGTATGCAGACTTGGAATTGGTAGGTTGTGCTACTTCAGCTGATTTTGATAGGGACTATGTCGATATTCATCTGGAGTTCGTGAAAGAAAACTGCAGAAAACTTTCCCAAGCATAGCCGGATACTTTCGCCGTTGTCCATACGCCGACAGTTGAGGCAATTAACCGCCCCATTTATTTATTCATTTTCAATTGACAAACTACCACAGTTGGGAATAGAACTCGCAACCTCCCAGGCCCAAGTAAAGCGCCATTTTTATCACGGCCATTTAGACTGGTGATTTAATAAACTTAGGTAGGTTAAATACATTAGTATATAGGCAATGTAGGCCGGAAAGAGCATTTAATTTGACCGTATTTAATACATGATTTTTCGATTCGATGGACACGATTACCCGCTTAGCTTTTAATTATATTTTTATACCCGATATATAATATATATCAGAATATATTAAGTTTAGTCTCGACTTTGTAACGGTTGAAAATATTGATGGAAGAAAAAATATTTTGGTATAGGTGTTCATAAAATGACCTAATTACGAAAAGAGATAGCGACCTGAAATTTCGTATGTATGTTCTAGAGCTAAAAAGTAGAGTCATGTTCGAATGGACAAAATCGGACCATGTTGGGCCAAAATGGGCATAACTATTTCTTTTTGATACTGTAAGCGATTATATCACAGAAAAAGTTTTTTAAAAACAACTTTTGCTTTGAACTTTTTTGTTGCATAAATTCAGTATATGCCGGGTAATAATGCAAATAACTCAGTTAATTGTTATTTTGAATTGCTTAATATACAATTTTGTTTCAAGAATTGTGGCATAAGTTTTATTATTTGAATAAATCATATATTAAAGATTCTAATGGACTCGCTAATGTGGATGATTTTTTCGATATCGTAGTGACCGGTTTCACTGTACAGGTATAAAAAATCAATAAAAATTCATTTACTCCTCAATGGTTATACTAGATTATTTATTTTGAATGAGAGATACGAAACAAATAGCAGAATAAAACGTATTTTATTTATTAAAAAAAACTAATTTTCTATATAGATCCGTATAAACTTTAAACACACATTTTGTTTTCGAGGAAAACGACACAAACAAACTATAAATGCACCGTTTGTAATACAGGCGATATTTTATCGAAGTTGTCTTTGATTTATTGCATTGTACCAAACACCCATCCCAATCGGTTGGCAGAGTATGTTCCAGAATAGTGATCTTATATTGTGGTAATAAATCAAAGTTCAAATGTACTGACAGATTTGATTTTCAATTATTGCTATACGCTTGTAAAAACGATTTGAATATTTACGCGAATATATATTGTGCACGCGAAATACTGCATCCAGTTTAAGGTAGAGCGAACACTGTAGACACTAGAATGGATTTGATTCAGTAGGACACTAATTAATCAATTAAATAATTCTGAAATATTTTGGACTTTATCTTAGTTATGTGGTTCCTTCAATGTCATTATATCCGGTTTCGACTGTATTATTATTTTTGTATACTTAATACGTCACAGTACTATATCAAGGGTCGGCAAACTGCGGCTCGCGAGCCACATGCGGCTTTTTGGGTATGAAGCTGCGGCTCTTTAGTTCGATACGCAAATATTATTTATTTTATAGTTTGTTGTTTCAAGTAAAAGAGTTAGAAGCGAATTATTTAGAGTGAACTGAATCTAAAACTGCAAGGAAAGGGAAACCCAGCCTATGTTTTGGTAGAAGAATTGGTTTGTTTTGAAGAAAAATTAATTCTTTTTGCAGAAGAGATTCAGAGCGATAAATTACTTCATTTTAAATTTCTAAAGCAGTATCGCGATAAAACCAGTGCAACTGTTGTTGACACGAATTACTTCAGCACTGTTATAAAAAAATTAAAGATAAATTTGTTGACAGATTTGAGCAATTCAAAACCAACAAAACCACTCTAGCATTCATAGTAAATTCTCTCAACACAAATAGTAACGAAATCCACATTGAACCATTTGGAATTGATACTGGATCTCTAGAAATGCAATTGATCGATTTAAAAAGTAAAGCTTTGTGGAGTGGAAAATTTACAGAGTTGAAAAGCAAGTTGGAAGAGTTGGAGGTCCAGAAATGTATGTACGTACCGCAACAAAAGTGGACAGATTTAAAAGAAATGTCGCGAGTTGAGGCACTTATATTCGACGCATGGAATAGTCTTCCAGATTGCTACAGTGAGGTGAAGAAGTTGGCATTTGGAGTGCTGACTATCTTCGGATTGAAAATATTCGTGCGAGCAAGCGTTCTCTTGCATGAATATAATTAAAAGTAAAGTAAGAAGCCAACTAATAAATGAAAATTTAGAGTCGTGTTTGAAACTTAAAACAACAAGTTATGAGCCACATTTATCCAAACTTTCTAAAACCATGCAAAGCCAACGCTCCCATTGAATTTGTTTGCTCAAATGTATGTTATTGTTTTTTTTATTTATTTTAAGTACAAGTTACATTGTTTAGTAAAGTTTAAATTTTCTACTTGAATAACCATGCAAAGCCATCGCTCCCATTGAATTTGTTTGCTCAATAGGGAATATGCATGAAAATTTTTTTTCACATTTATTTTCAGAATATGAAAATACTGTTAATACTGTAATAATATTTAAAAACGAAATTAAAATCCGACAAATATCAAGGAAGCTATAAGCTTTTAAAGATTATTATCTGTCTCTTTCTTACAAAAATACTAAAAACGGAGTTTTACGTGTATTTTAAATGGTGAAAGTGTAATATGACGTCACATAACATATCAAGAGGGCTATCACCCTCTTTGTCTAATCGGGAATTTCAATCATTCATATCTCGCTTATTTTTAAAGTTATTTAAAAAGTAATTTTACCTTGATATTTGTCAAGTAAACATGCTTCAATTCAAGTGAAAAAAAATTTTCATGCATATTCCCTATTGTTTGTTATTGATTTACAAGTTAATGTTGTAAGCAAATGTTTAATTGTTTTAATTTTTTACTTAAATAATAAGTATAATATCTAATATTGCCATATATATATATATATATATATATATATATATATATATATATATATATATATATATATATATATATATATATATTATCTAATTTGTTGTGAAAAACACTACTTATAAATGAATAAATAGATTAGTTATTTTTTATCAAAAAACTTTATTTTTGCGAGTACTATTTATTGTTGGCCACAAAAAATTTTGTGGCTCTTTAAAAACTTTGAAATTTTGTAAATTGTAATTTTTGACTCTTCCGACTCAAAAGGTTGCGGACCCCTGTACTATACCAATGTCAATTTCCATTAAGGTTACGAAGACATAAGTATGAAAAAAACAAGCATATATAAATTGAAATTAGTCTCTACCTGTAGGCAGAAATTGAATGACTATCTCTCTTGCATGTATGAACACGCTCATGGCATTGTCTATTCACATGAGGTATAGTGATCGTACTACTTTAAACATTTATATCTTCCTATGTACGCTTTTCAAATCTAAACCAATAAATAAATATCTGGTAAAATTTGGTGTCGTTTTAAAAATAATGTTATCGAATATTAAACACAATTTCCTTTTATAAATAATGTTATAAACAGTTCTTTGAAATGTTACCTTCAATAAATTGACAGGTTTTTTTTTTTTCGTAGTCAAAAGATAATGCGGTTTATGTGATGATGCGTTTGTGTGAAAGAAAAGTGTTGGTGGAGACGTCTCAGACTTTACTTTTACAGCCTATAATTCTGAATAAAACAACATACGCTTTTGTAATCTAAACCAATAAATATTTGATAAAATTTAGTGTCGGTTCAAAATCCTGTTAAATATATATCGTTATAGACTTTTTATAGACAGTTCTTTGAAATGTTACCGTTACTAAGCACTGTACGAATATTCATTCAATTTAGGTTCATAGCTTCCGAGAATAAAGGCAGACAGGTTTCTTAATTTTGAAATTGTTTTGTAGTCCTGTAGAAATTTCTTGGCGATCTGATTGAAATTTTTTAAATTTGAAACGGGCCACTAAGAAATTTTCCACATCTTGGCCCAAGTCATCTACGTGTAAAGTTTATTTCTCGAAAACTCTCGACTTTTGGATGATAATTGATGGAAACACTGGTCCTAGTTGGTCCTTAATTCATGGTGACCCAATAACAATTAATTTAAGGTGGTGCCAATATAGTGGAAATATTTGCCATTCCTAACAATAAGTATATCGTGTAGGGTATCAAATTAGGTAAACGCTAGTCATTTCCGTGGGTATATTATAACCGAAAGGAAACAATACTAAAAATGAATATAAATAGACCCTACTTAACCAAAACAATTTATCGAATATGTAAATAAACAAATTAATAATACATCGACATCAAAGATAGGGAAAGATCACGTGCATTCCGCTACCATAACATCTCAGGTAGCTCAGTGGCAAAGCATTGGTCTAGACTGCCAGATATCGTGGGTTCGATTTCCATCTTAGATGTGTACGAAATGATGACTGAAAAGCTAAAAAATAAAATTTAATGAAGAGTTAGCTGAAATCAAAATAGAATTGTGAAAACTATTGTAATTATGCAAACAGTTAACAAATATAAAATAAAATAAAACTTATACAAATAAATTTTTACATCAAAACATTATACAAAAATTATTGTGTAAAGAAGCAGGATGACATACAAAATTATTACAGATTACACTTTGCCTAAAATTAGTTTTATCTGAAAAAAGATAAAAGAGTGGAAAATTCTGAATGGCAAGTTGGTCATTTTATATTAAATCGCGGTGTTTTTAATTTATTAATTTCTACTTTTTCTAAATTATTTAAAATGTGTCCTTTGGGTTGGATATGTAAAACTTATTCAATAATTTATCGTTGAAAGAATGATTTTCCGATATGACGCGTTTAGCATAACTAGATTTTCCTCCTTTACCCATGAAACAGGCTTTATGTTCTGAAATATGAGTCTTAAACATTCTTCCGGATTGACCAATGTAAAATTTATTACACGAGTTATGGTTGAGACACACATGTTCGCACCGCGATTGCATAATATGAAGGCCGACTATCGCCGACGATGATGGGAAACCATACTGGTCCGGACCTGGACCCTGGACAATTCAGTATATATCTTGATGCTCTAGCGGTCATTTCGTGGAGAAAAAATGTTAAGTTTTACAAATAGGGAATTTGGGATGATAGCACTTATTTTATAGGAAGAGTACAATTGGGGAATAAATTCGCGTAGAAACAGCAAAAGAATGTGGGGTTATGACGCATGGAAGAAAAGTTATGTTGAAGAGTTTTTCTCACTACTATCTCATCTGATTTGCGATGCGACGAAGTTTTACGAATATTTTAGAATGTCGATGTACACATTCAACCAACTGGAACTGAAAAATATTTAATTTATAAGGAAAGAAAATAGCAAGAAATAATTAATTGTAATTTTATTCACTATTTAATTTATAAAGAAAGAATTGCAATTTTATTCACAATAAAAATATTTAATTTATATATTTAATTTAAATATAAATTAAAAGCAAAATATTTAGTTTTGAAAAATCTAAATTATATCTTATGATATAAAAAATTCAGAGATAGACTGTGGAAAATTTTCAACATTTTTGTCAAACGTTAAACTTTGATGCAAATTATTGTACATTTGATGATTAAAGATGCCATGAATATTCGTTCAATTCGACCACTTGTTTTTATATTCGGAATCCGGTCGAATACCAAATTCTTGATTATGAAAAAAAAACGCACATATTACTAAAAAATGTATCTATTTTAAGAATAAATAATTACTTTATTACTCAAAATGTAACAATGATAAGTTATGGTGAATAAAATCAAATTTATTCAGCATTTGTTGGTAGCAAACGATTGCGCTTTTTTCATAGATAATACCTGCTTCAGAAAAAAGCCTCTCTCTAAATCTTCGCGAATTATGTCCGGCTGAGACACTGTTTTGCGTTTGCTCATTCGCAATAACACTTTTCTCCATAACCTCATTTAGCTTCTGTAGCGATATCCTCATAATAGCTCCAGAAACTGTCATGTATTTCAATGGTTGTATCATTTTCATTGGTGTTTCTTTTCTAACGATGTGGAAAATATTCATCATCGGTACCACTAGATTCATCACAACTTATTTTCAGAGCTTTCAAAAGAATTTGAACTATTTCAAACGAATTTGAAAAGTGGAAACCAGATATCGTCATTGTCAACATAGTTAAATCGTTTTTCAAACTCAACTTATAGTGAATATTTTATTCTCAATAAATTTGGTGTTTTATCTGCAATCTCTTCCTTTCCCAGGTATTTTAACAATGTGGCAAAATACGGGATCACTTTTGAGATGCAGGAAACACCTGAGCTGGTTATTTTAGTAATCTCTTCGAACAAATAATGCATGCCAGGACCCGATCTGCTCGAAAATATACTAAATACGCCTTCCCAGTCGACCCACACTGCAATGAAATAGATTGTAACCTGTTACGCGCAAAATGCACATCTTTTGTTTCGCCGAATATTCGGTCGACAGCGTTGCTGAATTTTCGGTATTCGGCCAAATCACTATTCGTGGCATTTCTAATACCGACAGTACACTCTAGGCGAGGCAAGGCGAAACATACCGAGCACTAGATTGTACGCACAACGTTCGGTCTGCCTAGTGTCAAAGTCAAAAACAGTGATTGGCGAGTGCGAGTATGCGCAGTACACTCTTGCCTACGTTCAATTCAACTTTCAACCGCCATTTTTAAATATTCAACTATCAACCGCTTTAATTGTACCCATTAATATTAATATTAGAGACGAAAATAAATAAAAACTGTATAAATTTATGAATACTTTTTTTTATAAAGTGTCATAACTCATTTATATAATAATTATTTGTAATAGATCAATCAAAAATTACTACCTGGTAACTTTTAATTTAAAAATGTAACTTTCCAGGTATACAAACGTAAGTTTTCGCCTAGCCACATTGCCAACACTGACGAGAGCTGTATTGCCGGCTGAACACACGGCGAGACGGCGAGAGTGTACACAGATCCACTCCCGGCTCCTTGTCTTACAAATATCTCACCAAGATGTTCGCCGAGAGCTCTTGCCGAATGTGTACTGCCGGTATAATGTTTACTAAATAGCGTAAATAATGATTACGTACAGTACATGTTTATTGAAATATAGTACAAACAACACAACTTACATTTATTTCGATATAAGATTAAGTTAGCAAAGCAAATACAGTCAGTTAATAATGCATGTCTTTTTAAATAACAGCTTATATGATGCCATATAAAATAATATCACATGTAAAGGCTTAAAGAAAATTTCCAATATAATACGGATGCTATATAGATGGTGAATCCTAGGAGACTGGCAAACACTAAAGTCCTTATGATAGCATACAGACATCTTTTTATTGGTTATTTTCGTATTCCGTATTTTATTATGTTATACTGCCTTCTTTTTTTCGCGTGATATGTAGACAAAAAACTGATATCTTTTCATAAAGAGTTTTTTTCTTTATTCTTTGTATCTTGATTGTTGCTAAATTTATGAGTACTATTAAATGGAACCATTTAGAAAGTGTTTTTTTTTACTGTGCTTAAAAAAGAATACAAAACTCCTCAAACACAATTTACCAAAGTTTTACTAAAAGTGGAGGGAGACATATGATCATTTTTACGATAATTTAATAATTATTTCATTAAGTTTATTATACCCGGTGTATAATATATAGAAGGGTATATTAAGTTTAGTTCCGAATTTGTAACGCTTGAAAACATTGATCGCAGAAAAAAATGTTTGTCCATTTCTTCATGTCCGTCTGTGGACACGATAACTCAAAGACGAAAAGAGATAACGAGCTGAAATTGTGTATTCTAGAGAAAAAAGTAAGATCAAGTTCGTTAATGGGAAAAATCAGAACGAATTTTCTCTCGCCAGAAACCGGCGATTAACAAAATGTAAGTATAACGCACCATCTTTAAACGCGATTTTCAAAACTACTTTTTCAACGCAATTCAGATGATATCGCAATTCTAATGAACCGATATACTTCAAATTTGGTACGAACCTTCAATATATAACCTTCTATGCCCCTACCTTCTATACCTTTCTATAACCTTCTATGCCCCACCAGATTGGTATCAAAATTTTTTTTTAATATTAAAAAAAATTAAAAACTGCAAAATAAGGGCAAAAAATGACTTTTTTTTCAGGCAGACGTTTTTATAACGACTTTCTTACTAAAGAAGATTTCTTTTTTAATTAGGTTTCAGATGATCAGAAGGGTTGCAATCGTGTCAACCAGTACACACCGCTTTTTTACCCCACACTTTACCAGCGTATAACAATTTTTTGTATATTCTCAAAATATCAATAAATATCTGGTAAAAAAATGGATACTAAAAATATTTATTGTTTTTTTGTATCGAGCTTCAAAAAAACCCCAAAATTTGTGCCTCTAGACCAGAAACCTCCTTAACCCGACGCAATACCTTGCTATGTGAATAAGCCAAATGAAATATTTGTTTGTTATAAAAATTTTTCTCCAAATAAAATACGTAATACTTCTAGATGTGGGCTTGATATCCACTCACCCTTTATTTTTATTTTTACTTTTAATTGAATATTCATTGATTTCAAACAAACAGAAAAAAAGGCAAACACAGAGAAACTTCAAATGCGAATTTATGCAAATCTAATATTGACTTATTAATTAGATTCCAATACATTTTGACGAAGTAACAAACACAAAAAAGTGTGTTTACGAACAAACAAAAAATAATTGTTATTCACCATCTTTAATTAGTACAAAAAAACTTTCTACACATCATTTATTTTTTTTCGGCTTATGTTGAAAGGTTTTAATAGGTAATCAAGACTGTTAATGATGTAAGACAATTAAGAAAGAAGCTTCTTGATGAAATTACTTTGAGTATATACATGCAAAGATAATTTTATAAAAGTAAATAAAGAAAATTTATTCAGAATTTTGTTTTTATACTGTTTGGTTTTTATGTTAAGATAGTAGCGCCGCTATGGCAAACTAGAAATCCTTCACAATTTAAACAAGATTATTTTAACGTTCTATGTAATAGATTTTACAATTACTTTTCAGCTAAAATTTCAAGCTGTTCTTTATCTCTTTTTTACTTCATATTTATATTTTTGGTTTAATATCATAAGTTAAATTAGTTAATTAGTTTACTAAAATATAATAAATGTCCTCCAAAATATGTTTTTAATTTTACTTTTTCTCAACATTTTGGAAATTTATGGAAACTAATATCATAATTTATTCTTTTTTTAATTTATTCTTTACAGTTCGGTACACAACAATTTGCAGATATTATAAAAGAAAATAAACGATTTTTATAATGAAAAATATGTTTTATTTCTTTGTTGGCATTCACCAATGGTTCTTTTTTTTAAAGCTAGTTGGAATTTCCATTACCTTTTTATACTAGGTAGTCTATATACCCTATGTTGGCGCTATTCTCAGGCCCGCGGAGACCTGAGAAGTGATTTGGTAAGATATTTGTTAAAATTATATAAAAAGTGAACTGTAAACTTTAATTTACGTTAGGTAAATTTAAACGTTTTTAATTAATGGTTTTGAATGAAACTGATTATCGAATCAATTGATTAATTATTATAAATTACTAAAAACTCGTTTTGGCTGCGTATAGGAACTGTGTACAATACCACTTACGGTGTCGTAACTAAAGGCGGACTTTTGGCAACATCAGAGCACCGCATGTGACGAACATTGCTCAAACGAACATTGAGTTTGAGTAGAAAGGAAACGAAACTTGCATTGATTTATGCTAAATGAAAAGTCGTGAAAACGGTGTAAAATCGTGTATGGTTTTTTGTTTAATGTATACATTATTAACATTGCAGTCAAACGTTTCCATCAAGCAATTTACTCAATAATAATATGTTATTATATGCTACACAGCAATTATTGTAAGAAGATCTACAAAATAGAATCAGTATATGTAATGTATAAAGAGGTATTATTTTAATACCAAGTTTGTAATGGTTAGAAATACAAATTGTACAAGAAATATTTTGTACAATGTACCAATGAAGAGTATTCGGACTCCTTTCTTTGCTAAGGTATATGCTTTTTCGTTTCCTTCGAAACCACTGTGAACCCAGATCAATTTAACATTAAGTGGTTAATAGTTTACATGGCCACAAATGTAGAGTCCATTTTTCAAAATTTTATAATTGATTTGTGTCTTGTTTATTCGGTTTTCGAAAAAATGCTTCGAATAAAAGTTGTTCATTATAAATATACTAACAACTTTTATTCGAATCATTTATCCAAAAACCGAGTGAATAAAGCACAAATCAAGGATAAAAGTTGGAAAAATGGACACTACTTATGTGGTCCATTGTACCACTGTTATTTAATTTAAAACTTGTATAATTAACTACAAAACCAGATGTTATTTAATCCCATTCCTTAAAACGCACTCTCTATTTAAAATCAATAATGGTTACTGGGTTACTGAAATTATCGCACGTTTGTTTTAGGTGGATGAATTAATTAACGTATCATAAGAAGATGATTTGTGCTTAGAAACCATGTGAAAAAGCACATAAAATATGATTTTATTTATAGTAAACTTTGTGTACGATATACACAATTAAACACAGAATGAATACTGCGAAAAGTTTATTATTATATTCAAGAAGATGTTCTTCGAAATATAATAAACTGAGTGGTCCCCCAAAAATACAGGCACTTTTTTGGAGAATGGATAGTTCTATTTGGAACACTTAAGTTTTTGAAGTAAACATCTACATTTGTTTTGACTGAGGTTATGAGACATTGGCGTTATATATCGGCATAAACGTTTGAGGCCAATCTAATAGGGAATATGCATGAAAATTTTTTTTCACTTTTATTTTCAGAATATGAAAATACTGTTAATACTGTTATAATATTTAAAAACGAAATTAAAATCCGACAAATATCAAGGAAGCTATAAGCTTTTAAAGATTATTATCTGTCTCTTTCTTGCAAAAATACTAAAAACGGAGTTTTACGTGTATTTTAAATGGTTAAAGAGTAATATGACGTCACATAACATATCAAGAGGGCTATCACCCTCTTTGTCTAATCGGGAATTTCAATCATTCATATCTCGCTTATTTTTAAAGTTATTTAAAAAGTAATTTTACCTTGATATTTGTCAAGTAAACATGCTTCAATTCAAGTGAAAAAAAATTTTCATGCATATTCCCTATTGTGTATATAAAATCTTTTTTAAAATAATTTCTTGAATAAAGTTGCAGCTAGATGAAATGCGACGAGAATACTTTCTCTCTCGTCATCTCGAAACATTTATTGGTTCATTTCTCTGATCCTTTCGTGTTTGTATGTCAAGATTAAAAACGTCTTCGCTCTCTCGCGTCAAATATCGAAAATTTAAAATTGTAGTATTTATTTCATAAACTCGATGATGTAACAAGGTTCGTTTTTGAACTCTGCATCTCGCGTCCAGCACGCTTAAACCATTGTATTATTTGAAATTATTTCTCGCGTCGACAATATTCTCAAACTAGAATTATCACAAAATGAGTAGACCTAAGATAGCGCTTTTATTTTAAATCGAACTCTTTTATAGCAATATGAGCTTTTAAATGTCAAGTCTATTTTTTTAACCTCAAAAAGCAGAGGTATTACAAGTTTGAAGACTCATAATACTTTTTTGTTCACAGTATCGTTTTTACGTAAAGCAAGAATAACAACTAACTGAGTTAATTGCTTAACCCTAGAACACTAACCTTAAAATATAACCTTTCATAACTAACCATGCGTAAGCAATTTTGCTGGCAATTTTGTTTAGTATATTTATATAATTGTTTAATAAAATATAAAAGAATTATTTGATAAGATAAGAAATAAAAGCTTTTAAAAACTTTAAGACAATTTTGAACATTAAAATATCATAAAAAGTGTTAATTAACCCTAGAACACTAACCACGCGTAAAGCTTACTTATACAAAAATAAAAACAACGCATGCGCCAAAGTAACGTGTCAGTCACTTCTCTACTAAATATCTAACATTTCTCCGAACAGTGCTTTATGTGATTCCAACAAGTTTGTTACTTAAAGTGCAACGCATCCATTTTGAAGAGATTTTTTTTAAAGTGGTGCGCATTTTTTTATTCTTTTATTACTAACTATACGTAAAATTTACTCACCACTTTAAACAAAAATCTCTTCAAGATGGGAGGCGTTGCACTTTAAGTAACAATCTTGATGGTAACGACAGTAACAGTGCTTGATCACATAAAGCACTGTTCGGAGAAATGCTAGATACGTAGTAGAGGAGTGACTGACACGTGACTTTGGCACATGCGTGGTTTTTATTTTTGTGTACGTAAGTTTTACGCATGGTTAGTGCTCTAGGGTTAAACAGTAAATGGTGAGTTTATGAAAAAACGCGTGTTTAAAACTTGTTTATTTAAAAAAAAAACGGATATTTTTTTATCTTTAAATTTTTTTTCTACCTCTACCCTGTCACAGATGGATATCCCCCCTCCCCTGACGAAAGGGAATCACGGTCTGATTTTGCCCATGCACGAACTTGACTTTAGTTTTCCCCTCAAGAACACACACAATCTTAGTTCGATATCTATTATATTTTTTTAGTTGTCGCGTCGACAGTTGCATAGACAGACGGACAGGTGGGCAGATAGACAGACGTACAGACGGGCATTCAGAAATGAATTAATTATGCCATTTTATAAACACCTACCTACAAAATTTGGTACTAAACCTAATATACCTTTGTATATAATATAGAAGCCGCATATAACAAGTAAAAATAGCAGAAATATTTTTACTCTTAAGTTTAATGGAAAAGACTAATTAACTTATTTTTTTAATGATCTGATCCGTGCCATTTTTAATGGACCAACCGGTGTATGTGTATGTGTGTGTGTGTGTGTATGAAAATGAAACTTCCACATTCATCTTTTTAAGTGAATCAACAAGATTATTTCTTCTACATGATTTTACAAAACCAAATGTTATGTGAAGAATATTTTTGATTTATTAAAATATTCTTTACATTTCCTTCATATAAATAATATTTCCATGTGTATTTGTTCTATTTTCAGTATTAAGAACAAAATATATTTCATTTCTTTTAATTTACTCATATCTATCTACATATATAACCTACCGGTGAGCTTTATTTTACGTTCGACGTAAACTTTTTTCACTGAAATTAGATACCTACATTAAAGACTATAGGCAACCAAAAAAGCTGAACTTTAACACGTACTATTGCTTAAACTTTTTGCGTTTATCAATGCAGCGGATCAACGATTAGTCGTTATGTAAAACAGCGTGAAGTGAAACGTCAGATTATAGATTTTAGTTTATATCATTATTATTATTATGAATACTACTATTTATATTACCTAGCAGTCTATATTGTTTAACTCTTAAATTCATAGCTTAGAATTATTGTAAACGGGCTAATGGAATTTCCATTATAAAAGGTCCTTTTTCCTATATATTCTAACAAGTTCTATATATTTGAGATATAGAGTCAAAAATTATTGAAATTAAATAAGGTTACTATTACAACCGAGTACTACAATCTTTCATTTCATCGGTCATACCCCGAGTTGGTCAGGTTTGCGTATTTTTGGGCCCCGCACTAAAAGGCGTTCTATATATTTCCCTATATCAAAATGCTCTTTGTGACTACATATAAGCTATTCTACAGATAAACTTATCGCAAAGACAATCCAGCTGAACGTCGTTCAGTTGTTTTACAACGACTTGAGAAAGATTTCTACCGCCTCATCTCGCCTCGTTTTTACAGTTGAAGATTTTCTTGAAACATTTTTATTTACAAATATTATTATACATATACTTTTTTATACATAACACATTTTTGGGGTAAAATTATTCAAAAAGATTTTATAAATGTTTACCGCGAGACGAGGCGAGACGAGAGAAGCATGTCTCTCATCTCAACAATAGAAATAGTATCCATACCCTGGAAATGGAAATTTGGCCACAGATGTTTACTCGTCTAAGTGTAAAGTGTTCATATCAGCTATATTCTTTATATTGACAGTGCAGGTAATATGTATCAACATGTTACCGGACTAAATATATACACAAAAACAAAAATGTTTAAAATTTGAAAATAGTAGATAAATCAAACTTGTGTGAATAGATTACACGTCAAATAACTGTAACATGTGTGGTCGCATTTGTATTGCGTCGCATACAAAAGATGCGCCCTGGTTCGAATCCTGGTAGGTGGGAAAGTTCTTCACTGCAGTATTATTCTAATCGTATTTACCTTTCGAGTTAACTGTACTGTGGAATTAACCTTAATCTAATAGTAAAGTTGCAGTTTTATTCACCTTAGATTATGACAGAGCATATTCATGTGAATTTTTTGTTCGAATTTTTTGCAATATGAAAGTAAAACAAAATTGATGAAATTCAATAATTTCAAATTTTTTTTTGTCAAATATAAATATAATATTGATTGAAAATGAAAACTTTTATGAAAACTGATTCGAATTTGAGTGATCTGCAGATGAATATGTTTCTTTTGAGAAAGACAAACAACTTAATGGCTTATTCACAAACAAAAAATTTGTTTGCTAGGTAATTTAATATGTGTTTCTTTTTTTTAAAGTAAATTGAATTCAAACAAGTTATGTAATAACTAACTGAGTTAATTGTTTGAATATCCAGTGTATAATGAGTTTATGGAAAAATTTATCAAACAAAAGTTGTTTATTTAAAAAAAAAAGAAGAGTTTTTGTTATTAAATTTTTGTTATATCTCTTACGGTCCCAAATATAGGCACTTTTGCCCATTTTACCCAAACATGATCCGATTTTGCCCATTAACGAACTTGACCTTACTTTTTTGCTCTAGAACACATAAAAAAATATCAGTTCGTTATCTCTTTTGAATAATCGTGTTCACGGACAGACAGACGGACGAACATGAGGAAATGGACTAATTAGACAATTTTATGAACACCTATAACAAAAGTTTTTATCTGCGTTCAATATTTCCAAGCGTTACAAAGTCGGAACTAAACTTAATATAGCTTGTATATTTACACATATACTGGGTATAACAACACGTTAATTTCAATGTCTGCTCTAGTTAAGGTTGTTAGAGCAAAGTCATGAAAATAAACACAAAGTATATATTTTTCATATGTTGGTAATCAATGGTGAATACACATAAATTATTATTAAACGATCGATTCCTATTCATTTACAGAAAATAAAAAATTTTTATTCTTAATAAAGTTTAAAGACCTTATTTATCTCAAAACATTAAATCTTATCTTTGATAATTTTTCTAAATAGCTATAAAATGGTTAATTATTAACCAAAATAATCTTTGTTACTCAGTTTTAATGTTCTTTTTCATTTGAAAAACATATAAGTTGACATCGAAATTATCTTGATGGAGTAGGTCAAGGTGAAAATCAACCATAAGATGTCCCTCTCCGAACAAAACAACTTTTCTACTGTTTTCCAAAAACGCTCCCTTGTAAAGAGTGTCGCATTACTAACGTTATGATTTGTTTAATGAATGCTTGTTTGTGCATCATTTGGTTTTAACCAAATTTTTATGGGAAAAGGTGTAACGTATGTAAAATTCTTTGCAAAGATCGCCTAGACATCACCAACTGCTGAGAACGTTGCCTGGTGGAAGTTTCGGGGTTTTCTTCAACACTTGCTTGCACCCGAGCAATGTTCACATCATTACGAACTGCACGAGGTCTTCCAGCACGCGGAATATCACAGACACCCCCATGTTGCCGAAAACGCCGAAACAATCGGTAAATTGTTGGAACATGAAGGAAATTTCGATATGATCTTTGTGTCTGAATAATCGAATGCTGACTTTCAAAATAAAATTGAACAACTTTGGTTCTTTGTTCTGTGCTGAGTCTTTCCATCATAAATTTCCTAAGCTTTTCAAAGTTAATTCTGAAAAAAAAAGAAAAAAAATACGTAAACAAAAAAATTTATTCACGAATTAAATCATAACATTACTTATGCGCCACCCTATAGAAATATTCAGGTGCATTGTTTAAAATGAGACACATCTGGTGGCAATAATTAGAAACACAGTAGACTGGCTCAAGTCTGATAGTTACATATGCGTTACTAGGGTTACGTTAATAAAAATATTGTTTCTGAGACTCCATGGTCTATAACAGAAGCCTTTGCATTTGTTTTCCCTTTATTCTTGAAGGGAAACTGCAGTAAACCTTCACAAGCTGAGTCGGTTACTTCGTTCTTGTCCATATACCGACAGATAATTAACCAATTAGTCTAGTCAATTAAGAGCCCCATTAATTTTAATTGATAAACTGCCAGAGCCGAGATTCATACTCGAAACTTCCCAGCTCCAAGCAGCCTACCGTTCAAGTAGCTGAGCGATCTAAGGCGTTATGTCTACTTGGAACAAGAAGGTTATGGGTTCGAATACCGACATCGGCAGTTTGTCAATTATTAAGAAAAAAGACAACAAGAATGAAGTAACCGGCTATGCTTGTGAAGGTTTTCTGCAGTTTCCTTCACGAACTCCAGATGAATATCGGCATAGTTCCTATCAGAGTCGGCTGCAATCGCACATTCTAACAATTCCTAGTCTACAGAAAAATTCCTTCCACTCCACTCACATCCTCACATGCTTAGGCATCACAATGGACCTTATGGTCGAAGTGTAGCCCGTTCAGGGCAGTCGCTACAATCTATCCAAGCAGTCTAGCGCTTTAGACCGCTCACCCATATATAGATTGTTTTGTTGATGAAACTCATATTTTTTTATGAACAATTTAACTAATTGTTTAAATGTAGCTTGACTAAAGCCATCATTTTGGTATATGACGCCATGCGTAACTTTACCATTATATGGTACGTAAAATTCAAGTTGTCTAATTTCTTTTTCTGTTTTCAGGTTACAACACGTATCAATGGAATGATTCCGCACATGGAATTCGAGTCCCAGATGAAATATTATCTGTGACATATGAAGACGGGAAATGGTCAAAGCCGTATTATGATTGTGGTGGAGGTAATATATGGATGTTAACGTATACTGTACCATTCTTTGGATACGTTAACGACACGTACTTTTTTAAGTAAGTATAATCTTGAAAATTTGTCAAATCAAATATTTGCGAGAGAACAATTGGAGATTTAAAAAAATATTTTTCAATTTTGTTTTTTTCAAAAGGATTATACAATTTTTTTAAATCTACCAATTTTTAAATAGTATAAAAGTGGAATGCATATGATTTTTTACTATCTTGATGTCAATGTATTCTTAATTCTAGCGTCTATTTATTCATTGTTAGATAGTGAGAAATCATATGCATTCCGCTACCATACCATCGGGTGACTAAGAGGCTGAGCGTTGGTCTAGAATGCTAGATGTCGTGGGTTCGATTACCATCCTAGATGTGTATGATTTTACATATCGAGCATTTGATGTCAAAAAGAATGTTGGCAATCAGGCACATAACTTAAATGTCAAATTAAGTAAACGCTTCATTTTTCGGTTCTCCCAAATTTCGTGTACAGCTGCGCACGTTATTGAGAACAACCACAAAATTGACAAATCGAATTTAAAACTACTGACATCGGTACAAAACCCCAAAGATTTAGATTCATACGAAAGTATCTACATACACAAATTAAGAAAACAGATAATATATTCAATGGTCCAATTCCAAACTCGATCAGCATCCTCACCTTAAAGACAAAAACAACATCGCATGGTCAAAAAAGGGTACGCCAATAAGTGGGTTGGGTTAATCACATACTTAATCCCGTAATTGGTCAGTCAACTCAAATAATCCTTCAGGTACTACCTCAGTCAGATCATATAAAAGACAAAACTTCTTTAATATTATTGTGAGACACGCACCAAATTAGCAACGTACAACATATCTCTCACTCCATATCCCAGAGATAGTTACGATTAGCTAATTCATACTGATGATGATTACCTTGTAGCCGAAATACGTATTTATAAAATACAAATAATTGTTCTAGGAATTGGGGCAAAATTTGAAATTTAAAAATAATGTTGTCAATGTTTAGACACATAACTTAAATGTAAAAATTAAACGCTAGTCACTTCCGTTGGTATAATACAACCGAAAGGCAACCATACTAACAATGGATAAACAAGTAATAGTAAATAAACAAGGTAATTATACATTGCATCAAGATAGTAAGAAATCATATGAAATATTCCAGTGCTTTGTTTAAAATGATACATCTTGTATATGAACTCTATTTATGAGTACTGACTACGGACCCTTACACTGTGTATGGCCTGACACGTACTTGGCCGATGATTTTTGCTATAAATTTCAGTTCTATCATGTATGGGATGTGGTGGGTATTAAAAAGTTTACATCTCAATAAATATAATTTTGGAATGTGATGATTCATTAAATAAAAATGTAATTATTTTCGTATATCTTTTTATAACTACTGAAAATGTAATATCGTTAGTGTAATGATTACTCGTTATATCAATTGTGTCCCTTAATCTATATTAAAATTTATTCGGCAAGCAACAAAAAAATTCCAAAAAAAACTTAGCATTATTATTTGTTATAATTTTCTGGTTCATTAAGTAGTTATCGGACACTTTTTCAATATCAAACACATTGCGACTGATAAAAATGTTTTAAAGCCACATTAAAGGATTTATAGGAACAGTTGACAAAACTTATGTTCAAATATCTTTACTGTTAGGAAGTTTTGTAATGGTTTCATTTGTACTTTATTAAATTGGTTTTCGATTAAATTATATTCGTTTATGTGTAAAACACATTTGGAATTTAAATTTTTGCGCCCATAACCTAGAATTTGTTATATATGTTTGTATCATGCAGACGGTATGGAGAAGAGTTGGATGGGAGGAATAAATTTTCAAAGGTTGACTAGGCCACATTGATGGTTTAATATAAATGTTGTGTCGTCTTTATTGCATCTCATAAACGTCAAATTCATTTGGGTTTCGGCTTATAAAACATATAGTTTACAGTAGTAGATATAACATAGTTTCCGAGATATACCCACTTTTCAGGTATTTTGTTAACCATCAAATGAATACGGTTTTCCTGATTTTTGGGTCCAATTTACTTTGTAAAACGAATTCCATTGAAATCGGGAACAAAAATTATCAGATTTTTTCAAGGTACACGCCTTAGAAAAAATCGTAAAAAACAACAAAGTTTGTGTTATCGATTTGGATGAAAATTAGGACTCTATCAAGGAGACGAAATCTTTAAGATTTGCATTCTATTTGAGTGTGCCCTCGATGTTCTAGAGATAAATGTACCCAACTTGCTGTCGAGTTATCCTGGAAGGGTTATAGGGTCTCATTGGCTACATTTGTCGTTTACTCGTGGCCGATGAACAACTGGGGTCACTGGGCATTTTCTCAAAATATACGTAGACCATGGCTGAGACTGATGGAGTCAAACACGAACCACTCGTCGCGTGATATTTATATTGAACATCTTATCGGACTTCAATGCGGGACTAAATAAAATTGTCTCATTTTCGGAACATATTCGAGACGGTTGGCTACCATAGCTCAGTATTGAGATTATTAAAGATAATTCCCAAAAATAGGCCCCAATTTTTAGATCAAGTATTTATGTATGTTATAAATATGAATTTCGACAACAAAGTAATAATGGAATCGAATATTTGTTGCTGGTTACTAATTTGGTGACACACCCACCAAATCTTTGATTCCATAATCCGAAGATAATTACGATGAGCTAACTCATACTGATCTAAGAATTTTGGCATCTTTTGAAATTTACCCATATTTCTGTCCCACCTCCATGCGTACACGCAATTGAATTCTCAAAACAAAATTATAGTAAAATCAATTTTTTATAACTTTACTTCTAAGACATTTTTCCAACATTAAGACAGATATACCAAATTTTATATTCCCCCACCTTCTAAAAAGTGGGGGAACCGATTTTTCCCATTTTTCCTTGTCATATTTTGCCCGTTAACGAACTTAATCACAAAATTACATTCCGATCGGAGTAAAACTATAACCGCTAGAAATTCTATCATTGGTGCAAAAACAATAATTGCATTTCCTTAGGGGTTGCTGTTGTTGTGTGTTCCATATTCCTCTTCTTACTTTGTTGCAATTCATATGCCGTTTGTATCATTTTTATGATTCTGGCCAGTGATTTTTATGATTCTTAACTTTTAATTTATTTAGCACATCTTCATTTTTCATTTTGTCAGTCCATTTCACTTTCAGAATTCGGCGGTAACCTCACATTTCAAAAGCATTTAATTTTTTTATTGTGTTGATTTTGAGCACCAAGTTTCACAACAATATAAAAGCACAGGCGACACGTAACATTTTAATATTTGGAGTTTTAAACACTTGTTTGGTTTATTATTCACTAAGAATCTTCTTAGATAGATAGATAGATTGTAAAGGCTGCCCCGAACGGGCTACATTTCGACCATAAGGTCCATTGTGATGCCTAAAGATGTGAGGATGTGAGTGGAGTTGAAGGAATTTTTTTGTATAGACTAGGAATTGGTAGGATATGCGTTGCAGCCGAGTATGATAGGAACTATGCCGACATTCATCTGGAGTTCGTGAAGGAAACTGCAAAACCTTTCTCAAGCATAGATGGTTACTTCGTTCTTGTCCATACGCCGACAGTTTAGTCAATTAACCGCCCCTTTTTTTTCTTAATAATTGATAAACTGCCGATGTCGGGATTTGAACCCATAACCTGCCAATTTCCAAGTAGGCATACTGCGCAGACATAATGCCTTAGAACGCTCGGCCACTTGAACTGGTTATCTTAAGACTAACAATCTTCTTAGTTTATTAAATATGGATTTAGCTTCGCCTATTCTTTGTTTAATTTCCTTAGGGGTAAATTCGCTAATAAAATATATAGCACACAAATCAAACGGGAACAGAGATAATGTATTATATCCTAAAGTAATGTAACACAGTTTCACAATTCCGATAATTCAATGTCAAATAATTACAAAAATATAACATAATATTACTGGAGTGAATAATTTTACGAACTGACTGAAAATCAATAATTTGTTTATTTTCAAAAATATATTTAATATATAAAATGTCAAATAATAATAATGAAAATGGATAAAATTTGAGTAGTAGGAAATCTGTGTGGATAATTGATTTGACAATTTTCACTGTTCCGAAACATTAAACAAAACGAAAAGATTGTTAAAAATGTTTAATAATAATATTCTAGAAATTAATTTCAACATTTTTATTACAATTGAAATACTTATGAACAAAAAGAAAAAGAAGTATTTATGATCTTTAATTTAAAATTTATTTATTGAGTTAAAACCAATATTAAGGTAGTTCACGCGTAAACTCATCTTTCTGTAATAGAGTTTGATGAAATTGAATTGAATATAACATTTAGTTCATTGTTCTTTTACTTAATTTAACAATATCAAATGTTTTTATCGATTGTAAAGAGATTCATTCGAAATCAAAGTTGAGATTTTTGCAAAAAAAAAAAATTGAACCAATCTGAATTTGACTGTCAATCTGAAATTTTCTGATGTGTGTTCTAGAGCTACAACGTAAGGTCAAGTTCGTTAATGGGCATGTTTGAGAAATCGGAGTATGTTTGGGTAAAATGGGCAAAACTGGCCATCTTTGAAATCGCAGGAGATAGAACAAAAATTTAAAGACGAAAAATATTCCTTTTTTCAAAATAAATAATTTTTGTTGGAAACTTCCTCATAAACATAGTATATACCGGGTATTTAAGTAATTAACTCAGTTAGTTATTATTTTCATTTGTTTTTATTAATTTTAACACTGCCATAATTCTTAGAATTAATTTTTATAATATGTACAATTATTATTAGGAAAGCACGATCTGATTTTCCCCAATCACGAGCGTCATCTTAATTTTTAGCTCGAGAATACACACGCAAAATTTCAGCTCGTTATATCTTTTCGTTCAGCAGTCATCGCATCTACAAACAGGCGAACAGACCGAAGGACGAACCGATGAACATGCAGAAATTAACTTATTTAGTCATTTTATGAACATCAATACCAAACATTTTTTTCTGTGATCAATATTTTCAACCGTTACAAAGTAGGGACTAAACTAGATATGCCCTTTTATAAATTATATACACCGGGTATAAAAATGTTTCACTATCATTACAAAAACACAGGGAACTTTTTTGGTTTAGTGTGGTTCAATTTTATTGCACGGGAGTATACGTAAACGCTTCGCACTTACCCTCTATTTTTATTAAACAGGAAAGTTTTTTTGTTCAAAAGCATTTATTTTAAAAACTTGTACTTCGAATTTTATAAAAAGATATTTATATTTAAAGGTGATAATTAATTAATGAATATTCACTGTCAACGTAGGTCTTGCGCAGTGCAACAAATTATATTATCAACATCTTCCGTGGCGCTTTTATTTTGAATTTTTGCAGTTGATTTGAGCCGAATCCATTTGACTTTCTACAAAATGTCTCGAACACTCAAGTTGTTAATTGTTAATTCTAAACAAATCAACTATAGTATTTTGAAAAGATAACGACATTTTTGCAGTTGTCAATACATTGTATCGTAAATATTAAAACACCATATATGTTATACCAGTAATGTTCAATAGCTGTAATAAGTAAACTTATTATACAGTATTTTATACTTTTTGCTTTGATTATCACGAGTGAACTAGGTTAGGTTATTTAATTAAATACTGATATAAAAAAATTAACTCGTCAACCAGGAATCGAACCTCGGGCCTCTGGATATCTAGTCCAGCGTGCTTACCGCTACATCAAAGACGAATGTGACGTAGCAGCCAACTCGTATTGTAGTATCATATTATTGACGCTTAAGTATACACAAATAAATATATATGAATAGGTTAGGTTAGGTTAAGTTTAAGGGTTTGACCCACTATGTTTTACAAAACCCATAACCTCTATACTAGTCCTTTGCTTTGAAGCACTTCCAGCTTCGTACAAAGTTCACTATCTTTTTGATTACTCTACTGTTTCCATCTAGGTCGCTTCGAAACTATATCCCATTATGGTGAGGCATTTGTTTTCCAACACTGAACGGTGGCACAGCGGATGTTGTAGTTGTCGTGTGGATTTCCATTTCTGAAAGTTCACTCCGACTGTACAGTTTCCTGTGAATATTCCAGTGGTAATGCTTTCAAGATCTTTCCTATATACGACTGAACTACCTTAATTTTAAAATTTTTATTGAGTTCAAACCAATATTAAAATAAAATTTATTCGTCATAAATTGGCATCAGTGAATGAATCTACAGTCTATTTTCGAAGTCATTCTGATTTGTATACAGAACGTTTTATAAATGATAAGACACTTAATTCGGTTTCACACTCTCCGCTAAAATATTGCACGTTAACAAGTTTACGTATAAACAAAAATATTGCGTTAAGTCTTATCGACCCGAAAAGCGACACGCTGACGCACGGTGCATATACAGTTGTGAGTCAATTTTTAGTTAAATTCATATAGAAATCCGCTATGCCGGAGTTTTGATGACTCGAATGTGTTTTGAATATTGTTTACGAAAACTCGTAAACTAACGTTATCATTTCACTTAAAATGTCACGGTTGTTTAAGTTTACAGTCAAGCTTGCTTAAGGGTGTCGGTTTACGGGGCGATCAGATGTACAATGGCTCATCATAATTGAAAATGAACATGATCGACTTAACTTTTTATTTATATATTTTCAAATTTCCAATCACCAGTTTATGGCAACACAATCATAAACCAGTAACGTGTCGTAAAAGGTGGGTTAAATAATTGAAATTCAAAAAATAATCAAAAAATATATATATACCGGAAACGATTCTGCTAAAATTTGTTAGTCAAATTCTCTTCAATATGTAGTAGGAAACTGCTGATTTTAAGATTGCATTCAATACAAATATAAAATATTGCTTGAAATATTGCAATTCAATATTAGATATGATTTTTTTTAAGTTCGAGAGATATTTTATGTTTGTATTGAGTCAAAGAATATGAAACAAATTTGTCCCGTTGAAAATGGTTTGCAAATGGATCGATAATTTCGTTTAAAAAATAATACGGCAGCACCAATTTGCCCCCTGGGAACATGTAATCTTATAATCAGTTCTACATATAATTAAAACTGGATAATTAATAATATGTGATAATAGCTACGAGTATAATAAAAACTATATAGATAATTTTGTGATACCAAACAAATATAAATAATATCGGATAAATATAATAGACATAATACTTAATAAATTTAATATGAGCGCACACCAACAGAGTACATACAGACGTTTTTTTTTTTTTTGGAAGTCAATTTTCTACAGGAGGATGCCCCAATAATTTTTTGTACCAGGGCCCCCAAAAAGTCGGGACGCCCCTACGTGTACGCATACTTTACGATCCGTTCGATAGTATTCACATTTACACAAATCACCCTGTTTGTTTATGAAATGGAATATAATAATGTAATCGACATAACGATTCCATAAAATTCGATTTGTCATCTTAATAACAATAAATAAATAACACCCGTACATAAAATGGAATCACATTTTCTTCCATAATTTTTGTTTTTGTTTCTGTGTAGCTATACCGTACAGTTGGTTGTTGATATCTCATAAATATATCTTTAAATGTGTGTCGTAGAAGTATTGCTGCTAGTCCACTTTGGTTTGTATTTTTTTTCTTATTTAGCCTCATCATTATAAATGGTTGAATGGTTTCCAGAATTGTTTGGAGGTATGTATACCTAGTATTCCGTATCTAGAAAGGCCAATCACTTGTATCACTTGGTATTACTAAGGTTGTAGGAATGTACAGAGAAATATATATACATATATATATATATATATATATATATATATATATATATATATATATATATATATATATATATATATTGAAATGATTTGCTATTTGAGGCGCTTTTGGTATCATGGTCATTTTGTTTCTATGATGTCCATATATATATATATATATATTTATATATATATATACATATTACAGATGGTGATTTTCGACATCTACTAGGTAGGATCGATGGACATTTGAAGAAAGAAGTCACCAATAACTCGCTTTCAGGAAATTCGCTAATAAAAAATGGTAAAATTAAAAAAAAATTGCATACGGAATACTCTATGTGCCAGCAAATCGTCCATCACACTTAATCGATGATATTTCATTATGAATGGGTGGGTGCGTTCTATATAATGATTTATTTATAAATTAAAATGATTCACAATAATCCTAAATATTATTATATTTGACAATGATACACGATACTGACCACATAAATAATCGGATTTACCAGAACTGTACTGCTTCATGGTCATTTTGATTATATTTTAGTATTTGTTTATGCAACGACAAATATATGTACCAGTGCGAGAATGATAACAAGGATAGAATATATATATATATATATATATGTATGTATATATATATATATATATATATATATATATATATATATATATATATATATATATATATATATGTGTGTGTGTGTTTTTCATTTATTTCACGAGGCAAAAATACCTAAGGGTATACTTTGCAATGGAAATGATTATCTTTGTTTTTGGGAGCTTGTCATTTTCATTACAATATGGCCGAATGTTCTTTTATGTAGTGCTACAATATGGATTAGAATCGTTTTACAATGTGTTACATTATGGTTTCGTACAAGATGTCCTGTTCCTGAATAACTAAGTCCTTAGTAAACTAAATCAGTCTGTCAGTCTACAAAAAATTTACATGCGAGCATCTAAGTTCAACGTGTTTCACTCATGACACAATTACTAACTTGTCAGTAGTGATACCAAATTGGGGATTTTCCCTAATTTAGTGGATTTAATAATATGAAATAATGTGTAAAGTTTTTCTACTAAAAGTTTTTTTCTGGAAAGTCTCCCAAAATCACAGTTCTTATTAAACAAAAAGGCTTCACAATCAAATTTGCTTTGAATATTGGAAGTGTTCTGGTAAAAAATTAGTTGGACATACTTTTAGTAACGTACATTCTAAATGGTCCCTTCACCTAGTTCTTAGCTCTAGAATAAACAAAAATGCAGCTCGTTATCTCTTTCCGTTTGTGAGTTATTGTGTCCACAGACGGGTGAATATGTGAAAATGGCCGAATTAGGCCCTTTTGTGAACATCTATGCCAAACATTTATGTCTGCGATCAATATTTTCAAGCGTTACTAAACGTCGGGACTAAACTTAATATACCCTTGTATATTTATATATATGGAATATTTTTCGTTTCTGTGGAACATAATTCCAGAAGAGCTTTATTTTCGAGATAAAAGTGTTGAATAACAGTGGAACCTCGTTTTTCGTGAATCGACGTCTTTTTAACAGCCACGCTTGATAATGCGCATAAATATTATTCGTTTTAAATTTTAAATTTTAGGTAGATATATCTTGGGGTATATACATATGTATTGCACTTCGATCTTACGACCCATTGTGTTCCCTCTTCTACTTCCGTCGGACAAGATTCGTTTTTCCCATATTTTGAAAATAGCCAGGAGCTTGCTACCAAGTCTTATCCTGAAGGTTGATAAATTCGGGTGAGATGCACCAAATATCTTGTATCTACCGAGAGATTCGCAGTAAAAGATTATGTGGCTGGATGTTTCCTACTCCTCGCTCGCCGCCCAGTCTACACATGATGGATTCGTTATGGAGTCCTATCGTGTGCAGATGCTTTTCTAGGTGATAATTCCCGGTGATGAACGCGCATACTTCAGCACACGCACCTTATTTTTTACTAATATGTGTAATATTTTGGATTTCAATAAGAAAATTTCATTCACTGATATTTTTGTCTGATAATTGGTTAGATCGATGAAGTAAATGTTTCTTTGTTTTCCTTCGGATATTCACTGGAAAATGATATTTAAAATATTGCAATAATGATTAATTAATATTTTTTAAATAGGGAAAAAAATATATATTTTCTAGAAAACATAATTTCATATCTAAGGCAACGGTGAATTTCACCTCTTGCCCATTCCCCAGTTTTTTTATTTATGAATTTTAATAAATAAACGTAATAAATAAAATCGTTTTCAATTTAATAAATGTTTTTCATCACTGAAGGAGATGCTTAAATTGTAGTGATGTGACGGATCTCTGTTCGTTACAAAACAGCAACGATTCATGTGTCAAAAATAGTTTTGCCACCAGACGTGGCGACAGATTATGGGCTCTGAAATCCCTTAACCATTTTTGCGTTTAGGTACTGGTGCCTAATAAGGCCTGTGAAAAATTAAAAATTTCGTAATAAACAAAATTAAATAGAAATTGAAAAATTTGCGAAAAATCATCACAATTTATTATGTTTCCATGAAAAAATGATAATTTTAAAAATCTCAATTGTGGGCCATATTAAGAATCAGACTCTCAGCACGGCCCATTAAAAAACTTTGCCAAATCAAAGGTCAAATCAAATTTATCAACATAATTCACTAAATAATCATTTTAACATGCATGTACTTCACATATAATTTCAGCCGAAAATAGGCTGGACCTTGTGAGATCTATTCAAAATACAAACTGCAAAACACAAAATTATCATTATATTTTAAAATATCCTGGACGGGCTACACTTCGACCATAAGGTCCATTGTGATGCCTCAGGATGTGAGAATGTGAGTGGAGTGGAAGGAATTTTTGTGTATAGACTAGGAATTGGTAAGATATGCGGCTGCAGCCGCCTATGATAGGACCTATGCCGATATTCATCTGGAGTTCGTGAAGGAAACTTCAGAAAACCTCCTCCAGTATAGCCGGTTACTTCATTCTTATCCATACGCCGACTGTTTAGTTAATTAACCGCCCTTTGTTTTTCTTAATAATTGATAAACTGCCGATGTCGGAATTTGAACCCATAACCTCCCAGTTTCCAAGTAGGCATACGTAACGCCTCAATTCTCTCTGTTACTGTTTACTTAGTTCTTATATTTTTAAAATATTTAGTAAACCACCTTGGGTCTTATTTGGAGTCATAGGGAAAAATCTCGAACTTTGCTAACACAAGGAACTAAATTGGCTAAATAAACTAAGAAACTGTTTTTGTTTGCATAGAATATAATAAACTTACTTTAATTATTATCTTACCTTTAATTTATAAAACATGCTTTAGAGCGAAAGCTTATTAAAATTAATTTTAAAAAATTAAACTAAATACTCTTAATAAGAACCGGGCCTTTTTAAGATACAATCAAGTAGGCCTTATTACGGGCAGTAACAAGCGATGGCAAAATGTCGTTAAAAAACAAATGAAGAATGAAATCAATAGCATCCCTCCTGCTTACAAAATGATGAAAAGCTTAGATATTAAGATCCAACAGTAAAAACAAAACTAAACACCACTATATTTACCAAAAATTTCCAAAAGTGATTAATCAATATTATAAACAGAGGGTCTTATTGATACATAACTAAAAAACAAGGATTTGCTTTTTAATTAAATTAAATACTGATATGAAAAAATTAACTCGTCAACCAATCTTCTACAGTTTGTCATACGTAACCGAAAGGAATTTGGACAAACATCGTTATGTTGACGCGAAAGTATACACAAATAAACAAATATTAAATTAATAAATAACTTCAACAGAAGTAATACTATCTAAATAAATAAAAAATTAGAATAATATGAAAAAGTTGGCTATCACGTCACAATCGTCTTTGGTGTAGCGGAAGCATACTGGACTAGTTATCCAGAGACCCGAGGTTCGATTCCTGGTTGACGAGTTAATTTTTTCATATCTGTATTTAATTTAATTAAAAATTCAATGACAATGAAATTTGTCGGAGTATACGCTAAAGTCTTCTACAGTTTGTCATACGTAACCGAAAGGAATTTGGACAAACATCGTTATGTTGACGCGAAAGTATACACAAATAAACAAATATTAAATAAAGGATTTGCTGTCTAACCAAAAACACATTTGAATAAAAGTGTTGTTGCATTTTTGACGTTTCGTTACAACACTATGTATGTATTTCACATAAAAATACATGCTGTAATAGCCAGTCAGTTTCAAAGCTCTAAATACAATTTTTCTTTCTTGCTTATTCTTTAATATTATTAGTCGAATATAATATATTATGAAAATATAAACATTTATATTGATTAATTTGACGGGAAATAACTTATGTTAAGGGTCCTATACACTGTTCAATTATTACCGAAGATTATTTTTAATTGGGTCTGAATACTCATTCCACCATTCATTGTTCGGAAATATTTTAAGGATTAATTGTATGGGACATTACTTAATATTTAAGATTATTGTAACAGTACTTTTAGTTTGATTTTAGTTTCGCAAACACAGTTGATTATATATTTTCTGATGAAGCAACTGCGTTTACGAAACTGTAGTCAAAATTAAAATATTGATACGAAAATCTCAAATATTTGTTTAATTTCATAACTGTAAGGGGTAAATAACTAGTAGTAGTGGAGCCTGGCAAGTAGGCCTTTCAAGGACTTTTTTACCGACCCCTAAATGATAAAAAATTTGTGTGCAGACAAGAAATTGGTAGGTTGTGCGACTGCAGCCGACTTTGATAGGAACTACGTCGATATTCATCTGGAGTTTGTGAAAAGAAGAAACTGCAGAAAATCTTCATAAGCATATCCGGTTACTTTTGTTTTTGTTCATACGCCGACAGTTTAGTCAATTAGTTAATTTTTTAAATCAATTTAATTGACAAACTGCCAGTGTTAAGAATCGAACCAGCAACCTCCCAGTTCCAAGTAGAGATCCTTTAACAACTGGACCACATGGACTGGTTTGTACAATTCAGTCAAAATACTTAGGGATAACTTAATATTTGAACTTAATTGTACAAAAGCCAAGAGGAATAACTGTGTAGTTGGACTAAGAAATTTGGGCCTGTTGACTAAATGGTTTAATCAAAAATTACCTTCAGTTCACTCATCACATCATAAACGGTGTATTTCAGATATCACGGAATCAACATGGCCTATAATCAGAGGCGCCGTTAGACGTGGGCGACGAGGGCAACCGCCTACGGCCTCGCGGTCCGAGGGGCCTCGTGCGAAAGAACTGCTTCAACACATAATAAAAAATAACTTGAAAGAGATTTACCCAAATATTTACATTGTCAATCGAATTTTGTTAACAATACCGAAAAGTACAGCCTCCGCTGAAAGGAGCTTCTCAAAATTAAAATTAAAGATGGGTCAGGAAAGACTTTCAGCTTTGGCAGTTTTATCTATTGAAGCAGATATAGCATCTAAACTGAATTACGGCACAATTATTAAGGAGTTTAGTAAGGCTAAAAGCAGGAAATTTCTGTTTCTTTAATGTTAAGTTTAAGAATATAGTTTAGTTTGCAATTCAACTGTTTTTTAATTTATAACATTGCTTTTCACACCACCAGAGGGTCTCACAAAATGTACCTTGCCCACATCAAATTTTGGTCTTGCCCCGCCACTGACTATAATGAAAAAATTATAACTTCAAGGAGCAACCATTTCTTCCGAGAAACTGAAGGGGCTTTCTGAAGGGGCTGCAAATTCATTTTGAACGTCTAAACATCTAGTTTCCTTACAAGATAGAAAAAAGAATAGAGTCATATATAGTAGATTTTAAATGGAAGCGTTTAATCTCAGGTAAGCTGAATAAGCGGATTGATTATATTATACACTTGCAAGTATATCCAAAGGCCACGGTCTCATTCTTGAAATAATGACCCTAGATATCGCATGCGATAATGTGTTCGATAGCAAAAATGCGATTCTTGAAACATTTTTGAATTGTATACAATTATCGCATGCGATAATTATCGAGTGTTTCATCTCGAGTGGGTATATCCACTCCATAATATATTTAAGAACGGTAATATATTAAAGAACGTGAACTTTTCGATACTTGAGACAATCTCTCTCAAGAGAGGAAACTTCAAGCATTTTTTTTTAAATCTATCTATTTATAATTATTATGTTTGCTATCCTTTCAATTAAATAAAGAACAAATATATATTTTAATTGCAAGTATATTGCAAGTTTTTATATCCAGTATATGGAAAATATACAAGGTGTATTAAGTTTGATCACAACTTTGTAACGCTTTAAAATATTGATCGTAGGCATGAATTTTGGCATAGGTGTTCATAAAATGGCCTAATTTGGCTATTTCCGCATGTCTGCCTGCAAAAACAGATAACGAGCTAAAATTTTGTGTGTGTTCTTGAGCAAAAAAGTAAGGTCAAGTTCGTTAATGGGCAAAATCGGACGGACCATGTTTAGGCATGAAACCGTAAGAGATATAACCCAATTTGATAACAAAATATGCTCTTCTTTTTAAAATAAATAACTTTTGTTTGAAAATTTTTTTCATAAACTGAATAGTTTTGTCATTATTTGTGATTAAATGTTCCTCGGAAAGCGAATTGTTAACAATTCAAATACGTAGAATTGTTAACAATTCAATCATTGATATACAACTCAGTTTATAGCTGGTATTCAAACAGTTAACTCAGTTAGTTGTTACATTACTTATTTTTAATTCATTACAAAATACATAATAATAAATTAGAAATCTATTTATATAATCAAAATTAATAACTCTGTAAATTGGCTTTCGCAGTGGATTTTAAGTCTTGACAAGTCTAAGATCAAATTATTAAACAAAAATTTAGATAATGTAGGATAAATATCATGCCCATTACCTTGGCCCCGCCATTTTGGAATTTTTCGTATATAGGGATTGTGCTGAAATGTGCTTATTTTTATTAATTTTTTACTTTGGCATATGGCAGCACATTTTGAGCAGATTACGGTACAATTGCTGTGGTTTCGATAAAGTAAAATAGGGGGGCTAACTTTCGTAGCAAAAAGCACCCTCTTAGAAAAATGAAATTTTCTGAATTTTCTTTTCATTGAATGCGGCATATAATAGCACATTTTGAGCACATTTCAGCACAATCCCTATACATGAAAAATTCCAAAATTGCGGGGCCAAGGTAATGGACATATAAATGTCTATTTTATTGTTGAATAATATTCAAACAGTTCGGAAATATAAACAACGACATGAGGAAGTTAGTTATTTACGTATATTCTCTATTATTCTACTTAAGAGTATATTCTCTTTGATTGTCATTATTCTTGTAAACTAATTTACTATTGGTTGGTTGCATTCTGTGAAATGCGGCAATTTAGCGCTCGTATCGCATTCGAGTAACGAGAGTTATCACTTATATAGTTTCGCAAATTGTGTCAGGAATACGTCGATCACTTCGCATGCGATACGAACTATTCGATATTTTCCGCACTGGACAATTATCGCATAGTTTCAAGAATAGAGCTTCAGGATTGATCAGTTTTCCCTTAAAGGAATAACTGCAAGTCTATTGTGGTCTTTAGAATTCATAATTTAACATAAAAATAAAATAAATAAATCTCGATTGAATGTGAGTTTAACGGCATACTTTTGTGGTTTTGTATACATATGTACTAATATACTGAAAATAGCATCCGACCATGAACAAATTACTTACTAGGTGTTCCAAAAGTTCAAGGATGACCAAATATAACAGAAATACCACGTTTTGGTGACATTGAATTGTAACTTCAACGAAAATTCCAGGTCAAGATAGTTTTTATACCTGGTCTACAAGATATAACAGGTTATATTCAGTTTCGTCCCGTTTTTGTAACGGTTGAAAATATTTCTCGCAGAAAAAAAACTTTGGTAAAGGTGTTCATAAAATGACCTAATTAGTCCATTTCCGCATATCTGTCTGTCTGTCCGTCCGCAAACACGATAACTCAAAAATGAAAAGAGACAGCGATCTAAAATTTTGTATGTGTGTTCTAGAGCTAAAAAGTAAGGTCAAGTTCGTTCGAATCGGCAAAATCGGACCATGTTTGGGCAAAATGGGCAGAACTGTCTATCTTTGAAACCATAAGAGATAGAACAAAAATTTAAGGACAATCAATGTTTCTTTATTCAAAATAAGCAACTATTGTTTGAATTTTTTTTTCATTAATTCTGTATTTACCGAGTATTTAAGCGTTAGTTGTTATTTTCACTTATTTTATTTTTATTTTTAGCGAATTTCCTGAAAGGAAATAGAGCTATTGGTCTCGTACCGACTTCAAAATTTTGCAAAAATTTCTTCAAATGTCCATCGATCCTACCTAGTAGATGTCGAAAAACACCATCTGTAAAATTTATATATATATATATATATATCTATGGACATATATATATATATATATATATATATATATATATATATATATATATATATATATATATATATAACCGCCGTCTATAACCGCTCTAGTGGTCACAATTTTAATCTGATTGAAATGAAATTTGGTATTTGAGGCGCTTTTGGTATTCAAAAGATCAAGTTCGTTAATGGGTAAAATCGGGCAAGGGGAAAGGGGGGGGGTTAGAGGGAGGGGTAAACACAAAATTTGACATATCTAAAATATATTCCGAGATGGCTGGATGGTAATTAAAAACGTTTTGGGGAAACTGTAGAGGCGCTAAACTTTTACCGACACTGCACATGTGCCAAAACTTTTTGATTATTCTGTACAAGTTAGAAGTATCAAAACATACTGGTAGTATTATTAATAATTGCCTAAAAAAAGAAATGAAATGTAAAATTATATCCAGGAAAAAAAAACCAACAAAACTTCTTTTGTTACAAATATAATATAGAAATAATTGAAGAATATTATGGTATATTGTATTTTTCACGTAAATTGAACATTATTATTTCTGTATAATTATATCCCATCAAAAACAAAAATGTGAAAGGGGAAAAGGAGCAAAGGGGCATATATAAAATCTATCAGAGGGTCAAGTTATTTCAAAAATAAAAAAATGATTGATATCAATTTATTCAGAGAGATTCTCCATGGTATGTATTTAATGAGGATAAAATTTTTTATCAAAAGTATGCAAATGATTCGTCTAAATTCGTGAAATTTTTTCAGACGCAGGGTTTTTTATATTTTAAATAACTTTATCCTCATTAAATACATACCAAAAAGAATTTTGCGGAATAAATTTTGAGCTTCATAGCTTTTCTGGTTCTTGAGATACACCGGCCTAAAAACCATATCGAATCTTTCATGTAAAACACAGTACGGTCAGCGTCTATGCTTAAACTTGGGTAGACGCACTACCGCGCTATGTGATATCGATTTTAATCATTTTTTTTTTTGTATTATAGAATTTATGAAATATTTTTTAATCAAATGCCACAAGTTTCTTATTATTAGCATTTTATATTATATTTCTGTAATTATTAGCATTTTTTGTATTTAATGTAAACATTGTAGAGGCCTTAGGCGCTCGAATTTTAGGCGTACAACGTTCGACTAGTGAGTTATTTTTTCTTTTATAGCTACAGATTTATTCCTGGAAAAGAAAATAACCTACTATCAATATTGATAAAATTATTTATTAATTATGTTTAAATGATGCCACTTAATTAATGAATTCTTAGAATTTATAAAAATGTTTTAAAAGCTGTTTGTAGGGGCATCAAAGAAACATCAGTCCTCGATAATCAATACTTTGTTTTTAGTGAATTTCCTGAAAGGAAAAAGAGCTATTGGTGTCGTACAGACTTCAAAATTTTGCAAAAATTTCTTTAAATGTCCATCGATCCTAACTAGTAGATGTCGAAAATCACCATCTGTAAAATTTATATATATATATATATATATATATATATATATATATATATATACTTGTATATATATATATATATATATATATATATATATGTCTGTAGTCACTCTTGCGGTCACGGTTTTCATTTGTTCGGAATGAAATTTAGTACAAAATTTTGGTACACAAAATAAAGAATGGGGGAAACACAAAATTGAGCATATCTCCCTTAATATTCGAAATATCGAAAAATTTATAAGAAATGAAGTTGTAGTATATTAGATTTACTATAATTTTGTTCCTTACCATTTTTTCTGTTACACTAATATTTACAGAAATATTTACAATTTAAAATTGAAAGTTTAAATTCTGAGTACCTCTGTACACATTAGATTTTTGAGAAAAATGATATGGTAATGAATTGTAGCAAACATGATTTTCAACAACTTTACTTCTCATACATTTTTGGATTATTCTAATATTAAGAGAGATATTTTATATTTTGTGTTTTCTTCTTTCTCTATGCCCCCTTCCCCTTGACCTATGCCGTTCTTAATAATATTAACCTTGAAAATACCAAAATCATAATAGATATGACATTTCATTTTGATCAGACTAAAATTGTGACCCCTAGAGAGTGATTTATGTATTCTAAGGAAATTCGCTTAGTTGACGCAGCTCCTGCATAATGAATTTTTTTTAGAAGTGAATGTTATTTTTGTTTTTGAGGGTAGATTACTCTTCTCACAGTTAGTTTTTGATTCAGGTTTTCATAATTTAAATAAATTTGTCCAGTGGTGGATTCACCGGACAGGCATGGTGGGTTGGCAAACGTTCAGGGGCGACAAATTTTGATTATTTACACTTTACAACAAATATAATGCTACTTGGGTGATCAAAAATTTAATTTATCATTTGAAATCATATAAGCTAGATACATTCTTGAATGAACTTTATTTTACGATTTGGCGCCCGAGCGTCGATGCCATTTTTTGACATCAGCGCCATTTTTGTAGTGGGTGTCGAAAATACTAGATCGAGCTAATTTGACAGTAAAATAATCTTATTTTTCTAAAATAATTCTTCTAACACTGGGTGTGCTCGAGTTGCAATTTCTATGTGGATGACAATATAGGACGAAAATAGCGAAATTACAATAAATCAATTCTCATTCATCTCATAGGCGTCAAGCAAAGAAGTTGATTTCATTCACATTTAGAGCGTTTTCGATCATAGCGTCAAAACTAGTCATGCGACCGATCAAGTGGTCCATTTTGAATCCCAACAGCACTGCAGATCATCTACATGGAATGTAGAGGGTGGGAAGTTGTCTCAATCCGCCCCTGGGCTTGTTACAATTTCCGCTGAATCTGTAATAATGTGAATGTACAATGGGCCACAAAAGTCCAGGTAATTTTTATAATTCATTTGAATCTCATTCATTTGGTTTTTTTTTTATTAATTGTCGAATAAAAGTTGTTATTATATTTATAATAGACAGCTTTTATCTGAACCAATTTTTCAAACACTGAATCAATAGGGCACAAATCAATTGTCAAACTTAAATTAAGGACCTGGACTTGTGTGGGCCATTGTATATATGCACAGTACTATGTTTTGGTTAAATACATGATATATGCATATGTAAATTCGTTACCACAGATACCAAAATTAATCAGTAATGTCATTTTTTGATGAAAATTCAATTATTATTTAAATATTAAAACATTATTAATGACATAAATTATGAAATAAATATAATATTGCCATAAACATTAGCAAATAGCAAATTTAATTTCCTAATAAAAATAAGTGGATTTTTTGGTACACTAGCCAAAATATAGACATAAAATTAAACGATAATAGTGAATTTTCAAAATGAATTGAACTAATCGATACAAACTTGTATATAAAAATACAAATATAGTTGTCTTGAATGTCCTATGTGTCCTAATCTTACCTTTATATACAGTACGGTTGCACATATCGTACTTCCTAAGGGAGAACTATGATAATTTTTAGGCTAATTTAAAGTAAACAAAATGTTTTGAGAAACACTGAATCTTTACTTATTAAGCTATCAACCAGTTTTTATTAAAAAACAAAATTATTTTTTTAAGTAGGTATTTAAACGTTTTTCAAAAAACGTATCTTCGGTACAATTAAGGCACCTGGTTGTCTCATATAACCAGATGCCACATTAACAATTAAAAAACCAAAAGGTGATACATTCTTAGGAGATCAAGTCATAATCTTTTTCTTTTTAGAGTTTTCTTTTCTTTGGTGAAACGATGTGGTAATTTTATATTTCAGAAAGTTGGTATGCAAGCTTCTTTATTCCAGTGACCGTTTTTACACGTGAAAGTTTTCAATCCCATTAAATGTATGTGATATAACGATACTTTACTCTTTGTACATGCAGAAATATATCATTTGCATGTTTTGTGAATAGCTTATAACTCTCATTTTGCTAAATATTTCTTTCTTTGTCAACCACTTCAGTCACATGATCATAGTAAACCAATCACAAGGAAGTAAACCAATCACCCTATTCCTACATCTAAAGTTACATATAAGATTGCATCGAAATAGACGCCAGGTCTATAGTGTTATAACTGCATAGTTTCATAAAAAAATACTACTGCGCTTGTTCACCAAGTCATGCGGCATGAATAGTTTCTTGAAAAGTTACATGTTTAAAATATTTCAGTGTTATTAATTCAATGAAACTAAACTAATCAAATTTTGGCAGCCGCATCCGCAATATTCACTTCTTTTTACGGAGGTTTTGCGGTTGCAGATGTTGCTTGTTTCGTTTAGAATTTATTTGTGAATAAACTGTGTTTAGACGTGTTATCATTTTGGATGTTTTTTTATTTATTTCAACAATTTAGTTTGAGCGTTTCGTCTATTTGAATAATCTATTTGACAAGTGAACCAACAATGCCATCACCGACGCAAAAAGTGTAATTTAGGCTTATTTGAAACTAAATAAGCATGTGCGAGATAAATCTCCGTGTAAAATATGCAACAAAACATACTCTCGCAAGGACCGTACAATCACGTCTTTGAAGAATCACCTAAAATCGGTACACCCGGAGAAGTTTAACCTATTTAGCGTGGGATTAATCTATGAACCTCTGCGAAACAGGATGAACCCTGAAAAGGTAGCGACATTGCTCTATACTATTAAAAATTTGATTATAATATAAAGATTATTAAAAATTATGATCATCTTTTTCCTCTATACATGTACCTATATTAAGTATCTCTTTAAAAAAAATTGACATATACATGCGCATCCGCGTCCGCAGATGTAAGCCTTAAAATATCCGCGTCTGGATCCACGGTTGTAAAATATTTTGCAACTGCAACATCTTTGGTCGATAATACAACCCTGTAGGTATGTACTCGTAGATATTGTGTTCATTTCATTTAGCGTATGTCTATGTGTGTTGTTCAAGAGACGAAGAGATATCAAAATTGCAGGCATGATATTGAATAGCATGGCATACCAATTACCAACATCCACTGTTAATGTTCATTCAATTTGAACAAATCAATCTCAATCATTGCAAACAAAAATTTATTTGAATAAATAATAATCATATTTCATTTTATAAAGATTGAATATATTCAATTGTATTTTATGTACGTTTTTTTACTCTATACGTACTAAAGAATCATATTTTCAGCATTATATAAAACTACTTTATATTTGACTAAAAATGCATTGTTTGAATAAGCATGAATTTTGATGAATTGATGGGTTTTCATAAAAATTATTGAAAATAAATCTTAAGGCAATGCCACATCTAGGAATATTCTCTAAACCAGACATAAATATCCCCTCGTCAAATTGAAATATGTAGATAATCAGGTAGGTATCTGATAATGTACACTTGGCCACAAAAGTTGATGTCATTTTTTTTCAATTTCATAGTTGATTTGTGCCTTATTCATTCGGTTTTCGAAAAAAATTTTCGAATCAACTGTTACTATATTTCTAATTAACAACATTTATCCAATTTTTTCGAAAACCGAATCAATAATGTACAAATCAATTATAAAATTTTAAAAACTGACATCAAATTTTTTAGTCCATAATATTAAATTACGTGGCGATCATCCGTTACATGTGTTTCTCTATGTTTTTGCGTAAGAGCACTCAATTTAATATTAGGGTACTTCCTGAACACCCTAAATACGTATACGTATTTCGACTACAAAGTAGTCATCATCAGTATAAATTAGCAAGTCGTAATTTACTCTTTAACAATTAGAAATAGTATAACTTTCAATCAGTGAAACTGTCACCAAATTAGCAACGAATAACATATCCTGAGACAATATAAGAGTAGTTTTAGTGAGTGATGTTAACAAGATTAAATCGAATGAAAGCAATTTTGACAAGAGTAATTTCAATAAAATTTATTATACTTTAATTTATTTTGTTTAATTTTTATTTTATTTTTAATTTACCTATTGATCTCTATTTTCTATCTTTTTCTAATTGTCAATGTTTTCTAACTGGAGAAGTAAGCCTTACCATCTGTTGGTTAAATGATGAACTACAGCTAGGGTGAATATATTAACTTAATGGAAACACAAAATTTGACATATAAGAAGTAAAGTTTTAGGTATTAAATTTTACTGTAGTTTTGTTTCTTATCATTTTTTCTGTTACACTAATATTTACAGAAATATTGACGGTTTAAGATTGAAAACTAAATTCCTCACTATCTCTGTACACATTAGAGTTTGAGCAAAAATGATAAGGTGATGAATTGTAGCAAACATGATTTTCTACAACTTTATTCCTTACGCATTTTTTGATTGTTCTAATATTAAAAGATATATTTTGAATTTTGTGTTTTCTTCTTTCATTATGCCCCGATTTCCCCTTCACGTATGACATTTATTAATAAAATTGGCCTTGCAAATACTAAAATCATATACGACATTTCATTTTGATCAGACTAAAATTGTGACTGCTAGAAAAGGATTTATGTATTCTAAGGAAATTCGCTAAGTTGAAGCAGCTACTGCGTAACGAATTTTTTCTTATCAGATAGAAATAAATTAATTCATCCTGTATAATATGTTTTTTCAATTTCTGCATCGTCAGTGACCTAGAGAATGTTTTGTCGACAGAAGATACAAAACATTCATGATTCGTTCTCAAGATATACCACATATAACTCCTCAAGATATACCACATATTATGTATAATGACATTTTGTGGAAACATTATATATTTGATTTGTATTTGTATTTTGTATATTAAGTAAATTATAAGGAATCACATATGTTACGTGATTCTTCAACATTTATTGGGATTTTCTTCTACATGTACGGTGGTTTGATCAAATTTTATAACTTACAAGGTAGTCTATGCGATGAGAACTGGTATATATTGTAAATTAATATGTGGCTATGAGACTTCACTGCATACATCAAATGTTCTTCTATTGAGGTTCTTTAACTGGAAATACGTTCACAATATAAAGGATGTCCCATAATTCATGCAAGATTTGAATAAAAGTACATACATTAATTATATCATCGAATGATAATTAGTGAGAACTTTAGGTTTTTGAAATAAAATTTCAAATTCACTCACTTTACCTAGATCAGTTTTTTGTATTATAAATACGTATTTCGACTACAATGTAGTCATCATCAGTATAAATTAGCTAGCCGTAATTTACTCTTTGACAATTAGAAATAGATAGAAAGTCGAGATCAACAGACAAAAATAAAAATAAATAGAAAATTAACTAGATTAAAATATACTAGATTTAAAATATAATAAATGTTAAATTATATTGAAATTACTCTTGTTAAAATTTCATTCATTCATATTTATTCCTGTTAACTTATACTGATGATGACTACATTGTAGTCGAAATACGTATTTATAATACAAAAAACTGATCTAGGTAAAGTGGGCGAATTTGAAATTTATAAAGTACATAGGTTATGTATGCAATAGCACTTCGGGCAAATGAAACCTACGGTTTACTGGTACATACGCACTCTTTTGTCCAAACTTTCCATGACCATTTTGCATAAATGTGAGTTTCGTTGGTGCAGTGTTGAATCTCCTCCTTCAATGCACGGGTGGACGTGGTCTTGTTAACACAGACCTTTTACTTCCAATAACCCTATAGGAAAAAATCCAACGCTGTTAAATCACAAAGGTGATATTATCGGTGTTGTTTATTTATTTTTTAATTTGCGAACTGTAGCAGCCAAACTTTCATGATTTTTGAAATATTGTTCAACAATGAAAACACGTTGTTCTATCGTGTAATTCAATTCATTGCTCCATTTTAACTAACCCTAAACTGTCAACTGTCAAACTGGTTTCTATTTTTGGTTAGCAACACTTTACCGCACAAATGGCGGAAAATTCAAATCTTGGGTGAATTAAGGGACCCCCCTATTATTCACATGGTCATATAGTGTACCCGATCGGACTAAATCTTGAACTTCTTCAATATCTAGACACCTACTTAGAAAAGCACATATCCCCCAAAGTTACACCTTGTAACTACCAACAAATTTATATATTTAGCTTCAATATTTAATATAAATATTGATATATTATTATTTGTGTATGCTTAGGCGTCACAAAACAATACTTATGTCAAATTAAGGTTACATACGACATAGTAGAAAGAACCAGCGTATACTATATTGACAAATTGGTTATTTCCATAAATATTGGATTAAAGTCTATTGGATTCACTCTCAAAGTTCATTCTATTGCATGGAGTAAAACTCAATTTTTCCTTTTCTTCTATGCGTTCCAGACAAAAAGTAAAAAATTGTTTACGAAACATGGTTTCTTTTCTATAGAGTGCCATTATGGGACAAGAAGTACCAAGTTTCATGAAATGTATCTTAAAGTATATCGAGGAAACTTGCACACCGAGTCGTTAGCTTTTTTCGACCAAGGACTCATTCGTATAGATTAGTAGCGATATAATTATAATTCTACGATCATCAAAGGGATGCACTTCCAAACACGAAAAATATAATAAAATTGAATGATAGTTTGATAGGGAATTGATAATTTTTCTATTTTAACGAATACATGACTATCCTTTATATGTATGATATACAGTCCAATAGCGAACACTCGAAAAGGTTTGACATTCTATAAATACCGGATATTTAAAAAACGGAAGCCACATAACTATTAACCTTTGGTATGGAATATAATTATTTGTTGTATTGTTTCAGGAATTTTATATTGAAAGATTATTAAAATATTTCAATATTAATTTATTTTCTATTTGAATTCTTGAGTAGATTTTTATTCATGTCCTTTTACATTCAGGGTAAATGTAATATACAGGAAGATCAAGCTACTTCATAGGCTTATTATACCGCTATTTTTGTTTAGAAAAACTTATCTAGAAAATGATTTTTATCAAACAAATATTAAGGCTCTTGAACATTTAGTATCCGTTAATAGCAATAATTTTTTGAGATCTGACGACCAGTTTTTGAGTAATTAATTTTTTTTAATTACAAATTGCTAAAAGTAAACATATAAATAAGAAGAAAGGCGTAGTTCGAAACTGTGCCGTAGATTTTTCGTGATAATATCCTGCACATGATTTGTAGTTTTGCGCCGATATTGTCTCAGGATATGTTATTCGTTGTCTATTGATTTCGATTTTCTATTGTCAAAGAGTAAATTACGACTAGCTAATTTATACTGATGATAACTACTTTGTAGTCGAAATACGTATTTATAACACAAAAACTGATCTAGGTATTGGGGCGAATTTGAAAATTTATATCGTAGATTACGTTAAAAACATAAACAAATTCGTGTAGTTTTAAAGATATTTTAAACTTTAAATCAAATATAAAATTTAAAAAAAAAAAAACACTGAACATGGCTACTGAACCCTAAGAATACGAATGAACCCATAGTGCACAATTATTTCTTACTAATTTAAATTTATGACTTTTATATAAACTGAACGAACTCATATTAATAAATTTTCCACGTATATAGTCAAATTGTTTGGAAATGATATACAATGTTACTCGAACAACCAGTCTAGGTAATAAATATAAAAATATTTCTTTCGATCAGGTCAAGTGGCACAGTATTTTTAAAGAATTATCTAATTTATTGCTTTGTAGTTGCATTTCGAATAGAAAATATACGGTTTTTAATACAAAAGAGCTTTGTTATATCAATTCACAGTATCATACGTGTATTGTAAACTGTCTTATACTGGCATTTCATTTGTTATGAGTTCATTTGTTGCATAATTTAAATTCCAAGAGTAGAAATTATTGGAAAAAATGTTTAATTTATTACATAGTATGGAAATTTTACAATTTCACTAAATTGCATTTAATTTTCTAAGTGTCTAGGACAGTGATTCTCAACCTTTTTTTTTTGTCGCGGCACACTTTTAATGATTTCAAAATTTGACGGCACACAAAGAAAAAGATAAGTTTAAAAGTTGTTTACTTACCTATAATACACTGTGTAAAATAGTTTATAATCATAATTCTGAATGTAAAATAAAATAATATGTACTACAAAAACAACAGTACGTTTATTAAGGGATTCATTACAAGTTAATAATAAGAATACTTTAAATGAGAAATTTGAGCTTGATGTTTTTTGATAATTTCATTTATATTTGGTCGTAAAAATGAAAATGCTACTCTCATATCGTCTTCTACATTTAACAGTCTCGATATTTTTTCGTTTTTATGTTGGTTAATACTTTACATTTCTAAAATTTGGCATTTTTCATATGGAGCAAAAGCCATTAAAAAACAAAATCATTTTGAAACTAAATTTCAAATTTTGCCCCTATTCCTAGAACAATTACTTGTACTTTACAAATATGTATTTCGACTACAAAGTAGTCATCATCAGTATGAATTAGCTAATCGTAACTATCTCTGGGATATGGAGTATGGATATGGAAAGATATGTTACTCGTTGCTCGTCAAATATACATATGTGTCGCGAGACATGCACCAAATTAGCAACGAGTATCATATCTTTGACTCCATATCCCAGAGACAGTTACGGTTAGCTAATTCATACTGATGATGACTAATTTGTAGTCGAAATATGTATTTATAAAATACAAATAATTGTTCTAGGAATTGAGATAAAATTTGAAATTTAATTATATACATTGTTTACATTCACCAATGGTTCTTTATTTTAACGCTGGATAGAGTCTCTCTTTGCTGGAATTTTCAATCTATTTTCATTTTTTAGTTATCGTGTGTATACTGATATCCGGGAAATGGACAAATTAATTTATTTTATGAATACCAGAAAATTTTTTCTACGGTTTAGATTGTCATCCGTTACTAAGTCGAGTCAAAACTTATATTACTCTTTTATACACACTTCTGTTCAATATATTGGAATCAGTAAGTCACATTACAAGCATAGATATAATATTACTGAATATATGTATAATTTTACATTATAGAATTACTTAGAATGTTTTAAGTGGTTCATTTTTTATGAATGGGAGTGTACATAGAGTATAACAGTCTTTAAAATATACTGTATTCTATTGACGAGTAACTATATCTAAACAGACTGGCAAATTGGTTCTGTAATTATTTTCAAAAATCCAAAATTTTAAAATTGGGAAAAGAAAAACGCATTTTTCACGAAACAACCATTATTCGAACCAGACAGCTTTAGTTGCGAAAGAAGCTACTTTACTAGTAGTTCCGACAAGATTCATTGCCCAGTATGAGCATATATTAACAGGGCTCATTTCCTATCAACGGCTCACATTACTACCCTTACTTCTGTACATAACATCGAATGATATATTTATCGGTTTTAGAACAAACTTTGGGTTATTTTTGAATTGATAGTGTAAGCATGGAGGGTTAGATTTATAAACGCTAATGGTAGGTCACTTAGATTTAAGTTTCCTCATTGATGTTTTAATATCCTTTAAATAATAAATTTTAAGTGTACTATGCGAAGGGTTTTACAAAAACTTTTTTTTTCAAATCAAATCACTACTGAATGTTTCAAAATCCAATCGTTTTCTCAAAATTTGAACGAACTTAAATCTACAATAGTTTTAAGTTGATGAAATTTGAAAAACTGACATTATCGGTGTGATCCGTGATAGGAATTTTTGTGCATATTTTCGTAAATTTCTCGTAAACGATTGATTATTTTCCGCAGAAACTCTTTAATCATTGCTTATAAAATCCATTTATTTGCAGTTTTTAATTTAAATGTGATCATTTTTTTTAGTGGGGTGTTATTTGTTCTCCATTATTACAATTTTTAAAATTAATTATCTTAAAAACTGTTAAGTGAATTTCTATTAAATTTTGAGAACACGTTAAATATCATTTACAACAGACCCTAAAAGCTTCTAAGATTTCTAAAGCTTCTAACTATTCAGAAATCATAAATTGTAGCAAACGCGTATCCAAAATTTTTTATTTTTTTATTTTAAACAAACATAATTATCTGTAAAATTTTTTATCTCTAATTTTTTTGGAAATTCAACCTTCTACAAGTTAAACCGTGGACATATGCAAACAGAAACTTTAAACTTAGTAAAGTGTTTACTCTACAGCAATTTCATGGATCCTAGCCCTCCATTTGCCGAGAAGGGTGATCCTTTAACTTAGTAGGGCAGACATTAAGATCATTGCCGAATTTTTGTCTGGACACTGCCTACTGAACTGTCATCTCTGCGGTAAAAATAGTAGTCCATTTTCTTTGTAGTTGCGACTATGTCGCTCGAAAAACACTGATTTTCATAGATTGATATTTCCCCTAACCAATTACACTGCAGCAACTTAATCCAAGTAAATTCTGGGTTATATTAAGGATCTAGACCTGGTCTGGGATTCATGAAGAACAGGGGAATGTCAGAATATATTTTGTAGGCCGCAGTAACGGAAGATAACCTTCCGTTACTAAAGTAATATCTCCTGCTTAACCGAAGTAAAGTTCTGGGTTACATCAGTAATTTGGACCTGGTCTAGGATCTTATAGAGAAGAGAAATACAGATCACAGTGACCAGGAATATAGTTGTAATAGATCACAGTGACGGCAAGTGGCCTCCCATCTAATATTTACTATGGCTCAGTTTGGTTGCCGTATGTTGTGTGTTACATATGACTATTCCAATATGTTTATAGATTCCCGAGATCGAAATTTCGAATGAATCGATTCATAAAATATAAATAATTTCGATCTTAGTTGTGTAAACATTTTCTTGAATGTTGAATTTCATTTATATGTAAAATAATGCGATTCCCTTAGTGATGAGACAATAGCTTTTAATTGAGAACAATATAATATTGAAAGTAATTCACCCGGTACCGATTATAATTATATTGATAAAGTTCTAGAATAAAGCTACAAAGTTTCTTGTTATGAAATGATCGAGAAAGTTTATAATAACACACATATACACACATATAATTTGATTCAGTTACGAGTAAAAGTTTATGATCATATTAAAATATTGAAGTTAGGCACTGCTGAAACTAAATTGGTTCTAGTGGTAGATGATCGACTGACTATTGGCAATCACTGTAGAGATGTGTATCTGAACCAATCATTATTCAATTATTTTAATATACCATATAATTTTCACTCTTGTGAAGTAAAATGAACTTGCCAATTTAAACGTGATTAAATGACATCATTCGAAATCACTTTAAATCGAAAACTTCATAATTATTAATTGAAAAATCTGATGTCACATATATATATACATATATATATATATATATATATATATATATATATATATATATATATATATATCCATGTCTTTCTATGATACTTCCATTCCCGAATAACATCCAATAGAAATCGATAAATTGATCCGAAATAATTAATAAAATAATATTTATGTTAAATTATAATTTTAGATGAAAAAATAATAATATTCCTATCACTTACACAGTTACTTCATGTTCTCCTAGCACCCCACTTTGAGTGCTTTGGTGTTTATCATATCTTTGAGCCAATCTTCGTTTGTTTCGGGGTGATGATCAGTTTATCGATTTCTATTGGATGTTTGTGGGGAATGGGAGCATCATAGACAGAAATGGAGGCGTGTGTTATTATACACCTAGTTCGATTCACCCTACATATATATCTATATATATATATATATATATATATATATATATATATATATATATATATATATATATATATATAAATATATATGCCAAACGTTGTGTAAAATTTATTACACATTTAAGTAGTATTAGAATATTCAAATAGTAAATATTACCATAAACCTGTCCCTGTTAATGTTTTAAATATTCTCGCTTACCTAATATTAAGAGATATATTCGTAATATTACCCCCCCCCCTTCAATTTCCCTGAGCTTCGCGTTTAAAACTACACGATCAAGCCGGCTCCGGATTGATTTAAGATTGGCGGAGGACCGTTTTCGGGTTAGCTCCGGGTCGGATCCAGGTTGGCTTTATGGAATTGGCTCAGGAATTGTTCAACGCTTCTTTTCTCATTGTACTGTTTTTGTTCTTGCTGCAAAAAACAGAAGAGTGAAAGCTTTTCTGTAGTATATTTCTATAATTTGAGCTTACTGTGTAGGAACCATGTACGGTTCCTACACAGTACTCCCTTAAAAGAATATAAACAGGTTAGTACAAACAGGTTAATACTCGTACAATAATTTTTTCATGACTGGAACACGCGTGTAAATAGATGAGAAGAAAGAATCATGATTAATTTGTCTCCTCTTCGAATGCAGTAATAAATTCTACACACGCCTTGTTTGCCATATAACATATTTCATCTCTACTAACACCTACCTTACTCTCCCCATTCCCCGCATAATATTAATGAGTCGATCATCATATGATCATCAGTTGTTTGTTCCCTATTCCGAAAGATATTTATGTGCATTCTTTCACATACATGGAAGATGCGTTACCATGTCACCCTCTCTAACAGCAATAAATTTTAAATCTATCTTTTATCGTATTCACTTTTCAACACACAGTCCTCCACCCACATACATACGCACTTTCGTATATATAATTATTATGCAAATTTATAAAGCATCTACACCAATTAATCTTTAAACATAACAGAAAAAAAACTAGGCAGAACTGTTCCATTCATAAATCTCGGAATTAAAAAAAAAAAAAAAGAATTGCAAAAAAAATAAAAAACGAGCACTTGTAATTAAATAAATACGGGGTAGGTGCGGGGGACACAACACTGTATTTGAAGCAGATTAGTGTCCATGTTGGTTAAGTGATACATGTTGGTTAGAAATATATGATATACTTAATTTTTTGAAATTTATATCGGCGAACAGAAACTCCCGATCATAAAAACTGAACCAGTTGAAACATTCTAAGTGTTACTATATGTAATATTATACATACCGTGTGTGTAGGAAAGCTTTTCTAATGGAGAATCAATGATAAATATTATTTATTACTATAATAACTACGCATTGCTTCATAAAGAAATAAAAATAGCGGGGGTACTCTGTAGTGTGTGTGTTGTTTACATGCTGGCTGGCTGTGTGGTGACTGTGTGAAGTTAGTCAGTACTGCAGAAACATGTAATGAGAGTAGGTTAAATATGTTCATTGACTTCTTAACTTTAGTAAGTGCATCACAAAATCCCACTCTTAAATGACACACAAAAAAATGTCAATTGTGTTTCAATACATTGACCGGTAGATGGCAACATTTGTGTATTTCAATATAAATACCAATTTCTACTATGTATTTGTATTATAATTGTTTTATACAAGTTTGATAGTATTTAATTTATATTAAAATTTCATTAATATTTATTTCATGAATATTTGTGAATCGATTACTTATATTAATTACTTATTAAATTGAATATTGCCTGCCATCTATTGATCAATGTATTGAAACAAAAACTACACGGAAACTATAAAATTACTGAGTGGCACTCCTACTTGTATATGCACACTCCTGTTCAAAAAAACTGAACTAGTAAGTAACATTCTAAGCGTATATAATACTAAATATATAAATGGACATATTAATTTATTTTATGAATGCTCTCGAACCACTAACAATGTACTAAACATCCTTTCAGGAGTTTCTAGTTGGTTGATCCATGGATCTTAAACTGTTTTCAAGTGACAACGTGTTCAAAAGCTGTGGGTATGGGATAATTTTTATACACCACTTTGTATACATTTATACGTATGTTTTAAAAGTAAAAACGTTAATACAATGTTGTGAACTTGATTTAACGTTATCAAATTAAAATCGTGACTGACGTAGCTAAATACATTGAATTGTAATAGAACATAACGGATGTATGCTCACTTCTAGTATCTCGTACGTTCTATGCAATAGATACTAATATGTACAGGGTGTCACTCATCTAAGGATGATAGTCATTTATTTCATGATTATTTTATGAAAATTATTTTATTTAATATTTTTATGGGTATTAATTCTTGTTGACGATTGAAACTACCGATTTTGTGTCTGATATTCCAGTTCTTCGAAATAACAGTGCAATTTTCGAGCAGTATATCTAACGAGAAGTACAATGCAAAATTTTTATTTCCGGTATATATAATATGTACAATGGTATATTGAGTTTAGTCCAGACATGAATGAATGAATACACCAATATTTTCACCTTCTTAGAATTGATGGGATCGCTAGTCACCTAGGCCTTATAACAGACTCTTGAAGGACAAGGAATTTGTACGTAGACTAGGAATTGATAGGTTGTGCAGCGATTGCAGCTGACTTTGATAGAAACTATACCGATATTCATCTGTTTGTGAAAGGAAACTGCAGAAATCCTTCAAAGAATAGCCGGTTACTGTCGTTCTTGTCCATACGCCGACAACTTAGGAAATTAACAGCCCCATTAACTTAAAAAAATTAATTTAATTGACAAACTGCCGCCGTTGAGAATCGAACCAGCAACCTCCCAGTTCCGAGTTAAGTTTTTTACTGTTCCCTGAACTGGTTGGCGTATAGTTAGTCGTCTTAAGACGAACTATTATAATCTGCGCATGTGTTTATTTAAAACAAGTTTCATGTGGAAAAATATTTGCTTTTCGGAACTGAAGTGGGTCACTTATCAAATGAGTTACTCGGTGATCCGTATGTCATAAATTTTCCAATCCCTGATCTAAACCATCAATAGAAACAATCTACGTTATGTTTTCTAAACGCAAATATTCGTTTTAGAACCAAAACTCATATTCAGAAATCATTTATTTTTATTTTTAAGGAAAATAACCAATTTTTACCTCGTTCGTAGTGAGCTATTTTATGAGAGTTTTTAAAAAAGTTTAATGCATTTTCTAGCATTTCGATTTATTTTCGTATTTGCTGTTGTTATAAAACTGAATAATAAAATTTTAAGGTTATAGCTCTTGTCGTTTGTTTTTGAGGTATCGTATTCACAGTTCTGCATCGATGCAGAACGATAATACTTTCGGTAAAAGAAGACTTAAAAATGTAAATATCCGGTGATAGCTCGGTATTGACAGACATTAAAGCGCTGTTGAACGACACCCATAAAGTTGATAGGTATACCCGGTACGTATGATATTATAAAACAAATGTTCTTACTTTTGGACCAATGATTTAATTGAAGTTGTAAAAATCGAAATAAACTTTTAAATAAACCCTTTTCAAACATTATCTACATAAAAGTATTTCTTGTTCAACAGAGTTCATCTGTTATTGTCTATTACCAATTGTTCAAAAATTCTCATTGATTATTTTATACAAAGTAGAAAGTATCTGCACCTGATTAGAATTACTAATTATGGCCAGTATATTTGTAAATATACAAGGTATATTAAGTTTAGTTCCGACTTTGTAACGCTTGAAAATATTGATCGCAGAAAAAAATTTTTGTTATAGGTGTTCATAAAATTACCTAATTAGTCCATTTCCGCATGTCCGTCCGTCCGTCTGTCTGTCCCTGAAGCCGATAACTGAAAAACGAAAAGAGAATGAGCTGAAATTTTTGTGTGTGTTCTAGAGCAAAAAAGTAAGGTCAAGTTCGTTAATGGGCAAAATCGGAACATGTTTTCCCGGAAAATTTAGATCTTTGAAACCGTAAGAGATAGAAAAAAATTTGTTAACAAAAAATCTTCTTCTCTTTAAAATAAACAACTTTTGTTCGACAATATTTTTCATAAATTCAATAGTTTTCTCATAATTTGTGCTCAAAGTTGAAAATGAGAATACAATTGATAGGTGAACGTAGGCATGCATGTATACATGTACATAGCATCCATACATACTATTTTTATACCCAGTATATTTGTAAATATCCAAGGTATATTAAGTTTAGTTCCGACTTGGTAACGCTTGAAAATATTGATCGCAGAAAAAAAATGCATATCTAATAAACTTTGAATTTGAAGAATTACAAACTCAGTATATACTGGGTATTCAAACAATTAACTCAGTTAGTTGTTACATTACTTGTTATTTTTTACTGTTTGAATGGAGTCAGTTGATTAAAATATTTCATAAATGAAAAATTGCACCATAGTTGCAAAATTGTATTCTTACTGCACTTCCAAACGAGTAATGTATTAACAAACTAATATGTTAGTAGTAGTAGTGAAGGGGAGGTAAAAGCCTGGCTAGGAGACCTTTCTAGACATTTTTTACCGACCCGTAAGGAACCCATCCCCTCAATCTCTTCTGGATTGTTTTCTCTAGTCCTGTGTTCGTTGTCGAACCTACCTGTGTTCTTTGCAAATGACAGGACAGAGCTCCAATGTAGTTATTTTGCCTCAAGTCCCCCATTTTGGTTGACCAGACAGCTAGGTACCTCATTCTAACTTAAGGGAACTCTGTCAGAATGTGGATGGGTGTATCCCCCACCCCGTCACCATAATGACAGATCGCACTGTCCTTTAACCTCATGAGAGATAGACTAGAAGATTTATGTCTTTCCGGTTTTTACCAATAAGCCAAGTTGACCTTGCGGCATTGTTTAATTAGGCTTGTCTGCAGCCCGCTGAATCTTTCATTTTCTGTTCATAGACATATCCATCCATTCGTTGCCGGTAAAAATAGTCTCCTTGCTTTTCCTATGGTTCCGGTCCCTGGCATGGGAGTGCGTCCTCAACTCCGCAATGTCCTGGTACCCATATCAAGGTGCCCTCTTTCGTCTTTGTCTTCTCCAGTGATTCCGCGCATTCGAGAACTAGATGAGATGTTATTTTAGCGGAGCAGATTGCTTTGAGCGCATCTTGGCTGTCCGAGCATATATAAACCCACCACTCTGTGCAACCCACTACTGCCTCCATATTTGCCACTATGTCATAAACCTCTGCTTGATTTATGACATGCTTACAGACAGATATACGGAAATGCAGCGATAAGAAAAATTTATAAGACTTATACCAAAGTTTTGTTTCATATAGTAGCAGTGGTTACTAAATTGGGACTAAACTAAGTAGTGAGGTATCACTTCAAAATTTTATAATTGATTTGTATCTTATTTTTCCGAAATCCGAATAAATAAGATACAAATCAATAATAAAATTTTAAAGTGATATCTGGAATTATTAATATTTTTTTTTCGAAAACCATATAAATAAGGTACAAATCAATTTTGAAATGATAGCTCGACTTTTGATGCCAAGTATTTGTTAAGTAGTTAGTATCTTTTTTTTCGGTTTTACTTAAAACGTACGCTAGTTAATTAATCGATATCTGAAACATTTCTGTTATTTAACGTATCAGAAACACAAGCATGTGAACACAAACATATGAAACAAGGCAAGAGTTTGATACTCTAAATTTAAGGTTATATGCAATACTATGTTGATTAAGTTGTCCTGTGTCCTGAGCTGTACCGTACAAGCAATGATCACCCCCGGTATAGTTTAGAAAGAGTAATAGACTAAAAATATTCACCTGATCAATTTTCAACTATTTTAAACACAAGCATCAACGTCCCAGAAACTAACCACAGACAAGATGAAGTGAGATACACAACTGCTGTTGTCATTTAATTCAACAAATAAAACAAAAAACCATACAGACAGAAAAATACCTGTGTCTGTTTCTTATAGTTAAACTCGATTGTGTTTTGAAAATGTTGGTTCAATAAGTTGGATGTACATAAAACAAACCAACATCGTTTTTTGTGTTGTTGTTTTTTTCTCTATGTGTTGGTAGTACACAGATTAAAAAGTTTATTTTACTATTGTGACCAATTTGATATAGAATTTTTTTCTGTATGGTGTTTGCCCCCAAGTGAGTGAATGACAAAAGAATAAAATTCATGTAATATGTGTGTTAAAATAAACCTTTATTCTTTGAGTTAATGTTTTTTTGTGTGTCGTTACATATTAGACCGCGAGCTAGATACGTGCAAAATTACGTGAATGTTTTCTTGTATACTGTTTCGAAGAAACTTTCTTCATCTCTTTTTTTTTCATCGAGGATTTTTCTCTATTGACTGTTGTTGGTATCATCCATGTTAAAATAAAAATATTCGTTATGGGGTACTTGAACAGTAAAATATTATATGTTCGGTTTACAATTGTTGCAGCGTTATGTTTATTATTTTCAACTTCTTCAGGCGATCTACAAAACAATGGCATTATTACGTAGATAGATAGATTGATTGTAGAGACGGACTACACTACGACCATAAGGTCCATTGTGATGCCTAGGATGTGAGGATGTGAGTGGTGTGGAAGGAATTTTTGTATGTAGACTAGAAATTGGTAGGATATGCGGCTGCATATCCTGAACGTATGCGCTATAGCAGCGATGGCGCGCCAATGGCAAACGGCAAAATAATTCGGACACGAAAGTGGTTAAGGAATGTGGTTAAGTGGTTTCCTCGTCTATAGTACCAAAGATCAACGAGGCTACCGGTGCCTGAATGGCAACGGATTGCATAGCAGAGATAGGTAGATTTCGTGCATGTTTCTCTTCCGAACAAACGGGAGTCAGCTACTGAGCTACGGAGTGAGCTATTGACTCGCCACAATCAATATAGGAGAGACTACACTGTACCAATTAGGTATAGTTTTTAACGTTTTTAAACTAATTTCGTTGACAAGATAGATAGGTAGATAGATTGTAGAGGCTACCCTGGACGGGCCATTATGGCCACACTTCGACCATAAGGTCCATTATGATGCCTAAGGATGTGTGGATGTGAGTGGACTGGAAGGAATTTTTGTGTATAGACTAGGAATTGGTAGAATATGCAACTGCAGCCGACTATGATAGGAACTATGCCGCTATTCATCTGGAGTTCGTGAAGGAACGTATACATAGCCGGTTACTTCGTTCTTGTCCATACGCCGACAGTTTAGTCAATTAATCGCCCCTTTTTCTATTTAATAATTGACTAACTGTATATCGTCATAAAAACCTTTCCTCGGCCGAGGCAAATTTACAAAAAAAATTTTTGTTTATTTATATATGCAGTGTCAGTGACAGTGTGAGCATTTAAAGAATATATGTAATGCTAATACATGTTAAGTGTTATATCTTACTCTTACGTTTGAAAATAAAATAAAATGTTAAATCTATAAAAACCATTTACTACAACAATAATCAAAATTTTGACGGTCTGTTCATTTTATATATAATACTGTAATACTATATTATATAACGTATGTTTTCATTATTGTTATTTCAATGAATAAATATATAATTAAATTAATAAATTTAAAAGAATTGAAAAAAGTTTAATTTCGTTTATACTTACTGTAACTTGTATATGGGTTTCGCATTGGAAATCGTGGAAGCATTTAGAAAAACCTCTTATATAGTTCTTCAAACATCACGTGATTTCATCTTTTCATTATATTTTTTTAGGCCAAATATTTTTGAATTTAAATGTTTTCATTCGAGTAGTCATAAAAATTTAGAGACTAAGCAACTTGTATTCCGTGTTTTAAAGACATTTATTTTCTAACAAGTTTTTTTAACCATATTATGTACATTCATGCAAAATAAGTCAAAATTAGTAAAAATTTTACCTCGGCCGAGGCGAGGCGAGGATGATAGCTAACCCAATCGAGGCGAGGCGAGGCTGGTCAACATTCTACCGAGGCCGAGGCCGAGGCGAGGTGAGGTTGATGTTTAAAAAAGCGAGGCGAGGCGAGGTGATACCGAAACCTCGCCTCGCCTCGTGCCTCGTGAAACACTACATTTACGTAGTTTTGCATGCGTTAGCTCTTGGTCTAATACGAATTTATGTTGGTTTTAGTTTTCTATATAGTTTGTTATTGAATTTATTGAATTATTACACTCATGTAACCTAAAAATTTCATAAATTCTCTTTCGACATGGTTCGCATTGCTATATAAAGTCATATAATAATTTTAAACACATTGCATATGCTATGACGTATATATGGCCACGTTTTAACTAAAGTATACAATTACATTTTGTGGATAATTCCATGGTCTGTTTGTACTGCGTGTCATGGATGAAGATTCGTTTATTTCAATGGCATGATAATTTTCATCTAAGGTCACATTATTTGGCTATGCTTGTAATGGTAGCAGTGGTTGGGGCAGTTTGAAGCCTGGCCAGTAAACACATCCCCTCAATAGTAGTAGTAAAGTAGTAGCATAGGGGAGATCGAAGTCTGGCAAGTAAGCTTTTCTAGGTCTTTTGCTACAGACCGCTAAAGGACAAGGAATTTGTATATAGACTAGGAATTGGTAGGTTGTGCAATTCAGCTGACTTTGATATAATCTATGCCAATATTTTGTGAAAGATAACTGCAGAAAATCTTCACAAACATTGTCGGTTACGTTCGTTCTTGTCTATACGCCGACAGTTTTGCCAATTAAGCGCCCCATTAATTTTATTGTCAATTTGTTGCCATTGCGAATTAAATCAGAAACCTCCCAGTTCCGAGTGAGCAGAGCGCCTTTACAAACTTGACCATACGGACCGGTGAAACACATCCCCTCAAATTCATTCCTTAATTCGGTCACCTCATTACTCTTCTTCAGCCCTGTGGTCGTTATTGAACCTACCCGTTGTCTTTTTGAATGATATGACAGAGCTCTACTTCAATTGTATCACTTCTGGTTCCCACAGTTTAATCGGAGCGAAGGGTACCTCATTGCAGTGACAGATGTATATTATCCACCCCGTTAGAGTCTGAACAAGCCGTGCTGTCCTCCAACTTCATAAGTCTAAATCACCAGCAAAAAAGTTAGATCTCATTTATATTTTCCAATTGGTCATTGTCTTTTTAGATAGGATCTTTAAAGTATCGGTAGATTCTCCTATAGCGCCAAAATGAGGGTGGATAATATATTTGCCATTACAAAGGAACTTCTAGGCTTTTTCGGCTAGGCTTTTTCTGACTGGGTCATGTAAAATTAATATTATTGACAATGCCTTTGGCACATCCTATATTCTCATAATTTCGTAATTCGAATGAATCTAATACCAATAGGAGTTTAACCATAATATAACCGTTACAACAGCAGTTGTTGGTTAATTTGAATAGCATTCATATATGGACATTAAATATGTGCAACCAGATAGGTATAGTAAGTGTCATCTGTAATGTATGACAAATATTTTATACCTATTAAAACGTACACTCATATTGCAAATTAGTGTCGGAATGAATAATTCCAATTCAGAACGTAACTCATTTAATTGAATTTATTAAAAGGACTCATTTATTAGACTCTTCTCTACCGATATTTTAGTAGATTTATTCGCTGTGAATAGTGTTGCCGCGAGATGTGACAAGAATTCTGCCTAGTTTGTCGATAGAAGAAGTACTTATTATCGTCGAGAAACAGGCAAATTAATCTTTCAAACAAACTATGTCGAAATACTTTTTCACTTATTTTTTACAAAATTTAAAAATTGTCAAATAGACAATTTATCTGGACCGTTTCGTTTCAAAATTCTCGCTTCTCGAGACAAAACTATCTCTGAAAAGAAACCAGAAACAAATACAAGGGTCATTTTAAACTCATTCAATTAATAACAATTTTTAGGAAAAACACGATAATTCCAAAACGAAAATAGGAACTGAATAAGGAACTGAAATTTTGTTTGTGTATTCTGAGCTAAAAAGTAATGTAAAGTTTGTGAATGGGTTAAATAGAACCATATTTGAGCAAAATGTGTAAAGCTGACTATCTTTCAAACCGTCAGAGCTAGAACAAAAATTTAATAAATAAAAAATGTTTAAAAATAAACAAAGTTTGTCTGAAATATAAATTCTGTATATACCGGGTATTTAAGCATTTAACTCAGTTAGTTGTTATTTTCACTTGTTATTTATGATCATAGTAAAATAATACTCTTCCTCAAAATTTTCCATTCTAGTGTTGCGCTTATTTTGCATTGAAAATTATATATTTCTATAGTAGTGATATATATATATATCTGCTATACATTTAGAAAAATAAATTGAGACTATATCATCGTTTTCTAATATTATATTATATGACGTGTGATTATTTAGTAAATTCCACACTTCTGTTGCCAAAAATATATATTTTTGCATATAAATTTTTTTCATGGAGGGGAGGGAGGGATTAGAGTTTATACTGATTAAATATAAAATGAAAAGATTCGTGAATCAGAATTGTTCAATTATCCACAAAACCATGCTCATATTCTCGATAATTCGTAGTATACACCAAAAAACCACATATTTTAATAACTTTCCTTTGTTTTACTGAACGATTGAATTACGCGGTATCTAGATTACCGTAACATAATGTATTTTGCTTGAAACTATCTATTATTTCATAGTTTGGAAAACATTCTTTATACATTAATATAAAAAATCAGCATGTTTTAAATCAATTATGATTTTAGAATGTAATCGAAACTCTTAGACCTCATATTCGATACAAAACTTTTATGTTTTAACAGTCCTACCTCATATGTGTGCGGGAATTCGATATTTATCATTATAATCTGTATTTTGAGGTTAAGGTGGTAATTGGTAATAGGACCCATGTATATAATATGAGCCTGCATAATTTCTGTTCATACAGCGCACATAATCTAGTAGATAGATAGATAGATAGATAGATAGATAGATAGATAGATAGATAGATAGATATATCAATATATCTTGGCATATATCAGGTTTTGCATCGACCATATGGCTAATTGTGCGCCCCCTGCTACTTCAGTCTGATGAGAGTCGCTTCTCCCATATGTTGGCAATAGTCAAGAGTTTTTCTGAAGGTACATATATTCGGGGTGAGATGCACCGAATATTTTGTATCTGCTGTAACCGAGATTCGCTGTTAAAGATGGTGTGGCTAAATGTTTCTTCCTCCTCGCTTCACAGGCTTCATATAATGGATCCATTGTGGGGTCCGGTTCTGTACAAATGCTTTCGTAGGTGACAATGTCAAGTAGTGAAACCGGTAACTATTCGAAGTAGTAACCTGTTCAGGTTGAGTGCATTGAGAGACAGCCTCTTGGATGAATTTCGAAACAGTATTTTCCCGAGTTTTTGTTGGGGTATATTTTCCCATTGATTACGATGTTTAACGGCATAGTCTAGTAGGAAGGTTTTTGAGTACTATATTGTGGTAGGTTCGTTCGCCTTAAAGCTCGATTTTGAATGACAATTGAAATTGTCTATTGTACATCAAATTGCTTAGATTTTCTGTAGTTGCTAATCAATTAGTTGGACGAAGTTTTAAAGATTGTTTTTCTGAAGATAAATCTAATATTGAAAGTAGCAAGAACTGCTTCAGAAGGTAGTTTCAGAATATACTTTCAAATAACTTTCTATACATGATCATTAGGAGGCAAAAGTTCTAGTGATGATAAAGTTTCTTATAATGATGGTCTATTTTTGGCAGTTGCGAATTATGGCCGCATAACGACTGTGCTGAACCGAAAAAGGACATTTGTGATTTTTGCAAATATGATGTTTCATGTTCATCGGCGTGTGTGTGTGTTGGAATAGACCAAGATATCGAGGTATATTCGTCTTAAAACCTGATCTAAGAATGGACTTTAATTTTTATTTTTATCCTCAAAATTGAATAATCCAATACGATTTTGTTGATAATTACAAGGACTAACTTAGAGACATATTTATTGTACTACACATGTGTCCAGCTATTGTCCAAGTTCTAGAAGGGAGTACACCAAACTTTTTGCACGTTCGATTGCTATCTAAAGTCATTAGAGAGTAACGCCAACGGTGCTTTGTATTTGAAAAGAAAATGTTTTAGCAAAAAAAAAACTGTTGAAATCTGACGTTAAACGAATTACAATGTTCATTTATTTAATATTTTCTCATTAAACAACAACAAAAAAAAACGAATATTAAATTAGAGTAAACACAAATATATTTATATGCATATATATTACAATAATAATAATTCATTTTTCATGCAAATCGAATAATTTATTTTAATTTAATAATAACAAACACAATAAAAAATATTTATTTTTAGCTGGAAGCGGATGTATGTATGATACACACGTATAATAAAAACAGTATCATATAGAACTGTATTTATAATAGACTGGCAGCTGACATATATGAACAAATTAATTATGTTACACGCGAATGTTTTGTGTATACTAATGGGTTTTTCGGATATATATATATATATATATATATATATATATATATATATATATATATATATATATATGTGTATATATATATATATATATATATATATATATATAAATGTAATAAATATAAAGATTAAAAAAATTTGTTACGCAGAAACTTCTCCTCTCAACGTTCAAGAACAGGGTTTAGCTGGTAGAGGTGGTAGACACGTAACTCGATTCTCACTTTATAGCTATATATTTCGTAACCGGGCTTTTCAACGATACAGATGGAGTATGTGAGAATCTCCTTCTCAGAACCTTTTACTGTAGTATGTGGTAGGGCCTTGTGATCGGAAGGAGAACCACCCTACCTCAAGAAAGGAATCGTCTGGTATACAGACGAGTCCAAAACTGAAGAAGGGGCCGGTGCGGGAATCTACGGTGAGAAAACTAATGCAAACAAAAGCCTCAACTTGGGGAAATATGCCACGGCCTTCCAAGCAGAAGTCTACGCCATACTGGCTTGCGTCCATGAGCACCTACGTAGAGGCTACATAAACCAGAACGTGTGTATTCTTTCGGACAGTCAAGCTGCTTTAAAAGCGTTGTCTGGAGCTGAGGTCATCTCAAGGGTAATCAAGGATTGTCTGGAGGAACGTCTGAAACTGGCAAAACGGAACAATTGATCTGGGTGCCGGGTCACAGTGGTTTCGAAGGAAACGGCAAAGCAGATACCATAGTAAAGAAAAGAGTCGGAATGTCCTTCATATGTCCAGAGCCTATTTAGGAATTCCAAGGACTGCACGTAAACAGGTGATCAACGAGTGGTCAAATGCGAAACACCGTGATCACTGGGAAAAAGTACCGCGGCAAGAGCTCGGGAAGGTACTGCTTCAGAGTGCAATAAAGAGGCTTTCTCTCAATGTTCGGAAGCTGAACAAGAGAGAAGCTGAAGAAGCAACTGCGTAATTCTAAAAAACAATATTTACTTATACTATAATCTTCACTGTTTTATAATGTGACTCTTCAATTTTTGTTAATCGATATTTGCCTCGATATTTGAATTTCCCACCTTTCTTCCTTGGTCACCACGCTACGCCATATTCTTTTGAACCCCTCAATTGGTACGCTAGGAATTAGTCTTGTTCCCCATTTTTGCTATCTCCAAATCCGACCGATCAAAGTCTTGTACGGTTTTTATAAATTGAAATATGTTTTATAAGTCTAAAAAAAACTCGAAAGGGTTGTATATGTGGATCAAAGTAGTCTGGAAAAAAAAACTATCGAAATTTGTTATGAGTATACAAAAAGTATCCACGAATGTTGTGGGATCCGAAATCAGAAATGCAAATGGATCGACAACGCATCTAGTGTAATGTCTTCGTCCGCGAAAACATCCCATTATTAAACATATTGAACTCGCGAATTATTCGAGTGATGTCTGCCAGCCTATTTATGATATAATTTAGAATCAAACACATATTTATTAGGTAATACGAATAGGGATTTGTGACGATTACATATTTACATCTAACTGTAGTAATGTTGTGCATTAGGTAGTTTATTATAACATTGCTCAACTATAACCAGTATACCAACTTGTATTTGTACGAACAAGTCTCTGAAGTGTATATAATTTTCATAATATACTGTACGTTGTTGTTGGTTTCCTCATTGTCTGCAACTTAACCCTTCGATGTATTACAAACTTACAAACTTTTTGTTGCACATAGCATAGTCGTTCCGCGACTTCCCTTTCTATTGATTCCCTGTACTTGCATATTTAATTTTACCAAAACCCTTTCATGACTTAGTTAATATTCACACAGATATATGAAATGTGTCTAAGAGATGAGACTGACTTTATCTCACTATCAAAAAAACTTTGTCTCATGTTCCCCGTAAATAAATCATATTTTGACAAAATGGAAACCCGACTTCAAAAATCAAATATTCTATAATAAAAAATTCACTAAAAAGTAAAAAAATAATTGCATATTCTTGTGCCAATTTTAGTTCACCTAAGCAAAAAATTTTAAATATATATGTACAATTATTGTTATTTTTGGAGGCGGTGTCAGCATAGAGAAATTCACATAACTTTTGGACACCGCCTCCAAAAATAACAATAATTGTACTTAAATATTTAAAATTTTTTACTTAGGTGAACTAAAATTGGCACAAGAATGTGCAATTATTTTTTTACTTTTTAGTGAATTTTTTGTTATAGAATATTTGATTTTTGAAATCGGGTTTCCATTTTGTCAAAATATGATTTATTTCTCGCTTTTTAGTGACTTTGAAGTTCCATAACTGATTTTATTTGTCTTAATATGGGTAGACCTACTAAACGACCTACTAATTTTTAGTGCATTTTTTTATAACACATTTTTTTTACCTGTTTTTTTTTTTTTATTAAATTTTTAGTGCATTTTTTTATAACAGATTTTCAGTTTTTTTTACATGCATTTTGTTTTTTTTTTGTAAAAATATTTTTTTTTGGGGTCGGTTTTTTTTGTAAAAAATTTATTTGAAGTCGGTTTAAAAAAATTTTCTTATTTTCCCATTATGAATGAGTATACCCTTTCAAAAAAAAAAAATTTCTTAGAAATTGGTTATCACATATAAAATGAGGATTTTCCTCGATTTCCCGGGGATCCCTTCATCAGAATGCGATTTGGTGCCAATGGGACCAATGAGAAACCAAACCCTTTTAATCAAAAATTCAAAATCGATTCATAAATGACGGAGTTCTGAGGTGACACATAAAAAAAAAAGTAAAAAAAAAAAAAATACAGACGAATTGAGAACCATCCTCGTTTTTGAAGTCGGGTTAAAAAGGAACAATATTTAAGGAAACTTTTCCATAAATTCCTAAAAGAAAAAAATAAGTTAATACGAATGACCGACATAAAATCTTCTGAAAAATTCGTTACGCAGGAACTGCGCCAACTTTCCTCTAAATAAATCTTTTGGAAATAGATCTTAATAAACTTTTATCTTATTAATGTTCATGGCGACCAGTGGCACCAGCGGTTACAGACTGAAATGTATAAATAAATGTACTTTACATACATTTGTAACCTCTCTAGCGGTTACAATTTTTTTCCGATCAAATTAAATTTCGTATGTGAAATGCCTTTGGAACTTGAAAGGCGAATTTCGTTAATATGTCGAATCAGCTAAGGTGAAAAGGGATTTAAAGAAAGCAGAAAACTCAAAACATTAAATATCATTCATAGTATTTGAAAAATCGGAAAATGTATTCGCGAAAGTAGTAAAGTTGTAGAAAATCATCTTGACTGCAATTCATTATCTGATCATTTTTTTAAAACTCCAATATATAAAGAGATCGATTTTAATTTTCAATGGTAAATAATATTAGTGTAACAGAAAAAATGATAATTAACCAAATTGTAGTAAAATTAATTTTCTATAATTTTCCGTTTTATACATTTTCTCAGTATAAAGAGATATATATACCAAATTTCATTTCGACCGAATTAAAACTATCTCCGCTAGAGTGACAACTTCGAAGAAACGATAAAAATAGCGCCCGCAGATAGTGTTTTCTTTTTAAACAAATCGTTAAAAATTTTATACACCGAAGGGTTGAAATTAGAGGAAATGAACACTAAGATTGATTTTACATGCAACACAACTTATTATAACGATGAAATTATCATAATCCTTAATTATTTATGTTTCTGTAATTCATCGTAATCTAAATCATCCGGGTTGTATGTAGATAAAGAATTACCTTGGGAACAGCAATTGAATAACGTTTTCTCATGGCGTCTCTTATGTGATATTGTAAATTCAAATGAAGAATCAAACGAAGACATGGAAAATGAGATGGAACAAAACCTGATGATATTATTATCTCATACTTTGAAGAAACGTATTCAGGTATCAGAAGAGGAGTTTTCTAATTCATTCAGCATTCACGATTAATTGTGCAAACAGTTTGGCATGTGATGAAATAATATCCAAAGATAAGAAAATCGATTGTTTTCTCGGTTTCAAACTCAATCCCAAATGCTTCACACATTATTATCAAAAAGCTGCTATAAAATTGTTTCCACTCACTTCCTATCAAATCACTTGACCTTTGAGATGGGTGGCGTATTTGCCACCAGTTACACCATACACTCGTGTTCTGATTAGTTGTACAACAAGACGTTTATATTGAAGTTTTGACGGCTGAAAAAACGTAATTAAAGGTCAGATAAACAAACTTGTTCTCTTTGATTCTATTATTACGATGTTGAACGATATTTAACAAGCTTGAATTGTGAATATATATCGCGGCAACGCAATGTTTCACTTTTATGATTTGAACTTTGTCTATCTACACGGGCTCGCACCACGATTTCGGACTTTGAAGGCAGCATCTGTGTCTATAGTGTATTGTATCAACATTCACTAACAGAGATAATATTGTTAACGTAAATTGTATTATGATCGCACTAGTGATTGTAAACAATATATCGAATAATTTTTCAAAAATTTGTACGAACCGTAAATCAACAATGTAATCCAGTTTCCCATAGTGACAAAAATTTGAATAATTACATTATAATACGACTAAAAATAATCACTTAACTGAATGAATGAAAGTAGTAATTGCTTTGTAGCTATTTTGCATATACCTAAAATCCAGAGAGTATTGTCTGAATGATTTTGCTGATACGGGATGATGGGTACCACATCAGGAAATATTCCAAACTACATGGTTTTATCTATAGTGGTAATCGGAACATCCAAAATTGTTAATTTTGTGGCTTGATTCGCTCAACGATCAGCCAAATCTCTACGTCACTTCCAGAAGAAATGTAGATCAAGAAATGTAGATCTTTGGTATAAATGTAGATCTTAGATCTTAGTAAAATCTGAAACATGCAAATTTTTACTCATTAAACGAAATATTTCAAGTGAAAAAATCGTTACGCAAGAGTTGCGTCTACCTACTGAATATACTCGCGAATAAATACATTACTTTTCTGTTGGAAATATATCATATGTTCAAAGCGACTTGTGACCGCTAAAATAGCTACAGATATATATATATATATATATATATATATATATATATATATATATATACATATATATGTATATATATATATACATATATATATATATATATATATGTATATATATATGTATATATATATGTATATATATATGTATATATATATATATATATATATATATATATATATATATATATATATATATATATATATATATTCCATGTATATGTATACTTCTAGCGGTCACAATTTTTGTTCGATCTGATCCGCTTTGGCCTTTGAAGGCGACGTTAATAAGTAGAATCAATCAAGAAGAAAGGGGAACTTAGCGGACAAAGAAATCACAAAATAAAAATATTGAGATATGCAATTCTGATACAGTATTTCACTGATTTACGTCATTAAAAAAAAGTAACCATGGTGATACATGTGTAGTACTTTTTTGCAAATATCTCTGTAAATATTTCAGTTACAGAAAATATGGTCAGGTACTGAAGTGCATCTACATTTATATACTACAACTTGACTGCTTTGACAAGTTTTCCCTTTTTACTATTATTCAGAAATCCAAAATTTTATGTTTCTCCCAGTCTCTAAGCTCCCCTTTCTCTTTGACCGATTTGGGCCATTTCCGAACTTGGTCTTTCTGTCTTACCAAAGACAGTCATCAAATTACCAACGAGTAACATATCTACCGGGAGTATAATTTCGATTATCTAATTTATACTAATGATGGCCTCATTGTGGTCGACATACGTATTTATAGCATACAAATTCTTTATATACTAATTGAAGAAACGTGTTTCCCGAAATGCTTAAATGTGTACACTCCCGTTAATAAAATTAAACCATTTTCAAAACATATAATACCTGAATATTAAGGTTAGCTTCGATACCCTCACTTTAATGACAAAAACAACGCCGCATAGTCACAAAAGGCTTCCGTCAATAAATAGGTGGGGTTCTTCACACACCTAATCCGTTAGTCAGTCAACTCAAATAATCCTCAGGTCAGATCATACCCTCAGTCAAATCATATAAAAAGCCAGAACTTTTTTAATATCTTTGTGAGACACGCACCAAATTAGCAACAAGCAACATATTTCTGAATCTATACCCCAGAGATAGTTACGATTAGCTAATTCATACTGATGATGACTACCTTGTAGTCGAAATACGTATTTATAAAATACAAATAAATGTTCTAGGAATTGGGGCAAAATTTGAAATGTAATTTCAGAAAACCTAGAGTTCTCTTTAATTATTTTAATAATCTTTATTAGTTGAACCATGCTAAATGTTGTATGTGACTGTATGTAATCCTATACATATATTTAGTAATATATACGTTTGGTATGTGATTGGTTCAATTTTTACGAACGAGAGTGAATATACGAAAAAAAATGTATAAAAAAAAATGTATGTAATAAAAGAGTTAATGTCAAAAATTATTTACAGGGGTACCAGTGGCATAGATGTGGATTTACAACGCGTGGATATTGACCAATGTCCGTCATACGACAACTCACAATTAAATATATTTGCCGCATCCGACAAGTGTAAAAAACGTACAACCCAGGTATGCAGATAAAAAAAAAACGTAACATATAAAAAATATAAAAAAAAAACAACCCCCATAAATAAAATATGTATAATTTTGTGTGTTTTCAGTGTGTAGCACTTCCTGGTTTGGGTTTTCGTCGCGGAAGCTACAAATGTGTTTGCAGACGTGGCTTCTATTTTCCGGACACAAAAGCTGATCGTAGATACTACAATGGTACCGTCATTGAGGAGGAATACGAAAAATTAATGTTGGTAAGTTCAAAGAAAATGTATTCATTGTCGTAAATTTTTTTTTATTGTCATGGCAAAAAAAAGAGAAGATAATTTGCAATGAAATAATCATAATATACCTCTTTCTAAAACTTGATAAAAATGTATTTTTTATGTAATTATCTTTCATTCACTGTAATATTGTTTTATTGTACAGTGTGTGGTAACATTTTACTATGCTCTAATACAGAATGAGCCGAATAATGATTATTGTGTTATGTATATTTTATTGTTTAACTATAAAACTATTGTTCGACTTCAATCACTTACTTTGGCAACTCTTAAGAGTCTGATACGACAACGGGGTAAACATCGCCAAATTTTTTATTGCTCATACTTATTTTATTTATATTATTTATATAAATTTATTTCCAACAAATTTTGTCGGAACTTTTTTTCATTGGTATCTATTACAGTTTCTGAGAAAAGAAATAGATAAAATTATGTATAGATATAATAATAATAATTAGCAAGAGGGGTACCGCAAATTTAATTAGGAAAATTGATGAACATTTCATGTGAAGGATATTTTCAAGCTTCGTTTTCGAGACACAGGTTGTTAAAGTTAATTAAAAAAAAACTTTTTATTTATGTCTCAAAAACTACTTGGCTGATTTCATGCAGAGATTAATTATACTTTCTATTTATGTTTTGCAATGATTGAAAAATCGTTATAAAGTAGTTTTTACAAAAGTTGTTCGTATTGTAAAGGTATATTTTACATTATCTCTTACGGCCAGTTCTAGAGGATTTCTAAGAATTTGTTAAATCGAGGAAATCGCTATATTGAGGGTCCTTATACTAAGGTTATACTGTATTACTGATTAACTTTAACCTGTATGTCGAAATCGAAGTTTGAAAACATCCAAGTTCAAATGAACTTTTCTTATTATTTTTGGCAGATCTATCGGTTATTTAAATTTTCGGATTAAAATTTAAGCCACCCTGTATATATAAAAATATATAGATATACACATGTATATATATATATATAAATATATAAATATATATATATATATATATATATATATATATATATATATATATATATATATATATATATATCAGAAACTGTAGTAGATATGGGAAAAAGTTTCCTACGAAAGTTGTTGGAAACATAACTTTATGAACAAATGTATTGATGTGTTTATCTCGTGATGATTACCCAAAATAAGTTATGAGCGATAATGGATTTGGGGATGTTTTCCCCGCTGTCGGCTAAGGTTCTCACGGGATTGTCAAGGCGAATGATTAAAGTCACTATATGTATTCTTTTTTTTTCCCAAAATTTTTATCCTCTATAATTCCGGAACTATTTTTTACTGTCGCCGCTCCAGTTACTAAAGTTAAATCGTTTTATTAATTTGGTAGCATCGTATTTTATGGAATAATCCGGATAATAATTTCGACAGAAGTAATACTAAAGTCAAAATATAAAAAAAATTTTGATAAAATGGAAACCCGTCTTCAAAAATCAAATATTCTAAAACCAAAAATGCACTAAAAAGAAAAAAAAATTGCATACTCTTGTGTCAATTTTAGTTCATCAGAGCAAAAAATTTTAAATATATATGTACAATTCTTGTAATTTTTGGAGTCGGTGTCAGCATAGAGAAATTCACATAAAATTTGAACACCGCCTCTAAAAATAACATTAATTGTACATATATATTTAAAAATTTTTGAAAGGTGAACTTAAATTGACACAAAAGTATGCAATTATTTTTTACTTTTTAGTGCGTTTTTGGTTTTGGAATATTTGATTTTTGAAGTCGGGTTTCGATTTTGTAAAAATTTTTTTTATTCCCCGCTTTTTAGTGACGTTCTATAACTGATTTTTTTATTTGTCTGAATATGGGTGGACCTACTAATTTTTAGTGCATTTTTAACACATTTTTTTTGATCCGTTTTTTTTTTTTTTTTTTAAATTTTTAGTGCATTTTTTCTAAGCAGATTTTCAGTTTTTTTTACATGCAATTAGCTTTTTTTTTTGTAAAAATTTTTTTTATACCAGCGCTCGTACATCCTTAATCAGATTTTGGAAGCACAAAATAATTGTATTTCGATTTAAATTCTCACCCAATACATTTAAATAATGCGTATTTTGAAAATGTATGGTTTTTGAAATAGAAGAATTTCTCCTCACATAAATGAAACAAAATTTTAAATAACTAGTGAACAAAATTCAGATACAGAAATATCTGGTTCAACGACAGAAGTTAAACTTCCTGTTAAGTAAAATGATGATTTTTAAATGTAAAACATTCAGCAGTTAATAAAACTTTTGATGGTTTATTATGTTTTATGAAAATTATATTTAGGGTTTTGTACCATAAATATTTAATGTATACAACAACCCTTACCGAACTGTTCATACGTCAAAGACTTCTTTAATTGAAGATCTCTGTTGTGTACAACTTATGTACAGTATCATATTACATAGAAGATAATTGCTTGTGGGAAAAATGGATTATGATTGTGAAAATTCTATTAATTTTCTAAAATGAATAAGTTGTTTATTTTATTTGCAGCTTCGCTAACGTGAAAATTATTAACATTTCATATTTGATTCTTTGTTGAAAACAAAATGGCATTTCTTGACTAATTACTAGACAGGATTGGGTATTATTTGAAGGTGAATTTGTTTTGGGCGCTTAAACGCTTTTAGTGTGCTCATGCTTATAAGCGCAATTTATTAGCGATCGTTTTGGCTTATGTTTTGGCTCTACTCTTGCCGTTCGTTTTGGAATTATAAGTATGTGCAAGCATCTATTCAATATGGTGGATGAAAACAATTCAGCTGTTTTTCAACCAATAGAATGTTTGTTCGAGTGATTTCAAAAGCCCATAAAATAAAACCAAAATGCCCTAAACTGTCAATTTGAAAAATTATGTCAGATAAGTATGTGTTCGTTCTGGAAGTTAGTACGATTTAGTGCCTTGGCAACGAGGAAGTATAAAATTTTTAACAACGATTAAAAAAGTATTCGATGGAGTTACGAAACTTTCGAAAATCGAGCAAAGGTAGTTAGGGAACATTGAGGGGAATTTCGCAAGAATGGAAAGGACATGCACGAAATCTGAAGTTAATAGAGACAAATAGAAAGCTCTCGGACAACAGGTTCGGATTGTTCAAGGATTGTAGCGACGAGGATTAGTAGTAGTAATAGTAGCAGAGGAGATGTCGAAGCCTGGAAAGTGGGCCTTTCTAGGTCTTTTTTACCGATCCCAAAACGGCAAGGAATTTTTATGTAGACTAGAAATGGGTAGGTTGTGCGACTGCACCTGACTTTTATAGGAACTATGCGGATATTCATTTCGAGTTTGCGAAGGAAACTGCAGAAATCCTTCTCAAGCATAGCCCGTAACTTTCGTCGACATTTTGGTCAATAAACCACCCCTTTAGTATCATTATTTTTAAATTTTATAGATAAACAGCCAGTGCTGGGAATCGAACCAGAAATCTCCCAGTTCAAAGTAGAACGCCTATAACAATTAGACCACACGGACTGGTAGCGCCGTTTATTAAAGTTTATTTGGCATATCGTATCATTTATTTACTTCGATCTTCGTCTTGTCCAAATTTACATGTTAAACATGTTATTAAACATGTTGTATAAAACATTCGGTATAAATATATGGTGTATAACAGCAGTTAATTAATAATACTTTTCATAAATTACAAAAGATACACAAACTCTTTGTTGAGAATGAAATAAATCTTTAACAAACGTTACACATACGTTCAAATGAATATAATATGTGTATACATTTTGCTTATATATAATATTTCTGTATATAACTTCCATAGATAACTATTCTCTATTTCCAACATAGCATAATAAATAAGCTATCAAGTTTTCTTTTACACATACAAACCAAACAAAGTAAATTGTTCATTTGTTTTATAACGTCATACACTCTTGTTGAAAACAAATCGATGCATGCAAATGATTTTGTAGAAAGGCTCATTTTTTTTAAAGAAAGTATCTTCTCATCTGTGCAACGCTCTCCAGGCCCCCAGCTTTAGGGAGTTTATTATTTATATATTAAAAAAATCATATATTTAATTAACTCTTTTTTATTGTTTTTTTGTTTATAAATATAAATAATCATCCACGTAACATCATCTATTGGTTTCTGAACCCACAGTTTTATTCTTTTATACCAGAAGAAAGGCGAACCCCTTATTTTATTATTACTAGGTTTAACCAAAGAATACTATATGTATTTTATACTTGTAAATAATAATACTTGTATATAAATTTTTTTTATACTTGTATCAGTACGTACAAATGGCGTCAAAAGTCGAGCTATCATTTCAAAATTTTATCATGGATTTGTGTCTGTTTTATTCGGTTTTTTGAAAAAAATTCCCAAATATAGACAAGCCGTTTAAACTAATGGGCTATCATAGAATATCACAAAATATTAGCAGCATACGAATCATGTATAGTCAAAAATAAATTTTAAGTAGTTAGCAGAAGCCCTTGTGGCCTAATGGATAAGGCATCGGCCTCCTAAGCCGAGGATTGTGTGTTCGAGTCCCACCAAGGGTACATCTAAATTATTTTAATTGTTTTTTTTTTTGTAGTATAATGTTTTTATTTGTAAACGATGATTTAATAAGCAATTAGATGTATCCTCAATATTAAATAGTATAAAACAAACTCCCTATCCGCAACATTCTGTTTCTATGCTTACTTCTACTAAACTACACAATTTGATGCGGTTTTCATCATCATTTAGAGAATTTCTTGAGGTTTACGCGTGTAATAAATTCATATTTAAAGAAAGTAGAGAAATTGAAATATGTAATCAGGTCGTAAAAAGACGCTTTTGGATCGCTGACTTATACATGATTTATACATACATCAAATTAATATACTATACGTGAAACTTTTACGATAGCGCCGCATGACCAATTAACAAACTAAATCTATATCCGATGTTCATAAATATAGCATAATATGGACCTTTTTGATGTTAGTGAATTTACTGAAAGGATATAGCTGTTGGTCTTGTACCAAAATCAAAATTTTGCAAACATTTTTTCAAATCGATCCTACCTAGTAGATGTCGAAAATCACCTGTAAAATCTGTAAAATTTGTATATATATATATATATATATATATATATATATATATATATATATATATATATATATATATATATATGTATATACATATATATGTATATACATATATATATATATATATATACACATTTATATATATATGTATATACATATATATATATATATATATATATACATTTATATAAATAATTATATATATATATATATATATATATATATATATATATATATATGGATGTATATATATATATATATATATATATATATATATATATATATATATATATGGATGTTCTGAAATTCATTCAGGAAAACTATACCACGGTGTAAAGCTGCAAAAAACAAACAAAAAAGTTTAAAAAAGTTCTTCAATTTGACGCTTAGTTTTTGAGATATAATTAAACATTATTAATGAATTCAACCAATCACATTTGCATTTCTGAATTTTTGCGGGTATCGCTACACTTATTGACAACTCTGATTGTCGCTACTCTAGCAAGCCCTACTATAGCCGCCCTACTCTAACTAGTCTACTAATAAATTCAAATTTCCATAATTTTCATAAGTTTATAATAATCATAATTTATTCTGTATTCTGCAATTAACCTTTACAGAGTGGCTAAAAAATGTGGTAACAATTAATACTAAGACTAAGCTATCTATATAAATTTTTCTTAATTTATGTGATGTTAGACTAGTGAGAGTAGGGCGGCCATAGTAAGGCTTGCTAGAGTAGTAACAAACAGACAAACGAAAAGAGATAGCGAGCTGAAATTTCGTATGTGCATTCAAGAACTAAAAAGTAAAGTCAAGTTCGTGAATGGGCAAAATCGGATCATATTTGGGAAAAAAATCTTTGAAACCGTAAGGGATAAAACAAAAATTTTAAACAAAAAATCTTCTTCTTTGTTAAATAAACAACTTTTGTTTGAAAAATTTTTCCAAAAACACAATAGTTTTCTCATAATTTGTGATAAAAAGTTCCTCGGAAAGAGTTTTTTTTTTAAATTGTGGGACAATTCAAAAATTGTTAAATTCAAACATTAATATACAACTCTGTATATACTGGGTATTCAAACAATTAACTCAGTTAGTTGTTACATTACTTGTTTTTTTGTTAAATTTGACAAAAGATTATCTCTATTAAGATCTAAATATTTTTGTAAATAGTGTTTTCTCATAGATCGGACAAGTGAAGGTGATATGAATTATATTTTCTGATTCCTGTCTATTGCAGATATTATATATTTGTATTCGAGGCCATTTATATGTTATGCTATTGACAGTGACTTTCTCATAATTTTCATAAGTTTGATTACTTTAATTACTTCGCACAGCCTTACCCGCCTGTGCCCTTATCTAATATGTGTATCTGTCTGGCTTTGTATGTATTCATTGTATTCATTGTCGACGAACAAACATCTGGTGCATATACGACGAGTACGTAATATGTATGTTGATAATAACTGAAAATATATGTTTAGTTCAATCGTTTCTCATCTTCATAATTAGTATTTGATGTTATCTTAATTAGTGTGTCTTTTACTCATTTGAAAATGTAGTTGACAGAGTGAGTTACACTGTTAACGAACAGAGAATATACTGGGTGAGTCATTTTAATTAATACAGTCAAATATCTCGTAACTATTTGGGAAATATTACTATTAGTCCAGTTAAGATCTACATCCGTGCTTGCAAAAGGTCTGGTCGTTCTGAATTTTTTATATGTTGTTAGGACCTAAACCAATATTAAAAAACCAGATTTGCAATTTCCAAAGTGCTGTGCGAGCGGCGGTGTACCCAAAAAACCATGAAATTTTCGGACTTTTTTCAGTTTTTGCTCAATATCTCAGTGAAGGAAGGGTCTGACCGGTATAGTCATTCTATACACTTTTAAAGTAGACTAAATTCAACAATTTGAGATCAAAACAAGCTCTATACAGCTATTGGTTCCCAAGATACAGTTCTTAGAAAATAGGCTATTTTTTCCAAAAAGTGAAATTTTTTCGAAATGGTCACTTATTTCGTAAAATATCTCCTAAAATACGCATCCCACGTCAAATATTATATGTAATAAACTTGAAGTAAATTTAATTAGCTTTCATTTGAGATCAGACTGGTACCTGTATGCCCAGCGATTCTCTCCAAAACGGTAGATAACGCAAAATTGTCATAAGTTTACCAGCGCAGATAACCATCGCAGCGCACATATTTACCAGATGTTTGTATCCATATTTTCGGTAAAAGTAGGTACCAATTCCAATCAGAAGGAAGGAAACAAAAGATCGAGGTCGTACAGCAGTTATCAGAACATGAAAAAATGACACACACTTCTTCTTCCATGCTTCAAGGGGCCACGCTTGTTTTTGAGAACAACAGTCTCAAAACATAGCTGTAATGACTGTCCCTTTGTTGGAGCCCATCTCCTTTATGCCTTTATTGCCGCTGGCACAGAACTTTGGAAATTGCAAATCTGGTTTTTTAATACTGGTATAGGTCCTAACAACATATAAAAAATTCAGAACGACCCGACCTTTTGCAAGCACGACCGCCTTTTCATGTTTAACTTTACTGAACTATATGACTGTTGGGAGATATTTGGGACAAAGTAGTAATAGTAGTAGTAGTAGCGGAGAAGAGGTCGATGCCTGGCGTAGGCCTTTCTAGACCTTTTTTTGTCGACCCCTGAAGGACAAGGAATTTTTATGTCGACAAGGAATTGATAGGTTGTGTGACAGCAGCCGACTTTGATAGGAACTATGCCGGTATTCATCTGGAGTTTGTGAAAGAAAACTGCAGAAAAGCTTCGCATACCTAGCCGGTTATTTTCGTTCTTGTCCATAGATAGAGAGATTGTAGAGGCTGCCCTGGGCGGACTACACTTCGACCATAAGGTCTATTGTGATGCCTGAGGATATGAGGATGTGAGTGGAGTGGAAGGTATTTTTGTGTATAGACTAGGAATCGGTAGGATATGCGGCTGCAGCCGACTATGATAGGAACTATGTCGATATTCATCTGGAGTTTGCGAAGGAAACTGCAGAAAACCATCTCAAGCATAGCCGGTAACTTCGTTCTTGTCCATACGCCGACAGTTTAGTCAATTAACCGCCTCCTTTTTTTCTCTTAATAATTAACACACTGCCGATGTCAGGATTCGAACCCTCCCAGTTACCAAGTAGGCATACTGCGCAGACATACCAACTTAGACCGCTCGGCCACTTGGACTGGTTGACTGGTGTTAATTAAAATGAATAACCCAGTTTATATATATCTAATACGAATATAATGAAAGTGTGGTTATTATCTCCAAGAAATAATACTTTAGAATACATGATGTGTGTGGCGTATAAATTAAATAGTTCATAAGTTTTGTTTTGTGGTATTTACATAAACATGGAGACGCGATTAATTGCAGAAAGAATAAATATTTACGGTAGACCGGCAGCTATCAAACGATATACGTCATCAAATACTAGAAATAAATGAAATGATGACTACAACTCATGAAGTCAGTAGAGCAAATGATTTCTATTGCGGTAGCATTGCGTTTTATGATTTATTATGATGGAAAATTAAATGACCTAATTTTTTAAAAACGAATTTACAAAGCTATATTAATAATAATTATAATATAGGGGTTATATCTCCGTTATTCACACATACATTCTAGAGCAATCCACATGATTATCCTTTTTACCTCCTTAAATATCAATTACATTAACAATAGGGAATATGCATGAAAAATTTTTTTCACATTTATTTTCAGAATATGAAATACTGTTAATACTGTAATAATATTTAATAAAAACAAAATTAAAATCCGACAAATATCAACGAAGTTATAAGCTTTTAAAGATTATTATCTGTCTCTTTCTTGCAAAAATACTAAAAACGGAGTTTTACGTGTATTTTAAATGGTGAAAGTGTAATATGACGTCACATAACATATCAAGAGGGCTATCACACTCTTTGTCTAATCGGGAATTTCAATCATTCATATCTCGCTTATTTTTAAAGTTATTTAAAAAGAAATTTTACCTTGATATTTGTCAAGTAAACATGCTTCAATTCAAGTGAAAAAAAATGTTCATGCATATTCCCTATTATATGCAGACTAAGAATCGGCAGATTGTGTGGCTGGAGCCGGTTTGATAGGAACTATGCCGTTATTCAAATTTGAGTTCGTGGAAACTGCAGGAAATCTTACTAATCCTAACTGGCTACTACGTTTGTGTCCTTACACCTAGACTTTAGTAAATTTACTACCCTTATTAATAATAATTGACAAAGTGATACCGCTGGGGCTCGTGCTCTGTTGGGCCTTCCCAACAGAGCACGTATTATTGTCCGGCTACTTGACGAATTTAGAAAGCTTAGCATTGCCTGCCACTCCGATTGTGTGAATTCGTAAATAGTTCTTTTTCTGACGTATTTGACTTCCCCATTGACCAAGTTTGCTATTGACTAGCTAAATTAAATATGAAATATAAATTAAATATGATAATATTTAAATTGAAAACTACCCTCAACGCATAGTCACAAAAGTAGTGGTCATTTTTCCAAATTTCATAATTAATTTGAGCCTTATTTTTGGCAGTCGGAATACCCTTCATAGGCCCAGAGTCTATTTTAGGAAATCCAAAGACTGCATGGAGACAGGTGATCAAGGGAGTGGATGAATGTTAAACACCGTGATCACTGGGAAAATATACTGCAGCAAAAGCTCGGGAAAATACTGCTTCGGAATGCATCCAAGAGGTTATCCCTCAATGCACTGAAACTGAACAGGATACAACTGCGGAAGGTTATTGGATTCATTGCCAGGCATTATCCCCTGCAGAAGCATTTACACACAATGGAACTCCATAACGGATCCATTATGGGCAGATTGTATGGCGAGGAGGAGGAAACATCCAGCCACATTTTCTTTAACTGCGAATCTCTCGGTCACAGCAGATACAAGATATTCATCTGCTGCATCTCACCCGAGGTGCATCTCACTCCGAATATACCCTCAACGTTGTACACATGGCCACAAAAGAAGCGGCCATTTTTCAAAATTTCATAATTGATTTGAGCCGTATTCGTTCGATTTCCGTAAAAATGCTTCGAATAAAGGTTGTTAATTTTAAATAGACTAACAACTTTTATTTGAAACATTTTCCCAAAAACCGAATGAATTAGGTACGAATCATTTAAAAGCGTTCTGCTTTTTTGACCCAAACTAGTATAATCTATAAAACTAAGCAAAAACCCGCAAATTTCGAATTGATTCTAAAATAACTACTGACTCGTTGAAAGCTGCAACTGACATATCACACAAATAAAATATATATATAATACAAATTTGTTTTATACAAAAGTTTGAACTATTATATTCTCCAATATATTTTACAACTCTCATAGGTAACACCTAAAACTACACAGTGTATAGTTTGTCGCTTATTTTCTGTAGTTTGTCTCCTAGTTTTCTAAACACTATAAGCGTTTTATACAAACCTATAAATTTGTTAGTGTAACTTTAGTGACACGCTTTTTATTATTTAGCTCGGATGATATTCTTTAATAAATGTACCGGATGGTTATTTTATTTTATTTCCGTAAAATAACTCTAGTTACAGAAATTACCAAAATAATTCTTAGGCAGAGGAAAATAATAATCATTTACTGGATATTTACAAATGAACATTTATTAAACATACCATTTCAGGACAATTAAAATGCAATTTAGGCTGGGTGCAAATTGAGTTTGCTTCCTTGCGGCACAAGCAGGATTTGAATCAACAACGCAAAGGGAGAGAGAGCGTAAGTGCAGACGGCAATTTTATCACCAGTGCATATTGAATCTTAGCTAAGTTCGGGATCTGATTCCGATGATTTGTTTTGAAGACCAAATGAATGGAAAATTATTTAACGAAAAGATTTCGGAAAGTTGTCATTTATAGACAAGCAACATCCACGGGGAATTAGTTCTGACGGACAAACTTTTTAATGAAAAAGAACCATAAACAGTTTCCTGCATCACATGAAGGAATCAATAGATTAAACAACACTTGATTAAAAACGATTGAATCTGTGGCATAATTTTTGGCCATAAATAAAAAACTAAGTCATTTAAAATTATAAAAAGAATATTTTTGAACTGTGCATATAAAACTTCTTTCATATGGTACCCTACTTGCTGCACTAGCCCTATTCACAAAGAAGTAACGCCCCTTTCAGACATTAACCCTCATTTCCAATAACTAGGAATATTTTTTTATCTTAGATAGATATGGGCAGACAAGTTCTACAACTGTACCAAGTTTCAAGTCGATAGCGGTCATAGTTGATGTTGAAAACCCATAAGGGTTCCTCTTTTACCATTTTGGTAAGGCACCCTAACGTTGTAACGGTGAAAATATTGAAAAAAAAGGTGTTTATAGAATGACCTAATTAGTTCATTTTTTCATGTCGTTTCGTCTGTGTAAACACGATAACTAAAAAAAAAACGAGATAAGGATCTGAAATTTTGTGTTTGTTCTAGAGATAAAAATTAAGGTCTAGATGGGAAAAGATCGTGCTTTTTCAAATATCCATCTTTGACATCGTTAAGGATAGGGTAAAAGTTTAAAGACAAAAAATGTTCCGTCTTTAGAAATAAACAACTTTTGTCTGAAATTTTTTTTCATAAACTCAGTATAATTCGGATACCAGTCCAAGTGGCCAAGCGAACTAAGGCGTTATGTCTGCGCAGTATGCCTGCTTGGAGACTGAGAGGTTATGGGTTCGAATCCCGACATCGACAGTTTGTGAATTATTAAGAAAAAAAGGGGGTGATTAATTGACTAAACTGTCGGCGTATGGACAAGAACGAAGTAACCGGCTATGTTTGAGAAGGTTTTCTGCAGTTTCCTTCACGAACTCCAGATGAATATCGGCATAGTTTCTATCATAGTCGACAGCAGCCGCATATCCTACCAATTCCATGTCTATAGACAAATATTCCTTCCACTCTAGTCACATCCTTACATCCTCAGGCATCACAATGGACCTAATGGTCGAAGTATCGCCCTTATAGTCGAATCTATCTATCTATCTATATCGGGTATATCAGAAATTAATTCAGTTAGTTGTTAATTTTACTTGTTTGCTTTAAAAGTGGATTATTTAGAAAAATTTGCACTATTTCAAATGTTCCAATGTAACAATGGAGGTTTCCATTAAAATCAATCTTCATTCTCGTTTCAGATATTGTAACAAAATCAAAATTACGTTCCCATTGATATTAGATTGACACCTTGTCTAAAAAATAATTTGCTATAACTTATACTTTCGAAGTGATTTGTTTGCATAAAACAAAACGATCCACCCTGTATAAAACATATCTAACACACCCACCATAATCCGGAATGAATAAAACATTCATAAATTTGCTACTTTTTAAAAAGTCGTTTATCATTTGAACAAAACTATACTATAGTTCATAGAAAATATCCCAAAAAAATACTGTCAAATGCATTTAAAATGCACATATAGAATAAATCGTCTTACTATCAATATTACTTATGGGGAGGGGGGTGTTTTAGTCTAGAGAGCGATAATTTCGACTTCATAAAAATGTTATAGATATGAAAATATTTTCAAACAAAAATTTTATGAATAAAAGTATTGATCGGTTTTTTTCGTAATTATTATAGAAAAAAGTTTTGCGCGATAAAAGAATTTGGAATGGGTGTAATAACTGGTTAAATATGGAATGTAAAACAACCAACTTATTACTTAATTTTTAACCCGACTTCAAAAACGAGGAAAAAACTGAAAATCTGTTATAAAAAAATGCACTAAAAATTAGTTGGTCGTTTAGTAGGTCTACCCATATTAAGACAAATAAAATCAGTTATAGAACTTCAAAGTCACTAAAAAGCGAGAAATAAAACCTATTTTGACAACATGGAAACCCGACTTCAAAAATCAAATATTCTATAACAAAAAATGCACTAAAAAGTAAAAAAATAATTGCATATTCTTGTGCCAATTTTAGTTCACCTAAGCAAAATTTTTTAAATATATATGTACAATTATTGTTATTTTTGGAGTCGGTGTCAGCATAGAGAAATTCATATAACTTTTGGACACCGCCTCCAAAAACAACAGTAATTGTACATATATATTTAAAAAATTTTGCTTAGGTGAACTAAAATTGGCACAAGAATATGCAATTATTTTTTTACTTTTTAGTGCATTTTTTGTTATAGAATATTTGATTTTTGAAGTCGGGTTTCCATTTTGCCAAAATAGGTTTTATATTTATTTAAGTTTTAAAAATAATATGAAACAAAGTCGTATGAAAATGACGTGTATTCTCTCGTGGTCAAAGCTTGACTAACTTCAAGCCCGTCTTCTTTATTTTCTGTATTTCTTAATTAATACTGTTATCTCTGAAATAAAAGAAGTCCGTTGCACAAGTATTTGTTACGAAACTAACGTACTTATTACATTAGGGAAACTTTCTGTCAGTTTAGATTCTCTACCAGAATCATACAGTGATGTTGTTTTGTTACTGAACCTCACAAAAACCACATTTTTGTTTGTTCTTCTGGACCCCAAATCGTAATCTTCTTCGGCTTGAATACTGAATTCAGGAACTAGGTTACAGGTGGTCAGTGCTTTTCTATCAGACGTATCTATAACAGACATATGAATATATAATTTATAATGAAAACATAGGCAGCATAACTACATCACATTTCGTACTTACAATTAGAACGATATTAAGGGGTTAGGTGTACTCAGAGGCTTCAAAAAATAGAAAAGAGTTTTTTCGGAACTATTGTGTAATATTTTTTTATTTAATTCATAATACCAAATTTTTACACTATATTTTAAGTTACTTCCACGAAAGTTTCTAGTAAAAATTTTTATTCTGGACCAAGTTATCAGCTAGATTTTTGATCCATCTCTTACAAATAGTGCCTCGCTGTAAAGATCAGTATTGTTTACTGGTTTATCTGAAATCAATGAAACTATAAAAAAAATATTAGCATAATAAATATTGATATGAAAAAGTTAACTCTGGATTGTAGCCCAGTATGCTTATCACTGCACCAAAGATGATTCTGACGTATTAATCAATATTTTCATATCATTGACTGAGTATTACTTGATTGATTGATTGATTAATATCGGGGTAAAAACTATTGCACTTCGAACTTATGGTCCATTGTGCTCACCCTTCTACCTCAGTCCGACGAGACTCGCCTCTCGCATATATTGGCAATAGCCTGGAGCTTGCTGTATATGCTGTAACCAAGAGATTCGTAGCCAAAGATAATGTGGCTGGATGTTTCTTCCTCCTCGCTACACAATCTGCAAATAATGGAAGCAGATGCTTCCGCAGGGGACAATGACCAGCTTCAGTGCATCGAGGGATAACCTGTTTATTGCACTCTGAAGCAGTACCTTCCCGAGCTCTTGCCGCGGTACTTTTTACCAATGATCATGGAGTTTAGCATTTGACCACTCGTTGATCACTTACATGCAGTCTTTGGAATTCCTGAGATAGGATCTGAGCCAGTGAAGTTACAGTGGTTTCCTTCGAAACCACTGTGACCCGGCACCCGAATCAATTTAACATTGTTCAGTTTTGCCAGTTTCAGAAGTTCCTCCAGACAATCCTTGACTACCCTTGAAGTGATCTCAGTTCCAGATAAGGCTTTTAAAGCAGCTTGACTATCTGAAAGAATACTTACGTTCTGGTTTATGTAGGCTCTTTGTAGGCTCTCACGGACGCAAGCCAGTATGGCGTAGACTTCTGCTTGGAAGACCGTGGCATACTTTGTCAATATCAACTTATTATTTGTGTATTCTTAGGCTTCACAATACTTATGTCAAATTCCTTTAAGATTACGTCGTAGTATGAAAGAACTAGCGCATACTGTATAGACAAACATATCGTTGAATTTTTAATTAAATATTGATTCATACGTCAGAATCATCTTTGGTGCAGTGGTAAGCACACTGGGCTAGACTCCAGAGATCCGAGGCTCGATTCATATTTTCATGTCAATATTTAATTAAAATATCCAATGACATGTTTGACTACATTTGTTTTTTCATACTATGTCATACGTAATGAAATTTGACATAAGTATAGTATTGTGACGCTTAAGTATACACAAATAATATATGAGTATAATAGTTTATTTAGACCCTAATCGAAGCTTTTTTTTTCAAATTTAGCAAAATGATGGTCTCTGAAAGTATAATTATTGATTTCAAGGAGAAAAAATGCTCGTTAATTGTTTATAAAAAAAAGTTATGATCAAAAACACATCGTAGGATCTAATACCTAGAATATGTTGTATAAATTTCAAACAAATCCGCTGAGGAGTAAAGCAAAGTTAAACTCATTAAATATCACAGTAAAGTTAAAAAATCGGAATTATATACTCATATCTTCCGGTACGGCATGCCCTGCTTGCAATTTTTTAGCCGATACACTATTTCGAATCGTTGCTACCTTCATTATCATGAAAACTATTCATCGGACCAACTTGAAAACTTCACAGAATGTAATGAAAATTCAAAGAAACTCCATTTAAAAAAATTCTAAATGCACCTATCCCCTTTTCAGAATTGAACTCATCAACAGTAGATTTCAGAAACAAAAATCAGTACAAGGTTTACTAACCCTTACATTAATTAAATCAAATTACTTTTTCAGAGTTATATCTTAACCATTATACATATAATACCACAACAATATACCGCACCACAAAACGGTTTCATTCGATTATATAATACATATATCTAAATACATATACATATATCTAAATACGGATGGTTTCGTAAAATGTATGCAAGCTATTCATTTTCGTATCCTAAACAAAGACAAAACTGGCGTCACAAAATCTCGAATCTTTGTTTATAGATAGATAGATTGTAGAAGCTGTTCTGGACGGGACACAATTCAACCATAAGGTCCATTGTAATACCTAAGGATGTGAGGATGTGAGTGGAGGACTAGGAATTTTGTTTGTAGATTAAGAATTATTAGGATGCGCGGCTGCAGCCGACTTTGATAGGAACTATGCCGATACTCATCTGAAGTTCGTGAAGGAAACTGCAGAAAACCTTCACAAGCATAGCCGGTTACTTCGTTCTTGTCCATATGGCGACAGTTTAGTCAATTAACCGCCCCCTTTTTTTTTAATAATTGACAAACTGCCGATGTCGGGATTCGAACCCATAACTTCTCAATTCCAAGTACACATAACGAAATTTCAAGTTTTTTCCGTTAATATCTTATTTTAGGCCCGGTATGACAGGCCTAAATTAAATTTTAATTTTAACTTACGACAAATTATAATAAACTTTATTGTAGACTTTTATGAATGTACTATATAAGATTTTGATAAATTTTATAAAAGGACTATATCTAATGCTCGCACAGCCTTAAGGATTTCCTCACATTTTATCTATGTTTCGATATATTGAGTCTTTCAGTACATCCTTTTCGAAACACTTTGTACAAAGTAATGACTTTTTTCTTACCTCTCATGACTCTATTTAAATTTTAATTAAAATCAACAAACTACTTACGTACTTAAACATTTTATAATAATAACACATATATTTACCATACATATATATATAAATATATATGTGTATGGATGTATGTATATATAAAAGTAAATGTTTAATATATTCCAAGATAATATATTCGAATACATATTATAATTGTGTTGAAAACATCAAGAATATAACTTACGTTGTGAAGTTGCGTTGTGTTCGCGTGTGTATAATATACTTAGTACAAACTCCGAGTGGATGTATGCTATTGTATATACAGGATGAGTCGAAAGGAACGGACCAGACTCCAACAGAATATTATACAGGTGAAAATAGTGCAAACTGTTATGCGATTTTCATTTTTTTTTCATAAACGTTAAATCGATGGTAGAGTCTACCCTGGGCTACACTTCGACCATATGGGCCAGTGTGATGCGTATGGATGTGAGGATGTGAGTGGAGTGGAAAGAATTTTTGTGTATAGACCAAGAATAGGTAGGATATGCGGCTGTAGCCGACTATGGTAGGAACTATGCCGATATTCATCTGGAGTTCGTCAAGGAAACTGCAGAAAACCTTGTCAAGCATAGCCGGTTACTTTGTTCTTATCCATATGCCGACAGTTTAGTCAATTAACCGCTCCTTATGTAAATCCGGCACTGATTAAGTATTAGAACAGAAAATTTACAAATGTTGAAGTTACACAAAATATGCGCAACTTTACTTTTACTGACAACTTTTTTCATTCAAATTCAGATCGCAATTTTCAAGATTTTATGTTTTCACCTCTTTTGTACACTACTTATCATATTTCTTCATTTCAATTAAAATTGTGGTCTTTAAAGCACGTACAAATATATATATATATATATATATATATATAATCATTTATTTATTTAATGCATAAAAATATAACGATGTCATTTTCGACATCTCCTAGGTGGATCCAAGTCGTTTTATTGATACAACCATAATATTAGCAAAATTTTCTTCAGAAAAACACAGGAAATTGTGCAATAAAATTACACAAACATATATAATCCAATAAAAATGTCAAATTTTGTTGAAAATAATTCAACTATGAAAGTATACACATTCTATTAACGCCTCTAATGAGATAGTTTGACGTTAAAATTCCCTATATACACAAAAAATTTTAGCTGTAATTGAATTCAGTCATACATTTTGTAATTGAATCACCTCGTACAGTTTTTAAATGAGTTTCAAACAACATATAGAAAAAACTTAAATATGGTAAAATTGTCATTTATTTTTGAGATCGTAACAAATTTTATGAATATAATGGATAAAAATATTATATTATATATTATATTGTTTAATCAATTTAAGTAGTTTTTATGTTTAACAAACGATGGTCTGGATATTAAAAGGAATTCGATATGCCGTTTAATAGCTTCAAATTATTGTTGGCTTTTCACGTATCATTTATTTTATTTGTTTCGAAATTGATATTTTCAACGTTATAGCCAAATTTTCCATTCATATACTTAGTAAAATAAAAATATATTACTTAACACATTTATAAGAGTTATCTTTGTCCAAGAAATTTGTCTTACAAGTATTTTAAATAAAAAATATAAAACTCGGTTACAAAAAATAAATGGGTTTGTGTACGTACACTCGTGTTCATAAAAATTGAACCAGTAAGTCAAATTATAAGCTTATATATTGCTAATGTAAATATATGTATAACATTACATACAATAACACTTAGAATGATTCAAATGCTTCAATTTTTATGAACGGTATTGTAAGTGCGTTAGAGGTCATACATTTTTGAGTTTTTAGACATTTTATTGCATTCAAATATATTAGTTTATAATTGGTGTTTGTTCGTTAGGACTATGCCATCTGGTGGCAATAATTAGAAACAGAGTTGTTAGGCTCAACTGTGATAGTCACATATGCGTTACTAGGGTTAGTAAAATAAACAAAAAATTATTATTTCGTTAATGAAACTCATCTTTTTGGGTAACTTTAACAATCGTTAACAAATTTGAAAATTAAATATGTAACTTAATTTGAATTGGCCATGCAAAAAAGTGATGGGCTGGTTGACATTATTTTGGGGTTTGTGTTCATCAGTAATAAAAAATTCTTATTAAGAAGTGTTTCTTATTATTAAGTTCCATTTTGGCAGGAGCTACAATGAACAAAAGTTTAACAAATTTAAAATTGGCTTTTATTTGAAAAAATAAATCGTTTTTCAATGTTTATTTTTTGTTTTAGTTAAAACTAAACTTTCGCATTATCCATTACCCCTACCATAAGGCACATGCTAAATAATAAGTCACTTAGATAAATTGAACTCGCCTTATTATGTTGACCAGGTTGAAGAAGTAGTTTCGATAAAAACGCATGTCCGATGCTGGCCAGAGCGATATCTAATCCTACCATATTAAAATTGCTATAATTGAAAATAAAAATCGAATTTTTCAAAATTCTTGACTAGACTATTCCCTTAAGGTTAGTGAATTACTCTAAAAAATACGTGTTAAAGCTTAATATGTTGCTGTGATTGACTGAATATTATAGGTAATAATTGAATATAGGTAATGATGTGTTGAAACAAGCCGAAGGCTTTTACGTCGAACTTTCTATATTTAGCTTTAACTTGATTTGAAAAACACGATTCGATTACAGGATGTTACAGGATGTTTATTTAAAAAATTTCTAATAGTATAAGTGGCATCTATTAAACTCAATTTTTTTTGGATGTAAATATCCATTTCAAATTCGGTGTTAATCTTAGAAACTCGAGTAAATAATTGTGGGGCATTTTCAGTTGGATGATCTGAGTAGAGGAGAGACCAAAGCCTGGAAAGGAGACCTTTCTAGGCCTTTTTTCCTGACTCCTATCCTATCCCGTGCACCCTATATCCTCTACTACGCCTAGTTCGTTTCTTCAAGCTCTGTATTTGTTATCGAACCTACTTCGGTCGAGCTGAAGGCTAGATACTTCATTCTGGCTCTGTATCATTCACTCCGTTACAGTCGGAACAGATCGCACTGTTCTCTACTGACCGGAAAGGTCCCCTATCAGAAGGTTAATCTCTTTCCGATTTTTGTTAAGTTGACCTCGTGGCATTATACCAAGCTATCATTTGTTTGGATTGTCTGCAGCCTTCTGTCTCTTCCCATTTCCAGTTTATAGAATTATGCACCTTTTCGTTTAGGGCAAAGGTAGTGTGCTCCATAGTTATTCCTAGATATGGTTCGGGTTTACACGGGTTCGTCTATCGTTTTATTGCCCTCAACCCCGCAGTGCGACGGTAGTGGGGCGATCTATATAAAAGGTTTATTTTAAGGTGATATTGTTAAATTCAGTAAAAGAATTATGGTCCTATTTGAAGTGATAACTTTTCCTAAATCTTTTACAACCCTTGATGACATGGTAATTGCAATTTTTTTTATTCATATGACCTTTCATTATTGGCATCAGAGATTAATTTATACTCATATAGGGTTAACTGAATATTACAGCATCAGTTACGTAAATTATGTAATTACATAATTAAACGATCATTAAAATGTGTGATATTTGATGCCATAGGCAAGATAAAATTTATCTATTTCTGGACAAGAGCGCGATCAATATTGGCTGTCATACATGGCGGTTTGTAATAAATAAAGACTCAGCGAAAATTGTCCATGTAGAATAATCTATTGAGTATATGATTGTGATACCAGTCCAAGTGGTCGAGCGGTCTAAGACGTTATGTCTGCGCAGTATGTCTACTTGGAACTGGGATGTTATGGGTTCGAATCCCGACATCGACAGTTTGTCAATTATAAAGAAAGAAAAAATAGTCGGTTAATTGACTGAACTGTCGGCGTATGGACAAAAACGAAGTAACCGGCTATGCTTGAGAAGGTTTTCTGTAGTTTCCTTCACGAACTCCAGATGAATATCGGCATAGTTCCTATCATATTCGGCTGCAGCCGCATATCCTACCAATTCCTAGTATACACACAAAAATTCCTTCCACTCCACTCACATTCTTACATCCTAATAACTTTATTGTTAATAATAATAATAATAACAATAACTTTATTTGTTTACTTTATCATTTAATACAAATATATCGAATCAAAGATTATGGAAGACTGATTTGGAGTTGAAACCAAACTTTATTATGCCTAATCAATAATCTCACAATAGTTTTTTGATAGTGACTGAAGTAACAACATATAGTTACCGAAATAACAAAAGGCATATATTGGTTGTTCGCAAAGGTATCTAAATGTGAAAGTGAATAAAGATTTAGTAGCAAGTCCACTTCAGTTTCAATACCGCAAACAAATTTTAAGGTTTACCCTATTTTTCTATGCAACAACTGTAAATACTGTCAACGGAAGTATAGTGAAAAATCGTCATTGTTAAAAGTAAGTTTTTAAATAAATAAGTTATTTTCTGCAATTACTCTTCTTACAATAATAATAACATTAAATAATTAAAACTATATGCAATTGACTGTTTGTTTAATGATTATTGTCTTGAGTATTTGTAGAAAATTTTTATTTATTTATATTGTCTATGAAAAATATATGCACTCTCGTTTATAAAAATTGAACCCGTTGAAACATTCTAAGTGTAATACTGTTTTCAATATCGTTCGTATATTTAGTAATATATACGCTTAGAATATGACTTAGTGGTTCAATTTTTATGAACGAGAGTGTGTATTTCTGCTTACATTGTACAGTAAAACTTATTTTTAATTTAAATAACAAACTGTGTGTGAACTTATGTACGCAGGCAAGCAGTTATAGTTCTTTTCAAATAATATTAAATAAGGCCAACACTCCTATTAAGACATAAAAGTTTAATACAGATCCTACATTAGAACCAGCGTCAACGTTGAACAGAACCAGCGTCACTTCATACGTAAAAATTAGAGTTTGAAAGGCTCATTAAATCCATTTTTAGCGAATTTCCTCCAAAGGAAATGCAGCTATTGTTTTTGCACCAATGTTGGAATTTCGTTAAAATTTCTTCAAATGTCCATCGATCCTACCTATTGGATGTTAAAAATCACTATCGCTAAAATTTGTATATATATATATATATATATATATATACATATATACTTATTTAAAATGTCTGTGGACTGATAGACTGGATAGGACCAAAATTTAAAGACAAAAATGTTCCTTTTTCTAAAATAAACTTTGTTTTGAATTTTTTTCATAAATTCAGTATATACCGTATATTTAAGCAACTAACTGAGTTAGTTGTTATTTTAACTCTTTTTTTCGTTTTTATGTTATCATTTTATAGAGTGACAGACGGGAAAACGGAAATCGATAATCGAATCGTTGGAACATTTTAGGAACTCCTATACCAAAATTCGTATTCTGCTTTACCTTCATTAAATTAAAAAAATTATAGAACTAAATAAAAAAGATAGCGTGTGTGATGGTGAAACATCTACTGGTTATAAAAGTTGAACAAACACGTTTTGCTGCAATCAGATCAAATGTTTTAATACAAATCAGTAAATATCGTTTCTTATAAGAATTCCATTTACGTAAGAACTTTATTAGTTTATAAACAGCATTACCATAAAAGGGAGTCAATATGCAGTCAACTGGTTTTTTATTTCTCTTTATGTACTTTGTTGAAATTTATCAAAACTACCACCAAATATATGGAACGATAAATCACATACAGATTGATTTTTAATTTACTGTGTTTTTGGTGGAGTCGTCTGAATATTTTTGTTTCGACATCATATTTATGAAATTCATTGAAAGTATATTATAAACAAGTAAAATTAACAACTAAATGAGTTAATTGCTTCAATACTCTGTATATACTAAGTTCATCATATCAATTCGTGAAATTTTCTCTAGAATTATTTACACATGATCAAATGTATATAAATACAAAGTTTGTATAAAGGTGTCATCTACATTTACACTTTTGTAATTAAGTGTAATAAACTATTGAGCTTATGAAAAAAAAGTTTCAAACAAGAGCTGCAGTTTACTTTAACAAAATGAATATTTTTGTCTGATATTTTGAATTAGTGTTTCTTGTATTTCATAGATTTCGTCTCATGGCGGGGATAGTAAGGACCACTTTCACCGAATGAGGAACTTGTAGTCACTTTTTAGGTCACATATACGAAATTACAATTCGTCATCTCACATTATTTTTTTGAGTCGAATGACAGACTGACTGATAGAAGAATGGACGATCGTACGTACGAACGGGCGGACGGGTAGATAGGTAAGTGATTGGACTATTTAGGTCTTTTTACCTATACTAAAAAATTTACGAAGCCGGGGCCTTTATATATATGATGTATATACATATATATATACATATATATATATATATATATATATATATATATATATATATATATATATATATAAATATATATATATATATATATATATATATATATATATAAATATATATATATATATATATATATATATATATATATATATATATATATGTGTGTGTGTGTATATATATATATACAGACTGTGTTGGACAGCTTGTCCTATAGTAAATCAATGTTAAATATTATTTATTACTAGCTGTCCGTCTGGTACTGTATGAAGTCAGGCAGTATATATGTATATATATAAATACGTATGTATATATATATAAATATATATATCTATGTATATATATCATTACCGTTATAATTATATATCATTATCGATTAAAAATCAAATTTTTATTACAGCGTCTTATGGAGAACATAAGTTTTTTGTACTTGAAATTATAATAACTATATTATTAAAGTAGACACCATTATAAATAATATTTATAAATATTCTTTGAAATATACAGTTTATATAATTGCATTAAAAAAATGGTGTTGACGAACGTGTGAATTAATTATTTAATGCAATTAAAACTGCTTTGTTAGGTTTGTTTTTACCACCATATTTTGAAAACTGGAGACAGCTCACAGTAAAAAAATATACACATATATACAACATAGTTGATTGTCAGATCTTCACATCAAGTCAAATCAATTTCTAATTGTATTTCCTGATATTTTACAATAAATACTTTTAAAATATTTCGGACAAATAAAAAAAAGCTTATAAATCGTTGTAAGATTATTGATATAATTTACAACTTTTTTAAAATCCTAAATACATTCTATTAAAGATAGTACTCATTTGACTTCAGCGTAGCACATGATCGTCCTTAAAATTTACGCACCTCATGTCTGTATATGAATTAATTTTGATTCAATGTTACAGAACCAACAATCAATACTTGCCTATATCACCTATAGGAACCTATATAAAATTCACCTATATAAAATTTCCAAATTTTATAATTGATTGATGCCTTATATATTCAGTTTTCGAGAAAATGCTTTGGATAAAACTTGTCCATTATAAGTATACTATCAACTTTTATCCGAAACATTTTCCCGAAAACTGAATAAATAAGGTACAAATCAATTATAAAATTTTGAAATGATAGCTAATGGAATTTGCACTTTTAACTGTTCGTTGAATTTATTTTAACCTAAAATTATTTTTAATGCAACCTGTGCCCTTAGCTATTCTAGTTGTTCTGTGTTTTTATAAAGCTTTTTCAGTTTCTTTTCTTCATTTCCCATTTTTCTTTGCATTTTATAACGAATATATATATATATATATTTATATATATACATATATATATATATATATATATATATATATATATATATATATATATATATAGTGTACAAAAATTAATAGAATAGCACGCTATACATCATTTACTTTGAAAAATATGTTGGAGTCACCAAGACTGTATTTTTGTTACAAAGCAAAAATAAAATATGATTCACGTAAGATGCGGAAATTGCTTTGAATAAATCTTGTACAACCTTCAACTATAAGACACTGACAAAAGCAATGTCTACATTTAGATGTATGTACAATAACATATCACATGTTTTAACACAGATGGCGGTAAATATACTCACATTTAAAAGTCATAAAATGAAAAAACAATGAAAAATTGAAAAATTAAAAATTAAAATGAAAAAACAAGTGAAAATAACAACTAACTGAGTTAATTGCATAGATACCTGGTACATATTCAGTTAACAGAGCCTTGAAATTCTAAGTGGGTATACTTACCACCACCTTCGCAGAAGGTAAACTTGTGATAAGTGATTGTACATCAAATTAGTTGCTGATATATATATATATATATATATATATATATATATATATTTATTTTAATTAATAACTAAGCCATAGACACAACTGAAGGTATGGACAGAAAATTGAACTATGAGATGAAAAGTCCTTTTCCATTTTTTAATCAGACGCATAGGTAATTAGTTATTAATTAAAATAAATATATATATATATATATATATATATATATATATATATATATATATATATATATATATATCAGCAACAAATTTGATGTACAATCACTTATCACAAGTTTACCTTCTGCGAAGGTGGTGGTAAGTATACCCACTTAGAATTTCAAGGCTCTGTTAACTGAATATGTACCAGGTATCTATGCAATTAACTCAGTTAGTTGTTATTTTCACTTGTTTTTTCATTTTAATTTTTAATTTTTCAATTTTTCATTGTTTTTTCATTTTATGACTTTTAAATGTGAGTATATTTACCGCCATCTGTGTTAAAACATGTGATAATTAAATTTACATCTTCGTATAATAGATCTACCACGAGTATGAGAGAGTACATATGTATATATTAAGCATTGTGTATGAGAAGGAGGTCTTATAGGTTTGATAAACAAACATATTTTTCAAAATAGTGAATAATATTCATAACGAGTATGAGAGAGTACATATGTATACATTAAGCAATGTGTATGAGAAGGAGGTCTTATAGGTTTGAGTGGTTGGTGACCACCCGAACAGTTATGAAAAATATGCTTGTTTATCAAAACTATAAGACTTCCTTCTCATACACATTGCTTAATGTATACATATGTACTCTCTCATACTCGTGGGAGATCGACTATACGATGATGTAAACTAAACATAGTGTATATTGAGAGTGTACATCAGTTTTTTATCAGAAGTATTTGTTTAAAATGTGGAGGTGCTGGGAAACTATAAGATATGTAGTTGAAATAAGTATGCATAATAGATTTATCTGCGCTTCCACCATCAACTATCTAATTATGTTGTTTTATTTCCATTAATTTATAGAGTACGTCTTTACTAATAACACCACGTGATATCAGTACTGAGAGGTTCATAACCATACCATAACCATGGTATTACCACTTATGAAAGTAAGATTTTTATTTGGAATAATTCTGTTAATTGAAGAAGGCTTATTTTAGAATCAGAAAACAAAAACATATCTATTGTCGAGTGGGTTTTGTTAACCTGCTTTGATATCTATACTATAACGATACAGAAGAAAGTGGTGATTTTATTGAAAAGCTCAAAAATTGAACAAATAACTTGAGAAGTTTAACTCAAGAAAAAGGTTTTATGAAAACACAAAATGGTTTCTTTTTCGATAAACTTGATTTTTTTTATTTGACAGAGCTACATCTTTTTGAAAGTAGGGTAGCTGCTCCAACACTTATTCAAAGTTTATGAAAACCATAAATCGATAGCAATTAAAGATGTCCACTTATGGAATGATAAATAAAATTTATCATTTATCATAAAGATATTGTTATTGCATGTCAGCAATATAGTATCAAAATGAAGTTAGTAATGATTCGCCGAATATCAGTACTCCATCAAGTAGGTACCCAACAATACAAGTATAACAGAAATTCGATGATCTGATGTAATGTTACAGTGGCTATTGAATAAAAATATATTAAGCTTGAACCTTAGTAATAATAATAATAATAAAATTTCTTGTATATAAAGCCGAAAGGCTTGTTACAATGGTTGACAGTAATGCAAAATTATATAAATAACAAATAAAAGAACAGACATAAAAATAACAATATTATAATATATAAAATTTATTAAAAAAAAAGTCGAATATATAATGTTTATAAAAGACCAAAAGTAAGCTTTTCTGTAATTGTTGTACATTGCTCTGCATTAGGGATGTTGCTGATATTCGCATCCGCATCCGCAATCTTGGAATTTTCGCATTAATCTAAGCAGTCCCATCGATGTTCGCAATAATGAATGCTTTTGGTGGAGCTTGTAAATAAATCCCAACGTGTTTAGACGTGTTTTCATCATCATGGCAAGGGCCGTACAACCACGTCTTTGAGGAATCATCTAAAATCCATGCACCCGGAGCAGTTAAGCCTTTTAGTGCGGGATTAATCTATGAACATCTGCGAAACAGGATGGAACCTGGCAAGGCAGCAACATTGCTCTTTATTCGATAGAATGAACCAAATTTTAAATTTTCATACTCAAATTTTGATATAAAGATTATGAAAAATTATTAAGTATCTCTTTAAAAAAAATTGACATATACAGCCGTCGATGTGAGTCTAAAAATATCCGTGATGTCAAAAATTTCATATTTGCAACATCCCTGGTTTAAACAAGCTTTCAGCGAACATAACCTAACTACAAGTATCGCCTCTAGATAGAAGCACACCCGTGATATTAATATATCACACTGAACATGGGTAGTATGAAATAGATCATAGGATGGATGCGTTATATACATACTACATTGTAGTACACTGATATATATCTTCCAAACTAATTTTCTACAATATACATGCATAAACACGATTTCTATAAGACAGTTATCGCATTTTGGAATCAATACATCAGACAAATATATTGTACAATTTATTGTAGTTAGTTGTATGTGTATGTGTATGTGTGTAGTATTTGAAAAATAAATGTTTTGCTATAATAATCGATTGTTTGAACAACTTTCAAGATAAACAAACGGATAAAAAGAATATAAAAAGCTGTAGTATTTATACAAATATGTTTCCTAAGAAAAACTTGAACCTATGTGACTGAAAAAAAGAAGTTCAGGAGCTGCGTCAACTTAGCGAATACATCACTCCTCTTTTGGAAATAGATCTTAATTAACTTCTAATTACCAGCCAAGCGGCCGCGCTTGTTCAGGCGCTGTTTCTACTTGGACCTGTGGAGATTATGGGTTCGAATCCCGACACCGGCTGTTTGTCAATTTAAAAAATAATAATGGGGCGGTTGATTGACTAAACTGTCGGCGTATGGACTAGAAAGAAGTAATCGGCTATGCTTGTGAAGGTTTTCTGCAGTTTCCCTTCACGAACTCCAGATGAATATCGGCATAGTTCCTATCAAAGTCGGCTGCAGCCGCACACCTACCAATTCCTAATCTGCATACGAATTCCTGATCGTCCACTCACATCATAAAAATCGAATGTAAAAATTAATAAAGAAAGGTTGAAAATTAATGATGTGGGTGGACGTCTGTTATAGACCGTCGTGTCTCGGAAACGGAGGTTAAACCCCATTATTATTTTAATTAACGTCTATCTTATTAATGTCCATGGCGATCCGTGACCGCTAATGAGGCTACAGAAACACATGTGTAATCAATATATTTTGCACTTTTGGGACTAAAATGACAACTTTACATCCTCCAAATAGGTACTAAAGTAGTACTTTTTTTTCCATGAAAAAAATCAACTTTTTTTCCCATGAAAAAAATCAACTTTTTCTCCCATGGGAGAAAAAGTAAAAAATTTGTTAAATAGAAATGTCATTTTGATTTTGTTGCTATAGGATACGTATTAAATTTACTTTTCATCCATGGGAAAAAAATGTACTTTTTCCCCAAAGGGAGAAAAAGTAGTACTTTACTACCTATTTGGAGGGAGTAAAGTTATCATTTTAGTCCCAAAAGTGCAAAAAATAGTATATTTATCGTGGGATTAAAATGCCTTTAATCCCTTGAGTGGTTGTTGCTTCGAGCTCCACTGGCGGGATTAAAAGAGTCACTTTTCATGGTTAAGTCTCATGGTTAATAATATTATACTATTACGTATCTGATAAGCTTTTGGTATTTCAAAGGCCAAATTCGTTAATGAATAGAATCGATCAAGGATAACGGGCGTTTAGAGAAAGACGAAAACACAAAATCTGGAATATATCCCTCTTAAAATTAGAAAAATTCATTTAAATACATTCAAAATATTAAGTAACCATGGTGATGCATTTGTAATATTCATTATTATTGGTATTGTTTTTAAATTGCAAATATTTCTGTAAATATTAGAGTTGCAGAAAATATGCTAATATAAATATATTTGCTACAATTTGAGTTATTATAAATTTTCCCATTTTACTAATATTAAGAGATAAATTAAATTTTAGGTATTCAATTTAACTTGTAGGTACCTATTCGTCGGGCAACGAATTGTAGTAACATTTATTAACTACAACTTTACTCATTTCTTCCATTTTACTAATATTACTAATATTATATAAATGCAGGTTTTGATTATATCTTACATGCATATTGTTAGTCTCGACTTTATTAGCGATTGAAATCTTACAGTATTTCGTCACATAACAATATTCGATCGACCACCAGTGTAACGAGCGGATAGACATTTTCACGTCAAAATTTGTTCAAATTCATGATACTATATAGTACATGTAAATCAGAAAGGTAATATTGTAAAAGATTTTAACGTAAGATAAACATAAAATAAAATTTATTATGATATTCTTTCTTTTTTTTCTCTTTGTATTTGTTAAAATATAAAAATAAAAGTTTTAGTACAAACTTTATATTTATGTAAAACTTAAGTACAGATAAAATGAATAGACAGATTCATATACATTCCCGTTCAATAAAATTGGACCAATTTGAAATGTTAATTTTCTTATATTTAATAAAACTCCTCACTTTTGTAACTCTCTGTATATTATTTATTTATAAACAAAGATAAGTAGTATATTTTTTAAATGTGAAAAAAGAAGTTTTATATTTTTATTTATGTAAACAAGTCAGTGATAGAGTAAGAATAAGTAATTTGAATACATGTTAAGTGTTATATCTCCCTTTTACGTCTCCCTTTTTAATAAAAATTAAATAAAATCTTGTATCTGTCAAAAACATTTATTACAAGAATAATCAAAATTGTGAGAAACTGAGTCGATTCAGGTCGGTTCAATTTTATTCAACTGGAGTGTACAGCTATTGAATTAAGAAAAAGTAAAGGATAATTCACGAGAGTCATATTTTCTGATATATTTGCCGTTTTGCATAATATATTGAAAGCAAACCAAGTGAAAATAACAACTAACTGAGTTAGTTGCTTAAATACCCGCTATATACTGAATTTATGTAAAAAAGTTGTTTATTTTTAAAAAAGGAACATTTTTTGTTTTTAAATTTTTGTTCTATCTCTTACCCTTTCAAAGATAGACAGTTTTGCCCATTTTGCCCAAGCAATGTCCGATTTTGCCTATTCTTACTTTTTAGTTCTAGAACACATACAAAATTTCAGCTCGCAATCTCATGTTGTTTTTGAGTTTTTGTGTCTACAAACGAACGGACACCTTTACGAAAATTGACTAATTAGGTCAATTTAAGAACAACTTTACCAACATGTTTTTCTGCGATATATATTTTCAACCGTTATAAAGTCGAGGCTAAAGTTAATATACCCTGGTGTTCATTATATACCGGGTATAAAAAATATATGAAAGAATGTAATTTTTTAAAATTCTAATTTGAAAGTTTGCGCCAAATAGCAAGGAGTCTACGACGGCAACTAACCTAAATGCTGATATGCACAATATTTATAATTTCAATTAAATAAAATACCTGTAGTAAAATATGTACGCATTAATATTATCGTAGTACATTCGTAATCAATTACGAGTAGCCCATAATATGTGTTTCATTAATTTCATTTAGTAAATGTTGTTGTTCACAAATAAAGTGATTGTTATGTGGTATTATCTTCAATTAAATCGAGTGTTTTAATTGTCATTAAAACAATTCAATGTTATATGTTGCATACATAATATATTTTTCATCATATTCAATTTATTTACTTCCCACTAATGGTAAAGTTATTTATGTCGCCATGTTCCAAAATGGCGGCTTTATTCAGGCTACATTTCAACAATTAGTTATATTTTTCTTAAAAATGATGAGTTTCATTAGCGAAATAATAATTGTTATATAGGGGATATAATATATACCAGGGTATATTAAGTTTAGTCCCGACTTTGTAACGATTAAAAATATTAATCGCAAAAAAAATTTTTTGTATAGGTGTTCATAAAATGTAATTAGTTCATTTCCGCATATCTGTCTGTCCGTCCTTCCGTCAACCTGATAACTCAAAAACGAAAAGAGATAATTCAAAAACGTGTTGAAATTTTGTATGCATATTCTAGAGCTAAAATGTAAGGTCATGTTCGTGAATAGGCAAAATCGGACCTTGTTTAAACAAAATTAACCAAACAGCATATCTTTGAAACCGTAAGATATAGAACATAGTATTTTAATTTTTGTATCATATTGGAAAGTAACACTCAACCAATGGCTTGTTTAATTCAATATTTGGAGAGGTGCATAGAAGGCAAAGAGACTACTAATGGACTCCTCCGTCTAGTGGTTGTCTTGTTGTATTAGAAGCCAGAGGCACATCTCGGGATAATAACACACAGATTCTATGCGCTTTAGAATTTATGAAGGAGTCGAAGTGACAAATGGGGTTTTGCGTTATGTCAAAAGGTCGAAAAGCTTCATGATCTTGACTGGGCAGGACACTGTACCTAGATCTAAGATAACTTTATTTCAAAATAAAGTAGTTCCCCGTATCTCCATTGTAAGGATTCAAACTTTAAGAAATGTAGCTCAACCGGCTTATTGGGAACTTATATTTACATTACCAAAAGAAGTAAAATAGAGCGAGGACTGAGAATTATTCTGGAATTGTAGTACAAAAGCCCTTTCTTCTTTTATTCCCTTCACCTGCTCTGTCCTTCACGTGTCCTATTACTACCACCTATCAAACAAATAATATTTCTGGCACTATCGAACTTCAATGAGAGGCTTCATCCTCAGACAAATGTACTCCAACAAAAATCTACACATTCAAAGTACACAAACCTCTCAAGTTGTGTGCTACCATTCCTCATTTGTTCATTCGGTTTTCGGGACTAATCAGTGAATTTCGAACTTTCGTCTCAGAAAGTGAATGAATGAATGTTGGTAAATACCATCTCAAGAAAAATCGCATCTTGGTCTGCATTTACACGAGGAAACATAACAGATCTTTCAAGTTGTGTGATATCAGCCCACATACGTTCATTCCTCATACCTAGGGCTCAATGTAATTCGGACATTGATACCTCGGAATGGGTGAATGAATGCTTGTAAATGGCATCATTCAAGTATTATAAGTAAGTTTTATACAATTATGGCTTATGATCTGTGAATGTATATTGAATTTGTGTTTAAATCTATAGGTATTTCATAAATAAAATTTAGGTATAGGGCAATATATATTATACCATGTGTTCATTTGAAAATTTTCCACCTAAACATTTTTTTAAATATGCTCTTTAGACAAAAATGAAACAAAAGTGGCTTACGTAAAAGGGGAAAACTGAATGCAATAATTATATCTTTTAAACTGTGCAAGAAAAAGAACATCTTTAACCCTACAGTAGTAGCGTTCAATTTACTTACGCCAGTGGTCTGTATGAAGGTAGCCTAAAATTAAAGCTTACCCAATTAATAGGGTAAGAAATAAAAGCCCCCAATTAATAGGGTAAGGAAATGTTAAATAACATAGCGGCAAATATTTTTATGGACTCTGCGTCCGCCGCGTGCAACTTCTATCGGGTTAAATATAAAAAATGTTTATCTCAGAAAAACAAATCACTTTTGTTTGAAACTCTGTTCCATGCATCGAATATATCTGGCGTAAATAAAAAATCTTTGCCACATTTACACCAAAACTATGGGATGTATGAATAAAAGTTTCAAATAAAAGTTGTTTGTTTTTATGAGATTTATCTTGCATCGTTTAAAATATAAGTAATTAATTATTGCATTATATTTTCCGTTTTAAGTGCACAGCTTTTGTTTATATTGAGGTGGAAACTTTTCACACGAACACCGTATATGAAATATTTTATAAAAGAAATGTGGTATGTACATAAAAACTACATGGCGCACACACCATATTTGTGTAAATGCCCTTTGATTCTCACCAGTTTCATTTTATGTGGATAATCATGTTTCATAAAACATCATATCATATCATTCTATCTTCTACCTCACTTATTTTGACATTTGTGAAGAACATAACCTCAAATCACACTAAAATATGTAATTTGTTCACAAAAATTAATGTTGTCGCTCACATTTGTTGTATACATCTCATGAAAATATCTAAATTGAATTTCTATTTAGCGCTAATAAATATTTCTATTTATTTTTGTAGGGTGAAGAAAATCAGTATGAATTCAAAGGTGTTTTTGAATGTTTGGCGTGTGCAGAAGGCTGTGAATGGTGCGAAGATGATCGTCCATGCGTTGTATCACTAAATTGGGTAATGCGCACAGCATTATTAATACTCTCATGTGTGATTATATGCTGTTTACCATTTGTGGTGTTTTTTACATGGAAATATGGTAACGTTAAGGTAAGTTTTTTGTTTATTTATGTGCGTCTTATAAACATACTTTAATTTACCGCTAGGTTGATTCTAATAAATTTATAATGTAAATATCAAATTCCCATTTTGTTTGTACTGCTGCAATATTGTCAAGTCAACCTATTCAGAACTTTATTGAAGAAACTCGGCTATCTTTGAATATTCGATGAATATCAAAGAAATAACAAAATATTTTACTTATTCAGAAGCGTTCTTTTTTGAAATAAACTGTTTTTAAACCTCAGACATTCGTTCAAAATGACCAGTCAATTTTTATAAATTCCAATTGAAAAGGCACAGGTTTCCCGAAAGCTCTAACAACTCAGGGTGGGGCTAAAGTCAAATTGATGTGTTTTTTATACATTGTCGTTTTCCTCATACTGAAGAATGGACTGGAGTAGATATTTGGAGCCATTCGTACAAGGATTATTGTCTGATACTGTAGAAGTTTCTAATTTTGCATATTATACCCTAGTCTTGGGCATAGGAAATCGCCATTGGAAGCGCTCAATTTAGTTCGCAATCGTATGGCGAAGTAGTTCGCTCTTTCAGTTCACTTTTAGTTCTTTCATAAAATGTATTTCAGTAAAATGAAAAGAACTGTAAACATAATTCACAGTTGAAACATTCTGTTAAAGTATGTAATATTAAAGATATATTTAGTAATATATACGCTTATAATGTGACTTACTGGTTCAATTTTTATGAACGGGTGTGTACATGAAATATTCATTTCTGATCTTACCAAAAAAATTAATAATTTAACAATTAACTCGAAAATTATTTATTTTTTGTCTAACTAGCACTAAGAGCAGGATCATCGACGAACTAGTGTGCATAGTTTGCCTGAAAGAGCGCTCTTCCGACCTATGTCGTTCGCGGGCTACCCAAGACATATCAAAAACATATTGTATTGACCCCTTAAGGGTCGATCCACACTATTGTGCCGATCACGGTTCGTTCTTGGTCCGATCTCGGTCTGGTTAAATCGAATGATATTCACATTAAAATTCCGATCACAGTTCGTTCTCGATCTGAATATTATCTCAGTTCAGTCATTTTCTTCTTATAAATATTATCACTATAATGAGATGATTACAAATTGTATAAATCTGTTTTACTTTTAACCAGTTCAATAAGCAATTCATCTGAAAAAAATTAATAATATTTTCCTTTATAAAAATACCAATAATTTATTAAATTGATATCATTCACAACGGTAATAAAATTCATGTAAGTACTACTATTCTATGATATTTCTTCCATAAATCTGTAATAGGATACAGAAACATTATTTAAAAATATGAATTATTCATGCATAATTACCTTTTAAGTCCACATTTGTTTAGTCATAATTAAAGGATTATCTAAAGCATAAAATGTTTTCAATTATTAAATTGGAATTTAATAAAATCTTTCAAATTTACAATATTTAATGCACTTACCGCTTCAGTGGGTAATAGCTGACTGAACCGGGAACAGAGACGCATTCACACTAACGTTCACATGCCGTTACCAGTTCCATCTCAAAAATATTCTTCGAGACTGATCGTAACTGGAGTGATTGGACCGGGACTTGACTGTGACCGATAGTATGAATACACACATTGTTTCTTAACTTGATAATATTTTACCAGATCGAGATCGGACCGATTTCGAACCGTGATCGGCACTATAGCGTGGATCGACCCTAAAACCATGTGAAATTTCAAATGCTGATTTTAGCAACATCTTTCTGAGTTTGTTTTTCTCTTGATTATAAAGTATTTCATTGTGTATTTTAATAGCTTGTGTGTTCTAAGGATGAGTTTATACACTGATAGTGAGTTTATACTAAGGTTTTTATCTTGCAGGTTCAATACATCATTTATTATACCTTTCACAACCTCAATCATACAACAGTAGTAGCTTTAAGTTAAATTTAATATCAAATATTCTACTTCATAAGTTTTATTTCCATTGCATTTTTTAAAATAATTCTAAATTCAATGATTTTTTATTTCGGATGGATATCTTAAAATCTATAGAGAAACCTCGACATGTAAGGTTAACGCTTCCTTTAGGGTGAGTATTGGTTTTTACCCCTTGGTTTAGTTACCTGTTTTACGTCTTCTATAAAGGTCACTTAATCCACCACCAATATCATATATGACTGCCATGATATTTGAAATTGAAAATTGGTTTAAGTAACCGAAGATTACAGTAAGTTTTTTTTTTAATTTTTGGTACACGCGTTCAATTTACGAATATGATATGCCTCTTTGGGAGAAGTATAATAAACATTTGACCTAGTTATAGTGACTTCAAGTCGGATAAGATCTAGGTCAGTGATGTCTTTTTAAAGAAGGTTAAAAGATAAAATTGTAAAATGAACAGTAAATCACATAGGAATTTCTTAAAATATTTACTACAGCTTTCGATAAATGTACGGCAGTCAGACCAAAACAATTATTAACAGATACAATTCACCCACAACATATATCATGGGAATTTTACGATATCACAAGGTTTTTAACAATTTGTAAATTATTTTTAAGTATGTTGTACCGATTGTGTAAAAAACATTTACGCTTATTATAAATCTGTTAAGTGATGTTGTAAATGGAAAAATCTTTGTGCTTTTAATAAATACTTTGTAAATTTTAAAAATAATAAGCTTGGTAAATAAACAATTGAAAGGTTGACAAGGATATTTCTGTACTCATTACGGAACATTTGTTTGGTTTTTTCGTTAGCATAGTAATTATTTTTATTTAAAACTATTATTGAACATAGCTTGGTTTTGTGTCGTAACTACGATACCTTCAAAATTTTTCAGGGAATAATCATAAGTCAGAGAATTTCGTTGCACCCTGTCAATCCCTACCGTGAACATTGTTATATGAGAACTATGGAACGGTATAATTTACACAATGTGTACCTTATGTTTAGTGTTAAGGAATAGGATACATATTATATTCCACAATATTAGAAATAGTATTTATGGTCTCATAAATAAAACAAGATAATGTTTACTATACTATTCCCAATGATATGATATATATATATATATATATATATATATATATATATATATATATATATATATATATATATATATATATATATATATATATATATATATATGTACAGTGATAACTATTCTTAGTAAATTCCTGTGGGAATTTATTGAGCTAATATACTAGTAAATATGCATGTTCATACACAATACTAAATAATATATTGTATGGGTGTGTTTAAACAGATGTAAACAGTGGTTTGTGTGATGTCAGGTTGCAATCTTTGTCTTACTAAACACACCCATCAAACATAAATTTCATGTATGCACTGAAAATTATGAAACTGATACAATTTGAATTCATTAGTTTCGATTTATTCTTCCAATTTCATATTTAGTAATTATTATTTATGTAATAACTACCTCTGAAGCACTTTTCGATTGAGATTCAAAGCTGCACCAAAGTTTTTCCGATGAATTATGATCAGCTGAACACGTTTTTCGAAGGTGCTTAGGACAGTATATTATTATATACAATCTGGTAGCTCAAAGGTCGAGCTTTGTTCTAGAATGTCAGAGGTCGTGGATTCGATTCCCATCGTAGATGTGTATGATTATTCATATCAAGCAATGATGTCAAAGAATTATCAATGATCAGACATATTACTTAAAAGTAAACGCTAGTCACTTCCGTTGGTATAATATAACCGAAAGGCAACCATACTATTAAAGAGTTTTCTTAACTAGCTCACTTGTATAGTTCTGTAGTTCATTTAGTCCAGCGCTGTAAGGTAGATAACTCTAGGGACTGGACATTTGACTTCGCCTATAACTGTATTAAATTTTTCTCCATTAATACGAACAAAAATATAACGATTGGCAACAAAACATGATTTGTCAGTGAATTGAGATTAAAAACTTTATGCAATTGTGTTTGATATCCATAATTAGTTCTCTCTGTAGCAAAACTAATGACATAAATGCAATTTACAAGATGAATATGTAATCAAATCATAGGAAAAACTATTCAAATTGAGAGAATTCAATCAACAGATATTTCTGTTCAATGAAAGCATAATTCCATTCGAAGATTTTAATTTGAAAATAACTTAGTATTTGTACAAAATACATAAATTAATTTATTCTTATTGTATTTTATTTGAACATACAAGCAAAACCATTACAAATAATTTACACAGGCGTTTATTTTGTTCAAACAAAATCTCAATTCTTCCCGACCGATCCTTTTATCCCTTTATTTTAAATGGTATCCAATTTTTCTCATCCAGTGCCAAACGTACTCAACAGTCGAGGAACCAGGCGGGAAAACGGGTGAACACCAATATTTTCTACCGTTACAAAGTCGGGACTAAACTTAAGATACCTTGGTATATATTATATATACAAGGGTAAAATAAATTGAACTGGTGATTCAAACAGTTACTGAAAATAATTGGTAATAAAAATGTCGTCAATTAAGGAATTTTATTTATATTGATAATGATTTCAATAAATATGTACCTAATTAAAATTGATTTCTTATACAATTTGCATGGTAACATACCAAGCTATACTTTTCATCAAAGAGAAATTTATATTTTAATTAAAGTCACTACTTGAAAACTTTTCTATATAATTCATTCATCTGTGTATAAATTAGATTTGTATACATTATTATACATAGTAGTAATGTCGTCTATCTCGTCTCGTAATTAATCTTTGGGTAGATATGTGTCGAGACACGCACTATATTAGCAACGAGTATCATATCTTCCCAGTTATTAATTACAAATTATGACAATATTGTTGCCGAAATACGTATTTATGAAATACAAAGATCTAGGATTTGGACCAAATTTGGAACTTTATAATTCCATCATAATTTTTATAATTTTACATTTTACACAAGGGTGAAAATCGCATTTCATCATAATAAAGTTTAAAGTATGAAATTTCACACTGCCAATCTTCCTTAAATTTCACAGAATGTTCTTGGCACATTACTTTAAGAAAAATTTTAAAAAATCCAAGTACACGTAGATGGATTGATCCTTCGCTCTACGGTCCATGAAGGACCTAACTTAAAAAGGTTTTCCAGACCTTTGTGTCCTGGGATTTGGATTTCCAGGTCCAGATCCAATTCAATCCAGATTCCGGATAATTAATATGACCAACAAGGGCGCCGCCAGCCGATGACCCAGGAGGGGGGGAGGGGTAGCAAATTGATATATGGAAGATGGGAAAAGTATGAATTTTAAATACAGTCATTAGCACATGTTATTATATTATTATATTTATTATAGTTATTATATTTATTAAAATAATAGAATAAAAAGGGTTTGGGACAAAATATAGGACATTGACAATTACACGATTTTAATAATAAAGTAGTCGAGCGAGATTCTTTTAATTAAGTTAATTCAAACACAATCTTCGGGGATTTTTTGTAAACTTCTCGATCACTTTATTATGAAAATCTTGTAAGTTTTCATGAATAATTTTTCTGTGCACACTAATCATGGCCAGGCCATTGAGGTGATTTACCCCCATAGTGCTTTTTAACCAGGTTTATAGTCTCCTGAGGCTGCTAAACGATCGCTGTACCGTACACGTTGTGCACGGTAGAGCGATCAAAATTTTCAACGTTTTTCCCGTTTCGAGAAAGAAGGTTTTTGCCTCTTTCAGGACATCAACAACAGTCAGATTTGTTGGGTTGGGTTTATCATCCCACAATTGCTGCCACAGTTCGATTTCATTTTTTATCTTAGGTCAATCAAAACTGGGCGATAGTTTCGCAAGTTTCTGTAAGATTTTCGACTGATATCGTTTGCTTTTGCGCCGGGTGTTTTCTTCAGCAAAACCTACTTCAAGAGATGTAATAATGAGTCCGAGTGTGATATATTAAATATAGAGAAAAATGCCGAAATATCGTAAATCTGTAAACAAATATATTTGTTTACAGAAAAATATTTTACATTCTTTTTTAGCTTATAAAAATTATGAGATGAAATTTCTATAATATTTCCCCTCGAAGAAATGATCATTATTAAAATAGGTTTAAATAAGTTGCCCTTCTACTTTTAAATAAGTTCCCCTTACGCGCATATAAAGTTCAATACAAATGAATTCAGCTCATATCTCATTCAAAAACAATGAGTCATTGTGTTTGAATCTCTAAGTGGGGGCAACTGCGCCTACCTGCCCCCCCCCCCTTGGCGACGCTCTTGATGACCAATCGAGATATTGATTTTTAAATCAATTTGGTTACCGTCGTGTCCTCTGTCTAAGTTAATTTTTTTAAATCTTATCAACTTGAGATCGTTAATTATATTTAACTTCAGTAAAAACTCATATGTGAATCATATATTGCCTCAAATCTATGTCGTATGCTGATATTCATCGTCTGATAGTCGTTTATAAAATAAATAAGAATTTAAAAATTATATAAATCAATACCATTTTATATACTTACTTTTTTTTAAACACAATACGTAATATTTATTAACCCCTTCAGATGTGGTATTTTACTGAAATTTTTTAGCAATCAGAAATTTGTATTTCTTTAATTTAAAAAAATTTGATATTCCTGCAATGATCATAGAGAAATATTTAATACGGTCATCAGATGTCGTTTTCGTCGCGCATCCTACGAAAAGGCTTTAAACAGTACTAATTCTATCGTCTTTTTGAGTCAGAAGACTATTTTACACACCAAAGGGTTACAAAAACATTATTTATGTAAAATACAGAAAATTATGACAATTGTAAGATTTATATCATTATAAATTTTTCACATTAACAAAAGATTAGAAATTCTCTCTAGTTAATTTATGTGTATGCTCTTGTGAACATACTTGGTGAGAATATTAACTATTTGTATTCATATGGACAATTTCTTTATGGTCTTTGGGTGTTATATGTACAATTTGTAAATGTATGTGGTTATGTTCTCAAATACTTCTGTGTTATGTTTGAAAAGGAAAATGTCTTGAAAATGCTAAAGGAAATTTATTTTATTATTTGCTAGAGTAAATATTTTGATTAAGATTTATTTGACTTATAAACAAGGGTTATTATAATCGTTTTTGCAATGTAGCTCAAAATTGAGATTACTTGTGTTTATTTTCTTTAGTATTTTTGGATAACTACATCCATATTTTTTAACTTTACGCTCATAAAAAATTTATATTAATTTTATGGTAACTTTTTAATTGAAAACACAAAAATCCAGCTAGTTTAATGATTTGACGAATAGTTTTCGAGATATATCTTCTTTGCAAGATTATATATCCTGTTTTAACGATTTTGGATCTGAATACCGTTCACCGTACTATCAAATGAAATCAATGTTCATGTTTCTTAGGACCAATTCAAACTATAGATAATTTGATTCAAATTAGGTACAGAGATTATTTTTCAATTATTTCAAGATTCGAAAAAATCACAACCAATTTTTAATTACTATGATAATTAATTTATGTAGAAAATTTAACTCGAAAACAACATACCTAGATCAGTTAGTTTGATGATTTGACGGATAGCTATCGAGATAGATCGTCTCTGCAGTAGCTACGTATAAATTCTACCAAATCGGGAAACAATCTATTTTCCGCCCTTCTACTGATTTGGAGTTACGGATATGAATGAAAATGATCTTAACCTACTAAATTTGTCCATTTCCGCATATCCACCCATTTGCCCCCCCCTGCCCCCCATCTCAAAAGTGAGGTAAAGTAAAATCTCAAAAGTGAAACAAAAGTTAAAAAATATTCCTTTGCCATAATTTAAGCAGCTAACTCAGTTAGTGGCTTAATTACATACTAGTTCACATCTATAATTCCCTTCTTGTTTAATATTTCTTCTTTGTCAAACGCGTCAGCCACCTAGTCTAAGTATACCAACCACAAGAATGGAAATATCTTAGATATGCAAACACTGCACTAATAAAGTTACGTGTAAAGTTGCTTTAAAATATAAACCTTCTCTATTTTGTTATAACTAAAAAATTAATACTGCGCTTGCTTGGTAAAACAATCCATTAAATCTTGCTTAATCACAACTTTTATGTGTAAAATTATTCTTAAGATATTTTTAAACTATATCAACTCATCGGGTTGATATAGTTCAACCCGCGCGAAAATAACTATAAAAAATTATATGTGTAAAAAAAATATGATGGTACTTCTGCGCGTTGTTGAAAACAGCTGTCGTCAGTGTTCCCATTCGTCACATAACATATCATACATATACTAATATATAATTTCAAACGACTTTCAAACAGCGCGCCGGTACTCAGGATGCCAACTGAACCATAAAAAATAACCTTCTGCTGCGTACATGAAAAAAGTGCACTTTTTTTCCGAATATTTTATCAAAAAAATTAACAACCCGATGATCACTCTCCCAAAGTTTTAAGAAAAAATATTTCTAAGGAATTGAGGAATGTGTCGAATTTCAGAACAACCGTGACTATATTGAGAGAGTTCGAAGTAAAAACAGTCGGAAGCGTGCATTTTATTTCACAATGTTTATGAAGACGCATGTTAAATTTCTCCAACTTACATAACGATTTTCTCAAAAACACCATGGGGATAAATTCTGAAAAAAGTTCAGCTCATTTCTGAGGATTCATTTTAGTAATATTGTGAATTTCGTGACATTCTTGACAACCTTATAATAGTTTGGAAATACCTTAAATGTCAAATTTCATAAAAGCTTACCGTTAGTGTAACCCACTGTAACATAACCGAATGGCAACCATTCTAACAATGAACGAATAGACACAAAAGTTAACTAAAAAGACAATTAAATATATTATATACTTCAAGAATAAAACTGACCCATAAAATCTTTATCTAATTTTAATGAAGCAAGTTTCATACTTAAAACTAGAAATACGCGCAATCCAATTGCATAGTTTTTGAGCATTGCAAGTTTTTACTCGAGTCGATTATTCTTATTATAATAAAATGCAGTTAATTTTCATACATGATAACACATGGTAACAATATTCAGGAAAATTACTGTATATACAATGGAAATGTTGATATTTTTATATACATACATAACTTTTGCATACAATAACTGCTTATCATAATAATGTATTGTTTATACACTGCACAGCAAAAAAATCGGCGCACTTCGAACAATTCATTTTAATTATTTTCTTTGAATTTTTTTTGCATATCAACTACATTTTTTTAGATAGATAGATAGATACATTTTGGGGTCTATTGCACTTTGAGCGTATGGTCCAGTGTTCCCATATGTTGGTAATAGCCAGGAGCTGACTTATCAGGCATTCCTGAAGGTTCATATATTCGAGATTAAATGAATAACCTGTATCTACTGTAACCTAGAGGTTCGGAGTCAAAGATGATGTGACTGGATGTTTCTTCCTCCTCGCCACACAATCTGCACGAAATGGACCTGTTATGGAGTCCCATTGTGTGAAGATGCTTCCGCACGGGATAATGCCCGGTTATGCACCCGGTAACCCCCCGCTGGTGCATCCTGTTCAGTTTCAGTGCATCGAGCCTCTTGGTTGCACTCTGAAGTAGTATTTTCCCGCGCTGCTGCCGTGGTACTTTTTCCCAGTAATCACGGTGTTTAGCATTTGACCACTTGTTGATCACCTGTTTACATGCAGTCCTTGGAATTCCTAAAATAGGCTCTGAGCCTATGAAGGGTATTCCAACTCCCTTCTTTGCTGCGGCATTTGCTTTTTCTTTTTCCTTCGAAACCACTGTGACCCGGCACCCAGATCAATTTAACATTGTTCCGTTTTGCCATCTCCAGCAGTTCTTCCAGACAATCCTGGACTACTCCTGAGGTGACCTAAGTTCCAGGCAAGGCTTTTCAGCAGCTTGACTGTCCGCGAGAATACATACGTTCTGGTTTATGTAGCCTCTACGTAGGTTTTCACGGACGCAAGCCAGTATGGCGTAGACTTCTTTTTGAAAGACCGTGGCATTTTTATAAACTTGTATTTGTTGTTGTTGATATAGGGGTAAAATTGTAAAAAAAACCTTCTAATTTAGGAGGAAAAAAATTAATTTAAAAAAAAGAAAAATTTTCATAAATTTTAGAATTTAAAAAAAGCATTTTTTTTTCGTAATTTTAGGAACAGAAATTACACTTTTAACAGTGGATATTCCTTCCTCTTGCTCAAGTGACTGCCTCAAGCATTCTAGGGTTGGTTACCTCCCATTCCTGGACTAAAGCTATCCTGAGCTTCTGTGAGCTAACAGGAGGCATAATTCTTCTTATACATCGGGAAAGTTTATTCCAGATATTTTCTATTGCATTTCACTCTAGGCTAAGTTGTGGCCATCTCAAAATCTGAATTTGGATTGGTTTATTTTAATGTACACCCTTAGGAATCGTTTTTCTACTGCTTCTGAGAATGCCCAAAGGCTACGTATGGATTCTAATGTTGAGAGCAAATGGAAGTAATCGATGGACATTTGAAGAAATTTTTGCGAAATATTGACTTCGGTACGGGACCAATAGCTCTATTTCCTTTCAGGAAATTCGCTAAAATTAGTTGATATGCAAAAATCCAAAGAAAATAATTTAAATAAATTTTTCTAAGTGCACCACTTTTTTTGCTTTGCAGTGTATATGTATTCGTGAAAGGATAGAATATATTGTAAAACCTTACGATAGTATTATGTGATCCTCTTTTTAAATATTCTAAAATCATCATAATATTTACTAAATAAATTTCAAATGTATACACAGTGATCGAAATGTTTGTTTTATCATATTTATGGGTCATCTGACATGATATTATGTTTTGGGTATACAAATGGATTTATCGTAAAAAATTGGGCGTATACGAACATATTACTTAAGTTAAATTGATCCAATTCTTCAATGAATCTTAAGTGTATTGTGTAAATACATATTTCGACTGTTAAGTCCTCATCATAAGTATGAATTAGATAGTCGTAATTATTCTCCTTGGTGACTTTCACTAAACGATTTACGAATTTAAATATTTATTAGATAATTAATTTACATTCATAAAATTATACGTCACTGATAACTTTTAGTACCTAGCCTAAGCCTTATCTAAGAGGCCGATGCCTTATCCATTAGGCCACAAGGGCTTCTACGGACTACTAAAACTTTACTGCGTTTCGTAGATGAAAATTGTTATAAATAGTATAAAAATGTATGAACCCTTAGTGGGACTCGAACCCACAATCCTCGGCTTAGGATCGGCCTCCTAAGCCGAGGATTGTGGGTTCGAGTCCCACTAAGGGTTCATACATTTGCCTTATCCATTAGGCCACAAGGGCTTCTACGGACTACTAAACATTTACCGCGTATCGTAGATGAAAATTGTTATGAATAGTATAAAAAATGTATGAACCCTTGGTGGGACTCGAACCCACAATCCTCGGCTTAGGAGGCCAATGCCTTATCCATTAGGCCACAAGGGCTTCTACGGACTACTAAACATTTACCGCGTATTATAGATGAAAATTGTTATGAATAGTATAAAAAATGTATGAACCCTTGGTGGGACTCGAACCCACAATCCTCGGCTTAGGAGGCCAATGCCTTATCCATTAGGCCACAAGGGCTTCTACGGACTACTAAACATTTACCGCGTATCGTAGATGAAAATTGTTATAAATAGTATAAAAAATGTATGAACCCTTGGTGGGACTCGAACCCACAATCCTCGGCTTAGGAGGCCGATGCCTTATCCATTAGGCCACAAGGGCTTCTACGGACTACTAAACATTTACCGCGTATTATAGATGAAAATTGTTATAAATAGTATAAAAAATGTACGAACCCTTGGTGGGACTCGAACCCACAATCCTCGGCTTAGGAGGCCGATGCCTTATCCATTAGGCCACAAGGGCTTCTATGGACTACTCAGTATTTACCGCGTATCGCAGATGAAAATTGTTATAAATAGTATTAAAAATGTATGAACCCTTGGTGGGACTCGAACCCACAATCCTCGGCTTAGGAGGCCGATGCCTTATCCATGAGGCCACAAGGGCTTCTATCAACTACTTGAAGTTTACTTTTGAATATATATGGTCCGTATGATACTATTTTTTTAAAAATATATATGATGATTTATCAGCTACGGCTATGGTTTACCAATCAACGTTTACCACCTGATCATATTTTACTAAGTTTTTTTTAAATTTGACCTTTTTAAACGTTTCTTCTATCTCGTATGGTTCCAAAGATTTATATTTTCTTCCCTGGGATGCACGGGCCGATTTTGCCCATTCAAGAATATGAAGTCACTGGTTTTCTCTTTTCGTTTTGGAGTCATCGTGTCTACGGGCAAGCAAAGATGCGCAAATGGACGAATTTAATCATTTTATGAATACCTATACCAAAATGTTTCTGTAACCAATATTTTCAATCTTTACAAAGTCGGAACTAAAATTAACACACCTTTATATAAAGCGGTTATAAAATTTTCAGGTTTTTAGAGGTGTTAATTTTTAACCGGAATACTTGATGAAATCACCCTGTACTATGAATTTTATCTGTAATTCATAGTAAATCTCTCGGAGAAGAATTTTAGTAGATATACACAGATTTAAACATACAAAAGTTATTCTTTACCAAGTAATAATTATTGTATGCTTTTAGTACTGTTTATGTTTAGTAGATTTTGAATATAATATTGTAATGTCTAGTAAGTTAGCACTACTGTTTTGTTCTGAACACTATTTTTTTACTTTTAATAGTTATCAAAATATACAAGATGTTAAGTTTCAAAATATGTACACCAATTCCCAAATCAATTATTTGTATTTGATAAATACGTATTTGGACTGCATAATAGTCATCATCTATAGGAAATTAGCTTATCGTAACTCACTCCGGGACACGCACCAAATTAGAATCGAGTAACATATCTGCGTTTCCATATCCCGGAGATAGTTATGATTAGGTAATTCATACTGATGATGATTACTTTGTAGTCGAAATACACATTTCGAGATGAGATGAGGCAAATTTTCAAATTTAATTTCAAAAACCTAGAGTTCTCTGTAATTATTTTTAATATACAAGCTTTTATCAGTATTAAAAAGCAAACCATAATTAAAAAACAACTTACTGAGTTAATTGTTCAAATACCCGATGTATACCGATGTCCATAGAGATATATATATATATATATAAATTTTACAGATGGTGATTTTCGACATCTACTAGGTAGGATCGATGGACATTTAAAGAAATTTTTTCAAAATTTTAATGTCGGTACGATACCAATAGCTTTCAGGAAATTCGTTTAAAACAAAAAATGTTTCTTTTTAAAAAATAATCAACTTTTATTTGGAACTTTTTTCACATAAACTGAAGAGTTTTGCCACAATTTCAGCTCAAACATGGACATATATATGGGCATATATGTATATATATATATATATATATATATATATATATATATATATATATATATATATATATATATGTGTCTGTAATCGCTCTAGCGGTCACAATTTTGATTGGAATGAAATTTGGTATTTGAGATGCTTTTCGTATTCAAAAGGTCAAGTTCGTTAATGGGTAAAATTGGACAAGGGGAAAGGGTGATTTAGAGCGGGAATGGAGGGGGGCAAAATTTGACAAATTTCCCTAAACATTCGAAAAATCGAAAAATTTATAAGAAGTAAAGTTGTAGGTACATAGTTTTAATGTAATTTTGTTTCTTATTATTTTTTCTGTTACCCTAATATTTACAGAAATATTGACGATTTAAGATTGAAAATTAAATTCCTTAATATCTCTGTAGACATTATAGTTTGAGCAAAAATGATTAGGTGATAATTGTAGGAAACATTATTTTCTACAACTTTATTCCTTACGCATTTTTCGATTGTTCTAATATTAAGAGCGATGTTTTGTTTTCTTCTTTCTTTATGCCTCCCTTTTCCCATGACATGTCATTTATTAATAAAATTGGACTTGCAAATACTAAAATCATATATGACATTTCATTTTTCGTGATTTATGTATTCTAAGGAAATTCGCTAAGTTGAAGCAGCTGTTGCGTAACGAATTTTTTTAGTTTTTTTCTTGTCTCTAATGATTTCAAAGATGGATATTTCCTCACGGGCGGGAGAGGAATTTATCGATTTAAGCGATTCACGAATTTGAGTGATAAGAGTTTTAGTCCATTTTCCTCATATCCGTCTGTACAGCAGTACGCCACGGCGGAAATGGACTAATTAGATCATAATTAAGAACACCTTTTCCAAAATATTAGACTTCAAGCTGAACAAACGTCAAGCTGAAAAAGTCTGACAAACATTTTTTCACCTAATTCATAAACGCAATTTATGTATACTTCCTTATTCAAAACAAAACTCTACCTAGTACTCATAATTAAGTATACAAAAATGTAGTTTTTAAATGATAGATTTAATTGTTGAAACATAATCCATTTTAGTGTCAAAACCGGGTAAGATTAGAAATTTTCTCAAGGGCGCAGTTATAGAAGCTCGCACCGGGCGCATAAAAGACTAGTTACGATACTGGTCATGTGTACAAAAACCTTAGTAATTCCTGTAGAATTTGTAAAGATTCACATTCCGTGACGGCCAATTTACCAACTTGACACTGAATGTAATCCCAAACTGTCATTTTTTTACCAAAATATATAAATGGAATTTACTTTTGTGGATCAACAAACAAATTAAAAACACGATTAAACTTATCTCATGTGAAAGCTTTATGAATGATACCACACATGGCGTTGTGATCTTCTGACAACTAGAACGAACACTATCTATAATAAAAAGAATATAACACAATGTTATATCGTGTGATACATATAATACACCTTCACATAAAATATGATCGTATAAGACAATTGTTCGAACACATCGAAACTTCTACATACATACATCGAAAATATACCGTTCGTATACTTTTTACTTATGTATTCAACTACATTGTATTCCAAAATGTAGATACGATCCAAGAGCGTCAGGGTATTTAGGGATTTAACAATAACAACAGAAGTAATACTGTCTAAATAAATAAAAAATTAGAATAATATGAAAAAGTTGGCTATTACGTCACAATCGTCTTTGGCGTAGCGGAAGCATACTGGACTAGATATCCAGAGGCCCGAGGCTCGATTCCTGGTTGATGAGTTAATTTTTTCATATCAGTATTTAATTTAATTAAAAATTCAATGACAATGAAATTTGTCGGAGTATACGCTAAAGTCTTCTATAGTTTGTCATACGTAACCGAAAGGGATTTGGACAAACATCGTTATGTTGGCGCGAAAGTATACACAAATAAACAAATATTAAATTCTATATTATGTGTGGTCTTCAGGGGCGTCTTGTAGAAAATTGACTACTGAAAAAAAAACGTCCGAATTTAATAATATAATAATAATATAATCTGTATTTTTCATTTAAGGTTTACAGGATTGGTATACAATATCTATTCAATTGTTTTTATACCCAGTATATTGTAAATATACAAGGTATATTAAGTTTAGTTCCAAATTTGTAACGCTTGAAAATATTGATCCCAGAAAAAAAATTTTGTTATAGATGTTCATAAAATTACCTAAATAGTTCATTTCCGCATGTCCGTCCGTCTGTCTGTCTATCCGTGAACCCGATAACTCAAAAACGAAAAGAGATAACGAGCTGAAAATTTGTGTGTGTGTTCTAGAGACAAAAATTAAAATCGTTAATGGGCAAAATCGGAACTTGTTTCCCCCCACTTGGGGGTGGGGAATTTTATATCTTTGAAACCGTAAGAGATAGAAAAAAAATTTGTTGACAAAAAATCTTTTTCTCTTTAAAATAAACAACTTTTGTTTGAAAAGTTTTTTCATAAGCTCAATAGTTTTCTCATAATTTGTGATAAAATGTTTCTCGGAAAGCGAATTGTTAACAATTCGAATACGTAGAATTATTAACAGTCACTGATATACAACTCAGTATATGCTGGGTATTCAAACAATTAACTCAGTTAGTTGTTACTTGTTTTTTTTTTTTATATTTTGATACATATACCAGAGATAGTGACGATTAGCTAATTCATACTGATGATGACTCCCTTTTAGTCGAAATACGTATTTTTGGGGCAAAATTTGAAATTTAATTCGTTTTATATTGTTTGACTCAATACAAAGACATAAATTGTCTTGAGGTTTTATAATTAGGAATCGAGCTTTCTCGAACTTAAAAAAAAATATATCTAAAACAATATTGACTTTATCGCAAAACCTCAAGTGATATTTTGTATTTGTATTGAATCGACCATTATGAAAATAAATTGTCTCGTTAGAAAACTCCATTTGTTTGTTATAATTGGTTCAAAAATGACGTTTAAGAAAGTATGGCACTAATTGACCATCTGGCATCATAAATCTTAAAATCTTTTGGCAAAATATTTTCCGGTACTCATGCGCTGATTCGTAGGCTTAACTATAAATAATAATAAATGATTAATTTTTGTTGTTGTTTTTTTTGGTATGAAAACGTCTACTTATTAATTATGTAAACTTTTTTCATAATCGTGGCGTTTGAGTTGTCCAAAATCGCCAATCTCTTCTAAAATAAGCTCTACAAAACTATACATATATACCCGTTTCTTTTCTCGTAATAGTATCATAATTTTTAAATGAAGCTTCTTGGTCTTGAGCTCTGGGGGACCATCATACCTGGGGACCCTGGTACCGTGATGCCCCTGATTATCTAACAGAAATCAAAATTTTATTTGTTTAATTTGTTTGTGTCGTCTTTATTTTCAAAACACTAAAATATATGCTTTTAATAGGCAACTTACTAAAAATCTAAAAATAACTAAATAGTTAATTGTAGCGTTGTGCGGTCTTAGAATAGCATCAAAAGTCGGGCGAACATATATAAGTAGCGTAAAACCAAGATACATTGTGAAACTGTCACTAAATTAGTAACAAGTAACATATCCTGCGACAATATAAGAGTCATTTTAATCAGAGTAAAATTAACAGGAATAAATGTGAATGAAGAAAATTTTAACAAGAGCAATTTCAATATAATTTAAAATTTATTTTATTTTAAATCTAGTATATTTTAATCTAGTTAATTTTCTATTTATTTTTATTTTTGTCTATTGATCTCGACTTTATATCTATTTCTAATTGTCAAAGAGTAAAGTACGACTAGCTAATTTATACTGATGATGACTACTTTGTAGTCGAAATACGTATTTATAATACAAAAAACTGATCTAGGTAAAGTGGGCGAATTTGAAATTTTATTACATTGATTGTAGTTTTAGTTTTAAACTACATTGATTGTAGTTCATTGATAGTAATTTCAACATACTTCACCTCTAGGATAAAATATATATTAAGTTTTTGTTACCTAAGATTTTAGAGGTTTTGAAAATATATAGAAGGTTTTTAGACCACTTGTTATGTATGCTAAAACAACAACAATATAAGGGCATGTTTTTATACACTGTTGTATAGAAAACTATTAAATAGTTATATTTGTGAATGGGACATAACCCGAGTACATAACAATAGCCCCAAACGATTATTTACGAAAGTTAAATATATACACTTGATAAATGGATATTATACATATGGTAGTATTCTATGCACTGACCTCCATCATATTATGGACTGTGGATTCTTATGGCGTCGAACAAAAAATAAATGGTCCAAAATGAAACATACGCTAGACCCATCGATAATGACAAGTTTAGTAGCCAAAACTAAACATATATAGTCGCGCAAGAATTAAGCATAAAAATATTTTGAGGTTTTTTTTTTAAATAATAGTTATTACTAGCGATCCGATCTTGCTTGGACATTCTATCTACTAATAAGCCGCCATTTTGATTTAATAAGTATGTGCTCTGTCGATCAAAATAGCTTCACAAGTCTCGCTACACAAATAAATCACGATTTACGATACTTCCTATGATTTATTCTAAACTGCCCGGATTGTAATGGACTTTCACCTTCTGTCAGAATGTCCCTACCAGAATGAGGCCTACCAGAATGAATCTGAGGTAAAACAACTAAAGTAAGGCTCTGTCCTGTTATTCGCAAAGAAGAATGTTAGGTTTGACATCGAACACAGGACGATAGGAAACGAACAAGGTGTGGTAGAGGATAGAGAGTTCGTAGGGGTCGATAAATTATTTAGGCCAAAAGGGCTTCCATGGTCTACTAAAAATTTACTAAGTATCGTAAGTGAAAATAGTTATAAATAGTATAAAATTTAATGTACCCTTGGTGGGACTCGAACCCACAATCCTCGGCTTAGGAGGCCTTATCCATTAGGCCACAAGGGCTCCTACAGACGACAAAATTTATTGCGTAGTATAAGTGAAAGTAGTCATAAATAGTATAAAATTTAATGTACCCTTGGTGGGATTCGAACCCACAATCCTCGGCTTAGAAGGCCGATGCCTTATCCATTAGGCCACAAGGATTTGTACAGACGACAAAATTTACTGCGTAGCGTAAGTGAAAATAATCATAAATAGTATAAAATTTCTATGTACCCTTGGTGGGACTCGAACCCACAATCCTCGTCTTAGAAGGTCGATGCCTTATCCATTAGGCCACAAGGATTTGTACAGACGACAAAATTTACTGCGTAGCGTAAGTGAAAATAATCATAAATAGTATAAAATTTAATTTACCCTTGGTGGGACTCGAACCCACAATCCTCGGCTTAGGAGGTCGATGCCTTATCCATTAGGCCACAAGGGCTTCTGCCAATTCCCTGAAATTCACTTTTCAATATATTACGTATGATACTAATTTTGTGCAAGGCTAAATCCACTGTGTAGTTTTGTGTAGTTTAGAAGATGTCAGCAAACAAAAAGAAATCGAAAAATTTCTATTTTCATGTTGTATGTCAAGATGAGTTCTCCTGCTAAACTCGACAATATAGATGGCTCTAGCGTATGCTTTAATTTGGTCCATTTCTAAAGTGTATGATTATCAGTCCATGTATAATGGAGGTCAGTGATTTAAGCAATTTAAGTAAAGGAGCTCATACAACTATTTATAACTTCTATGTCTGCCTGCCCGTTTGTCCATAGCTCATCGCGTGGATGTTCTGTCTTTGTCCATGTGCACAGTTACCATCAGTTTCCCGTTTAGTAGGTACTGTTAGTGTTATATAGTGTAATATACTTTATATTTTTGTCCATTTTTCTCACAAAGAACAGTTTTTGTGTCACAGGACGTTATTAGATATGTCAACTTGAGTGATTTGTAATGATTATTTATATAATGGTTGATTTATAATATGTTTAGATCGGTTCCGTAGTCGTATCTTGTGGTCAAACAATCCACAGAATGGATTCAACACATACGATTGACTACTAAAATGCCACTTTAAATTCTTCGTTCTAATACTGCAAACAAGTTTTTTTCTAAAAATTTTTTCGAAAACCAAATAGATTCGCCACAAATCAGTTTTGAAAGACTTTCTAGGTCTTTTTTACCGACCTCTTTAGGACAAGGCATTTGTATGTAGACTAGAAATTGGAAAGTTGTGCGACTACAATCGACTTTAATAGGAACTATGCCGATATTCATCTGGAGTTCGTGAAAAGAAACTGCAGAAATTTTGTTACAGATCTAAGTGATCTAAGTTGTCCGTCCGTCCGTTCGTCTGTATGCACAATAACTAAAAAACGAAAAGAGATAGCGAGTTGAAATTTTGTAAAACTACCCAACTTTGAAACCGTAAGAGATAGAACAAAATGTAATGACAAAAAATGGTCTTTTTTTTTAAATAAACAACTTTAATTACAAATTTTTTTTACACAAACTCAGTATATACCGGGTATTTAAGCAATTAAGGTTGTTATGAAGAAAATTCAATTTAATGACAGGTTCTTCAAAATTTGACAGCTTATTATTTCAATAATAAAGAATATCCTGTCCAAAGTTGATCCTGTCTCGTCGGTAAAAACATGAATACAAAAATCGATATCTCGACAACCAGAAATGACAATGTTATGAAAAAAATACCTGGACCAAATTTCAAATTAATCCAGTTTTTGGTTTCTGAGATAATTAAATTTGTAGATCGAAAAATGTTCAAATAGTTTTATTTTTAGTTTTATTCATATTTATTTATTTTTATCAAGTTTTATTTTTAGTTATATTTAATATAGTTTAGTATAGTTTAGGCTTATTTAGTTTTATCTCGTTTTATCACCATGCAACTTTTTTGAAATACATAAAAACATATTTTTAATTATTGATAGTCTTTGAAAAAATGAAATGTTGAATTTAATTTTAAAACAATTTTTTTTTTTTTACAAATATATATTTTACAAAAATTAAATTATTTGAATCGATTTAATTGCAAAATTTTTACTTATTTAGAGTTGGCAATGGATGAGATATCAATGCATTTAGTATAGGACAAACTGCCCCACACTTACTTACCCCTTCCAGTTAGTTGTTATTTTCACTTACTCAGTTGTTGTTTTATTTGTAATTTTATAAACAAAATTACAACAGAAATCAAAATTCACTTTTATTTCCTTTATATCTGAAATCAACCACAGAAAAAAAAAGTTATAGAAAGTCACTAGAATTAGAGCTAGGTTACCGTGAGTTGAATCTTAAGTATGCTATAAGTCAGTGCTACTTCTGTAATAGTGGTGCAACAAATGAAATAATTAAGAAAGTCTTAAATATAAGTATTACTAACACACTTAAATAAAAAACGGTGAGAATGGATATAAACTTTTCTTTCTCTTAGTGGGAACAAGTTTGCAAAACTTATAGAATAATAAATATTCAAATGAAAACACGATATATGTTTATCACCTGTAACCGTGTCGATGAATGCTTTGTTGCAGTAAGTGCATTGAAGTAGTATTTTCAGATGTAAGTGGTGCCACCAACGTTTAAGCTTTTAAATAATTTTCAATTGAAACAAACTACAAGCTCTCACAATCAAATAAATACTATTATAGAATTGTTTGTTCAAATTAAATGCAATGAATTATGCACCATGCGAGCTTGCTTTTAAAAGATAATTAAATTTAAACAAAGGCACCGATTGTAAGATTTTATTTGTAATAAATTGTAATTTTAATTATGTTATTCTGTTCAGGATTTATTATCACAGTATCGTTGAGTTTTACATATGGCCACAAAAGTAGCGTTCTTTTTTCAAAATGATTTAATTGATATATATCTTATTCATTAGGTTTTTGGGATAACATTTCGAATAAAAGTTGTAAGTGTATTTACAATGAACAACTATTGTCAGAAGCATTTTTTTCGAACCGAATGAATAAGATATTGACTATGAAAAAAAATATTGACATGAAAAAAAAATTCGTTACGCAGAGGCTGCTTCAACTTAGCGAATTTCTTTAGAATACATAAATTACTTTCTAGCGATCACAATTTTAGCCTGATCAAAATGAAATGTCGTATATGATATTAGTATCTGCAAAGCCAATTTTATTAAAAAATGGCATATGTAAAGGGGAAAGGGGGCATAAAGACACAAGAAAACACAAAATATAAAATATCTCTTTTAATATTAGAAAATTCGAAAAATAAGTAAGAAATAAAGTTGTAGAAAATCACGTTTGCTACAATTCATCACTTTATCATTTTTGCTCAAACTCTAATGTGTACAGAGGTGTTAAGGAATTTAATTTTCAATCTTAAACCGTCAATATTTCTGTAAACATTAGTGTAACAGAAAAATGATAAGAAACAAAATTTCAGTAAAACTATGTACCTACAGCTTTACTTCTTATAAATTTTTCGATTTTTCGAATATTAAGGGAGATATTGTAAATTTTGTATTTCCCCCTCCCTTAAAACTTCCCTTTCTCCTTGCTATATATATATATATACATATATATATATACATATATATATATACATATATATATATATATATATATATATATATATATATATATATATATATATATATATATTGTGACGGTAGTTTCACCACCTTGGAATCAACAAGGTGATGGCTGGCCGATAAATTGAGGCACCAATTCGAAAAACAAAAAAATCAGTTGGGCGCCAGGTTTTTAAAGAGTACCACTCACGAATCCGATACGGCAGCTCGTTAACGCTTAATCCGGGTGGCAGGTCGGAAAGGTGGACACACGTCTGATTACGGATAAACGAAATTACGAAACAAAAAATAAATAAATTATTTATTCACAACAACAAAAATGAAATATTTAACGTTAGCAAAAAAAATAAAATACTCGAATTTTTTTATAATAATAAAAACAATAACTATCGAAAAGAATATTACTTAACTACGGACCAGAATGTGTTTACGTGAATCGAAAAAAAACAAAATAAATAATAATAAAATTTCTAATAAAGTTTTAAATAAATTTTTCTAATAAAGCGGCAAAAGTACGAGGTGGCAAAGTAAAAAATTCGAAAAGCACACACCGAAATCTATAAAAATAGCAATTTTCAAAACTCCCGATATAACTTTCCAGGTAACTCCTTTTTTGAGCACAAAATGATTGTACTAGTAGGAAGGAGATTTCGAGCTGATGTTTTGGGAGAATTTTTTTTTACTAACACAAATTTTTCAAACTATGAGACTTTAAAATAAATAAATAAATGTTTTTTATAAAGCACCCTAAATTATACTTATATTTATATTCATATAAAATTGACATTTTATTAGTACCTACAGAAAAGACAGGACCGGTCAAGTGTGAGTCGAAGTCACGCATTTAGGGATCTGCACTTCCACAATTTGTTTTTTTAATTTATCTCTAAATAGATTTTTGTTTTCGTTAGATGTTAATTTATTTAATCTTAAGCTGCACAAATTGACAGACAGCTATACAAATTGACAGAGTGCCAGTGTTGGGCATCGAAGTAGCAACCTCCTATTTACGAGCAGAGCACCTATAACAACTGGCCCATACGGCTAGTTGCTACAATAAGCAGCTGTGATAGACGGAAGAAGTCGCAACATAACCGTTACAGTTTACCATTTTGGTATGGAACCCTAAAAGGAAGATCAAACGTAATATCCTGTGAGATTGTCAACGGAATTTCTCCAGGCTAAACAAATTATATATTACAAACATACATATTTTTTTTACGTTGGTAGTAGGCTGTAGGTAGTACCTTATGAAAAACATTTTGATAGCTAATCAATATATAAAATATGAATTCTTTGTTTTTATTGATGATTTTGTAATTTTGAAACTATAAATATTTATATGAAAAAAATATGCCGACGGGCATTAAAAAAAAATCAAATATTGAAATATTTATGTTATTTTAAAATACACAATCTTTCACTTTGTGAAACGACTGTAGTGTATTGAAAATATTAAACATGTTCAATAAATTTTGTATTATGAAACTTCAACAAAACATATAACGGATTCGTTTTAATATTTATATACTCTGTGTATATGTAAAACATTAGCCACCTAATCTAAAATGTGAAAGGGGCCAAGTTTTTGAATACAAAATGTTATGATATCCCAGCAAAAACTAAAATGTGATAGGGACCAAGTTTTTGCATACAAAATGTTATGATATCCGAGCAAAAACAAAAATCTGAGAGGGAAAAAGTCTTCGCATAGAAAGTTTAGTAGTATCCCAGCAAAAACAAAAATGTGAGGAGGGATAAGTTTTCACATACAAAATGTTATGATATCCTAGCAAAAACAAAAAAGAGAGAGAGGCCAAGTTTTTACATATAAACTGATATGATATTCCAGTAAAAACAAAAATTTGAGAGGGGTCAAGTTTTTGCATACAAAATGTTATGATATCCCAGCAAAAACAAAAATGTGAGAGGAGAAAAGTTTTCGCATAGAATGGTGGGTCTCGCAATACATTGTGCGGCGTAATTACATACGTGGAGCTTAATAGCTTCCATAATCCTTCCTGTAAAACATAGTGCGGTAGACGTCTATGTTTAAAGTTGGTCTGAAGTACTACCACGCTGATAGACATACATTTATTTTAAGACAAAAGGAGACAATCATCAAATATATTAGTCCTTGAAATAATAAGAATTTATGCCTGTCTGTTTGTTTTTTCCGCTAGTCCTTCAGGTGGGGAGTCTCTTTATTGAGGTTTCGCTAGTAATTTTTGTTTAGGGCATCGCATGTTATCAACCTATCGATACCCGATCCTGCTGGTGGATTTGCCACCTCTCCTAATTGGAGGCGTGCCTGCTACCAAGAGAGAGTCAGTACTAAGCTTATGTTGACAACTTATACGATTACTTCTGGTGGACCAGAATCCAGATTACCTCTGGATTAGCTAGCAGTGTACCAGATTGTGGTTCTTGGAACTATAAGTGAGGGTTGAGGCAGTTGCGGTGATAAAACCGCTTAGTGACGTTTTGGATGAGCGCCTACACCTACAAACTGCCTCCATACACTTCCCCGCCTGGCCATAAAGACGATAATTCAAAAACAAAAAGAGACTACAAGTTTGGGTGTATTTTCTATACCAAAATCGATATATGTATATAGGTGTTAAAGCAATTAACTTTGTTATTAGTTATTTTCATTTCTTAGAGTGTCAAATTATATCAAAGATTATCCGCATCGGCAGTAAATCCGCTGCGATACCAAAAATAATAAATAAACACTGTCAACACATCATCACAAACAAGTCAACTTTGATTGGACTATGCACCATAAAAGTAGCGTTTTGTTTTTGAACCTTTTCTAATTGATTTGTGCCTCATTTGTTCGGTTATTGGGATAATATTTTGAATAAGAATTGTCAGTATATTTATAATGAACAACTTTTATCCGAAGCATTTTGTTTCGATAACCGTATGAATAAGGTACAAATCAATTTTAAGATTTTGATAAACGAACGCTACTTTTGTGACCATGTGTACAGGTATAAATAATAATAATATAAGATGTTGTAATAACAAGAAATTATCTACGACCGACAGATACAATCAATTATTTATTGATATAAATAAACTTATGAACTTTATTCATTGCAAAAAAGTTTTTAATAAAATAATATTTTCATTTAAATAAAATGATTGTATGTCGTATTTAATCAACTCAATTACAAACTATTCATACGAATGGATAATATGGGAACTAAAATTCTTAAATATTGTTGGAACTTTAGTGTTTTATCAAAACTTGTTTCAATACCATAAACTAGCTTATTGCTAGCTAGTTGTCACCTACGAAATCATCTGCACACAATATGACTCTATAACGATCCATTATGTGCCGACTGTGCGGCAAGGAGAAGGAAACATTCAGCCACATCACGTTTTACTGCGACTCTCTCGGCTACAGCAGATATAAGATTTCGGTTTCGATTTGAACTTTTGGGAAAACTTGATAAGCAAGCTCCTGGCTATGGCCAAAATATGGGAGAAACGAATCTCGTCAGACTAAAAGAGAAGAGGGAGCACAATAGGCCATAAGGTCGAAGTGCGATATTTTTATATACCCCAAGATATCTATCTATCTATACAGCCCTGTGAAAAAAGAAAAATTGTTAAGAAATCACTACCAAATTCCTCAAATTACTACTTCCTTGTGTAATGCCATTTTCGCTGCCCTGTTAGAAACACTTTCAACACTTCGCTTACAACTCAATATACTTTAAGTACAACTCAATTTACTTCAATGTTACGAAAAAGTTAAGTTTTTTATATTAATATTAATAACAAGTATATTTTAAAATAAATTGAATCATACTTTGATTTTAAAAGCTTCAAAATTATGACTGAAGCAATCGTTCAATTCCATTTAATTTTTTTGGATGTTTCTGTGTTATTAAAAGACTAAACAACTTAGATATTGGGACAAGAGATTCAGTGATCATAAGTGAGGTCATTTAGTGAGATTGAGGCCGTTAAATAAAAAGTTTTGTGTTTTGGATATTTAATTATTAATTGAATCAGGCACATCTTTATTCGTTGAAGAATCTATTCACATTATATGTTGAAACTGTAAAATACATCTTTTAATTTTTAATATTCCAACTCTTTCTGTATGGGCAAAAGCACATGTGTTCACACAAGTTCTCCACAAGTTTATACTTGTATATTTTGGGTCTAAAAATGTACTTAGTTTTATTGCTATGGTCACATGTTTTATCAAATATAATATCTATTAAGTATAATATAATATTTTTTATAAGTCAACCGAATATGTTTACCATATGTTAAATTAAATCAAATGTTGTTCCAATTTTTCTTAATTTGGCCGAATTTTTCGGTTAGTTATCCATATTATATATTTACTCTATACATATTTCTCTCAGGTGCGATCATACAAATAGTGCTCCGTTGACATACACCTAGAAGAACTTTGTTGATGAGAAAATCAACGTAAAACTTAAATATTTATTAACTAATTTAAATGAAAACTATATATGCATTACTTTGTACAATTTAAATACCATTTATCGCCTCGTTACGACAAAGTGTCACGTAATTGGTTATCCTATGAATATTATATAAATGTTTTCATGTATCTATCAATTTTCCCTCATATGTTATATATAATCAAGTATATTCACATTGCATATACTTTGAATTGCTTATTTTGCATTTGTGTCTGTATTAAAGTGAACTTTTCAATATTTGTTTCGATTTCAATGTGTGAGTTTAATAAATTATGATATTGATACGACTGGGATTCCATTGCCTCTATCATATACACTCAATCTAAATATTCAATAAATAAATAACACGAAATGATATTTCCCATTTCAAATCGGCAAATGTTAGCGTTACAAAGTTAATTTTTTTTTACCCAAAATTATAACTCGTATTTGGTTTATTAACTTATTATTTGGTTTAGTTTAATCAAATTTAGGGCAATCTATAAATAAGATTGAGTGTTCTTTTCGAATCTCTTTTCGCTTTTCCACATTATTTATTTGTTTTTCAATACTATTGACATGTTTCGTATTTTTATATAATTATTCAACTGTGTAAACTTAAACATACCATCAGGGCTTTGCCTGAGTATATGGCCGCCTGCGTGCCAATGTGTATGACCGCTTCCAAAAAAAGCATACATAGATTTGTAGCTCATGGGAATCACATAATCCATAGTTATCTAGAAATCCAAATAACGCCACTTCCAGAGCTTTTAGTTAAAAAACTAAGGATTTCTGGGACTTGTTCCCATGATAAATTTTGATCGTGAGGTTTCCAAATGAAGCCACTTTCAGAACCGGTTTCCAGATAAAGATACTTCCATAACTTGTAGCTCAAAGACTAATGGTTTCTGGGACGTGTGCTTTTGAACGAGAGATAACTACTACAGTATTCTTGAATTTCAGCCAATTTGACCGAATGCCATTTCTCATAAGGATTCTGCCCTTTCTTGGTTTTCCTTCTTTTTATACCCAGTATATAATATATACCAGAGTATATTGTCCGTCTGTGAACACGATAACTGAAAAACGAAAAGAGATAGCGAGCTGAAATATTGTATGTGTATTTTAGAGCTGAGAAGTAAGGTGAAGTTCGTGAATGGGTAAAATCGGAACATGTTTGGGCAAAATGGGCAAAACTGCCTATCTTTGAAACCGTAAGAGATAGAACAAATCTTTAAAGACAAATAATGCCCCTTTTTTAAAAACAAACAACTTTTGTTTGAAACTTGTTTTCATAAATGCAGTATATACCGGGAATTTAAGCAATTAATTCAGTTAGTTGTTATTTTCACTTGTTTATTTGTTAATTTTTTTTACAAATTTCATATTTTCGTTAATGAGTAGAATCGGTTAAGGGGAAAAAGTGGCTTAGAGACACAAAGAAAACACAAAATATAGAATATCTCTTTACTACAATTCATGTCTCAAATAAAATGGTTTATTATTTATGTAAGAAAAATTTGGTAGTTAGAAAGTTCGGTTTCAAATGGCAAATGCAACCAACGTTTTATTTTTATTACGAACTGTTGTATTTTCATAATTTATTTAGTTCCGAATAATTAAAACATAAAAGAAAAGAATGCAACTCAACTATACACACCCCCTCCCCCCCATCGTCGAACAACATTATTAAAGCTAAATTTGTTTGGGTTTTTTGTTACAAGTCAATTTATAAATTTCAGTAAAAAAAAAAGTATGTATAAAAAAAAAAACAAATGAAATGTTTCCTGATGAAATTTGGCATAATGCCGTCCACAGATTTTATTATAACCACCATATATACCAACACAAATACATGACCCTACAGGGTGATCTAACGAAAAGGATAAATCTTGTTAACAACATCCTATTTTCCTACATCAATACATAATTTCTTTTTCCCATGTACTTGTATATTCTCCGGCAGTATCAATTTTAATGCTTAGTCTCAAAATGAATGTTCGTACCTGATATGCTTTGGTATTAGAAAGGGACAAGTTCGTTAAAGCGTAGAATAGGCCAAGAGAAACGTGGGTTTAGAAATAGAAGAAAACACAAAATATAGAATATCTCTCATATTATTTGAAAAATCGAAAAACGAATACAAGTAAGTAGTAAAGTTGTAGAAAATCAACTTTACTACAATTCATAACCTGATTATTTGTTTTAAACTCTTTCGAACAGAGATATTTAGGATTTTAATTTTCAATCTTTAATCGTAAATATTTCTGTAAATATTAGACTAACAGAAAAAATGAATAAGAAATCAAATTTAGGTAAAATTAATTTTCTACTTAAATTAATTCTCCCACCCTCCAAACCTCCCTATTCCTTTGTTCGATTTACTCCATTAACGAATGCTTTTCAAAAATCAAAAGCACCTCACGTCTCATGTTTTATTCCAATCGGATTGAAACCGGTAAACCGATCGAAATTTGGTATGTGAGGTGCTTTTGGTATTTTAGAGGCCATAAAAAGATAAAGATATGAATTTACAATTAAAATATTTTCTGGAATTGTGAAAAGTAAAAAGAATCTCTTTTAAGACATCGTAATAAATTATTTTGGTACTAGAAAAAAGGTGCAGAATGGTTAAAATAAAGATGGTGTCACCCATCTCATGTTTTTGGACGCCTAGAGAAAGTGTCAACTAGAAGTTTCAAGAATAGTCAAGAATACAAACTGGCAGTTACAGCTTTGGTGGCGCCAATCTCTCACTCAAGAAATTAGGATATTATAGACATTGATTTTAATCAGCTTACCATCCAATTTCGCTGGGTAGTTTTAGGGAAGATCGGTCGTAAGTTGTAAACATACCACTTACCGTCGCTTTTCCTATAAACTCTCCAACCGATTATCTCATTGGAATGATCGATTTCTCACCGTTGATTTCAAACTGCTCAAATAATTGAATCGAATCGTCAAGAATTTGGACTTTCGTGCTACTCTTCTAACGCAGCGAACAAATTCATTATAAGTGGATGGATAGTTTTCGAGAAAAAAAAGTCACCTGTCGACACTACAAACGTATCCTTTAATTCGATTTTCGTATTCTACATCTTTTGAAACGAAAAACTCGTATCACAAAAAAACCTTTTTAAAATAGTCAAAACTTTCTTTATTTTGGTGTACAATTTAATATAAAACTTTTCTGTAGTGAGTACAATCTGGCGACAATGCAAAAAACAGAACCAATTAGATACATTTAGACAGTCATTTACCTATCATATGCAGGGTGTACTATAAAAATATACCTTGTCTTTCTATTTTTTGGAGATCTATTTTGTGAAACATTTTAGTATGTAAAAATAAAACAAAAACACTAAATTTGCGTATATTTCACACTATTTATTATTGTTGACGTATGTTTCAGTCTGCTATATAAACGTAATGAATTGTAGTAAAGTTGATTTTCTACAACTTTACTGCTTATACATTTTTTATTTTTCTAATATTTTTAAGAGAGATTTTCTATATTTTGTCTTTCCTTCTATCTCCAAACCCTCCGTCCCCCCTGACCGATTCAACTTATTATCAAATACCAAAAAAATATATATACAATATATATATATATATATATATATACATATATATATATATATATATATATATATATATATGTATATATGTATATATATATATATATATATATATATATATATATATATACATATATAGTGTTCTGAAATTCATTCAAGAAAACCATACCACAGTGTAGAGCTTATTTTTTAGGATATCAAATACATAAATTCAATTAAACATTGATAAATTTAACCAATCACACAGAGCGCATAGTGTAAGGAGGCGTGGCCTCAGCAGTAGATCGTGGCACTGTACCTTTTAAAGGCTGACAGCCGGAAATAGGTACCGTCTCCTCTGATACAATTGATTTTTATTTATAAACAGAGACCCAAAAACCAACTTCCACGTTTCTAACTTCAAAAATTACGCACTTCCCATACAAACTTTCGTCATTTATTTCATCCCTTTAGGAGATGAATTTTCAAAAACGCTGATACAACGGACTTTTTTTAATAAACAGACGCTTATACAGAACACCCACTTTCACGTTTCTTATTTCAAAAATGACGCACTTCCATACAAACTTTCATCCCCTATTTAACCCCGTTAGGGGATGAATGAAAATCCTTTGTTAGTGCGTTGTCTGTCAGTAGAGTTTTATCAAGTAGATATCTTTGGATTAAGTGGCGTTAGTCTTGGTATAAAATAAATAATGAATACTGCCGCATTCTGTATATTCATTCCAGAACTTCCGAAGATTTCACTGCGTGTTACATCATCTCACAACTATTACGTTTTTCGTCATGAGATTTGTAACAATTTACATAAATATTGTTATAATAAAGTTTGATATGAAAATATTATGCCAAGAAAAAAAATTTCTTGCCAACATAATAACTATTATTGCATATAAGAAAAACTTGAATGTGTCAATGGAAAAATGAAAAAACAAATCGTTGTTGAAAAATGACTGACTATTATTTTAAAGGAAGCATATTGTTCTCATGTTGGTAATACTTTTTCTTTTTAAAATGAATACATTTATTATATAAGACTGTCAACCACGTTTTTTATAAATGGGTTTTATATTTTCCATATACATAATTAATTAAAAAGATAAATTCTTTTTTTATTTACAAAAAACTCGACTATGTAAAATCAACAAATTCAAACATTTAAGACATGAGCTATACAGAGAATATATACATATATATATATATATATATATATAGAATAAATGGGTATTTTATCCAATATGGGTTGATAAGTTTTCCTTTCGGGTGCCAAAACCATAAAGATGATAGGAGTCACATATTTTGTAGCTTAGTGCTACTAAATCTGGTTCCATATACCGTTGGTTGAGCTAGTCATGTGGATCTGTCAGTAATACTACTCAAGGCGTTTCTCCAAGTCCTTCCTTTCTCTCTCTCTCTCGAACTGCTTCCTCCTCGCTTGGATTAATAGGCTTGCTTCGGGAAGCTTTCGTCTGACAACAGCATCGTATGGAAAAACCAGCGAAGTGGTGAAGTCTGGATAAAAGCAAATGCTTGATTTGAAAAAGCGTACGAATTTAGCATGGCAATTGAACTCACGACCTTTGGGATTCTAGAAATGCTTGGCATCTGACTCATCAGATTTTTCTTAAATTACTGTTTTAAATATTTAATTGTTTTTTGTGTTTTTTGTTAGAATGATTGCCATTCGGCACCAATTGTTAAAGCTGTTTATTTGGCTTTTTGGAAATTTAGATGAAGCTTACACTTTGAAATATCTCAATAAATACTGCATATATTTTTTTAGGGTTTCTTAGTCCAGCCAGAAAGTTTTAAACCTGCATCATCCACCTGTATGTCACGAGCAGACTTTTAGTGCTATAGAGCTTTTTTATAAATATTTTAAATACCTTCACCACGTATAAAGTGGAGGTAAATTTTGTGTTGGGTATCGTTGATTAAGTATACCTCCAAAATATTAAACTTAAAATTTTTGTTTGTTAGTTGTATCGCTTTATTTACCTTTTGGTTTTCGAGTTCAAGTCACTTGGCCAGTTTTTAGAACAGTGTTTCGATGCCTAATTTTGACTTTTTGATTGTTGAGATTGTTAGAAACAGCCCAAAAGTACAAAGTGTCCCCCTATTTACTGAGTATACACTTCTCGCAATTCTTAGAATAATAATTTTGGGGAGTAAAGCATTAAACAATATCGCACTTTCGCAAAACATAGTTTATATTTTTCTATGTATCCATAAATAGAAAATGCTTTTGCCATAAATAATGAAATTTTTATGAAAATAGTGTATTTTCGAATAGTTAATTTTAAATTCCTTGATTGAACAGTCTCAAAACGTAATACACATAATTTATAAAACATATACTCATAGATTTAAGGATGTACAAGCATTGATATATAGTCCATTTATAAAATTCTTCAAAATCTGATATAGTACATTCAAAAAAGTCCACAATAATGTTTATTATTTTTTGTCGTAAGTTAAAATTAAAATTAAATTTGAAAAAAAGATATTTAAGAAAAAAAACTGCGATTTCGGGTAATTAAGCTAGCGCCGACAGAAATAAAATTTACCCGAAATCTCAGTTCTTTTCGTAAATATCCTTTTTTTAGGCCCGTCATACCGGAATTTTATTGGATCAATCTCTTTATTAATATTTCTTTTTTTATTGCGTAGTTTTTTTGTTATTCGTCTCATTTTATTCCAAGTGAAAATGATCAAAATATGTCGACGCTCACGGGTTTCTCCATAAGAGCAATGCATTAAAACTCGAACTTTAACATTAAATAATTAATTCAAGACCCCCGTACCACCCCCCCTACTGAAACTTTTATAATTGATTGAAACTTTTATATGCAATTCAACTACTTATAAAATAATCAAGCCTTAATTTTTTAGAAGCTCCAGTGCTCGTACATCCTTAATTGAACCTTATAGAAATTTTGTGTCTCTCCAGAGTATATTCCTGAATACTGAAAACTGAGCAATAAAGATTCATACATAAAATTTCCAAATGGCATGATATTCGGATAAATATGAAGAGAAGTCTGTACATACGTCATATAAGCCTATCGTTCGAAATTCCAAACATATCTATACAGATTATGATACATAATTTAGATTCATCGTAGATACATACAATTTAACGGTTCAAGGATTATCGCGAAATGGGCACATGTAATGAATATTCAATTTTCTACACACACACGCTATATTCTTCGATATTGTATATCGAATCGATGTATCCATACAACAAAATATCTTGTAACAATTCAAACCCCTTAGTGTGTGATATTTTTTGTGTAAAATCATTTTTGTATAATATATTAAACAAAATGATTTTTTTTTCATCATATTTTTACAAATATCAAAATTTATTGATGAAAATTATATGAATACTAATCGAAATACGTTGAAAACCAATCGTAACGTAAATCATAACGTCTTTATATCGTGAATATATATAATAAAAATTCGTTACGCAGGAGCTACGTCAACTTAGCGAGTTTCCTTAGATTACATAAATTACTCTCTAGCAGTCACAATTGTCTGATCAATATGAAATATTGTATCTGATATGATTTTGGTATTTGCAAGGTTAATTTTATGAATAAATGGCATTTGACAAGGAGAAAGGGGACATACAGGGGGAAGAAAACACAAAATATACAATATTCCACTTAATATTACCACAATCGAAAAATTTATAAAAGGATAAGTAATAGAAAATTATATTCGCTATAATTGATTAACTAAACATTTTTTCTCAAGCTCTAATGTGTACAGAGCTATTTAAGATTTTTACTTTCAATCTTAAATTGCAAATATTTCTGTGAATATTAGTGTAACAGAAAAATGATAAGAAAAAAAATTGTAGTAAAACTAATTTTCTAGAACTTTACTTCTTATGTGTTTTTCAATTTTTCGAATATTAAGGGCGTTATTTCAAATTTAGTGTTTCCCTTTCGCTCTAAAGTTCCGGTTCCCGTTGTTCAATTTTGCCCATTAACAAACTTGGCCTTTCAAATACCAATTCAAATGAAAACTGTGACCACTAGAGTGATTACACACACACACACACACATTATATATATATATATATATATATACATATATACATATATATATATATATATATACATATATCCATAAATATATATATATATATATATATATATATATATATATATATATTAAAAAAGGATCTCAATTCTATGTCTACTTATATATCTAAATGATGGCAAAAGCTATCTTTTTGGGTGCCATTTTTTCAATATGGCGGCGTGAGTGGCAAAAATAAGAGGTGGCTAAGTGAAAATTTAATAAAATCTATAAAAATCTATAAAAATACCAATTTTCAAAACTTCGGAATACTTTCCAGGTACTACTACTAAATGATCGGGCTGTATACCCGATGAAAAAAAAAGCGTTGAAAGAAAAAAGCATCTCAATTCTATATCTACATTATATATCTAAAGAATGGCAAAAACCATGGTAAAGAACCACACATCATCATCATACATTTACAATTTTCTTTTTACAATTTTCACACTTCAGATTACATGAATTAAAATTTTTTTTTTACATAGTAAACTTTTACAATTACACATCTAAGTTGACAATGTCACAGCACACAACAAATGACACATTTCTATACGTTCGAGACAAAACCATTTACTTTTCTGTTTGTACAAAAAAAAAAACATATATATATATATATATATATATTGTAAACAAGTTTTTCTCAGTAAAATAAATAATTTTTAAATAAAATTTAAATAAAATAATTAGGTTTGTGTGTACATTCATAGTATGTGTGTTATGCTCTAGATTTTTTAATATATTCTAGAGTGTTTTTCAACATATTGTAGTACAGTATAACTCAAAAGCTGTCCAGGATCCCACTGGCCTGTTTGGCAAGAGCTCTGGTACTGCTTCAGAATGCAACAAAGAGGTAATCTCTCGATGCACTGAAGCTGAACAAGATGAAACTGCGAAGGGTCACCGGATTCATTACCAGGCATTATCCCTTGAGGAGGCATCTGTACACAATGGGACTCCATAACGGGTCCATTGTATGCAGATGGTGTGGCGAGGAGGAAGAAACATCCAGCCATATTTGACTGCGAACTTCTAGGTTACAGCAGGTACAGGATATTCGGTGCATCTCACCTCGAATATATGAACCTTCAGGAAGGTTTGATAAACAAGTTCCTGGCTATTGCCAAGATATGGGATAAGCGAATCTCGTTGGACTTAAGTAAATTAGTTATAATTAGCTAATTCATACTGATGAGGACTAACTTGTTGTCGAAATACGTATTTTTAAAATACAAATCATTATTCTGGGAATTGGGACAAAATTTGAAATTTAATTTAAAAAAAAAACAAGAGTTCTCTTTGATTATCTTAATAATCTTTATATGTATTCATGCAGTTTTTGCAGTATCGAGCATAAGATAACCTTCTTTCTTTAATTTGACTTCTACTATCTTTCAAAAATTTTGTTTAGACATGAGAATAAAAGGTCCTTATGGGAATTGGTTTTCGGTCAAATTTGTTAAAAGTTCTCATGCTGCTTGGTTATTGAGCTATAGGCTCTGGAAGTGCGTTTTCCGGAAATTAGCTCTCAGTGAAATTGACTGAAATTCAATTACGTTGTAGAATACGGCCCCCCGATCAAAAGTTATCATGGATACACATATCAAAAATCCTTATTTTTTGAGAGACAGGCTCTAGAAGTGACTTTAGCTGACTTTCTAGGTAACGATGAATTATATTAAAAGCCTTTTTTGTTATATATGATGTTATCTTGGAGGAGGTCATACATAGGCCATACTCAGACACGGCTCTGGTGGCATGTTTCAGTTTACACAGTTTAATAATAATGTGAAAATCGAAACATGTCGCTAGTATTGAAAAATTTATCTATAATTAGTTTTTTAGAAATTACGCACACAATACTTGTTGGTAGCCACTGTTAGATTACTTATGTGACAATTAACTAACTCATCTTTTAAAAAATTCGTTACGCAGGAGCTGCTTCAACTTAGCGAATTTCGTTAAAATACATCAATCACTTTCTAGCGGTCACAATTTTAGTCTGATCAAAATGAAATGTCGTATATGATTTTAGTATTTGCATGGCCAATTTTATTAATAAATGGCATAAAGAAAGAAGAAAACACAAAATATAAAATATCTCTCTTAATATTAGAACAATCGAAAATTGCGTAAGATATAAATTTGTAGAAAATCATGTTTGCTATAATTCATCACCTTATCATTTTTGCTCAAACTCTAATGTGTACAGAGATATTGAGGAATTTAATTTTCAATCTTAAACCGTCAACATTTCTGTAAATATTAGGGTAACAGAAAAAATGATAAGAAACAAAATTACAGTAAAATTTAGTACCTACAACTTTACTTCTTATAAATTTTTCGATTTTTCGAATATTAAGGAAGGTATGTTAAATCTAGTGTTTCCTCCTCCCTCTAAACCCCCCTTTCTCCTTGTTCGATTTTACCCATTAACGAACTTGACCTTTTGAATACCAGAAGCGCCTCAAATACCAAATTTCATTCTAATCGGAATAAAATTGTGACCGTTAGAGTGATTACAGACACACATATATATATATATATATATATATATATATATATATATATATATATATATATATATATATATATGTCCATAGATATATATATAAATTTTACAGATGGTGATTTTTGACGTCTACATCCATTCCATCTTTGATATTGTCTGCCTTTATTTCTCTTCTTATAATAAGGGCACCATTTCATCACTTCTTTGGTCCACTTTTCTGTCTTACTTCTTATCAGATGTCCTGACCATTTCCATTTCAGTTGTTTGATTCTGTATATTATATCTATAATCTTAGTTTGTTTTCTTATTGTTTTTAATCGTATTTTATCTTTTAGTTTTATGTTGAGTATACTTCTTTCCATTCTGTGTTGACAAGTTTTTAGTGATTTCATATTTACCAACTGAATATAATTATTTGTAAATAAAATTGCTACGGAAAACATATTGACAAAATAATGGATTATCTGACGATAGCTCATAGAGAAAATTTTTGTTTGTATACACTTTTGAGTAAATAAAAACTAATTCAATGTACACATGGCCACAAAAGTGGCGTTTATTACTCAAAATTTTATGATTTATTTGTGTCTTCAATCAGCTTTCGAAAAAATGCTTCGGATAAATGTTGTTCATTAAAAATATATGATTGATTATTAGTAGAAACATTTTCCTAAAAACCGAATGAATAAGTTACAAATCAGTCTCATAATTTTGAAAATTGAGCGCTTCTTTTGTGGGTCATAGCACTATGACTACGGATACAGACATATTCTATCCGTTATTTATATAAAGTTGACTCTCCTGATAATAAATATATAATAATGATATATTTTCTGGATACTGGTGTGCATTTCACTCCCTCATTTTGGAAAATTTATCTATCAGTGCGCTTCCTGTTTATTAAGCATGTACAAAAATATAAAAACATTACTTTTATTTATATTTTGAGTTACACATCGCTAGAAAAGGGTCATCCACATTTACGATATACGATTTTTCGGTTCTCCCAAATTTCACATGAGCCAGATGTCCTTTGATTCATATACCGATTTGGCGACAACTTAAATTAGGACCAACATAAATCCTAAGGATAAAATTAGTAATGAAAAACAATCGGGCATATATGGTGTCAATTGTCAAAAATGTTCGAAAATTTATGTTGATCAAAGTCGTTGCCAAATCGGTATTCGAATCAAAGAACATCTGACTCATGTGAAATTTGGGAGAACCGAAAAATCGTGTATAGCGGCGCACGTTGTTGAGAACAACCACAAAATTGATAAATCGAATCTAAAACTACTTAAATCGGTACAAAACCCCACAGAATTAGATGCATACGAAAGCATCTGCATATACAAATTGAGAAAACAGATAAAGAATTTAGACAATGGCCCAATTCCAAATTCTGATTTAATAAAATTAAACCATTTTCAAAAATCAAAATCCAATACCTGAATGTCAAGGTTAACGTAGGTACACTCACTTTAGTGACAAAACAAACACCGCATAGTCACCAAAGAATACCGCCAATAAATAGGTGAGGCTTTTCACACACCTAATCCAGTTGTCAGGCAACTCAAATAATCCTCAAGTCAGATTATACCGTCCGTCAAATCGTATAAAAGGACAGAACTTTTTTAATATCATTGTGAGACACGCACCAAATTAGCAACAATTAGCAACATATCTATGAATCCATATCCCAGAGATAGACGATTAGCTAATTCATACTGATGATGACTACATTGTAGTCGAAATACGTATTTATAAAATACAAACAAATGTTCTAGGAATAGGGGCAAAATTTGAAATATAATTACGTCACACCTTTTGTGATAATATCTGACCCCTCCCTTTCCTTTGTCACACTTAGTCACACATTCATAGACTAATTATTAGTATATAATTTAATAATTACATCTAGAAAGAATCCAATGTAAATCAATGCCGTCTATATATAGAGGTGCTGTGGGTAGTCGAATTCGATAGTTCAAGTTAGTCCACTCCAGATGTATGATTTTGTAATCAATATTAATTACCTATCTTTGAGTTAAAATTGCGGCCAAACTATTCAGTGTGTAAAAAACAGTTTCTTATCAAAGTTGTTGATTTTTAACAAAGGAACTATTATATCAATTTTTCCCGTCTCTAACGGTTTCAAGATAGATATCCTACCACTCCCCCGCCCTCTTTTCGTGTAGCGGTGGGATTCACGGGCCGATTTTGCTCATTCACGAATTTGGGTAGACGGCCATAGATAGATAGATTGTAGAGACTGCCCTGGACGGGCTACACTTCGACCATAAGATCCATTGTTATGCCTAAGGATGTGAGAATATGAGTGGAGTGGAAGGAATTTTTGTGAATAGACTAGGAATTGGTAGAATATGCGGCTGCAGCCCCGACTATGATAGAAGCTATGCTGATATTCGTCTGGAGTTCGTGAAGGAAACTGCAGAAAACCTTCTCAAGCATAGCCGGTTACTTCGTTCTTGTACATATGCTGACAGTTTAGTCAATTAACCGCCGTTTTTTTTTCCTAATAATTGACAAACTGCCGATGTCAGGATTCGAAGCCATAACCTCTCAGTTTCCAAGTATGCATATTGCGCAGATATAACACCATCGACCGATCTGCCACTTGGACTGGTGTGGACGGAAATTTTTGTTCGATGTAATTTTTTCCCCCTCTCCTCGGAGATCCTAAGTTACCTCCAGACACTGTTTATCATCGTGGATTTAGAGAGTTGGTTGGTTTTCCCTCTTTACCTTCGTTGTTTTCAACTTTTGTACAAAAGCACATATTATCACAGATGTGGAGCATTGAATTGTCTATTTTTAGTTTACATCTTCGTATAGTAGATCTCCCACGAGTATGAGAGAGTATATATGTATACATTAAGCAATGTGTATGAGAAGAAGGTCTTATAGGTTTGATAAACAAGCATATTTTTCATAACTGTTCGAGTGGTCACCAACCACTCAAACCTATAAGACCTCCTTCTCATACACATTGCTTAATGTATACATATGCACTCTCTCATACTCGTGGGATATCTGCTATGCGAAGATGTAAACTAAACGTACGGTATACAAACATCAGTAGAGTATTGTGTCACTTTGTTGTCAACCATCAATAGATCAATAAAGTTCTCTCTATTCTATCTTCAATTAATTCAGTTTCAATCTGTTTTTAAATAAATACACCAATCTCGTTATTTTTTATGTAATGACATTTTTTTTATTGAATTGTTTAAATGTTATATAGGTTGCATGTTAGAAACATTTTTTTAATCATTTTGACATTAGTTCATGAGGTTATAAAAACTATTGATAGTTTCTGAAACTATTTTTATCAATCGTTTTTTTATTACGATAAATATGGTTTTGCAATAAGGATTATTATACGAAGATGTAAGCTAAACAGACGGTATATTCTATGTTATTATGTCACTATCGATATCTGCTTGTTTACAATTATTATTACGCAAGACAGGCTGCATTGAAGGGGTTAGGAATAGATTTTTTCATTATTTTTCTCGAAAAAAATATGTTATTTTAAAATCATTGTATCATTGTATGGTATACTGAGAATAAACATTTGTTTGCGGACTAGATGAATAGACTTATAAATATTATAGAAATAAACAAGTGTATATTGCTTTATCATGAATATTTCATTCCAATTCAAAGAGCATCATATCTGATTTGTTATTGTTCATTAAAATAATATCAAGTAGGAATAATAATATCCCACCAAAAACGCAAAAATGTGAAAGGGACAAAGTTACCGCATACAAAAAGAAGTGATATTCCCAGCAAAAATGGTTACTCTAAAATCGTAAGTATTAGAGTAACCGAAAAAATGATAAGAAACAAAATTGTCGTAACTTTCTATAACTTTGCTCCGTATACATTTTTCGACTTCGAGCAATATTCAGAGAGATATGCCAAATTATGTTTTTCCCTGCCTCTAAATCCCCCTTTTACCTTGTCCGATTTTGTCCATTAACAAACTTAGCCTTTCAAATAGCAAAAGCACCTGACATAGCCAATTTTATTTGGATGGGACTAATTATTGTATTAGATTGTAATTTCTAAGCATTCCTAAACAATGTTGGTTATAATTACTGAGGAATTAAAAGTACAATTATTATTCCAATCGTGTTGGTCGAGTTTGCGTGTTTTTGGCCGCCGCACTAAAAGGTGTTCTACATATTTTAAAGCCACAAAATCATTAACTGCGAATTTATCGGTTAGATATTCGATGCATCTTACCACGAATATATGAGCCTTTAGGAAAACCTGATAAGCAAGCTTCTGGCTATTGTAAAAATATGGGAGAAGCGAATCTCGTCGGACTGAAGTGAAAGGGGAAGCACAGTGGGCCATAAGTTCGACGTGCAATACATCTATATACCCCAAGATATAAATATAATGGCTAAAACTATTGCAATAATTAGGAGTTGCAACTTAAAAAGATACAGTGTAACCTTTGAGGGTAGCAGAATTGGATAAATGAAAAAAAGTTATTTAAGCCGGATAAATAAAAATTTGTTATTCGTCCGATTACCAGTCCAAGTGGCCTAGCGGTTTAAGGCGTTATGTCTGCATAGTGTGCCTACTTGGAAACTGGGAGGCTATAGGTTCGAGTCCCGACATGGGCAGTTTGTCAATTATTAAGAAAAAAAAGGGGACGGTTAATTGACTAAACTGTCGGCGTATGACAGTTTAGTGACAGACCTGGAGACGGTTTCTTTCCAGATGAATATCGACACAGTTCCTATCATAGTCGGCTGCAGCCGCATATCCTACCAATTCCTAGTCTATACACAAAAATTCCTTCCACTCCATTCACATCCTCCATTCTTTTGGCATCACATTGTGATGCCAACTGCGTCCAGGGCAGCCTCTACAATCTATCTATCTACCAATTCGTCCGATTACCGAAGAAATATTATTTGGTCTAATTTCATAACATTCATTATAATGAGCAACAAGTAAGCAACAAACAAAAAAGTTGTATCAAATGTAGTTGTTTTTTTATTTAGAAAAGGAAATTTCTTTGCTTTAAACCTTTCTTCTATCCCTTACCGTTTTCGATTCTCGATAAATTTCCGGTTTTCAAACTTTTCTAGGACAACTAAAAGTACCATAGAATATTAATGATGATGATTCTGTGACTCTTGAAAATGTCAATTTTTAGGTTGAAATATCTTAGAAACTATTAAAACTGTAATGTTGAAAATTGGTACGTACTTAGAAACAGAGGCCTAAAAACCTCTTCGTCTCTAATCCTACCTGTCAAACATAGTACGATAGTCGTCTATGCTTAAACTTGGCCCTACGCACTTTCGTGCATGTATGTGGTGATGATATAATTTATTATAGAAATAACAATAAGTTTTTATTTATAATTATTTGGCTTGGCTTGGTTTGGCTTGGCTTCCAATCATGTTGTTGTTGTATGATGTGAAGTTATTTTTCATTTAATAATACACACAACATTATTAATACCGTTGAGAGCCTGGATTTTTTCTTGTTAAGGTAGTACCGGCATTATCTTGTCAAAGAAACCGGTTTGCTTTTATTATAGAACACAATACACACAAATATTTATATACAAATTAATGCAATTTTGAATGAAAAAAAATTTTAAACTATTAGAAATTAAAAACGAAATGGTATAGCGCGATTTAAAAAAAAATTTTTTTTAAATAAATATTTATCTTTACTATCCTAGCATTTTTTAAATTCTGTCGAGTATTTTTTTTAAATACAACAGATATAGTTGGGCATGAAGTTTTACATTCTTCTAATGAGAGCATGATTTTTGTTATTAATTAGTTGGCATTCTAAACGGTCAAAAATTCTGAAACTTCGGTATTTATTAGAAAACGTTATTTTTAGCCTGTGAAAAAAATGAGCAAAATCTGTCAAATAGTGGTTTCATGCTGGACCTCCCTTAAATAGTAGTTTTTTTAGTATTATGAAAGCTTATTATATTTCTTTAGATGTCACGATGACTATGTTATAGATGAGAATCGCAAAACAAGCGTCTCTATGGGATTCCCCATCGAATGCAGGTTTTAGATTACAAAGCTTCATAACTGCGAGGTCAATTTTTCAAAAAAATTTTTGATGATTTGTGCTTTATTCATTCGGTTTTTGGGAAAATCTTTCGATTAAAAGTTGTAAGGACGTTTATAATAAATAACTGTTGCATTATTTCTAAAACCGATTGAACTAGACACAAACATATTATAAAACAAGCGAAAATAATAACGAACTGAGTTAATTGCTTAAATACCCAGCATATTTGTTGCTCATTTTGATGAATATTATGAAATTAGGCTAAAATATATTACTTCGGTAATCTGATGAATAATATATTGTTATTTATCCGGTTAAAATAATTTATTTTCATTTACCCCATTTTGTATAAATGCAGTCAGTTATTCTCTCATTGTATCTTTTTCAGTTTCAAATCCAAATTAATTTAATAGTTTTTAGTTACGAAATCTGAAATATATAGAAGGCCTTTTAGTGCAGCGGCCAAAAACCACGCAAACCTGACCAACTTGGGGTAAATTGGTGAAGTGAGCGTTTGTAGAACTCGGTAGGAATAGTTGCCTTATTCCTCAGTAATTATAACCGAAATTGTTTAGAAATGCTTAGAAATTACAACCTCAAAAGAATTTTAGGTTGGCAAACCTTTTCTCATGCAAATAACTGAACGGATAAAAAATATTATTCCTTTGGTTTTTGAATATTTATAGAATTTTGACTTACTTTTTTTATAAATGAAATATTAATTTTCAATTGATATTTAACAAAATAAACATCTATTGAGTTATAGAAATCTCTAGGCTTATGATATTAAATTTTGACTTTGCCCCAATTCCTAGATCAATTATTTGTATTTATAAATATGTATTTCGACTACAAAGTAGTCATCATCAGTATGACTTAGCTAATCGTAACTATCTTTGGGATAGGGAAGGCGATCAACGATTGGTCAAATGCTAAACACCGCGATCACTGGGAAAAGTACCGCGACAGGAGCTGGGAAAAATACTGCTTCAGAGTGCAACCAAGAGGATATCTCTCAATGCACTGAAGCTGAACAGGATGTCCAGAGCATTATCCTCTTCGGAATCATCTGCACACAATGGGACTCCATGACGGGTCCCTTGTGTGAAGCCACATTATCTTTGAACCTCTCGGTTACAGCAGATACAGGATATTCGGTGCATCTCACCCCAAATATATGAGCCTTCAGGAAGACCTGATAAGCAAGCTCTTGACTATTACCAACATATGGGAGAATCGAATCTCATCGGACTGAAATGGAAGGGGGAGCACAATGGACCATAATGTATCCATTGTGCTCCCCGTAAGATAGACCCAAGATGTATCTATCTATCTATCGGGATAGAGAATTTAAGATATATTACTGGCTTCTTCCTCATCTCATCTTCCAAAGGCTTTTTACAAACTCGCTTACCTTCCATGCCTATATTTCTATGTCTATTAGATAAATATAGTTAAATACAATTACTTGCATTTTAATAGAATCGATAGATGATAAAACTTTCATGAAAATTTCTCCAATGTGGACATATTTTAGCAATTATACTTTTCCACTATGATTTCATTATATCTTGTTTATCACTTATATATTCATTCACTGATTATATTATCTTTTGCATAAAATTTGCATAGAATTTGATGATGTATTTATATGAATTTCCCAATCAACGTCCTAAGCATATTATTATTTGTGTATGCTTAATACGTCACAGTACTACACTAATGTCAATTTCCATTAAGGCTACGAAGATATAGTATGAAAGCACTAACATTTTATTTTGATAAATTTTACAAATACATAGATAAAATTTGAGAATGAAATAATCGCAACATAACATATAAACAATATAAAGTTAAAATTTGTATAATAAATAAACAAAATTTTTATAATAAATAAATAAACAAATTTAAAAGAGAAACAAGTAATGTAACAACTAACTGAATTAATTGTTTGAATACACAGTATATACTGAGTTGTATATCAATATTCGAATTGTTAATACCTTTACTGGGTATACCAATAGTATATGAGATGTTATGTATCGTTACATAATATGTCCGCCTTGATTCGACTATGAATAGTATGCCATTTGCTCTTTGAGCACCAATTATGAGAAAACTATTGAGTTTATAAAAAAATGTTTCAAACAAAAGTTGTTTATTTTAAAAAGGAGAAAATTTTTTGTGAATAAATTTTTTTCTATCTCTTACGATTTCAAAGATTTATATTTTCCCCTCTGGCGGGAGGAGACACGTTCCGATTTTGCCAATTAACGAACTTGACCTCACTTTTTTGCTATAGAACACATATACAAAATATCAGCTCGTTATCTCTTTTCGTTCTTGAGTTATCGTATTCATAGACGGACGGACATGCCTAAAAGGCCGAATCAGGCCATTTTATGAATACCCATTCGAAGCATTTATGTCAAGGATTAATATTTTCAAGCGTTACAAAGTCGGGACTAAACTCAATATACCTTGTATATTTACATATACTGGGTATAAAAAGTGTCATATCATAATCAAAATAATATCATTATAGAATACACATCACTGCACAAAATAAATCATAATGATTTAGGGGAGGTTGGCTCAGATGTTCGTGGCATCAAATGCCGTACTTGGTCGTGTGGGCTGGTTATAGTACTGCCACTGAACGGCAAGGAGTTCCATAAGGCGTGGATCGTGTCCAACGACATGGGGTTATTCTAAGGTAGCCAGGCACTGAGCAAACCGGCGATGTATGCATCCGACAGGATAGTCCCACAGCAACTTGGTTATATTTATCGAGCTTTTGCTAGCGAGCAACCTCCAGAGAAACAGCGTATACTATACAGGGTGACTCAACTTTTTAATCCAGAAAATTTAATAGGCGATAGATTTCTCAAAAATAAGAAGAAAAAATACAGGTTGTTAAAGTTAATAAAAACACTTCTTTTTTCCAAACCTTTCCAAAACTACTTGGCTGATTATACTTAGCAGGTTTTTTGTATTTAGTAAGTGGCTAATTTGATGTAATTAGATTTAATTTAAATATTCCAGGGGTGACGCTAAGGCATCCTAACTACATATTTAAAACAAATTTTAGTACGCCACTCCTATTTTCTAAGTTCTATATTACTTTTAGATTGAGTAATTACAATTTTCTCTCTCTCTCATTTTCTGTCTATCTTGCTTACTTTAAAAAATAAAATTTCTCTCTCGAAAAGTAAGTTTAATTAAATTAATAAAATTAAACAATAAATAAAAAGTAAACAATTTTATTAAAATAAATTACAATAATTACTTGACACCGATCACCCCTAATATCAACACATTTCCTACAACGGCAAACACAAGATAACAGGTAACTACGCTAGAAATCTAGACCAAATTTTCTTTGACTTCGTTAAATGAATTTTGGATTCGAAAAATTAGACCGTCTCTGGTGTTAACAGCCGTTTTATATACCTTTCATTTTATTACCACCCACAAATAAAAATCCAGAGTGTTAATATCACGAGACTTAGGGGACCAACCACCTGGTCCCAAATAACCAATTCAACGCTCGAGGTAATTTTTGTCTATCATTTTCGAACAAAATAATAAGTTAATGTTGAATTCAAAGTGGTGTTTCGTCCTCGGTTTCGAAGCACGAAGCACGAGGCGAGGCGAGGCGAGGTTTAAAATTTTAATCCTCGTTACATACCGGAGCGAGGCGAGGTAAATTGTTCCAAACATCTCGCCCTCGGCCGAGGCAAATTTACAAAAAATAATGTCGAAAATCATCGTCTCTAAAATTATATATATATATATATATATATATATATATATATATATATATATATATATATATATATATATATATATATCTGTAATCGCTCTAGCGGTCACAAAATAAGTCAGAGTTAGTAAAAATTTTCCCTCCAGGATGATAGCTGACCCAACCGAGGCAAGGCGAGGCTAGTCAACATTCTGGCCGAGGCGAGGCGAGGTTGATATTTAAAAAAGCGAAGCAAGGCGAGGTGATAGCAAAACTTCGCCTCGCCTCGTGCCACGTGAAGCACTACTTCAAAGTAATATTGTCAATGATATGCAAAAATTGGCTCATTAAGCGATAGCATCCAAGATGTAAAGGATAGCACACTGATCATGATGTCCAGGATTCGATACCTGGTGGATGACTTAATCTTTTCATATCAATATTAATAACTTCCCAAACGTTGTATACAAGTTTTACTGATACTATAATCAACAATATTTCATTGGCAATGCTGCTAATAACGAGTATTGTCATTGCTTCGGAAAACTTCGTAAATTTCACACACACACGCACATTCAAACAGTGTATTTGACATTAAAATCAGTCTTTGTTGTAATAGGATTGTTATGCGAACACAAAATTCTAGTGGATAAACATGAGTAAAAGTAATGTTTTATTTTCATTGTATGTATAATCAAAACAAATGTTATTTTACTTGACAACAAAATGATTGTTTGTTCAAATATTTAAGGGTAAGCAAAGAAGAAGGATGGTAGGGCAACATTGTTATAATTGAATGAGATATTATTCGACTGAAACGAATATATATAACCATAAGTTGTTATATATTAAGTCATCGTATTATATATAAGATATTGTAACTATAGGTTGGTCTGTTTTTAAAGCTGATATATGCCCATTAAGACATTCGTTTAAGGGAGTCAACATGAAATCACTTTTCGGGAGATTTTAATCTTTTTGTCACAGACTAAAAATATGGTTTTCTAATAAATCCCGAAGTTTCAAAATGTGCAAATATTTCAAACCCGCACATAAACAATTTCAAAAGTTATCTAAGAAAAGGGACCTACTTTTTTGAAAATTACTCAAAAACTATTTATTGTGCTAGAGGAATTTTACACAGATTTTAAACAGATTCTTAAAGAGGAGGAAATTTCCGAAAATAAATGTCGACTCCCGGAACTTGACCTCTATTGTTAATAGGGCCGTTAATGTTTTTTTTTAAATCTACCTCCACAAACTATATTTGGAATGCGCTGAGCCCTATTTTGTGTTGCAGACAAAGTAAGGGTTTTCCGCACCAACTGCAAGGTTTGGCCTAAACGTATGAACTAAGAAGGCAAGCTTGTAATAACAATTAACTCAGTCAATTGGTTAAATACGAAATATATACTGAGTTTATGAACAAATGTTTCAATTATTTTTTCAAACATTTTTTGTCTCAAAATTATTTTTCTTCGTCTTATTGTTTCAAAGATGGATATTACTACCTCCCTCCCTGGTGGATGGATGTAGAAGGGGGTGTTATTACTCATCAGAGGTAATTCCTATACAAGGAGGTTCCACCTTCCCTTATATCCATCCACCTTATATCCAAATTTGGCCATTCACGAACTTGACCTTACCTTTTAACTCTAGAAAATACACGTGCCCAAATTCGGCACGTTATATCTTTTCGTTTTTGGGGTTATCGTGTATACAGACGGACAGATTAACGAGCAGGCAGATTGACAGTCAAACAGACGGATGGACATGGACTAATTAGGTAATTTTATGAACACCCATAGATTAAATCCTTTTTCTGCGATAAACATTTTCAACCGTTATAAAGCCGGAGCTAAACGTAATATATTATTTTGTATATTGTATATATACCGCGTATAAAAAGTTTCCGGCCTAATCTATTCTTAAAATTTAACCTTGGCACCAAAAAATATAATAAAATATGAATGGTATAAATCTTTATAGGATTTCTTGTATATCATCAAACCGTATATTTTTACTTGACTTAAGACTCCATCTCATATCAAATTTAATAGCACGTGTAAGTTTAAATGTAGACGCTGTTTATACAAAATAGTTAAGTTTATCTCAACTAGTATATTATTTGGATATGTAAACCTCACCGCAAAAACAGCGCTCATTTTTCAAAATTTAATAATGGATTTGTGCTTTCTTTATTCGGTTTTCAGTAAAATTTTTCGGACCAAAGTTGTTCATTATAAATATACGAATAAATTTTATTCGAAACATTTTCCCAAAAATCGATGGAATAAAGTATAATCAAGTAAAAAAAATTGTGAAAAATGAGTGCTACTTTTGTGATCCATCATAGTACACGATAATATGACAATATTTTTGTATGACAATATTATGTAATGATTCATCTCGTGTCAAGGGGTTTTGTATACATTGTACAAATATACAAACTTTGATTAACATAATTAAAATAATATTTATCAAAGTTAATCGAACTAGAAATATTATTTTTCATGTGTTTATTTGTGTTTGTGTGTGTCTATGTGAGAAGGGAGTATCATATCATGTATCCGATGTATCAGACCAAAAACAAAAATGTGCAAGGGACCAAGTTACAAAAAGTAGTGATATCCCAGCAAAAACAAACATTTTCATCTACGCAAGTAGTGAAATATATGTAGGTCAAATTTTTTAACCAAAGTAAGAAAATTATTGGTACATAAATCTCGATTTTTTCCCCTATTTCCTAGATCAAAAAATTTTTTTGTATTTTATAAATACTTATTTCGACTACAATGTAGTCATCATCAGTATGCCGTGCAGACCGTCACCAAATTAGCAACAAGTAACATCTCCTCGGAGAATAATTACAATTAGCTAATTCATACTGATGATGACTACTTTGTAGTCGAAATACGTATTTATAAAATACAAAAAAATTTTTTGATCTAAGAAATTGGGGCAAAAATCCAAATTTATTTCGAAAAATCCTAGAGTTCTCTTGAATATTATTTATATTGGTACATATTTATTGTGTATGGTGCATTTCATATTTTGCTCGGCAAGTGGTGAGATTTTCTTACACTTAATATACAAAGAAAAAAACTTTCCAAGTAAAATATGAAATACCTTGCACTTGTACAATCAATGTATAGGTACGAATAATTTACTCACTTTTATTAAAAAACTTGGACTTAGATTTCACTTCTTTTGAAGGCGAGCATTTTTGTTTCCGCTGGAATATCACAACTTTTTGTATGTGAACCGTCCAAATGGCCGGGCGGTCTAAGGCATTATATCTAATACGTTATTTCTACTTGGAACTGGGAGGTTATGAGTTCAGCTTGGCAATTATTATGAAGAAAAAAAGGGACGGTTAATTGACTAAACTATCGGCGTATGGACAAGAACGAAGTAACAGGCTTTGCTTGAGAAGGTTTTCTGCAGTCTCGTTCACGAACTTCAGAAGAATATCGGCATAGTTCCTATCAGCTACAGCCACACATCCTACCAGTTTCTGGTTTACATACAAAACTTCCTTCCACTCCACTCACATCCTCACATCCTTAGGCGTCACAATTGTCCTTACGGTTGAAGTGTAGCCCGTCCAGGGTGGCCGCTACAATATATCTATCTACTTGTATATGAACACTTTTCCCTTCTTACATTTTCATATTTGCACGGATATCATTACTTTTTGCAAAGTTTTTTTTATGTTCCCTGTATGATGGAAAAAATGTTTCAAAAAAAAATTTTGTATTGTCGAAAATTTTATTTATTTTAGTTGAATATCGTTAATAAATGGGAGATATTGGTATGATAATTAACCAATCACAGAACCTATCATTATATATTAAACTGTATTCAAGTAAAACTACCATGTAGAAAACATATTCCTTAAGAGATTCTAATTTCAATTGCAAAATCTATCATTTTTCAGGTAAAAATATCCGGATTTCAGACTTTTCTGAGCGGTTTCAGTCTAAGATCTATCTTCCTACCAAAAATCAACTTTCTAGGACAACTGAAAGTACTCTAGAATATTGAAGATGAGTGAGTGAGTCAGTCACTAAAATATCGATTTTCAGTGATAAATATCTTGGAAAATATTAACGCTTTAATGTTGAAAATTGGTAAGTACCGACAGATGGGTCTCTACGCTACGTTTTCAATTTGATCTTCATAGCTTTTTCGGTTCTTCAGATAAAGAGGGCTAAGCAGATACCTTAGAAAAGAAGGGAGTTGGAATACTCTTCATTGACTCAGAGTCTATTTTAGGAATTCGAAGGACTGCATGTAAACAGATGATAAACGAGTGGGCAAAGGCTAAACACCGTGATCATTGGGAAAAAGTACCCCGACAGGAGCTCGGGCAGGTACTGCTTCAGAGTGCAACCAAGAGGCTATCTCTCGATGCACTGCGGCTGAGCACACAAATGGACTCCATAACGGGTCCATTATGTGCAGATTGTGTGGCGAGGAGGAAGAAACATCCAGCCGCATTATCTTTGACTGCAAACTTCTAGGTTACAGAAGATACAGGATATTCGGTGCATCTGACCCCGATTATATGAACCTTCTATTATATGGACCTGATAAGCAAGCTCCTGGCTATTGCCTATATATGGGAAGAGCGAATCTCGTCGGACTGAAGTGAAAGAGGGAGCGCAATCGACCGAGGGCTAAAAACCGTCTCTAATCTTTCCTGTAATACATATAGGCAGGCGTCTTTGCTTTGACTTGATGTAACGCACTACCGTGCTGTATGATTATCTCTTTCTCTCTGAATGATGAAATTCATTCAAAATTATTGACACATAAAATTTTATTGACTTCATTATTTATTTAAAATATCATAAATGTGACAAAAAATTTTTTATTATAATCATCAAAAATATTGATGGAATATCGTGTTCATGGTACTGTTTACATCGTGTTCTAATGGGAATTGGCTTGGAAAATGTTGGTGAGAGAAATACACATAAATATTTTCTACTCATAAAATATTTTGATTATATGTAGGAATGGCAAAATGACATGATATTTCGATATTCGATTCATCGATGTACCCATAGTGATATCTGAAAATTTCGATATTTTCGAAAATAATTTTGAATAACGATAAAGTTAACCAATTTTCAATGTTGAATATTTTTATACCCAATTATTTATATAACAATTTCGAATATACGATGTATATAATATATACAAGGTTGGATAGATAGATATATCTTGGGATATGAAAAGTATTGCATTTGAAATAAAATTTCAAATTCTCCCCCTTTACCTATATAGCTAGTCGTAATTTACTCTTTGACAATTAGAAATAGATAGAAAGTCGAGATCAATAGACAAAAATAAAAATAAATAGAAAATTAACTAAATTAAAATATACTAAATTTAAAATATAATAAATTTTAAATTATGTTGAAATTAGTCTTGTTAAAATTTTTTCCTTCACATTTATTCATGTTAACTATACTCTTATTAAAATTACTCTTATATTGTCTCGGGATATGTTACTTGTTGCTTATTTGGTGACCATTTGGTGACCAATGTCGAATCCCACCAATGTGAAAGCGCGTGTGCTTAAAGTGTGTGACCCAAAACGAATACACCCTAAATGATCAGACAAAAGTTGATACGATTTCATTCCAAAAGAGAAGTGATGTTAATTTTTCTGAAAAAATTCGTTAATTTGACGCAGCTACTGCGTAACGTATTTGTTTTTCCCTATGGCAACATCGTATTTAGTAGACACGCTATATTTTTTCTGATACCCATCATTCATTGCAAATGATACTCAAATATAATTGATATATTTTAGTAATAATATTCGAACATAACACATCTACATAATAAATTTGTTGTAAATATCTATGATAATAATAACACGTTATCGAATTAATGTTATCGAAACGAGTGTATAATAAATACAATGATTCATATACATATGTGTTTATTGGATTGTATATATATATATATATATATATATATATATATATATATATATATATATATATATATATATATATATATATATATATATATATATATATATATATATATGTACATCTATATATACAGGATGAATCGAACCAGGTGCATAATAGCACACGCCTCCATTTCTTTCTATGATGCTCCCATTCTCCACTATCATCCAATAGAAATCTATAAACTAATCACTTCCCCGAAACAAACGAAGACCACTCGTGATTGGCTCCAAGATATGATAAAGATCAAAGCACTCACAGTGGATTGCTAGGAGAACATGTGATAAGTGATAGGAATATTATTATTTTTTCATCTAAAATTATAATTTAACATAAATATTATTTTATTAATGAAAAAATAATAATATTACTATCACTTACTACATGTTCTAATAGCACTCCACATTGAGTGCTTTGGTGTTTATCATATCTTTGATTCAATCACGAGTGGTCTACGTTTGTTTCGAGGAGGTGATCAGTTTATCGATTTCTATTGGATGTTATTGGGGAATGGGAGCATCATTGAAAGAAATGGAGGCGTGGGCTATTATGCACCTGGTTCGATTCACTCTGTATATAGTAATAATATTCACTGATTTGTGTACGTAATAATTGGCTGACTGATTCTGTCACCTAATCAATATCATATTTAATATGATTTAAATGTTTATTACAAATGTATGGACTATTTAATATCCATCTGCATGTCCCAAATTTGATAGTCTCACTCATAATTATTATATACAATGTGAATCAAGACCGCATTCAATTATAATCGTGTATTCTATATATTAAATATCAACACACAATAGAAAACTTATCTCTTGAATTCATGTATCCATGAAATTCAAACTTCGTACAGCAGAACTTCAACTATCCGTATCCCTTTGAGGAATAAAAGGCCGTATTTACGTGGTATATGTAGTAACAATGGGAATGCCTCATTTACGGTCGATTATTTGCGCGGAAAAGCAAAACTTTTGGGGGAAGAAAATAGGCAGTTTGTTTTCATAAATATAGCTTTTTATTCAGGAAATAACCCTTTTTTCATAATTTATCAAATAGTCTCAATATTTGATTACCCGAATTGGGTTTGGTCCCAATTAATCCGGTTAGTTACGGCCTCTTAATAGAGAGGTAGAACTGATGTAAATTTATAGCAATCCTCCAAATAAGTTTTACTGTAATATATAACACACTTTTCTAAGAAATTGTTATTTGCTAAAATCTAAATCAAAGTATATATTTTTTTAATTTTCGATTTAAATCTGTGATTAAAAATCTCATAAATCTATTATTTCAGACTTAGCTTTTCCTCAACACCTATTGCTGCATTTTTTTTGAGTTAAAATCATTTTCCAATAATTTTTTAACAAAATGCATTTATGTATGGGCGAGGTGGCCGAGTGGTTAAGGCGTTGGACTGCTAATCCAATGTGCTCTGCACGCGTGGGTTCGAATCCCATCCTCGTCGATAATTTTTTGGTGTTTTTATTTGCGTCGATTAATTTCTCACTCCAAGTTCAGACTACAACATCGTGAAACATCAATAGAGCATTTTTACCCAACGACGAGGTGGTCGAGTGTTTACGGTGTTGGACTGCTAATCCAATGTGCTCTGCACGCGTGGGTTCGAGTCCCATCCTCGTCGATAATTTTTTGGTGTTTTTATTTGCGTCGATTAATTTCTCACTCCAAGTTCAGACTACAACATCGTGAAACATCAATAGAGCATTTTTACCCAACGACGAGGTGGCCGAGTGGTTAAGGCGTTGGACTGCTAATCCAATGTGCTCTGCACGCGTGGGTTCCAATCCCATCCTCGTCGGTAAATTTTTCTTCTGCATTATTTACTGACATTATTTTTTTACTCCGTATACAGAATACAACTTTCCGAAACTTCAAAACAGCATTTTACTCAGCGACGAGGTGGCCGAGTGGTTAAGGCGTTGGACTGCTAATCCAATGTGCTCTGCACGCGTGGGTTCGAATCCCATCCTCGTCGATAATTTTTTGGTGTTTTTATTTGCGTCGATTAATTTCTCACTCCAAGTTCAGACTACAACATCGTGAAACATCAATAGAGCATTTTTACCCAACGACGAGGTGGTCGAGTGTTTACGGTGTTGGACTGCTAATCCAATGTGATCTGCACGCATGGACTCGAGTCCCATTCTCGTCGATATATATATTTTCTCGGTATATTGATGCCGGTTGATTCTTGCCTCTATGTGGTTATGTAAGTGAGAATTAAATGTGGAGTTTTCTTAACCGGACAAGAATGTTTTATTGGATGCGCCTAATTTTGAGCGTCTGAAGAATTAAGTTTCTGGCCTACCGTAGGTTTTAGCATATTTTTGTCGTATTTTTACCAATTTTTTTTTAATTTTCACGACCAAATAATATATTTATGACCAAACTTGATCAAGAAAAAAAAAAAATAATAATTTTTAGAAGATTATCATTGGGTAGAAATAAGCATAAGATATAATTTTAATAGAAATTATAAACTCTCGTTTTAGCGAATTTCCTGAAAGGAAATAGACCTATTGGTCTCGTCTCGTACCGAAGTCAAAATTTCGCAAAAATTTCTTCAAATGTCTATCGATCCTACCTAGTAGATGTCAAAAATCCCCATCTGTAAAATTTATATATATATATATATCAATGGACATACAATATATATATATATATATATGTGTCTGTAAAATGAAATTTGGTATTTGACGCGCTTTTGGTATTCAAAAGGTCAAGTTCGTTAATGGGTAAAATCGGATAAGGCAAAAGGGGGGTTTAGAGGGAGGGGGAAACACAAAATTTGACATATCTCCCTTAATATTCGAAAAATCGAAAAATTTATAAGAAGTAAAATTGTAGGTACTAAATTTTACTATAATTTTGTTTCTTATCATTTTTTCTGTTACACTAATATTTACAGAAATATTGACGGTTTAAGAATGAAAATTAAATTCCTTAATATCTCTGCTCACATTAGAGTTTTTGCAAAAATGATAAGGTAATGAATTGTAGCAAATTTGATTTTCTACAACTTTATTTCTTACGCATTTTTCGATTGTTCTAATATTAAGAGAGATATTTTATATTTTGTGTTTTCTTCTTTCTTTATACCCCCCTTCCTCCATTTCCCCTTCGACGTATGTCATTTATTAATAAAATTGGCCTTACAAATACTAAAATCATAAACGACATTTCATTTTGATCAGACTAAAATTGTGACCATTAGAGAGTGATTTATGTATTCTTAGGAAATTCGCTAAGTTGAAGCAGCTCCTGCGTAACGAATTTTTTTTATGTTCAAATTTCTCGAAACATGGTTCTTTAGAAATTTTACAGTTTTTTATGACGCAATATGTAAGTGTTTACATTCGAGTGAACTCTAAAGCTAAAAAGGAGGTTCTTTCCTTATCGATGATACTGTATATTAAAGGGTGCATATCAACTATTACAAATATATATATATATGTGTTGCCTGATTATAACCATTAATCAGGTTATAATAATATTCAAATTGGCGATAATATGGGCTATCATAGATGTATTCATGAAGATTAGTTTGGTCTACCTAATGTATCTTATTCGATTAATTGTACCTATAATTGTATCAAATAATATACGTATAATTGTATAAGTGCATCGACTACTTATATTAATTATGTAAATTAAAATCGTCTGCCATCTTACATTGAAACAATCTACACTTTCTCATGATTATGTGAAATGATTTCAAAAACCGCTGACACAACTTGATGAGAACCATATCTCGAATAATGTTATAAGTATCACTATACATGTACTCAGTGGCGTAGCTATCGAAGGGCTAGATGGTGTCGTGCACCGGGGTCCCCAAGCTCAGGGAGCCCACCAACAGACCTCGTATTGAACTAGCTTAAAATTAAATTAAAGTAAATATTCTGATATAATAGGCCCTAATTTGTAAAGAAATAATCGGAAAATATGGAGTGCTGGAATGCGACTTAACAGAAGTATTTACAGCAATGTTACTGTTCCAGACAATTCCTGTCACTTCTGCAGAAGCTGAAAGATCATTTAGCAAATTAAAAATAATAATAAATTATTTCAGGAATTATTTAAGGAACACTTTTGATTTACTTCGTTTTATTGCTTAATATTAATATTATAAATTTAAATATACGTTCCTAAACTCTTCACCTGTAGAACATATGGGATCACTAAGGCTCACAAAAGACACTCGTGTCCATACATGTAGTAAGTAACTTTGGGGTGCTCTGCAGTTCACGATAAAGAACTGATGATAAAGTAGCTTTGCACCTTTAAAGTTTAAAGTATTTATTTGCATATATTTATATTTTGACTTGATAAACCTAATCCGCTTAGCTAGGGCCTCAATTTTTGCATATATATATATATATATATATATATATATATATATATATATATATATATATATATATATATATATATATATATATATATATATATATATAAGGCAAATTGATGGAGCATTGCTTAGGATAGGATCTAATGGCGGATGATTGGGATGCCCTTGGAATCTTTAGAGGGATGAAAGCACCTTGGCTATTTTCATATCGAAACAAACTTAATGCCACATCTGAAATATATAAGGTTTGCTACATGAATGATGGAAGCGCTGGGAAATAATCTAAAATATGTAATTTATGTGTAAATGTTAAGTATTTAACAGTAACCAGCGGTTCCACCAAAAATAACAACTAATCTTCCACTTTATCCATTAAATTTTATCAAACATTCTTTTCGGTTATTACTCTGGATCTATCTGTATCAATTAATTAAAAAAAAGGGGTAAATATACTTTATTTCATTACATATAGGATGTGTCAGGAAGAATGTACTAAAAACTATAATTTCATAATACTAAGCTGAAAAAAAACCAAATGTTTTTATTAAGTTTTTGCTTATTTTCAAGTTATGACGACCTAATTCAATTTTAACCTTTTAAATACCAAAAGCACCTCAAATACCAAGTATCATTTCAATCAGATTAAAATTGTGACCACTAGAGCGATTTCAGACACATATTTATAAATATTTGATTTTGCTAGCTTCATTTCGAAGCCCAAAACGCTAAAAGTAAATTCTGAACATCAAACTACAAATTTTGTATGTGCTTTCAAATTAAAGCGTTTTTAAATGTTGCCACTTGCTACATACACCTTCGAATGCAATTTCCAAAACGAACCAAAATCGAATGCTACATGTTTTTACAATTACGATTTCATGGAGGTATATTTCGCTGACTTCTTCCACGGCATCAAATTATCTGCATTTTTCTATCTTTTGAGTTCATTTACCGATGACTAATAATTTGTGTGTGATTTGTTTCGCTTTTTAGCGAATTTCCTGAAAGGAAATTGAGCTACTGGTCTTGTACCGACTTCAAAATTTTGCAAAAATTTCTTCAAATGTCCATCGATCCTACCTAGTACATACCGAAAATGATCGTCTGTAAAATTTATGTATATATATATATATATATATATATATATATACATATATATATATATATTTGGAAGCACATAAAAAAATTGTTTTATCCTCCAAGAAGTTAGATGCCGTTCTTCCTAACTCACCTTGTATTATTTTCTACATGATGAGTTTAAAAAATTATACAAACAGAAAACTTGTATCGCAGGAATGAGAAAATGTAAACAATAATTAATATTAATTTGGTAAATTCATTAATTTAGATTAGTCAAAATGATTGATGAATTCAACATAATATAGGTTATGTGAATTGTTTGTTGTCAACAAAAGATTTACATAAAAATTATGTTTAAAAAAATTCTCGACAGGGGACACCTTCATCGTTATTATTTACTTTTGTAAACATTATTTTCACATTATTTATAGAAGATTTTCCACAATTCTGTTGAAAAATTTTATAATAAACCTTTCATTTGTTTAATTCAAAATGAATTAAACAAATTAGAGAGTCAATAAAACTAAATAAAATTCAAATCATTTAAGAACTTTTGCCGGGATTCAAAAAATATTCCGCACTGACTGAGATTCAGTCAATTTTAATTCAAGTTTGGAAAGTTCTTTAAAATTTTCTAAACACAAGTCTCAGTAATTTCAAGATTGAATATGAGTTACATTTCGATTTATGGAGGTTTTTTGAATCCAGAATTAAATCATTGCTATCGATGTTTATCCGCAAACTTCAAATTGGATTAAGTGAAAAGAAGTTTTCAGTTCAGAATTGTTGGGTGTAAAACTAAAATTAATGATGTAAAAACCGGAAGAGGTAGAAAAAACTTTATAAAAATAATAACTTCGGGTTCGAAATATTTTTTCAAAAAACCTATTGGAAGATTTAATTAGCATTGTTACTTATCAATGCTAAACAGATGTTTATATTTAATTCCTGCCGAATCTATTCGATTTTTGAAAAAATTTTCAGAATTAATTACGAATTCAAACGTACGGATATGCACTACAGGAATTATCGATCCTCTAAATTGATTTTCCTTTTACACATTTTTTCAGTCTATTTCTGTCAAATCTATTTACTTTTCCCATGGCATACTTCAAATTAAACTAGTTATAAAAACTTTGACAACTTATGTTCTAAACATTTTCTTGAGAAATCAACTGTGAAATCTTATAAAAACCACACCACTGAGAGTCGATAGCACTTCGTAAAAAGACCAATAACATCTGCCTGCTTTGTAACGTTAATGCATAATTGGTAGTGGTATTAAAAATAATAATAATTAGAAAGAGGGGTACCGTAAATGGGTCCCTAGCACCTGGACCAAGGGGTTCTCTGTGCCCTCCTTGAGAACTATCTGTCACTCGAGGACGAAACGTCTCCGGGTAAGAGGTGCTATTTTAAGTAGATGGAGCTATAGGATTCGGTTGAGGCCAGACGCCACACAGAAGGCCCACAACTTCTCCGCCGGGATTACTCCCAGGATTGATGGATCCAAGGTTTGGACCCAATCATTCCATACCTGACTCCCAGTAGGTTTCTGCAGGTGCATATAACATGTCTGGAGGTTGACAGTGGTACTAGTAGTGGAGGGAAGGCCGAAGCCTGGCAAGTACGCCTTTTCTAAACAATTTTTAACCGAGTCTCGAATAAATCATCCCCTCAAATTCTTCTATCGTCTACCCATTCCAGGACATACCTCCACTTTTATTGTTTTATCTCTAGCTGAGTAAGGACATTCTGTCAGAAGATGAAAGGGCGTGTAATTCGCCCCGTGATAGTCCGGACAAGTCGTGCTGCTGTCCAATCGAACGAGGGATGAACTTCTTTTGAGTTTACAGTAATCTTTTCAGTTTTCTGATTCTTCCAATGAGCCAGGTTGTCCTTGCGACATAAATGGCAATATTGATGTTTAATCATTGTAAATTTTTACTTTTACAAAAGTTTAATTAATACCATAAACCTAAATACGACAAATTATATTCAGAATCCAGAATAGTTTGTGTTGTTCTTGATAGACGCAGCACTTCTTACCAAATTGCGTTCATAAATAATTTATTCTTGTATATATTTCGTTAATGTCTGAACTAAAATAATATTTTGATGCTTCAATAAATCCACTAAATTCACTTATGGTGAAGCTACAGTTATGTATTGTAATAATTATGATAATTAAAACATTAGAGGTATTATTTAGTAATTAAAAGCACTAATTTTTGATTAGTAGTAAAATGAAATGAAAATTCTACTAAGCATAATTAGTGAAATTTATGTAATCAATAAATATTAATGTAAAATTTTTCTCAGAATATAGTCGGGAGGCTAACGTACATTTTTCATAGCAACTTTGTAAATTGTAAGATCATTTTTTCTAAATATTTCGAAAATGAGATTTATCGCAAACATTGTCAAATTGACTATTTCTATGAAAAAATTATCCCATCTAGCCGGAATCGAATCCGGACCTTCGGATTTCTAATCCAGTGTGCTAACCGTTACACCAAAGATAACTCCGACGAACGAATTAATTTCATATCATTGACAGTATTACTTTTGACATCACTAGTAACTTGTATATCTAGACGTCACAATACAATACCAATATCGATTTCCATTAGGTTGCGTAAGACATAGAATGAGAACTATATAGACAAATTGCATTTTGAATAAAAAATCTCTGTTATTATTTCACTACAGTTGAGGGGATAAATTTTAATAAATTATGTAGAATTTCTAAAACCAAAAGACAGATTAAAAATATTGTTGAGCTGTTTTAATTTAAAATCTACTTTCATAAAATTTTTTAAATAATAATATTTGCGATCAGCCTAATAGTTTTCAAGATATTTGGAAAAATCGGTTTTATATCTTAAGCTTCCTTTAGAAGCATGGCTTTGCACGAATTTATCAGAGGCACTGCTTTGGAAAATTTACGTGATTTATGTCAATTGGAATCGCTCAGTCATGTTTTGCCAGATAATAGCCATTTGCCTACGGACTAATAGCGTATTACTTGTATAAAGATATAAGGTGGGCAAAAAGTAATGCAACATGGCTATATTTTTGTTATTATTGAGTTTAGAACAAATATTTCAGAGAAAAGTGGATGGGTAAAATCTGCTTCATACTTTTGGGACCTTGGAATTCGCTAACTTCAATCTGCGCGTATGGTAGCTATGCAACTTCATTTTTTCTAGCGGCAATTTATGTATTTTATTTTCAATTTTTGGGATCATCAAGACTACTTAAATTGTTGTATAAAAATTACTACCCGAAATAAAAAGCTATGCAGACTCCGAAAATTTTACACTAAGCCACTTCACACAAAAATACAAAACTTCTTTACTATACAACTTTTGTTTCTAAACTCAATAATAAGAAAAATAAAGCCACCATATTGAATTAGTTTTCCTCACACTGTATTTGACATACCTGTATGTTAAGTGTAAAAGCACTTTTAAACAAACTATACTGTTTTTAAACAAACTACTAAAAGCTCTTTTATGTGTACAGCTTTAATGAGAAACTGAAATTCGAGCAAATATATATTTTATTACTTCGTTCAGAAAATGTCTGTGAAAATTATCATCATGAAAAGAGCAACAAAAAAAGTCTTTATACAATCTTTCTCAAAAACACGTCTTTTTGGAAGTAACCAAGATTAGTACCAAATTTCATTCCTGCAACTACAAAATTTGCAGGATTTCCATACAAATTTTCAATCCCTCTTTTATCCTATTCTGGGTTGATCTTTACAAAATGCTGATACATATTTCTTTCTATTTCTACTAAAGGCTCAAACACAAATTTTCAAGTCTCAAACTTCATGAATCCCTTCTTAGTGAGTGAGTGCTTACGTTGCAAAAGTAAACTTTTTTCAAAATTTCAAGTTTCTAATGATGTTGATGAATCAGTCAGACAGAATGTTTCTGTGTTTCCCCAATTTATTTCCTCAATTCCCAGATCAGTACCTATTATTATATAAATACGTATATCAACTTGAAAGTAGGCACCAACTTGAAAGTAGGAATTGGTAACTTGGTAACTCGTATAATTTGACGATTATCTTACAGGACAGTCAATTTTTACTGAAGATGGGTACTTTATAACCGAAATGCGTTTTTGTACAATGCAAATCAAATATTTCAAGAACCTAGAGTTTGTTGTGTATTAGCTCCTAAATCTCAATTAACTTTCATATGTAGATACCGTTGCGTACATATTCTATATTCCCTGAGTTACCACGGTAACTACTAACAAATTATTACTCATTCATTATTTATTAGACAAAATAAACGTTTGGTTTCAGTTCGAAAAGTATTTGATTTATCTGTTTAACATTATTCTGTTTAACGATCCACTCAAGAGTTGAAGGACAGAATGGTCAACTCTAAAGTCCCTTTTCGGGTGCCAAAGTTGAGGATAAGTTTCCAAGTAGATATGAATCCTAGTCTAATAATTATTAAATAAAAGAGAATTTTTTGGAATTGAAACCAAACGTTTATTTTGCCTAATAAATAATAAATGAGTAATAGTTTGTTAGTAGTTACCGTAGTAACTCAAGGAATATATAGTGTGTACGCAAAAGTATCTAAATATGAACCAGTCTAGTAAATATTTACCAGTCCAAGTGGCCGAGCCGTCTAAGGCGTTATGTCTGCGTAGTATGCCTACTTGGAAACTCGGAGGTTATGGGTTCGAATCCCGACATCGGCATTTGTCAATTATTGAAAAAACAAAAGGGGCCGGTTAATAGACTAAACTGTCAGCGTATGGACAAGAACGAAGTAACCGGCTATGCTTGAGAAGGTTTTCTGCAGTTTCCTTCACAAACACCAGATGAATATCGGCATAGTTCCTATCATAGTCGGCTGCAGCCGCATATCCTACCAATTCCTAGTGTACACACAAAAATTCCTTCGACTTCATTCACATCCTCACATCCTAATGCATCACAATGGACACTATGGTCGAAGTGTAGCCCGTCTAGGGTAGCCTCTACAATCTATCTATCTATCTACCTTGTGAAAGAAAACCAGTTCCAAGTACAGCGCGTTAGACCGTACAGCCACCGGAACTGATATTCAGGAATATCGATTTCGAATAAGCACCCTGTATATTACAAAGGATTACTTAAATAGAATAGAACATATTAGACATTTTTGTTTCATTGTAAAATGTAAAAGTAGCTTACAGAATACCGCTCATATCTCAATTAGTTATAGTTTGATTATAAACATATTGTCATATTGTCATGTATTAATTATCACTTTATACCCATACTTCATCGAACATAATTAAATTATGTTTAATCATTGATTAAATTTTAAAATAATAACTTCTTGTTTGTAAATTACATAATAATAACATGGCATATTTTAAATTAATTAGAAATATATTAAATATTTTATCTTATACTCATTATACCGTGTTATTCATTTGTGTTATCAATATTAATAATATTTATATGTGAAACTTGTATTTCTATAAAGGCTTGCTTTGTCATATAAAATTAGGATGATTGATTCGATATGAATCCATGAGTTGTGTTGCAATGATAATGTGCTCGTTTCATCTCCTTTGTTGGCTTATTTCACACCAAAGTCGACAGTCATTTAGCGAAACTTATACCCGACTAGCAGCCCGACTTGCGAACTGACTTAAAAATCTCCACATTTTGCCAATTTTTCTTCCGTCACTTACGAACATGGAGCCGAATCAGCTACTAGCTTGTATCTTGTATTATAGACTTTCAAAAAAAAGGACGCAATGGGTTCATCCAATGTTTATGAAAACAGATGAGTTGGGAGCATTCAATGTTCTTTTTGAGTTCTTTGCAAGTTTTGACGACCTTCTCGCATGGATCGAAATTACTATTTAACGTCAGACACACCATTCAGGGAATGTATCCCCACTAAACATATGTTGCACAGGAAGTAGGTAAAGTGCAGACTATTGAACGAAGGTACCGGTGTCGGGTAGATGTGATGCGTTCCATTTGTTTAAACCTCCACTACACTTGCCCGGCTAGAAGAAATCTAGCAGCTGTCCGGCCTGCCGTCTGTCGGTTAAACGACTACGACACGATGTCGGCCTAATGTGAAACATCTCATTGGGGATTCATAACTAAACTGTTGGACAAGAACGAAAGAAACCGGCTATGCTTGTGAAGGTTTTCTGCAATTTCCTTTCAAGAAATCCACATGAATATCGGCACAGTTCCTGTTAAAGTTGGCTGCAGTTGCACAACTTTCCAATTCGTATCCTCCATACACTTCATTGGCTCAGAGCCTATCTTAGGACTTCCAAGGACTGAATCTAAACAGGCGATTAACGAGTGGTCAAATGCTAAACACCGTGATCACTGGGAAAAAGTACCGTGGCAATAGCTCGCGAAGGTACTGCTTCAGAGTGCAACAAAGAAGCTATCTCTCGATGTACTAAGGCTGAACAGCATACAACTGCGGAGAGTTACCGGACTCATTACCGGGCATTATCCTCTGTGGAAGCATCTGTACACAATGGGACTCCATAACGGGTCCATTATGTGCAGATTGTGTGGCGAGGAGGAAGAAACATCCAGGCACATTATCTTTGACTGCGAACCTCTGGATTACAGCAGATACAGGATACTCGGTGCTTCTTACTTCGAATATTTGAACCTTCAGGAAGACCTGATAAGCAAGTTCCTGGCTATTGCCAACATACGGGAGAAGCGAATCTCGTCGGGCTGAGGTAGAAGGGGTAGCACAATGGACCATAAGGTCGAAGTGCAATACTTTCTAGACCCCAACACGAACCAATCAATCAATCAATCCTCCATATAAATTCCTTGTCCTCCACTAACATATTTAATGTATAGGTATCACAATGGACCGCATGGTTTAGGTGTCTCCGGTTCGGAACAGCCGCTACAACCTAACCTTACTTTTAAAATATTGTCTACCAGAATATGAACGATATTGTCTACCAGAATATATTAAATATTTCATTGTATTTTAATACATAACAATTGTTATTAGAATACCTAAAACTGAACAGGGAATCATCATTCAACCCTATCAAATCATATTCCATGAACTTTTAGAAGTTTTAAAAGCAATTATTATCCATATAATTAGATTTTGTTTACAAGTTAAGATGAATGAATGTGGATTGACACCCCACTAGAACGTGAAATATCTGATCCTCCAATCAAATGTACACCTAGGAAACTCCTAAAACCCGTTCAGATATCTCTTTCTTAGGAAGGGTAGGATCTGGAGTATATCTAAGGATTATATGTTCTCCAAACGACACCTGATAGGCATCCGCGCATTTGGTTCCATCGTATATCAGGTCCGTCATCAAGTATTCTGGCGGTTGCTTGACTCCCTAAAATAGACCAGCAGTTTCTAATTATAGCTTCCAAAGAGATTCCTTGAGTTTACTTGGCAGGAAACTTATCAGTAGCCATAACCTACATTTGTCCAGAGTCTGGACTCCCGACTGACAGATATTTTTGATCTTTTTAAAGCTTCCGAGAAGTCCACACTTTCTTATATGATGATTTTGGAGTATGAAGAATTTGGTAAAGTTTGGGTGTTTTTCTGAAATACCTCTTTTTTTTTAAATTTAATGTCAAGTTTCCACCGACTTAAATTATATTTTATCTTAATAAATTTGATAAAGAGAACCATTTTCTTATTAAATTTTTGTATTGAATGGGCCGTTACTTGACGAACATCTCAAATATTTGTTTTAATCATTATTATACTTATTATATATATATATATATATATATATATATATATATATATATATATATATATATATATATATATATTGTTGTTTTAAAACTATACACTAAAGCAAACATTGCCATCAGCATCTTAGCTACAAAACGGATAAAAGTAAGTTATTACACTATTTATGATATATACTTAATATATAAAACGTTTTTCCCGTGAAAGTTTTGATGAAAGTTTTCAATCGCAATAAATATATTTGATATAACTCGACTTACTTCTCTATATACATGCAGACATATATCAATCGCATGTTTTGTTAATAGCTATAACTCTCGTCTGGCTAAATATTTCTTTCTTTGTCAACCACTTCAGTCACATGATCATAGTAAACCAATCACAAGGAAGTAAACCAATCACCCTATTCCTACATCTAAAGTTACATATAAGATTGCATCGAAATAGACGCCAGGTCTATAGTGTTATAACTGCATAGTTTCATCAAAAAATACTACTGCGCTTGCTGACTAAAGTATGCGTTATAGAATAGTT